>OZ004596.1:1018861-1635420 GCA_963924555.1 Crambe crambe
CGAACTAAAAAATGCAAAATGTAGCTCAAGCTTTCCTCTTTTTAAAAAAAAAACTATTTATCAGTCACAATAATAATTCTAAGTCTCCATCATTATAATCTTGCAACAGATCAAATTCATATATTTCTTCTTCTCCAAAGTATATTACCTCAAATAACTGGGGTTCTGGGGCACCAACTACTAGACCATGGTACCAGGTTGTGGTACTGTCTTGCTCATCAACAAACCGATGCTTGATTTGTTTCCCAATCCAACTGTTTGGCATGCTTAGAATATCGGCAACTTCTATTCTTGGACTTGAATCTATTAGCTCACACAAATTGGACATAAGTTGATCAGAAGATAGCCTTTTCTTCGCCTTTGAAAAAGAGAAAATGGTTTTATCAGGATATGGCTGCTTCAGGACAAACTATCACTTTCCTCCTCACTTAGACTTGCCTCAGAATCTGTAAAAGTTTTGCATGGTTTCAACCTTCTTTGTAAACGATAATACTTCACTTTGTACCTTGCTTTAGTTTTCTTGATTTTCTCTCGACACTTCCTCAACTTTTCAGTGTTTTTTGCTTCATGTTTCTCATAACGCCTTTGAAATCTTTGTAAAGTGTCTGCTAATTTCTTATTCTCTGACACCAAAGTACGGATTAATTTCTTTTTTTCCTTAATATTAAGCATTTTCCTTTTTTCTCTTTTATGGAGATTTCGACGATTAACTTCCTTCCTAAGAGAATGATACCTTTTCTGGATCAGTTCTGCTTCACTTTTGGCTGCTTGCAAATCTTTAGTCAAATCCTTGAAGAGTATTTTATATGCTTGGAATTCTTCTTTTCTTAATATTGACCGCCTTTTGGCATGATCCTGTTGGGTAGGTGGTGCATAACATTCATTATCTTTTATACATACTGATTGTGGAAGCAAAAATTGACTCTCACAAAATTTATTTAAATTAATAGAGTTACGTTTAAGCACCAGACTATGGTGTTTTTGATTGACAGTGGTCAATGTCTTAATCAAGGTTAATTCAGCTGGCGGATTTTTAATTGGCCACTTCCTCCCATACAGTTGAGTCAACCAACTGATAGCAGCCTTCCAAGGTAACCTCCTTATTTTATGGAACTTTACTAATTCATTGATTAGTCCATTAGTTATTTTAGATGGCTGAACTTGAGGAATTGACTGGGAATTTAATAATAAAACTTCAGTTGAAAGATTTAGCTGCTGACAATATTTTCCAACAAACTCTGGCATGCTTCTAAATAGGAAACATAGTAGGAATTTAAAATTCCATGCCTATCAACCATCTAAATGCAAAATATTTACTTAAATTATGTTATTCACACTCTCAATACTAATATTCACCTGAAAATAACTTCACACCAACAAAACTTCATAAAGGAGGATACATCAGGCTATGTAAGTATCAACGCTTCGGGGAACTGACTCCTAGGGAGGCTTAAATAGTTTATCTAAGGCAGTATTCAACGTACTGTTAGGGGAGGAAAGTTCTTACCAGCACGAACGGAAAGAGCAACTCTAGAGCTCAAAAATGATATATTTTTGTGTAGACTTCGGTCCTACGATAGCCTGAGAAATTCAAATTGAAAATTTGACCTTTTCGGTGCCGCGCGAAAACGTATAATTTTAAAATTAAATGGTGACGTAATTTTGGTGACCTTTGGACTCGCTACAATTAACCTTCTCCAGTGAGATTTTTCGAAGCTCAACGACGAGCATGCGCGAGAATGCACACTCAGCATTTTGCAAGATTCCCGCAAATTGGATGTATTATTTTGTAGCTACTAGCTACAGCGTATCAGGGGAACTTCTTTGTAGCTGTGATCATAGATATAAGATGTTTACGTACGGGATTGGAAACGGATCACGTGCTCTCGTTAGCAACTAACAACCGAGGCGCGTTGACAGCTGAATGACATAGCACTTTTGTCAAAGTTGCTGTTCTGACAAGATCCGTGAGGTAAGACTTATGCCAATGATACTATAATACACTAGGGCATAGATTTCTACTTGTCAGTCTCGTACAGCCCCACTCACTGGACCTTGTGAACTGAGAGAGGGTGGTGATCCCGTCGAGCTCATCCAAGAGCATGGCTATTTCGTGCTAAAGGGCTTGCTCAATGACAAAGAGGTGGAAGGATGCAGAGAAGCCATCAGTGAGGTTTGCAAAAAATGGTATTCCACTTACCTAAAGACTGGAAACGATGGGGAAGACTTTCAGGAGATAGCCAACAGGAGGCCAGCTTGGAAGGACGGTACTTGGCAGCCCCCACCTGGCCAGGAAGAACTGGGCTTCAGGAAACTCTTCAGGATGACCCTCTATGAAAAATTCTTTGCCGATATGTGCAAGAACCAGAAAGTAAGCAACTCTGAAAGAATGATAGAAGTATGAAAATCCATATTCTGACATGGTAAAAACCATTGTACTTGTAGATTCTGAATTTGGTGAGACCAATCCTTGGTCCAGATATTAAACTCATCCAGTCCATGTGTTTATTGAAACCCCCAGGTGTGTTCCTGTGTTGTTATTCCATACACACAAGACAATGAACAATTTACTTCTTGATTTATGACTAGGTGGCATTGCCAAGAATTGGCATCAAGATAATGCTTATTTTCGTCTCACTCCCAATAAAGTGCTGGTAGGTTAATCTAAAGAGCTGCTATAATCTAACATCATCAAATTGAAATTTCAGGGTGTTTGGATTGCACTGGACCCTGCAAATTGTGCTAATGGCTGGTACATAAATCCAACATATCTCTCCCTTTCCTTGATCAAAAATTCCTTGCAGCATGCACATGCTTCCAAAGTCACATGAAAGTGGGTTCTACAAACATGATTCTAACTCTAACTTCTACATGGACTACTGCATGACAGATACACCTCAACCCAATGATGTGAGTGTACATACTTTGTAGAATCTATACTTAGCACGGGCTATGATATAATACAGATTATGCCCATTGTTCTGGAGCCTGGGGATGCAGTCCTTTTTCATGGCCACACTGCACACTATACCCCAGTGAATGCAACCGAAACAAGGTACAATACATTACAATATTAAAAAAACAATGATATACCATTCAAACTGAGTATTTTGTTTCAGGAGACGTTCTGTGCAATTTCACTACGCTTCTTCAGAATGTCAATGCATACGTTGCCCCAATGAGGATGACACTGAAGCCCCTGCAGTTGACCCCAGCCCCCAACCGGGGCCTGAGGGACCAAAGTACTTTGACTGTGATCACATGTGCACTGAAGCCAAGTACTTCACCTTCAAGAATGCAGAAATGCACGTTTGCGGAAAGGACTATGGAGAAGGATATATCTAAACCTCAAATTTTTAATATGAAATGTCTAATAAACTTGTAATACAATAATTATGTAATAGTTCAAAATAAATCAACAAGATAAATATACTATCCGTCCATAATACACATCAACCTAGGAATTGCCACGAAGGATTTGAGAGATTGCTTCCTGCGCTCCTGGGACGATATCAGCAGCTCTCGTCTTAAAAGCAATCTAATAATACACGCAAAATTATAAATAGTATCAGCATGCTAGTCATTACTCTGAGGGGAAGTCAAAATGGAAAAGATCTGGTACATACCTTATTTATGGCGCACAATTTTCAGGGGGGGGGGATTAAGGTTCTGATGGAGCCCTAAGCTCATTAAGTATACGTACCGCAATAGGAGAGGCTCCAGTGACCTTGAATTCCATAAGCAGCCAGATGTTATTGACCAGTTTGGCAGATGTATACAAGAGTTCCTGATTTCCCACAGAGCGACGTGCAATGGTGAAGATGTTGCTGGCATTCAACTTAGCCTCCACCTGGTCAGCTGTGAGATTGATGTCTCCCACGGTACCCTGGACCTCGCTACTTGCTGGAATATCTTTCCAAGTGGTCAGGAATACTTTGCGATCTGCAGGGAAACAATAATAATCTGTTAACTTGAGAGAAATGTACATAAACACACAAACAAACAAAATAACAACAAAAAAACAAACATACCCATAGCCCCATCTTCAACAAAATACACGTGCATAGGAACAGTACTTCCAAAGTAGAAAACATCCACATTATTCTTGACAGCAACCTGGACAAGGGTGAGAGGGTTCATCTTCAACACTTGACCTCCACCAGTGATGGGCAGGGAGGCATTGGCAGATGAGTTGGGAAAAAGAGGGGACTGAACATTTAGGGGTGCGGCTGGAGCAATTCCAAAACTGTGTAAAAACAAGTAAATAAACAGATAAACAAACAATGGATTCACATCAAACTGATTTTTACAGACCAGATGGAAGTTGTACTACTCAAGCTTAGGATATGGGTATGGTGTTCCTACGTGAAGAGCTTCATGGTTTGTATGCCTGGGAGTGACATGCCATGCCATGGAAACACATGCACACTGCTACAGTGATGCCCTATAGCAGTATGCTAGTGACACAGCATGTGTTTGGACCAGGCAGCTCAGTTTTGCACAAATAACTGCCATTCCATCTCACTAGAATACAGATGGAAGGAAGCAAGTTGTGCTCAAGACCATACTCAATCCCTCTGATGACTCCACACTCTGGAGCTCAAGATGTTTACCTGTTCTTGTTAAACATGATGGCAAAGTTTTCCATTGGGGCCATTGCTTTGTTGTTGAAGGTCAGATCAAAGTTAATGTTTCCACTTCTCCTTGTCCACGTCCCAGATATCTCTAATCCTTTTCCTTGCACAGGATTCAACAATACCTACGGGTACATCAAGTGATCAGTAGCTCATTATATTATTTATTAGTGTTGCATACAGTTTTAGGAGGTGTGTAAAATCCAGATCCAGTCATCTGGAATCCAGTGGAGAATAAGTCTAGACCTCCCCCTAGTCCTCCTCCTGTCGCAGGTGCCGGGGCACCAAACAGTCCCCCTCCAACACTAGTCTGTGGTGCTGCCATTCCAACCCCAGACCCTCCACCAATCTATACAAAGTAGGTGAAACATAGATATGTGCATAACACATTTTCTGGCAATTAATATTATTTTGTCCATTCAGTTTCTGTCATTACCGGCAGTACTATCAATCATCAAGTACTAGACCTGTAACTTATTCTGTATATGTACATGCAGTCAAGGGTGTCCTAGGGACTCAATCATAATTGGACTTACATTGAGGCCTCCAAGACCTCCTAATAAATCAAGGTCACCCAAAAGCTCTCCCCCTCCTCCTCCTCCTCCTCCTCCTCCCACAGTTCCAGAGGAGACTGTCGGTATATCCAAAGAGAGCAGGTCTCCGATCAGCAGGTCATCTCCTCCAGCATTGGCTTGGATAACAGTGGTCTGTTGTACAGGTTGTACAGGTTGTTCAGGTTGTGGCTCCTCCGTTGATTCAGCTGCAGAGCTGTTGTAACACAGAAAGAGATATTATTAAAGTATCCTGGGGGTTATAGCTATCCAAAAAGAGTGGAACAGTTTCTGGATGTGCCAGTTGTGTGCCTGCAGCTGGGGGAGCTGAATCAAGAACACACTCATCAATATCTGCGCACATACACACAAAATGCTTCCCACTCTATATATCCACAAAACAGTGGTTGATTAAGGACTTTGATACCAGCACTCTTTGCTTTTATTCTAGATAGAACACAGCTACAGAAAGCATCACAACTTACGGTTCAGCCCGTGGTTGCAACGTGATCCTCCTAACAGGCACTTTGCCTTCTACAAATGCTGAAGGTGGTTTATGGTAGACAGAAGCCAGTGTTGAGATTTGGCAGATGAGTTCATCCAGCAGAGCTGGCTCCAATAGATCGGTCTCTTCGGAGATGGTTGGTCTCTCTGCTAGCACTACATCCTTGGCTGCACCAGGATCAGTGGAGAGTAGCCTCCAGTATATATAACCTCGGTCTCGAAGATCTGGATTATCACTGTCCTGGGTTGCTAGGCTGAGGACCTTCTGTACCAGGTCAGAGGTGTCTGACGGTCGTTTGAGGAAGAGCTTGACAATGGAGGTTAGGAGTTGGAGCTGAACTTGAGAGTTCTCATCATTGAAACCGTCCAAGAAATTCCCCAGGAGCTCATCAACGCTGTCGATTCGATCACAGTACTCACCCAAAATCCAGATCATTGAGGCCCTGGGGAAATGAGATTATATTATTGGATCACTGAGACCATCTGGCATCAGCAAAACTTACTTGGCCTCAGGCTCGTCCAGGGAGTCCAAATTCTCGCAGAGAATAGAGATGATGCTCTCGTACTGATTGGGATACTTTCGGAAGATGTCCTTGAGGACTACCACAGCTTCCTGGACCACATACGAGACCTTATTCTGGATGAGCTCCACAAGGGTGCTGACACAGCGTTCGGCAGTTGTATCCACCTTGATGGCACATCGCCCAATAGCACGGACAGACTTTCGGACAAAGTCCACATCTACTTCAGTTGCATATCTGTAACAACCAAATAGATTTAATAATAAAGAAGTTTATCATGGTTATAAACTTACTCTTTCAGCTCAGTAAGGACATTACTGATGTTTGTGCTAGTGACAAGACGGATCATAATGTCCAGTTTCTCCAGCTTGACATAGATGGGATCATTGTATTTCACAAAAAATACCTTGATATCTTCCTTCAGAATGTCAGCCCTGTGCGAGTATACTCATTATCACAAAACTGTTAATCACACCATTATCAAAAGCAGTTGGGGAATTAGCTCAAATGGTAGAGCGCTCGCTTAGCATGCGAGAGGTACCGGGATCGATGCCCGGATTCTCCAGCCCTATTTTTTTTTTTTTTTTCCTTTCCTTCTTTTCTTGTACATGTAAATTTTAAAGACTCGTACCTTTTTTGCACAATAAGATTGATGTTTCTCAGAGCAACAAACTGAATCTCAGGCTCAGCAGAAAGCAAAGTGACTATGAAAAGATAAGGAGACATGCAATATCCACATAATACTGTAACTAAGTATCTGTTACCAAGAGGAGGGGCCAGCTTTTTGATGAGCTGTGTGAAGTACTGAGAGTCAGTTGACAAGCCCTCCATAAACTTCATGAGGACCTTCACAGCAGAGAGCACAACAGCAGCATTGGCATGGGAGAGACGGGGGGTCACCCGCTCGCAGATATTCTGTGCCTCCTGCTCGTCCTGTGGCTGGTAAGTGGCAAGGGAGTCTAGGATGAACACCTGACCCCACTCTGTGCACTCATTCAGAGCAGTCAGCAGTTTGTTAATGGTGGTTGTATCGAGATCAGTCAAGGCAGTAGCTATACAGGTGGGTGAATAATTAACTTTCATGCTTCATCACCCCATCTGTCCATACACCCAACACTAAGATAACTTGCAGTATACCTCCAAGTTTTAACATCATAAAATATAGTTTATTTAACACACCTGTTGGAGATATGTCCCCAATTTCAGCCAGCGCGGCAACAGCATTGGCAACCACCATGGGAGTGGAATCAGAGAGAAGCTCCTTTAGTAGGTCCAGGAACCCCTGGTCTTCAACGAGCTGGGAATTGATGTCATGCAGTTTGGCCACACACACAGCTGCAGTTTTACGCACATATGGATCTTCATCCTAAATAAGGAGAAAATGCAAAAAAAATTTTTTTTCCTGCTATAAATATCAGTCGTACCTTGAGACACCTCCTGAGAGGTTCACAAAGGTATTCAGTGATTTTGTCCACACGAATGCACCCCATGGTCCTCACAGCCAAGGCTCTAATGAGAGGGTTGGGATCTTCACAGTCCTTGGAGAACGTGTTGACGGCCAGAATTGCCAAGTCAGGCTGGGACTTTGCATAGTTCATAAGGTAGAGGTAAACCAGTTTCTTCAGCTCCAGGTTATCAGTTTGCATACAGTTCAGCACATCAGCAAATAGTGAGCTATGGAAGAGAACTAAATCTATATACTGGTGGGCATTAAAAGGAAACTTAAGTCAGTGGGTACAAAAAGGTGACCCCATTGATCACATTCTGCATGAGGTAACTAGCAGGTATAAGTATGGTGGGCATTAAAAGGAAGTAACCTCAGGTGGGGGGCAATTGAAGGAATTCAATTCAACTTTCAAAGCCACAACATAAGTGAGTTTTGTGGCAGCATATTAATGGACTAAAGCACTGGATCTACACATGTACCATGACGACAAGGTAAACATTATGTACATGTCCACCTCACCTCACATCCTTCCCCACAGTCATGCTGGCAATGATCTTCTTAACTGCCTCCTTCTTCTTTTCTTTCTTCTCACTCTGGAGATCAGCTTTGAGCTCAGCTAGCTCGCCTGCGGAGTAGCAATCAATGATAGATAGAAGGCACTTAGCGGCTAGCTAGCTATTTCATTAACTTGCCTTTCTTGGTTGTGGTGAAATATTTGGAATCCGACATCTTGCAGCCAAGGGGAAAGAGACAGAAACAAATATCTAAGAACAGTTTCGAAGTGGGTGGTGTGCACTTGGTGGGGCGCGCGGCGCTCTGCTCTAATTATCCGTAATCAATAAGCAAAATCCCAAAATGAGGCGTGGCTCGTTCACTAATTTTTCTGCAGCATGCACTGAGGGCATGTTAATTCTCAGGAATATAAAGTAAGGCACCCATTGATTTTATTATCTTTCTCATAACTACCTCCCTGTATTTTAGGTTTCTCTACACCTGCAGGACTAGGCCTTTTGTAGTATTAGCTAGCAAGTATCTCTCCTCTTCCAGCATGTCCAGAGCGACTGTAAAGCAGTTGCCTGATGGTGTTTTCCCCACAATGATCACTCCTTTTCTTAATGATGGCAAAAAATCTATTGACTGGAATGGAGTGGACCGTGAGGATTCTGCTTTTGAAGCAGAAATTATATCACACTGTTCCATAATTTTATGCATAGTTCATGTTACGTAGTCTTGACTGAGTGGTATATCAAATCAGGAGTGGCCGGCATCTTTTCCATCTGTCTCTCCAGTGAAATGTTTCAAGTATGTGGTATGAGAGACTAATTAGGCTCACTAGATTATTATCAATTAGGAATTACGACAGACTAATTAGGAATTACCCTAAAATAAATAAGGCTGGCTTCTGTGTGCCTCTCAACCCTGAATAAGCTTCCTGTTTACTACTTTTTCTTCCTTCCTGGTATGTGATATCAACATGTTTCACTTCAAGAACCGTTACCAATGCCTACCCTGTTACCAATGCCTACCCTGTTTGTATTGTAGCTTACCAATGAAGAGAGAGTTGCCATAGCTCGCCGGGTGAAAGACAAGGTGGGGGGGCGTGTCCCAGTGGTGGTTGGTGCTACATTTGAAGGTGGATTGGAACAGCAGGCCAAACTCATGAACACTATGGGGGAGTTTGCCGATTCTGTAGTCATCATAACCAATCAGATCGCAACCATGGAAGAGGTGAGATGAGTTCTTGATCTTCATAAGGGTGGAAGGGGTGATGGATATGTATGTATGTATGTATGTATGTATGGATGGATGGATGTGCATGTTTGTATAGTGAAACCTGAAAGAAACCTCTAATTAAGGAATGATGACTGTTGATACATTTTACTTTTTAGAGAGGACAATCTCTCTACGAAAGGACCAGATGTGTCTGTGTGTGAGGTGTGATCATCATGTAGTGTATTAATTTGTGATAATTGTTATCGGAAAAGATTCTGTTAACAGGACACTTCTTTTGAATTAATTTCATCATGGATATATCATTCATACTTATCAGAGTGATGATGTTTGGCTGGCCAATTGCAAAAAACTAATGGATTTGACGGGAGACCTCCCCCTGGGGTTATATGAAACTCCCGTCCCTAAAGTGAGAAGTCTGACCCCATCCATGGTCCGCTGGATAGCAGAAAGTGGGAGGTTCAACTTCCTCAAGGACACATCTTTATCTGTTGATACTCTGAAGGAGAAGATAGCAGCAGCAAAGGGAGTCAAGGAAAGTCCACTGAAGTATGTGAGAGTCATGATACTCAATGTGGTCTCCCAGCCTTAATCACTCATCCTTGAAGTACGTCTCTGACCATGACACTTTCTAGTCCCTTATGTCCACATTGAGAAATTCCAGCACAGTCCTATCACACCAGTCTTGTGATCTTAATAGGGTGTATACTGCCAAGACACAGTTCATGAACGATTGTGTGGATGCAGGAGGAAAGTGAGTCATGTATGTATGTATGTATGTATGTATGTATGTATGTATGTATATGTATGTATGTATCATGCAGTGGAGTAGGAAGTGGGGGGCCGGGGGGGGGGGGGGGGGGGCCAGTGGCCCCCCAATATTTTATAAGGGGGGCCTGGCCCCCCAATAAAACAGAAGAAAATTTAAATGTACACATTCCATGCATCTTGTGTCTTATTAACACTTTATTGTTAATAACTAAGTGAGTTAGTAGCTAGCTACAGTCTATTTGTCAACATGGCCAAGAGAAAGACATCCTCTATTTTTAAAATAGCTTTCTTTCCTCTCTAAGAAATAGCTGAGGAATTTATTCAGAGGAATGACAGGAGGAGGAAATTTTTTGGACAGTTTAAGTCTTAGCTTGAATAAAAATTTTTTTTTGGTTTTTTTGATAATTAATATGAACATTAGCTAGTAGTCCAGGTGGTTGGCCCCCCCCCCCCCCCCCCCCCCAATACTTTTTAGCTTCCTACTCCACTGGTATGTATGACTTTGTGTACCATTCTGCAGTGGATTCAGTGGAATTCTTCCCAACTTCTTCCCCTGGATGAGTGTTTGGCTCGAGCAACACAGGGATGATTCCAGCAAGAGAAACGCTGTTCAGCAGTTTCTGTCCATAGCAGACAGAACCATTGCACATAAGGTGAACTATATTATAAAGACATGATCATCATGATCATACCTAGCTCCACCTCACTAATATTTCTACAGTATCCCACATCTGCAAAGTACTATCTATCAAAGTTGTACAGCACTCCCATTCAGCCAATCTCAAGAATGCATGATGTGTCCTTCAATGATCAGGATGTGAGTCAGTTATATATAACTAGTTAAGTCCCTTACAGTAAGGTCTCTAGACTCCAGATCTCCCTTCCTTCACATTTACATCTATAACTCCTGCCCTTATTTTCTATGTAGACGAAAGCCCTGGGGCATTTGAAAGATTCCATGGAAGAAATGTGTTTGAAATACAACATTCCTACTGTCAATCCAGCTGCTTTGTAGTGTGCGAGTTACACACAACGTGGTTCTCTATACTATGCCATATATATTATTATTGAGTTTGTACTGTACATGTATGACACATTATTGGATGAATGATAATTATGATAAGATGAAACAAAGGATGGGTAATGGTAGTCTGACCCTTAGGGTAATGGTAGGTAACATGCCTGCTAACAATGCAACTTATTCTACAGCTATGTGTTGTCCATTTCTTCATCACTGTCAAATTCTTCTTCACTCATACCCTTCTCATTCCTGTGTGAATGCATCTTTGATGATTATGAAAGGGACAGAGATTATCTCACCTCTGTCTCAAGTTGGTAACATTCAAGTGTAGCACTGGCAGGGAGGCCGGGGTAGCACCTTCACTGTCTTCATGTTGTGTTCTATCAGGGGACTTTGGTGTAGTGGATTGGAGGACATCAGGTTTAGCATGAGCCCTAATTAGTCGTTGAAGGGTAACTTCTTCTGCCTGTGAATAAGATAATGTGTCGAAGGCATGCAACTTCACTTGATATGCACCTACCCTATACCTTCATGACTCCTATTTCCTTCAAAATAGATTCCTTCACTTGCATTAGAATATCTTCCTCATCTTTTAGCTGCTTCTCGACTTCTTCAAGGACGTCAGTGATTTTCCCAAGCTTTGGCCCTGGCCCTGAATTAGTGCCCGCCATAGTTGATTAATCTTTGATCGATTTTCATCGATCAAAGGGAATTCGGAAATGCAAATGACTATAATTTCCGGCATGCAGTTCCGACCCACAATTTTTTAATATCACACCACAATTTATAAATAGGTATTAAAGGTGGCGAATTCTTCTCCCAACTGACTGAACAACAGCAGAGTTTGAATACGCAATCATGTCTTTTTCTGAGGATTTATTCGGAGAGAAGCTCGTGAATGAGAATGGAGAAGTGGAAGCGACATCTGTGGCTGGCGATGGCAAGGTCATTGGTCTCTACTTCTCAGCTCATTGGTGTCCCCCCTGCAGGCAAGTACTTTACAGGCTACAGACTGAGTCCTAAAAATTCAATCCCCACTGATTATCTAGTTCTCAAAGTAGCTATTGAGGTTGCAGCTGTTTTCTAGCTTTAAATAAGTAGGTAGTTAGTACAGTGTAGGCTATTTTGCACTGCTTGTAGTCCTAGTTAAACTTGTATCATGGCAGTACTGCTTTAATATCTGCATCTGGAAATTGCTTTTCATTAGGGCATTTACTCCACAACTAGCTGAATGGTACAAGAAATTTAAAGATACTCATCCACATGGAGACAAGCTGGAAATTGTGTTTATCAGCTCAGACAGAGATGAAGGAACTTTTAAAGAATACTTTGGAGAAATGCCGTGGTTGGCTCTTCCTTATGTTGAGAGAGAAAAGAAGGTGAGAGAGCAGTAGCACTAGTTTCCCTTGGAGATCAGCCTCTGGTGTTAGGGGGCTTTGGTAGTTACCCTATCAATGTATACAAAAAATGCAGATAATCTTGTATCTGCCAAGACAGTTCAGGGGCTTCACAGTAGCCCGACACGGGAATTTTTTGCTTGTGTGGTAACCACACCCCCTATATTCGGGAACCAAGTCTTGAAAAAAAGCAGCTGCATAATTGTAGTTATCAGCACTACATTGATAAAGATACTACATGGGTAGTAAAAGTGGACCTGCATGTGGTAAAGATGACCGCGTGGCCATAGGCCATGGTGAGGGGGAGGGTGCAGGAGGGGGATGTGCCCCCTCCCACGCGGAGCGCAAAAGGGGGGGGGGCAAGATTAACTCAAAGGGCCCCTGCTCTGGAATCAAGTGCCAGTCTGTGGAGCATGTATAGTGCTACTGTGAAATTTTGTGGTCTTACGTAAGTTCCACGCATCCCACTAGCTTGGTATGTAGTTTTTCAATTTCCCCCATTAAAATTTCAGTACAATAATCTACTTTCATAGGGCGATTTAAGTCGGAAGTTTAAGGTGACTGGAATACCAACCCTTGTGTTTATTGATGGAAAGACAGGAAAGCTGGTGACTACTGACGGGCGAGCAATAGTAATGGAAGATCCAGAAGGAAAAGATTTTCCTTGGACCCCAAAGAGTTTTGGAGAGTTGATTTCTGGGAAATTCACCAACAAGGAAGGAGAAGAGAAGAATTGGACAGATGTGAAGGAAGATGTGATTGGATTATACTTTTCTGCTCATTGGGTAAGTTAATATGATACAACTCGCCACAGAGGGGGGAAAGAGCATGCTGCATTTTGTTTAATTAAGGGAATTTTGTCATAATTTTTAATCAAGTTCAGCTAATAACTTGTACAATAGATTAAAGGGTTTGAAATTCAGTGCTATGCCATCTCCTCCTAGTGTGGACCCTGTAGAATCTTCACACCCCAGTTGGCCAAGACTTACAAGAAGCTTAAAGAGGATGGAAAGAGTGTCGAGATCATCTTTGCAAGTTCTGATCGTGATAAGGAGGCCATGAAAGATTACCTAAGTGAGATGCCCTGGCTGGCCATTCCTCATGGAGACTCCCGCAAAAAGTCTCTCACTCGACTCTATGATGTGTCTGGTAAAGGGAACTTCTTGATTACAGAATAGTATAGTGTGATTGTACTTAGTGGTCATGTGATAGTCACATGTATGTACTATCGTAGATTAAATTGCCATATAATTGTAGGTATCCCCACCCTTGTCTTTCTGAAGAGGGATGGTGAATTAATCACCACACAAGGAAGAGGTGCTATTGCTCAAGACCCTGATGGAAAGGTAATATTTTATTTAATTTTAATTATTTTTAAAAATTATTTATTGTGCAGGGCTTTCCATGGTATCCAAAACCTGCCAACCTGTTAAATGGCCTGACTGCTGGAGATATCAACGATCATCCTTCCCTGATATGGTTCATGAAGGAGGTCGCTGAAAATGCTGTCAAGATCCTCACTGATGTAGCTGAGAAGCACATCCAAGATTACAAGGGGATGGGTGATGACGAACGGGTACATTTTTTCTACCACAGTGATGATAAAGATGAAGATGACGTCGGAAACAGTCTCAAGAGCTTTGCAAATCTTCCTTCTGAAACACCACTGCTGGTGTTGCTGGATATTCCAAATCAAAGGGTAAGGTCTATGTGAGGATATGGATTCTCTCTCTCTCTCTCTCTCTCTCTCTCTCTCTCTCTCTCTCTCTCTCTCTCTCTCTCTCACACACACACACACACACACACATGAATTAACTATCTACATCTTCATATAACTAAATAGGTACATATCAATACTGAAAAGAAGATTGATGCAGAACTTTTGAAGAAAGTGTCCTCTGACTACAAGGAAAATAAACTGGATATGACTCCACTTCGTCAACAATAGGTTGCTGCAATGCACACAGAACCATGAGGATAAAAAACATTAAAAAGTGTGTTAGTCCTTGTTTGTTTTCCTAGTTTGTTTATTTGTTCTATGCCTCGTGGCAATTTTTAATAGCTAGCAAGAATATTCATCCTGTAGTTTATGTAGTGGCTGCTTGATTTTCTATTATAAATTGATAACTACAATAAAACAAATACAGTGTGTAGTGATTGGCTGATGGTACAGTCCCGAAGTTTCCAGTCAAGTCCTTCAAAATCTACTGTTTCTATAAGATCCTTTCCGGAAAGTGGCCTGTAATGAGTGTGTACAAGTAATCAAGTAAATCAGTTTCAATCAATACCTCCTGTGGCACTGAACTGACTGAGGGCAATAGACTCTATTTTGAGATATAATTGGCTGGGAGGTCAGGCATTAATAATTACTATTCATAAGATGGGACACATTCAAAGCTGTGGGAGGTGTAGGGAGTTTTGATAATAAGTGCTGATACTCCTTTTATGTACGCTAAGTTACAATAATGTATGGGCTAAAACTAACAGGTAGTGTAGGTTGAGCACTCTCTCGGTGAAACAGCACAGGGCAGCAAAGAGCTTTAGCTCCACTTTGAAATCACTGGGAAATTGTACTAAGTCTAGGACTGAGAGCACTTGATCCAGCGTGATGCAAGAATGGTGGGCTTTGATTAGAGCTGCTTGGAGTTCCTGTGATCAGTGTTGTGTGGTTAATTTTATTCTATTAGTGGTTACGAAAAATTATCATATTGCTATGCATTTATCATTTGGATTAAAGGGAACATACCTCTTTATTTAGCTTCAAATCTCTATCCAGGTCATACTTGGTGAATACCTCTGAGCAGTGAGTCATCCTATGATTGCTGTTGTTGAAGATATAAGAAGTGATCAATTATTTTATATGGTTTTCTCACCTTATTACACAGTGATTTCTCAAATACTGTAAAGGAGTCATTCCTGGATTGTACAGATGGCGGTATTGATAATGATTCCCAAATAGATGAATGACACACCTGTTAGAGTGGAAAGATCCATTGGTAATTCAAACCTGGTGTTAGGTGAAGATGATTTGCTGTCTCCTAACCATGATATAGCAGCCATGGCATCCTGCAATGCACATGAAGTGGGAATTTGGATAATCATCAAGAGGAATTTGAGCTAAGCTTCTGTCCATTGCCTAGTCTCGGTTCCAGTTCATGCAGGGAGCATCTGGGAATGAGACTATCCACATGCAGGTTGGTTGTCAGTCCAAAAGGTTTGGGGAGATACACAGCAGCTGGACACAACTTATTTCAATTGCAGGGATTGAGTTATTTGCAAGGATCAAGTTACCATGATCCTTGCAAACCACTAATTAATGCAATTATATTAATTAAGGACAACCATCCTGAACCTGAAACCTCTAGCTACAGCATCCCAGTGGTGCATACATGAGTGAAGTAATCGTCCTCATCTGCCTCTGTAGTGCCATCATGTGCATTCCATGTAATCTTCTGGGATTTCAGAAGAGAAATGCAATAAATGCCATTAGTAATCAACCTCCAGTGATACTTTACTTACTCTTTTAGTGGCCCACATGTCGTTCAGTGACCTTGATGTGGATTTCTTATTGCTTGTATTGGGTGGTCTGGTATTGATAGAGCAATTCAAGCAGTGTATTATGGCCAGCTAACTTTCACTCACTTTTTTCTTGCTTTGCCATCACCTCTACTACCTCCATCATTGTCATCATTGTGGCCTCCACTATCACCAGTAGTAGTTCCACTGCTGTCCCCACCATCATTAACATTGCAACCATCACCAGTATCTCCTACTTCACCATCAGTGTCACCATAACCTCCTCCTCTTCCTTGAGACGTAGACTTGTCCCCATCTGCTGCATCTCCTAACCCAATATCATCTTGTTCCATCACTGTTTCCAACCCCAAGTTCTCTCCACTTCCATATCCTCCACCATCACCATCATCACTGCTACCCCTCCTACTTCTCCCACCCAAACGGTTCCCGTAGTCACTCTGGGGACGTTTCCACGCTCTCCTCTTGTGCACTTTGATACTAAAGTCTCTTTCTAGTAGAGGTTTCCCCAACCAGAAGTTGAAGTATTCAGGAGTTCGAGTCAGAAAAACCTAATAAATAGCACAATGTAAAATCCTTCTTGGCCAATGTACTTTGTCATATTAAAGGGTTAGTCTAATCTTTTCTCCTAGGATATCAGCTGGCTATAGCTAGTTGTCTCACTCTTTCGCTGGCTGCGGTATTGCTAGCTAGTTACATACGTACAGGTGGAGTATCTCTAATGATTGGAGTTTGTAGTCTGTCGTCTTCATCATCATCTTCAAGGTTTTGAACTACAGATGCCATACCATGCTGCAATAAAGAACATGACAGTGAGTTCTAGCTGTCATTGCATTAGCTATGCAGTGGCACTAACAATTCCTAGTGCTGTTTTTGGCCTACTAAGAACAGCTCTTCTCTGACCAGCAGATCTGGAAGCACTAGTGGGTCTCCGCTGACTTGAAGATGTGGGTGCAGCACTTGCTGGCCTGGTCCTGGTGGACATCCCGGACTGAAACCCTCTGTTTGTGCAACCAGCACCACCAGCACCCTGAGATGCAGTCAAGGGAGGACGTCTCTGGTACTGTCTCTGTCGGCTAGAAAATGCTGCACTGGCAGGTCTGATGGTAGTCCTGGTAGAGACCCCTTTATTTTGTTGAGGAATAGCTGAAACAGGTCTTGTCTGATCAAGTGGTCTTTGCTGAACTGTCAGTCCAATCTGTAGCTGTTTTCTCTGCTGTTCTCTGGCAGCCATTGCACTGACTGGTGAGGACTTCGGTCTGACATTACACCTCTTCTTTTGCAAATTTGTGAGAGAACCACTCTTATTTGAGAGCAGATTAGCATCCCCCAAGAAGCTGTTCTCACTGCCATAGTCAGAGAAGGGAAGCTGGGAGACTTGGGAGCCATAAATGGAGTGAAGGAGAGATGCCGAGCTGGAGGAGTTGAGGTCTAAATTACTGGGACTTGTACTTCCTACAGAATACCAGGCCAATTTTGCTGCTGAAGCCATCATAAAGAGAAGCCTGCACTTTCAGTAAACAGCTTAGCTATTTACTGCTTACATGAACTAGCTAGTCAGCTTCTTTGAACTCCAAGGAATGCTTGTATAGTTTATATGATGTAGAGCTATGAATTTCAAAAATTCTTAATCCTCCATGCAATGAATTGCCAATGACGGTGATGATTATGGTCAGATGTAAATACTACCACAATGAATCACAATTAATGGCAGACATAATCGAGCCACTAGCTGAGCCACCCACTCTGTTTGTTAAAATTACATTAATTTTTAGCTGCATAATTATTTTGAGCATGATAAGGACTCTTATAAAAGAAGATAATAATGAAGTGAATATGGTTGAGATAAATATTTACTTGGGCTGATGTCAGCAGCACTGTCCAGTAAACGAGCATAGCAGTAGTTGATAATTAAATTCATGTCACAGATTTTTCTTCAAAACTTTTCCTAAACACATCACACAGAGTCCTCAAACTTGCTGCAACTGAACTGTTCTGCTCCACCACTTGTTCCAATCTTAGCCGGGCCTTCTCTATGAGGCCTTGTGTTTCAAAGTCTTCCTTGCCATCAAGGATCAAGGCTTGGGATAGGAACTGTGATATGTACCTGCTAGAGGAGTCTTGCAGCTCTTGAGTGGGTAGAGAGGACATACCATCAAGAGTTGGTACCACCAACAAGTGACAAATGGCTATGCATAGCTAAAATAAAACCAAAGATATGCTAATGAAATAAAATCATCCAGGAGCTTAAGCACAGTTTTAATGATTGAATTTTAATATCATGGCAACTGTACCTGTCTTTTGAGGGTAGCTGCATGCTTGAATTCTGAGAAGTCCACTTGTTGTTCACTGTTCTCCAAAGCCTGAAGCACTCCTGCCCATACCTCACTCAGCTGATCTCGGCTGATCACGCCTTTCATGGCTGCACTGGAGAGAGCCATGGCTGCGTTGCTTCGGACCTAATAGTGCATCCCCTCACTACTGGGTTAATTAAAGCAGTCATTCACAAACTTACTTTGAAATTCTTGCTGTTTTGGACAGCAGAACAGAGAGACGATAGAAGCTTGGACTAAAACATTGACATAGTGTATTCTTGACAATATCCACTAATGATGGTGATTATAGCTAGTGCTTACTATAATGAGAGGAAATTTAGAAGTGAAAAGAGTGTTAGAGAAAGCATTGTGGCAAGCATAGCAAGAATTCCATCGTGACTGTAAAAAATAATTAATGTATTAGGAGACCAGTCATAAACTTAGACCTGAAGAACAGACCTTCATGGAACCTGAATTTACACATTTGGCTAACAGGATGCTGAAGTTCTTCACTACATCTGCACAACTTCCCAAAGCTTAAAGAAATTAAGAGAACGTTGATTACATAACTCCCCCCCCCCCCTTCGAAATCTTACCATCTTCTGGTAACTGTTTGAGGAGATTACCAGCTGCCCTGACTCCATTGCACTTGACTTTATCACCATCTTGGAGGGTACGGTGGACGGCTTCACAGAGAGAGAGGATGAGAGGTAGAGGAAGAGGACGGGAGTGGGAAGGCATGGCATCTATCAGATTAGCCAGAGCCCATGAGGCCTGCACCCTTACTGCCATTGGAGTGGAGTTGAGACAATGAGTCACAGCAAACTGGCAGTCCAGGAAGAAGTTGTCATCCTTGTGTGTATAATAATAACCTCATTATAAGCTACTTACCATTGAAGCCATAGTTTTCATAAGTAGTGTTTCTTTGAAACCACCATGAAACTTTTGTGCACTACACAGTAATACTAATACTGTACTCACCTCACAAAGTGAGTCAAAGAGAACAAACATTCCCAGAGTCCTCACTGCACTTGCCTAGAGGACATGATGACAATGAAACTACATCGTACCTCTCTAATAAGACTATAGTTACGTGCTTACTACAACTGGAGCAGGGGCATTCTCATCTTTACTCAGACCAAGAGGCAGGCTCAATGCCAGCATGCGGAATGGTGCCTGCGAGAAGAGTAAAAACTTTGAAGCAAAGAGGAACATATTCTATATTATTCTTCCTCACTTTAATGGTAGCCATTGAGTGAGAGGACATGGTGGCTAAGATGTCACAGGCCTGAGCTGAGAGAGTGCTGTCTTCATAATAGTTTTGGAGCAATGGAATCAGGGGCCCTCCAAGCAGCTGCTCCCAAAATACTGCCATTTCTGCTGACTGCGAAGAAGAGAGAGCACGACACATTTCCTCCAGCATCTACAAAAATATTGCAGTAATTAAGGGACATCCTCTATATTGAGCAAGGCAATTATAACAGGATAAATTCCACAGCAAAACTGGCTGGCCATTTCCATTGTGTTAGGTCAACTGTGATTGTTCCTGTTAAATCATGCTTGGGACCATAAAGTATCCTCGGTATACCTTTAAGACATGATGTTGCACTCGATGAGGCAGAGACATGAGGTGTGATAGGTAGAAATCCTTCAACTGCTGCCAACAGTGGCCGATTTGAGGGAAATAGAACTTCGCTAGGGCAGCTAATACTTGCAGTGACTCTGTCTGTATAACTGACGAAGCTGCAACATGCAAAAAATAGACGAATAAACCTCACGGGATACATGTGCATAGGAGGTGTGGCTTACTCTGAATTTGAAGTATGGAGATGCAGTGCTGGAAGAGCCATGGGGTCCCAGCTGGGTGGTCTGGGCTTTGCAACCAGCATTCCACTTCTCTGTGTCTTGGGAATATGGAAATGATGGCACCATAGCATGTGAGACATGCTACCTGGACATTCACATCTGCAACAGAATGATCATATCAGGCCAGGGAAAATTCTGTACCTATTACTACCATTGCCCTAGATACTGAAGAATAACACCTATTTTTAATAACAAAATTAGTATTCTTTCTTATTATTATTATTATGGTTTGTTTCATAAGCTAATTTTATGAGAACTAATTCTATTGAACAAAATTAGTGTTTTACTTTTTCTTGAAAATATTTTCTCTACCAGTCGTCAATGATGGAAGCAAGGAAGGGACTAACTAGGTGAAAGTAGTGATGCTGAAACTGACAGTAGATATGATTGACTTTTAGCTTTAAAATTAATACCTGGTATTAGTTTTATATGGGGTGTTGTGTTGGTTTATGAGGTTAACTTTCATATGGGGTGTGAGTGTGAATTTTAAATTCAATGTTATGACAATCCAATTATGATTTTGGCATTATGCCTATACCTTACCTCTGTGACTTGACAATCTTCCCAGGGCTGTTGTCACTTTACTGATGTAGCCCTCAGACAGCTGATGGTATGGGGCATTGGCCACTAGCAGACTCAGGGCTTTGATGATCTGTGTAAGGGTGGTAAAGTGTGGCTCAGCTGTCAGGGCAAGCAATAGACTCTGATGCAACTCTCGCACGACTCCTCCTAAAGTGGCCGAGTAAGGTGTGAATGGTTGGGTCGGACGAAGCCTGCATGTCAGATACAAGGAGGTAGTGCATGGTGGTCATCAGATGATGTGGACTGGCTTACTTATCATCTGCAGCAGCAAGGTATGATTTGGAACCTTCCAACATGGCACAAAGAACTGATACAGCTGCACCGCGACACTGGGGGGGAGGGAGGGAGGGAGAGACTCATGATAATTACATAATCATGATATCACCACAGGAAAGTCATAAACTCTGGGAGTAGCTTACTTTGGGGCTTGAGTCTTTAAGGATGCAAGTGAGCAGAGATGGAGGGGAGTTGGGTGGACGTGGTCCATCAGGGAGGAATGAGAGCCAGTATGAAAATGAAGTGTGACGATCCAATAACTGTACATAGAGAGAGAACTCATTGCTAAGGCCAATTATTACTATCTTATAGACCTGGAATACTGTGGCCAGAGAAGAGTGAGCAAGATGGCGAATTTTACAGTAAACTGTCCTGATTTTAGTTGAGCCTGAATCACTATCAGAAATGTCACTCTCAGAACTGGATACTCTCTTCTTTCCCTGCCTCCAAGTCCTTCCTTTACCTCTCAACTCAGCAGCAGGTTCATTCCAAGATGACTGTGAGGATGCAGACAGCTCACTTGTACTCGATGAAGAAGAGGACTCGCTATCACTTGACTGCCGATGAGAATCTGTACTTGAACTTGAACTGCTTCTTGCTCTTCCTTTACTCCTTCTTCCCTTCTGTTGGCCCTTCTTCTCCTGGGGTCCAGCCACACTATGTATTGGCTTGGAGAACTGTGTGGCAGAAACGGGGAGGGAAAGAGGTGGTTGGATTGATGCCATTGACATCTTGCTCTGTCCAGGAAGACCTGTAGCCATTGTGGCTTTGAGAGAGGAGAGGAGGATGGGGAGAGACGGGAGGGGAGAAAGGCGAGGAAGTAGGGAATGGAGTAGCCGAAGCTTGGAAAGAAGCAGCTGTAAAAAGATTTTGAAATGGATTTCAAAACATTATATAAAGAGGGGAGCATACTTTGTTGAGTAAGAGAGCGTCATTTGGTTCTCTGAGATCTGCAATACCAGGGCTCATTGACTGTAGAAGAGCGTCTAACACTACAAGAAGCTGATCCCGAGGGAATTCCAACTTCTCACTAATGGTAGTCATAAAATGTAAACCAGCTCTCTGTGTCGGTATGGGGTACACAGAGGTCAGTGCTATCTTGAATAGAGATCCATTTGCTTCCAACAAAGATCCATGTTTCTGTAAAGGAGTGGAGTCCACATTCAAACTAAGAACTGCTAGAAAGATGGTTTTACCTCGTAAGGGACCCCCAGCTGCAATATGGTGGCAGATACATAGAGTAACTCATTGGGAGGATGAGTAGAGCCCAAAGACGAAATGAACTCGTGTAGCAGATTTCCAAGAATATCAGATTGGATAGAAGCCTACAGGAGGTAGTAATATGCAAAGTAAAAAAATAAAGTGCACATACCTAGTATGTGTATTGGTGCGTACATAATGCTTCTGTTATGTATGTGAATTGACATTCTAGACATACTTTTTGATACGTCAGTAGACTGTATATCAACTGAGCAACTTGGATTTTAAGTTCTCCATTAAGTCTACTACTGTTCTTCACAATACACTTAACCAGGCCTTCAATATCCTAATTGCATTGGCATAAAGGTAAGATGATAGGTGGGGTTTACAATTGAGGAGTCTGATAACCTTGAATTTCAAGGCCTCAATTGGATAGACCAAAGCATTAAGGGCCTGGAGTGACTCCAATACTTTCTCTTCATCGCATCTACCAAACTGCAACAACTCTGATACTTGCTGTGCGTGGATTTTCCACTGAGACATGACACATATCTAAGTGGGCATTATTAAGAAGTATGATGCGCGCCAAATGGAATAAGAGAAGCTGATCAATAGTTGCAATTCTCTGTCTTCGTTTCAGTTGCTATGCATACTTTAGGGAAGCAGGAAACTATATACTGTGTATTAAGTAAGTGATAGATTTCTTCAAGTTATTTCTACTCTGTTTATTGATTTGCTGCATTTTTTAGGCACAGGACTCTTACAAGATGTCTGTAACAGTATTGTCAGAGAGCTCTGACCGAGCTGAAAGCAATGAAGCTAGTGGACCTGTTTCCTATGTACCCAGTGATGATGAAGATGAAGACTCTTCAATCTTGGCCGATCTGACTGCCATGTTCCCAACCTTAGACCATGAAGTTATTGTGACTGTCCTTCATGCTCACAATGGTCGTATTCAGGCAGCTGTAGAGTACCTAATGGCCACATCACAAGATAATGATGAATTAAGACTAATGCCTCTCAAGGGTGCACAGACCAGCCATTCAAGAGATCCAGCATACGACATGAGAGGTCAGTTCAGCGAGGACATAGGTGGACTGCCTGAACTGCTGCCAAGATTCATGTATGAAGATAATGAAGACAGTACAAATAATGAAGATAGTGGTAGGATTGTGTCTGAAATAGAAGAGCCAGCCATCAATGAAGAAGAAAGTTCCCACAGTTTTCAGCCACTGACTCAAGAGACTAGTGTCCTCTTGGACTCTGATGATGATCCTCTGCCAACCTACGAGGAAGCGTGTGTAGGAAGGGAGCCACCTCCTCCATCTGCAAGCAATTATGAAGCACGAGCTAGTTCCATTGAAGATAGGGACAGCACTTTGTCTCATCCTATGAAAGATATGAGACAGTCAACCACAGGTGATGATGTGATTGGGCAGAGCAAGAAAAGTAAGAGCTGCTGGTATAAAATATTTGCATGTATTTTAATGCACAACTCTATCCAATAGAGAAGGGGAAAAAACTTCACAAGATAGCCAGCAAGCTGAACCCACGAAAGAAAGGTGTGGCCAAATACAAGGTAGTTCAGGAGAAGTTGGCAAGTGGTGGGGATGCATTGCCACACCCTCAGCAATACCAATCATTAATAAACAGTGAGTTGTAGCCACTCTATCTCCTATTGGTACTTTCATTTGATTGTTGCCTATCAGAGTCTGATGATGAAGAACAGGAAGGAGCAACAGAATCGTATCAGCCATTGGTTGATAGTAAGTTACTTGTTTATTCTTTCTTCTACTGATTAATTTTTTCTCTCTCTATCAGAATGTGATGAATTACAAGATCAAGAATCTGAACAATCATAAATATAGGAAAAAACCACTTAAAAAATTCCATAAGCCATAGGTAAAGTATCGTCAAAAACTGGCGTGCATTATTTGGAATATGTATGGCGAGGTTAGGGATCTGAATTCTTGGCTAGCATGCATAACTTGTACATAATTACAGCGGTGATGGGTTCACAGTGGTAAAGAGGAGGCGGAAACATCCTTCTTCAAACATAAAGCAAAATACTTCACTGGCAACTCCAAAATGCAACAGTGATGAGGATTACTGTGGTCCAGAAGCAGAGAAATTGGCACAAAAGATAGCATTATGCAGGTAATCACTCTTTATAAAGATAGAAAGTTTTAATATTTAGCTATGACAATTACAGACAACAGTTGAAAGAAACACAATTCTACAATGATATGATTGGTGAGTTGAAATGGTTATTCTCCTATCTATAAACAATATTGTGTACACACAACATAGATATAATGAAAATACTTGGAGATTCACAATACAGTTCAATTGTGTGCTATGGAATAGGACATGTAGGAACATGTCACATTGCTCGTCATCAACTTGCTTTGTTACTGGAGTTGGTATGCATATGTAAGCCTCGGATCACTTGGCTCTATGACCCAGTATTGTACACACAAGAGAACTTAGCCATCAGCAAGTGTGGATGCCAAATAATCCCCAAAAATGAAGTAAGATTTTAACATTGTCAAGTAGGCCTAAATTACTGTTGTAAAGGAATGCAAGCGCAGAGTGGAGGAAAAGACACTTTTCTATATGCCTCACTGTGGGAAAGCTATGTACAATAACGTCTTATGGGCCAATTGGAGCATAAAAGAACTGAGGAGAATAACCATCATAGGCAACAGCTTCAACAGCTACCATGAAAAGTAAACAGCATACAGTTTCAAGGATCAAATGCATCAATTTTTAATACCTGCAGGCTATCATCAAAGCAACTACGGGAAGAAGGATTTTTCATTTACTCTGTATCCTCCCCATGTTATTAATGGACACAACACACAACCAAATTAATGATTATTTCTTAACATGGAATTATTTATAGATACAAAAAGGATATCAAGAATTCCCATTTCCAAATAGTTACCCAGACAATACAGTCTTCAATGACATATCCCTGCACATATTTCCACAAGATAACCTTTCTACCCTTCAACAGGATACGTGGAAAGACTATCCTGAACCATTTCAGAATCCTTTAGATCCAGAAATTATCACTTAATATGATTGCTCAATCTGTCAGCTTTCTCCAAGTCCAAAGTTGAGGGTTGGGGGAAAACACACACACAAAACACATACTGTTATCATAACAATAATCTCGTAATATTACCAGAGATAAAAGTATTAGTTTTAGCTTCAGAACGTATAAACAGATATGATTCAGTGACCTAACTCCCCTGGTCTGAGTTCCATGCATGATACTCAAAGTCCCATTCCAATCCTATAAAGCCATGTGATCCATTATAATAGGGTGTGTGAGCCACATTCCAAGTCACTCCTATTGTATTTTTAGAATTTGGTTCCAATCATATCCACTCCTATACATGGATGGCGTTTTCCCTCTTGCTAAGCATTGACCATAATTCCATTCTTAATGAAAGGATCCCAACCTCCTAGTGTACTGAAGCTGGTCACACATGCTAAGGTCCAGACCATGTGATCCCTGATTATTGAGGAGCATGTTCCACTCCTTGAGCCAAGACCAAGGGGTGAACTACGAGGCATACAATATGTATAAAGAAAAAAAAAGAATAAAAGTATAGCATCAATACAAGTGTGTATTCTAGTGTGTGATGTTACTTATGTCAGTAATGGTTAGGCATGATAAAGCATACCAATGCTTGTGAATCCACAAGATTTTAAGTAACGAACATCTCCAAAATAAGTAAGTTCTTGCTCTACTCTTCACTGCTCTAACGGGAACGGGAACGGGAACGAGACCTGGACCTACTGTAGGAACGATGACGGGGGCTTCGACTTCGCCGAGGTGAGGGAGAGCGGGAATCCTTATTGGGCTCCTTCACTCGGATGTAGCCAGTTTCCCCCTATCAAAAGATATTCAAATTAGAATGCATCCATCAGAAAATACTTTATTTTAACCTCATGTGAACGAAACTTGCTGTCATCCAAGTCCCTTATAGCCCGTTTCATATGCTCATAACGAGAGAATTCCACCGATCCAGTGCCATCCTTGTACACATCGGCAAAAATCACATCCCCTGCTTGTCGGAAATGGTCCTTCAAATCCTGCCACGATCCAGTGGGTGGGAGACCAGACACCAAGAGCTGGTGACCCTTGGCTTTGTTACCACGTTGGTAACCACCACCACCACCACCACCACCACCACGATTCCCTCTACCACCGCCATATCCTCCGCCATATCCTCCACCCCCACCTCGGTAACCCCCTCGATTATCATCATTTCTTCCCCCTTTAGATGAGCCACGAGGAAACTCAACCCTCAATTTATACCCATCAAAGCTGTAGCCATCACGTCCCTTCACTGCATCATCAGCATCCCTGCAAAATAATAACATAAGTGGGTACCATTTGGAAACACATCAGTACTACAACTCCCACCTTGGGTCTTCAAATTCAACAAAAGCAAAAGGCACTCCTCTCGAATTGTGGAGGTCGACGTCAACTATCTTTCCATACTTGTAGAAGACGTCTTCTAGGTCTCTAACTCTTATGTCCTGCGGGAGGTTCCCCACATAAACTTTGCAGTCGTTGTTCCCGTTATGCATTCTTATTCTTGGCTTCTATACTTGGTAGAAGGCGCAGGTACTTTTATAACAGGTTACCGGTAGCTTCAGCTAACTAGAAAACTAGCAAATAGAAAATGGAGACACTTGTACTTGTTATCAGAGCAGCTGCAAAATTGAACAGAGTGCGCGTGAGTATCACGTGACGTGAACCAATCGATGCTCTGCGCATGCGTTAATGATTTTAATCTCTAGTTTTTGTTCAATTAAATAGTAGGACTTGCAACAACATCTAGCTGTGTTTGGTAGTTTAAGGGTTAAACAGTAGGACAAACTCCCATCAATATTTTTTCCATTGCAGCAACATCTAGCTGTGAGAGGTCATTATTTCCCTGCACCTCCACTTCTCTCACACAACCAACTAGACCTGGAGGCAAGCTATTTCTTGACACACTGGAACTCAGCAGAAACTGAAATAAACTAGAATCTTCAGGAACCGTAAATCCAGCTAGATAAAAAACACAATACACAGCAGAACTAGAATGATTAATCAGATGATCAGAACATACTTGGAATATTCCCAATTGTCAACAGTTGCTGTCCTGTTCTCAGCATGAAAGGCAGCTGGACTTTGGCTTCCTCTCCACCTCCTTGAACTGAAACTTCCACAGACATATTAGTATACACCAGTGAGAGATTGTAGAAGGTTGGGTTATCTGGATTACATGCACTGGACAGTAAGACCACATGACTGCCTAGGGCTTTACTGAAGTTGGAAAGACGAAGCTGTAAAGGAGGAAGAAGAAGAGGTATCTGGTGATTTTAATAGCAATATTTACCTCGCCGTTAAATAGGCCAATAGCAAGTGCTGGCAAAGAGTCGTTGACATAAGTCAAGAATAATAATAAGCCATTATCTACTTGAGGCTGGAAAGAGATGGAGATAGTCTGAGAATTCTCTGGAAGATTTAGACCTAATGGCAGAAGAGAAGCAAGCAAATGATGATGCAGTGACTTATGTATGAGTCGATGTGATTCACGCACTCAGTCGGCTTACTCCAGAGAAACCCAGTCCTGGCTCTGTCCTGTTGTAACACTCCACATCGGTATGCACGTCTCTGAAGGAAATAAATGCATGCACATCAAAATCTAGCTGGATTCAGTTATGCACCATGAAACTTCTTTACCTAAAGCCATCAGCAATGTCATTGGTTGCTAGATTCCTAATGCAACCAATGAAGCTGTTTGATTCATTTATCTTCCCAAATATGAGAGGGAGTTGGGGGAAGAAAATATGTCCCATATAAGGGACTTGAACGGGTTTTCCAACATCCACCTCATCAATACTCAGAGAGCAACTTAGCAAACTTAGCACATTATCAACCCTGCAACTTATTGCCTGCAGTGTGCAAGATATAATTAGAGATCAGAAATCCAAGACAGGTTACGTGTAATCATTACCACAGGTACAAAAATCCCTTTATTCAGTGATCCTGCAACTTCGGGTCTATCATCCATCATTAAGTCTCCCTCTCCAGATCCACTTGCACTCACTCCATCTTGAGGTGGTGGTGCACTGAGAGAAAGAGTGGCTCGGCCATCACGGATATGGAGACTGATCACATGACCCTCCACAGAGTTAATGGTCAGCACATGACCATCCCCTATCTGCCGTAGTGACATTCTAAGTGTCCATGAACTGAAGGAAGCAATAAACAAACAAGCAACAAATAAACAATAATGACGATGACAAGAAGATAAAACAAACCTGTTCAGTAATCCAATGACATTACTAGTTGTGAGCCTGGTATCTGTATGAAACCCTCCATGAGTGTTTTCCAGAGTTGGGGGAGGAGCAACAAGACATGTCATCCCCACAGGAATTTCTGGACGCACAGCAAGACTGGGACCCACAGTTCGATTGAAGAATGGGCAGGTGTGATAGGAAACACCCACAGGATACCGACGTCCAATGGGAAGGGCAGTATTGATGAAACTCATTGCACTGACAAAATAAGATAACACTCTAGTACCATCAGATCCACAGTTAATGGCTTAGCTAAGTTTTGAATTCACAGACGACATGGCTACTTTATCATCATGAGCTACCGCATTTAAGTGAACAATACAATAAGTACCTGAAGTTGAATGCTAGATCTTTCATACAACCCTTAAAGGAAGGGAGACTGTCAGATAGGCCAAGGATGGAATTGGTGATGTCTCGAGGAGCACCTCCCACATACATAACAGGACTGCTACCGGGTCCGGGATTGTTGGTTGTCAGTTCAAATACCAGTCCAGGAATCGGCTCTGAATTTTGGATCAGTATGCCATTCAAATAGAAACTGTACATATCAGACCTGAAATAGCATTGGTTACGATGGATAAGGACTGCTACACTATAAATCACGGCTACTGACCTTATTTCAACAAGTAAGTAATGCCACTCTCCAAGTTTTATTGTACTATTGCTACTACTGAGTGTCTGACTCTCATCTCCTCTCCTGCCAATTAAGACCTCCACTATTCCATTTCTCAGCATTGCTGCCAAATATGTCGTCTCCTGCCAGCCGGTCAGTCAGTCAGTCAGTAAGTATGAAATCAAATACTAAAACCCTACCTCACTCAATGTTATCAGCAAAACTCCATCATTCTCTTGTGCCAGGAAGGTGAATGAAATCACCACACCTCCACTAGCTGTGGGCCCCACGACTCTATTAGGACTGTTTGGAAGTGCAACTGGGTTTAGGTATGTGTAGGAGAGATACGATTCTCCACTGCCATCAAATCCTACTTCTCTTGTGTATCTCTAAAGATTGTATGAAATGTGAGCTTTGGAGTGCTTTAGGTTGGAACTGAAAAATAAGAGACTAGTGTTGGCAGTGATTCTGAAATAAAAATTAGATAGCACATCCAGGGTCATTTATGATGGGGGAGGGGGAAGATTCTCTCCACCGTGCCTTCCTCATAATACTGTCCCCCTCTCTAGCCAGATCAGACTACCTATGGGAAACATACCGACTGGAGGCAAGTTGCAGTAAAACCTTTCTGGTCCGAACTGCTGAGATAATGGTCGAAGAAGTGATCGCCTTGGAAGAAGTTAATTGTGAATCTATTCATTCCTTGGATTTCTGCAGTGACATCAATACACCCTGAGTAACCAGCAGTTGTGATCTCTGGAATGAAGGGCCTGTTGTAAGAGACAAGAGAAGGATTATTTTAATTCCACAACCGCATCATCCATTACCTTTGAAGTTTTTCACTGCGAACACCTCCATACCATGCTTCAACTTGGCTCAAATTTCCAAAAAAAATTACCTGAGTATTTCGATAAATTATACCATTCACTCTAAAGCCAGCACCGGGAACATATCTGATCTCTATTGTTCTTCCACTACTGCTGGCTCCATCTCTATAAAAATGCATTAAATGTCATATCACATTAAAAAGAAAATATAAATCTCAGCTTACGGAGCTTGGGTGTAATTCACCATTAAAGAATTGGTGTCATGACGACGAATAAGTAAATGTAGATTCCCATTGTTGTAAGCTATTTCCATAGACACATTAAGCTGCAGGTATAGAGACAGGAACTAAGTAATTGTGGGAACACATGGATAGTGCTACTTATTCATTGATTTATGTTAGTTCTGCCAAAATTGAAAAAGTCATGTAGTTGTACTAAACTCACGATCATAATGTCAGTTATAGCTGCACTAAATACAGTTATATACTTTTCTATCAAATGCATAGACCACAAGGCCATCCCTCTCATCGTTAGGCCGTGAGGTGATGGTCAGTGTCCGGATTATTGCTCCTGACTCTGTTGGTTCGCCGAACTGTCGCACAAACAAGTAGCCATTCCCATCAAACGAGAGAACAGAGTCAGATTCTTCGTGCCATGTATTAGCAGAGGCCAATTTATTCCTGAAAAATTAAATGAAGAATATCATGTAGTTATACAAACATAACACTTGTCCACTGCTTTTTTCATAGCATATATATACGTACCTCTGAAAAGGGCCAATAAAATTGGTCTCCGCTCCTCCCCCTCGGATATTCCAAAGCCCCCACTGCTCCCCATTAAATAAAAGCAGCTGAACCTGTCCTTGGAAAGGTCTGTAGCTGTCCAGAGAAAGAATGGAGTTACTCACTCCAAGCTGAAAGAATATGAGTGATTGGAGACACAGTTAGAATAATCATAGCAAAATGGGATTGGGAGAAAGGTTCAAAGGTTAGCCTATCTATATCTAGCTACCTGTGCTTCAGGTGGCCAACCTCCCAACAAGAAAGCAGTTCTGTTGGAGACTTGAAACAGCAGAGAATCATTTCTCAGATTCCCCCTGACATCTGGTGCACCGAGTCCTCCAGTACTTATGCCATAACGTACTTGAAACTGAGACGCAAGCCTTTAAATTTAAAGATTACATTCACAAACCTGCCATGGCTTGACTTTTAAGCATGAAAGGACTTACCTTGTGATGTATATCTCACTGAAACCCAAAACGAAACCTGGCGTCAAAAATTCATCCCTAACTCCACCCATACTCCACTTGATTTGCAACATATTCCCCGTTTCAACAGTCAAAATGAAGTAATCCTATAGCAATATTTGTCACCATGAATTATGTGTGCAACAATATACAATAATGTGGCCACCTCCTGGACATCCTCACTCCTTGAAGCAGTAATAGGATCTGTCTCTCCATGGTACACTGGCCCAGCATAGAAGAGGAGGGCCGGTACAGTGAATTGAATTCCAGTCCACAGATATAAGTCCATGGACTCAAACTGGATGGTATCGTTGATGACTCTCCCGGGAGGGGGCTGGAGTGAAAGGTAGGACTGCTCGTCAGGGCCAGCATTTTCAAGTTGGATGGGAGAGTTAATCTAACAGAAGAAAAAAAATTAACAAAGGTGATTGGTGTCAGTTATTGGTATTGTGGTACCAATCATCACTACACTCACTGCATTTGCTCTCTCATGGATATCTGCCAGACCTGCGATGATATCATCTATCTCACTTATGATACGCTCATTTTCAGAAATGAAAGTTGTTATGTTGAAAGTAAACTGTTCAACTGCCTCCCTTGTAGCATTCAAGAACATGGAAATACTTTCAACTGAAATATAATATAAAAAAATCATACTGCTTTTCAGCCATCAAATCAATTCTCATACATTTTCCCTCTGCTGCATCAAGTGCTTGTGAAGCATTAGCAATGTTTTCCCGTGTTTGGATTATAGAGCCAATTACACCATCCACTGCTTCTTCTATGTCTGTAACCAATCTGTCAGTCTCTAGAGTCGTATTTCTGGCATCATCAGCAAGAAGAAAGAGTCTATTAGCCTCCTCGTCAAGACCTTGAAGATGAACAATAAAAATAGAACTAAACTTCCAAATAGAATTTGCTTGGAAAGATTTTGTACCTGTTCCTTCAAATAGTGCTTCAGTTCTGTTTTGTACCGTCTGTACACCAAATTGCAGTTCTTTCACTTCAAGTGAGAGTCTTGATACACGATCACTCATAGCAGTTGCTCTTCTCACAGTTCCTGATAGGAATTTATCATGGAAAAGATCATCAATCAAAGGACAGGCTCACTATTGGTTTCAGAAATGAAAGAAACTGAACGCCCTTGGAGGTGCTGCACGTCAGATGAAACACTGGCAGCTGAAGATCGAAGCAGTGTGTGATTGGTAGTCAGACTTGATAACTGATAATCATAATTAATATCCATAACCTTACTGCTGCTCTTCTGGTCAAACCTGATCTAAAGACTCCTGTGAGATCTGCTGAGCCCTGAGTGCTGTCTCGTTGATGGCTGAATAGTCAAAGAGCTGTCCCTCCATGTCAATGCTTTCCAGAATCAGCCTGGCTCGCCTCAAGGTATAAACACTCACACTAGAGCTATAAGTGGAAGATTCAGTTTTATCTCAAAAATAAGAATAGTATGAAGTTCCATGACTGACTTCACTATTATTGATGCATTGGAGTAGAGCGTCTCGGCATGGATTTCATCTGGAGTGCAGGAAGAGGACTCATTGCAGGAAGGTGGGGGACGATAGAGAGATAGCATCTGATCGAAATCATTTACATCATCACTCAGTTGGGAGATGAGGGAAGCCAGATCAATGAGACCCGATGCAGAGGACTGCAGTGTATCATAATACATGCAGCTGTAGCAGTAGGGAATTAAGGGGTCCCAATGTTATCTCAAACCTGAGTCGACTCATTAGCCATTAGTAGTGTTTCTTGAGCTATGTCTAGATCTTCTGTGACATTCATAATGGCGTCGATCAAAATCGAATTGAGGGAAGCAGCTTCTTCTTGAAAAGTCTGATAGAGTTATATGAATAATCAGTAGTGCATGGTGGAGTGATTAGCTTTGCACTCACTTGAATTTGGTTAATGATGTCATCAGTCTTGGCTGCATTGAACAGTGCCTCACTAGAACGTTGACCAACCTCAGAAAGAATACCAGAGATTTCTTGCACCGACAAGGTGAGACTGTCCAGGGTGGCATTAATTATCAAAATCTGTCATGTGACAAGTAGATAGCTTACACACTGATGATGATAAAATTTATTATTTGCAACTTACTCGACTGTGGAGAGCTGAAATGTCACCAAAGAGAAGAGTAGCCCTTGCCAATGCCCCTATTGCTTGTACATTGTAGTGCTGAAATTGCTCAGCTTCTGCATTGAAATTTCTAGAGGAAACCAGTGTGAAGATCCGAGAGATTTCCATCAAAACTGGAGTAGTGGCATTCAGTTCACTTCTTAGCCTAGCAATCAATTCTACCAAGTCATCCCTGTGATCTGTTGAAAATGCAGGCATAGGAACTCATGTCTGCAGTGCATGGAAATTCATGGTGGTAGAATACCTGTGGCTCTGCTCATAAGGTCTGAAGAATTGGATAAAAGAGCAGCAAGTTTCGGTTCAATGGTTTCCAATAGCGATATCAAATTCTCAACACTTGTGATTAAATTGTACTATAAATAAATGGGAGAAGAATTATCAGTCTACCAAGGCATGGGGGATCAGAGGGGGGGAGGGGAGAGAGGGGGAAGTGGGGGGAGTGGAAGGAAGGGGGGAGGGGGAGAGGGGATGGGGGGAAGCGGAGGGAAGGAGAGAGAGGGGAGAAGGAAGGGGGGAGGGGGAGGGGTGAGTCCATCACTTACACTTTCTGCTAAATCAAGAAGCATTTCCGTTTGGTTCAATTTGGTAGGAATTGGAGGAACCAGGAGAAGATCATAGCGGACGACTCCAGGAGACTGTGTGATAATTAGCTATCATAATACTGTGGAGTCATAATCTGCTCCTTGTTTGTACCAGTTGAATGCCCTCCAAGAGAGGAGGGTGAAGTCCAAGGACCACAGCCAACACCAGGAGAGAATCCTCGTACATTCTCACTGATATCTAAATCAGAAAAATAGCAATTTGTTAGTTGAAGGGAGAATAGTTAATTTACCTGAGTGTCCATTATCTCACGCTGCACAAACTCTTCTTGGCTTGTGTTAACCAAGCCACCAAGACCCGAACTAGAATTGCTTATCACCACTGTCAGATCATTAAGAGTATCTGTCAACTGTTCTGTGCATGCACCACATCCTTCTTCTTCTCCCAAGTCAGAACCAGTAATTGTGACAATGATCTCTGCTATAGACACCTTCATGCAAGCAAAATGGATTATGAATAGCTGTTTCAATTGAAGTGCTAATTTCTTACTGGATTTGGAGAAGCCAGGGATGGTAGAGTTATCAGCAGCTGAAACCTGGAGGTCTGCAGCTAAGTGAATAATACCATCAAAGCAGACATCAAATAAGTCTGAACTTAAACATCTATCTTGTAAGCAACCACATTGGTAAACCTATCTTATAACCAACATTACCAACCATCTGTTGGCTGTTTTCAGTGGCTTCACAGTGTCAACACAATAAAATAAGCTTACCTCTTGTCCTCCTTCTTCCACAAGTAAAACTCTTTCCTATTAGAATAAAAACCAATGGATTAAGGCTCCATGCTAAAGCATTCATGAAGTACCTTATACGACCCATCATTATGGAATTCCAAGTCCTGTTTAGAATCTAGCATCAAAGACCAGTTGCGAGGGAGAAATTCAGTAGTTGAGAGGAGTGTTATTGAATGAAGAGTATAGACCTGAATTCATAAGTAGTTAACAGCTGCTAGCAAACTAGCTAAAATAAATGTTTACCTGTTGAAGGTTAAAGGAAAATTCAGCTCTTGGACCATTCTCTGAGATGTTAGAAACAAAACCTACTATCCATTCGGTGGTGGCATTTCCATCAGCAACCTTTCCAGGCTGAAGGTTCATTATTGGACATTCTTGTTCCTTGCAAGGTTCTTCTCTATCCACTAAACAGCAGTTTGCTTTGATCAGCACCTGCAAATTGCTGAGGTCCAGTTTTATAGGTACCATCTCTGCCTCTGAGCCATAAAATACAGTGAATAGTATTAATAGTGCCTGAACAGCAGCCATGATTGGTGCTGGAGTTGCAGTCAACTTGGCACAAACTTGGCACAAACTTGCGGTTAGCTTTATGAGCTCCGCCCACGCAATCGGCGCAATCGGCTAATTAGTTGCTTTGGCGATTCGTACCTACCCGTTATTTATTTTAAACAAAGTAGTGGACTGTTCGTTTCTAAAAGGAGAGCTGACTGGGGCATAGAAATGTGAACTCAGAGGAGAGCAAACCTCTAAGCTAATGGTAAACTCCATAAATATGGAGAGCTAGCTAGCTAGCTAGTTCAGGAAGACAATGTGCCAGCTTATTGACTTAGCTATCTTTTTTAAGTGTGCAGGCTTCAGTATTGAGGTGTTCTTTCGTGGGACTGCATAGCTAGTTAGCTAGCTGCCATGTCTAGTTATGGAGAAAGACAGGAGGATGAAGTGGAGTTTCTTCAGGCGGTCTTCCCTAACCCAGGAGACTTTCAGGACCTTCGTAACAATGATCCTTGGAAGGTAACTAACTATGAAGTAATATGTCGTACTTCAGGCTATCCTTGATTGCTGGTCCAAGTGCAATGATATTTACTAGATGCCTCAATAATAATAATCACGTCATGAATGTTATTATTATTGTCATAATCATAGTTAGTGCAGACACTGTAATTGTTTCTAGAGTATAGCTATTATTTTAATGGGGCATTGCAGCTGCACCTGTGAGTACTAAGTACCAGAGAATGGCCACACCAGACTGCAACCTATTGTCATAATCATAGTTAGTGCAGACACTGTAATTGTTTCTAGAGTATAGCTATTATTTTAATGGGGCATTGCAGCTGCACCTGTGAGTACTAAGTACCAGAGAATGGCCACACCAGACTGCAACCTAGAGTGCTACATATAGTGATTAATGGGAAAGTTAGAAATGTGCCAAATACTAACAGAACATTTTTGACAACTGACACAGATTCATCGTCCTCCGGAGATCCTCCTGACACTGGTTCCTCAGAAGAGCATGGGAGGGAGCAACAGGGATGAGCGTCCTGTTTCCATCAAGCTCCATACCAAGTATCCCACTGACTACCCAGACTCTGTCCCAACAATGTGGCTGGAAGAGCCGCAGGGAATCACTCCAGACCAAGTGAAAGAGCTTGAAGGAGAGATTAAGAAAATGGCCGAAGAGAGAGTGGGAGAGGTACTACTAACCTTGTGTATCCATTGTACTGGTTATTGTGTCATGGTGTGTCTTTACTTAGTGTTTTAATAATGGTGGTACAAGTGGTGTTGTTATTCTGGCAGTCATAGGCTGTATGTTTCTAATGTTGTGACCCTCTTAGACTAATGGTGTGACCCTCTTAGACTAATGGTGTGGGTATTATTGACTAGTGCTCTTGAGGTTGTGATGTAGTTTTTGCCCTTAGGTGATGATGCTGGACATTGCCATGCACATGATGGCTTTCCTGCACAAGCACGATCGTCCACTAGTCTCTCTCCACCAGGAAATGGTCATGAGACAGAAAGAAGAAGAGAAGAGGAAAGAACAGCTCCTGGAGGAAAAGAAACTTGAGAATAGAATGAGAGAAATGGAAGAGGTACAGAGATTATGTTGATGAAATGCTGCATGCAACTTTAAGTGATAATCTTTTCAAAATCGTAGGAAATGGAAATTCAAGAGGAAATCAGACGAAAAGAAGCTGAAATTATGATCCAAGATTCTGATGAGGATTTTTACGTATGTGTATGGGTAATGGTGACATAGAGAAACGTATTAGCATGGTAATTGTAAACTCCAGGAGCACAATTCCTCGGCAGATGAGTCTGGTCCCATCAGACCTGCTCCCCTTCTCTCTGTGACTCCCTCCTTGCCCAACTCCAACTGGTTATCTCTCCTTGGAGGAGAACAGACCGTGTCAGTGAAGGACCGGATGAGCTTACTCAGTCCCACAGGGAGTAGGAAACCACAGCGAAACAAAATGACTCAAATCAAGAAAGGAAAATTACTAGGTTAGGAAAAAAAAAAGAAGCATTTTAGTGTGCTGAAAATTAATTCACATTCTCTGTGCTCTTTTGACTTTTAATTTTGTAGGAGAGAGTATGACTGGAGGGTATTCGGTGCATGTGGGGATGGATCTTGAGAATGGAGAGTTGCTTGCTGTTTATGAGTGGCACTTTCAGTTTCTGAAGAAAGATGCCAGAAGAGCCAAGCAGGTATGTAGTTCTTTATCCACTGGTCTGATACTTAATGAACATGAATCCAGATTGATTCGATCCAGCAAGAATTTGAGAGTTTCATTAGTAGAGGTTTATGTCAGTGTACAAGACTCGTCCAGCATCTTGACATGACCACTGCTTCTGAACCAGATTCCAATCACAAGAAAGTGGAGGTGAGTTTTGAAACAGTCTCTTCATCTTTCCCGCCTATTTCCTGCCTCTTTATAAATTTCATTGTAGTTGGTGATGGAATATGTGGGAGGAGGCAATGTGGGCAGTTTACTGAGAAATCCTGACTCAAGCCCCATTACAGGAAGTGTAAGAACTAGAAAGACTTGTTGATTTTTTAATTTTTTAATTTTTCCTCAATTTTCTCCATGATTCCCCAGAGGCTGACTCACTATAGCAAGCAGCTGCTTGAAGCTCTGAGTTGCCTGCACTCAAAGGGTATAGTTCACAATGATATATGTCCCTCTGTCATCTTCTTTGATAATGGTGGGAGCATAAAACTAGGCGGTTCAAACATTATTAAGAGGTTTGTTTGTTCAAAAATTAATGTGCTTAGTCATGGCTGTGTGGACATGTGCATGCTTAGACTATCTGATCTCCATTGGGCCTTGACTGCTCACGACACAAGGCAAGTTGCACCTCCTACTGACAACGAGAGTGCTATGAGGGTGTGGCCTGTGGGATCTGCAGATCTCAAAGGAGGGAAAAAAGGAGATATCTTGAGATTGGTATGTCTGCTATAATTATTATTGTCTTTTTCATGTACTCTTATCAACTAGGGGATGATTTTGCTGTGTTTGGCCACTGGGAAACTAGAGATCAACTACCCCCCAAGCATCCCTGAACACCTTCCACCTTCCCTCAAGGATTTTCTAGCAAAGTAAGAGCAGTAGCAGGTGTGCTAGCAGAGTGGCGCAGTGGGAGCGTGCTGGGCCCATAACCCAGAGGTCGATGGATCGAAACCATTCTCTGCTACTTCTTTTTTCTTTCTTTTCTATTTTGTTATTTTACCAAGGGGAAAATTTCTTCTTCTTTTTTTCTTGCATGTGGTGTAATATTATTATTTACCTACTTTTAGATGTGTTGATACAAATGAGCAACGGAGATTTCCAGCACATGAGCTCCTTCATCATCCGTTCATCACTCCCTCTCCCTCTGCATCTCTCTTCACCTCTTCTTCCTCCATCGCTCTTACCACACACACAAAACAAGGTCACAATAACAACAACAACAACAACAACAACAAATAACAACAACAACAACAAATAACAACAAAGAACTTGACAACTTGTTTTTTTTTTTGACTTTGTAGGAGCTAAACTGACTCAGAAAGGACCTATGCACTTCCAACGCAGTGACTCCATCTTTGGTTCTCCTTTGAAACCTTCCTTTATGGGGAAATCTCGACTAGAGACAGAGTTTGAGGAGCTGGAAGTCCTCGGCAGTGGTGGTTTTGGCGATGTCATCAAGGTACATGATTTTATGCAGCTGTCTCGTCTCCCAGTACCTCCTGATTGTGACCTTTGATGGTTGGGTCCCCTTAGGTTCGTCACTATTTGGATGCACGCATTTACGCCATCAAGAGAATCCAGACCAAATCTGATAGTAGGATAATGAACAGAATAACAAGAGAAGTGGAGCTTCTGTCACAAATGAACCATGAAAATGTTGTCAGGTAGGATAGACGATACTTTACTTGCAAGGTATCTGTGTGGGGAGAGCACTGAAAAAGTTATTTCATAGAGGATAGAGTGTACTTTGCTTACAGGGATCAAAGGTCAATCTGTGTGGGTGGGAGTACTGAATAGAGTGTTGTATCTACCATAGATACTACAATGCTTGGATAGAGACTTACACTGATGAAGATTTCAAGAGACACAGTTTAGAAGATGACAAAGAATCATCATCAGAGAGCGAATTGGAATCAGAAACAGAGAATGAGCAGTTTGAGGGTAGTAGTATTGAATTTCAGAATGAGACTTCCAGCGGGGAGAGTTTTGAGTCCGATTCCGATGATGATGAATCAATTGACCTGGAATCTGATTCATTTCAATCTGCTGAAGAGGACGTGATCTTTAATAATGAGGAAGATTCATTTATCACCTTTGAGAAATCGCCCTCCAGTAAAGTCAGAACTAGCTCGCATGGTGGTGATAAGGTGAAGAGCCATAACACTGAAGAAGATGGCGTCTTCATGGACAATTTCTCTGACAGCTCTGAGGATACAGATGAAGGCAGGAATGTGTTGGGCAAACTTGAGTCACAAGTGATGGACTTAAGTTTGTCCAGATTCAGACTGTAAGCATTATTATTATTACAATGTTTTACTCTTCATAATTTACTGTTACTGTGTGATTTTACTGTTTACTGTTGATATTCAGTCCCACTACAGAATCTTCTGATACAGTAGTGTTTGTCGACAGCAGTACAACAGCATCAAAACCTGTGGCAATGGAGAAAGTATGTGTGTAACCATCACTGACTGTAGCTGATAAATCTTTGGTTGTTATTCACTCAGAATGAGAGAAGGAAAGACAGAAGGAAATCTAAGTCGTCAGGTCAGACACAATTTCTGTATATTCAGATGGAATACTGTGAGAACGAGACACTGCGGCAGCTGATAGACTCGGGAGAGCTGCATGTCTCCGAGGACAAGGTGTGGAGGCTCTTTAGAGAGATAGTGGAAGGTCTTGAGCACATTCACTCAAAGGTTTGTTACTAACTGATCGTCTTTTAGTTTTGGACTGTCTCTCTACATTAGTTTTACCACTTCTGGCCCATCAATTAAGTTAGTGTTCACTAGTACATGGACACGTTTATGTGATGCATCTGAGTGTATGTCTGCAGGGAATGATTCATCGCGATCTGAAGCCTGGGAACATCTTTCTCAATTCCTCCGGTCACATCAAGATTGGGGACTTTGGTTTGGCAATTTCATACAAGCACCCAATCAATAAGGTGATACAATGATTTATCAAACTAGTATGGAACTCATAGCATCTATTTTCATTTTCAGCAAATCAGCTCTGTGGCAAATCAGACAGTCAACTTACATGATGGTAATAGTTCTAACTCTGATCGTAGCTTGCCTTTTGACCCCCCTCCCTCCCCCTCCCTCCCCCTCCCTCCCCTTCCTGTTTGTTCCACTCCTCAGGTGAAACTGGTCTGGTAGGAACTGCTATGTACATGGCTCCTGAGCTGCTGAAGCAACTCAAATACACACAGGTCAGTGAGTGAGTCAGTGAGTGAGTCAGTGAGTGAGTGAGTGAGGATCAGACTTGGACTCTCTCTGTCCATCCACTCCAGAAAGTAGACACGTACAGTCTAGGGATCATATTTTTTGAGATGTGCCATGCACCTTCTTCCACGGCCATGGAGAGGCACAAAATACTACGTGATATCAGGCAGCCCAGCATCATTTTCCCACCTTCCTTCATCACAGAGAAGGTGCCCAACCAAGTGAGACCATTTTGATGATGTGTTGATGGTAGCTAACAACTGTTTTGTTGTGCAATGCTATTTCTTCAGGCTAAAGTGATTCGACTGCTTTTGAATCACAATCCTCATGAGCGACCATCCTCGAAACAGCTACTTCAAAGTCCCCTGCTCCCTCTAAAGATGGAAGATGAGGAACTTCAGGAAGTAAGCTAATGCTAGAAACCCTCGGGATACCTTACTGGAAATTTCACAGGTTGTGTTGAGGACTCTCCAGGCTACAAATTCCACTCGTTATCGCCACCTTATCAACCAACTATTTGCTCATGAGCACCTCAGAGTATCAGAATTTTCTTATTTTCTGGATCCTCAAGACAACAGTAGAAGAACTCACGCTAAGGTTTGAATTGTCTTCCTTTAATACTTAACAATTTCGAGTAAAACTTCCATTATACTTATAGAAGTTTGCATTCCACACTGTTCTCCTGCAACAGCTGATTCACAGCCGGCTAGTTAATGTCTTCATGCACCATGGAGCCTCCTCTCTCTCCCCTCCCCTCCTCAGTCTCAAGGGCGCACTCTTCTCTGAGACTGACTCTGTAGCTCAGCTGATGGACAGAAATGGAACTGTAGTTGTTCTTCCACATGATCACAGGGTGAGTCTTTCTCTGTATCTCTCTGTTTTTGTCTGTCTGTCTCTCTGTCCATCTGTCTGTCTGTCTGTCTGTCTGTCTGTCTGTCTGTCTGTCTGTCTGTCTGTCTGTCTATCTATCTGTCGTCCATCTGTTTATCCATTCATCTGACCTCTCTTTCCAGATTCCCTTTGCCCGCTACATATGTCATCAAGGCATCTCATACCTGAAGCGCTACTGCATAGCTCCTGTGTTCAGAGAAAATCGTGTGCGTGGCTGCCACCCTAAGGAACACTATGAGTACCAGTTTGACATTGTCTCTCCAAGTCCTGGCAATCTCATTCCAGATGCCGAAGTGATGTATGTGGTGTCTGAGATCATTAATGAGATCCCAGGTCTCCAGGATCTCCAGTTAGGCATTCATATAAGCCACACCTCCCTTCTCTCTTCCATCCTCTCTCACTGTTCCATCCCTGAGGAGAGACATGTTGAGCTCCAGACTCTCCTCCATAAGGTGCTGGTGAGTTGAAGAGGAGAGTGAAATAGGACCATTGTAAGAGTATTGTTCTTTCTACAGACTGGATCCCTGAAATCTTGTGATCTTATCAAGAAGCTGGCTGAAAGGAAAATTAGATTATCTCCTCTGGCTGTGAGTGCATGCTAGCCACTTTTCGATAGTTTTTCTGCAGAAATTGATGCAATGTATTCATGCTGGTATCTTTATTATTCAGGCTACCACACTGCTCAAGTTTGTGAGATCAGAGGTTTTGTTTGAGTCTAGAGACTCCCAGTTGCTACTTGAACCATTGCTAAAGGATAAATCAGCTGAAATAACTTCCCAATCTTCTCATGCCTATCAGGAAATCTCCAACGTTGTTGGACTCTTCAGACAGTTTGGAGCAAAAGAGCAGGTTTATCTGTGTCCTGGACTCTCTCACGGAGCGTCTCACTTCAGTGGAGTCATCTTCCAGTTCGTGGATACTTCTAGTGGGACCAGCGGAAGTCTGAGAAGATACAGACGATCAAAGAGAATACCTCTGGCCATTGGTGGAAGGTCAGTGTGGAAACCTCAGTCATGATCACTCTGAGTCTTGGATTGACTACTACTGCTACTACTTTGTCATAGATATGATAAGTTGTTGGAGACATTTCGTCGACCAGGGCAGCAGTTGCCTTATCCTGGAGTGTCAGTGGTTGGAGTGACGCTGATGAGTGATGTGCTATTGACTGCAGTTCTGAATGCCTACCAACAAGAAACAGTAAATAAATGCTAACGAGTTATATGTGTCAATGCTGCCTCTTTCCTTCCTTCCACAGTGTCAGATTACCAAGTGCTCAGTTCTGGTGTGTTGGCTTGGTAGAGAGTCCTTGCAGAAGGAGTCCCTTGGATTGGTGAGGGATCTGTGGGCTCAGGGCATCTCTGCCGACATTCTCTATGAGTCCATGGAGAAGGACAATATTGAGGACATACAGAAGTTCTGCAGAGAAGTTAAGATTCCTCATATCGTGATTTTAGGTGATAAGACACTCTATTTTGAGAGAAAACAGGTGAGTACTCTCTGTGTATGCTTATTAATATGTGGTATTCTGATCTGGCCTAGGTTAAATTGCGGATTTTAGAGAGCAGTAAAGTCATGGAGAAGTCGTTGACAATCAATGAGTTGATGGACTTTTTGCAGCAAAAGCATCACCACACAGTTGAGAGGTCAGACTCAACTGAGCTCAAGGAACCCATGAGGTTAGAATCAAGCATCAAATCCTGTGATGTGAGTAGAGTCAATGATTGGATGTTTATTTTATAGATCCAGTGGATCTTACATCTCTGAGGGTCAGAGTACGGCAGTACCACAAGTTAATATCACTGTAGTCACCACAGGAAAACTGACAGGCCACCTCAAGAGACGTTATCATGATCAAGTATGTTAAATTTTGCAGCAATATCCTTGCAAAACCTGCTCTCCTACTATTCTTTTGTGCATCATGTGCAGACTCTCAACAAACTGCTTCCTCTCTTCCAAAAGTTCTCGATGAAGCAACAGCTTGAGGTGGTGGTGGTTGATCTGAAGTCTGACATCCTTTGCTCTCTAGCTGCTGAAGTCAATGTGAGTGAGTACAGGAACAAACTATAACAACCACATCACTTCTACAATCATATTACAGAAGTTGAAAGCAGGCAATGATTCAGATTTCTTGACTGTTGCAAGAGCTGTCAGTGATAGGTAAATTACCATTGATTATCTCACCTTATTGGAGTGATTTGACTTTTATAGGCACAGTGACTGCAATAAAAAGTATATTGCTAGAATATGTGATGCAATGGACGAACTTCTCAACTATAAAAAGAAGTGAGTAGCTAGTTAGTAATAATTATGGTGATCTTATTGAGAATGTTCTCTGTGTACGTGTGCACAGATCAGCCGTGGTATTTCTTTACAGTCACTCTGCTGAGTTCTGTCAAGTGGTCCTCAATTCTCTTGAATCATTCACTGCAATCTAATCACTGCAATCTAATCACTTTCACTGACTCTGTAGTGTTGGCATAAAAATTATACAGATAGTACCGTATTTTTATTTTTTATTCCTTCCCAGATGACATGCGCATGCGCGTAATTATTATACGCATGCGTGTTGACTCACGCTCAGCGCTAGCGCAGCATATCGCATGCACACACACAAAAAAATGTCCTCGTTGGTATCTTACTCTGTTGGCACTAGCCCAGCAATAATCCATGGCTACAACCTTGCTCCTAAATCACCCCTCACTAATCTACCTTTCATACAAAATGTTTGTCCAGCCAACATACATAAGTTTGATGGTACCACAACCACACACCTGTATAAGCCTCATCTTATTCAAAGAAGAACTGCAGCTTGTCCGCCTCGATTAGGAGTGATAATAAACAAAGATGAAAGAAACAATAAGACTGAACATTCCTTGACCAAAGAATCATTTCAGCTTCCTGATCTGGAAAAACAAGCCCTTCAATCTACCCCTGTTAGTAATAAAACTGTGCAGTACTCCACTAGTGAAGCACTTCATAAACAAGACAATAACCGCTTTTACACGAAGGAGAGTGCCCCAAAGGATCGTAGGACACAGGAATGGATGACTAACTCCAACTCCATAGGAGCAGATAGACGGTTGCAGGGGTCAAATCACTCCACTATGCAAGCAGAGTTTGTGGCCAGGCCAATAACACCATCCACAAAGGACCTTGGTGAGTTAGTGCGCAAATTATATACCCACTCCGGAGGACTTGGAAGTCTAACAGAAAGTCGTTGTCTTAGATCTGAGTATACAGTAAGATTTGACAAGAAGAAGAAGGATGAGGGAGGGTATAACCCAACAGATACTTCTGTTCCAACCAATATCATTACTTGTGAGTTGCATAGCTAGCTAGCTAGCTACATTGGTTGATGCTATAATATAGCTATTACTGATTAAAGGTGAGAGATATGGTGGACATAGGGGAAATTTAGGAAAGGCTCTTCAGAGTGATAATTACTGTGCATGGCCAGTGGATAGTGATTCTGACAGATATGATCATCACAAAATAGCCCAGAACTTCAGAGAGAAAACATCTATTGCATGTGGTAAGTCATCAAATCCTATGATCATCAGCTAGCTAGCTATATCCAAACCTTACTGGATTAAATTTCAAACAGGTGATCGGGACAAGGTATTTCATATAGAAAGTCTCACTCGATTATCCTATCGCAAACCATCCCTCACCAGTACTAAGGCAGACGTGCCATTATTCAACAAGACATCTTTCAAGCTTGGTGACTGCAAGAGCCTAAGCAGCTCAAACAAACTCATTAGCACAGCACAAAGTGACTTTCAATATGCCATGGGTATGTAATCATCATCAATAAGGATAATATTATCATGTGGAATTGTGGTATTCCTTTTGCAGGAAAGCCATCTTCTCCAGCTGGTAGGGCACAAGATACAAGTTCAATTCTTCAAGGAGAATCAGATCCACTTCGAGCTAGGGAAAGGATCAACAGTACCACTGCAAGGAGTTCATATTACGCAGTAAATAACAACTCTATCTGGGGGGGGGGGTGTGGGGGGGGTGTAACATTCACTCATTATTATTCTACATAGCCGTCTGCTGATTCGTACACACCTATCATTTCAACCAAGAAGCATCATTTTCGTCTCAGCCAATTCAGACTTGGAAGTGTGGAATACAATCCCGAGATAGGACACTCGACCATGGAGGACTCGTATGTTCCTCATGCCCAGTCACCTTCATCCACAATTCCTCCACCAAAAGACAGTTTAGCATTTACCTACTATCCAAGTATGTAACTAACACCCAATGTGACCTTTTAGGATTATCTTAATACTGTAGTTAAAGATATTTCAATGTCCACTATGAAAGAAACCTATCCTGAACACAAGGAGGCAGATAGAAAGAATTTTTACAAAAAGTCTACAATAGATTTAGTGAGTTGTGACTATTGATACATAACTAGCTAATGACTTCATGATATTTTGTGACTATTCGTATTAATTTTCAGGTTTCACAATGGCAACTCCCCTACATGGGACCCCCTACTTATACAACAACTCAGAAAACATCATACTCCCCATATCAGATCGATCTATTGTAAAACATTAATTAATGATGAAGAAAAAAAACTTCAAAGTTCAAAGTGTATCAGCTAAAAAGTTCTCTTCTGTGGCAGTTAAACATAAATAAGATTAAAGTAGTTTGTTAATAATAGCAGTTGCTAGTGTCATGGTTAGTCAATAGCTAAACATAGATGGAACTGTTGGTTGGTGAAGTGTGTAATGGATGCCAGGATGTGTGCTCACAACAAAAAAGGGGGAAAAACTAATGGATGAAAAAAGTATACTCACATACACACCGAGGAATCGTGATATTCTTATTTATTCAGCGACATCAATGATCAGAGGACACAAGTACTCGGAATGCTTTACTCCGAGGCTGAAAGCAGGAGATTTCTGTTTATTTACTGTGACCTTTTCAGGATTGTGAGCTCCTGGTCCTGGCTTCTTGGTGGAATCTGCAAACAGCACACACACAAAGAAATGAACTAATAATCATAGACATTCTTGCCAGTCATGAATGTCATGCAATATTCAACTGTGCATAGCGCCGTTTTTGTTCTATGTGATGAATTTTGGTGCCTTTTATGGAAATGGTTAGTGGGAGTTGTAGCTGTGATCTACCGATGATCTCTATCTTATAAGCATCACTATAGCAACAGATCACCCATAGAGAGCATGTGTACGTACATACCTCCAGGCATATAATTCCGTGCAAGCATGGAATAAGTTGGAGCTTTCTTCTGGTAGATATCGGGAGTTACTGTTCCATAGTTGGCTGGACCTGGGGTTTTGGCGTAGTCAGTGTCAAAACTTCCAAGGGAGATGCGACCAGGCATGGAGTAGCAAGCCGAAGATGCCCTGTTAGGAACTCGAGGACCAAGCATGGATGGAAGAGTATAAGAGTTGGGAGAAGGATTGGCATCCTCTGCAAGTAAAGCATGAACAGTCATGATTAATCAAGGGTGGAGAACAGATTTATATCAGCTTACTCTTTCTGTATCGTGTTCTTGCACCCATAGAGTAAGAAGGTTGTTGTTTCTCTCCCTGGAAGCAAGTGGGCTTGGATTCAGGTGCATAGGCACCAGGTCCGGGGGTGTTGAAAGGCATGAGTTCTTTATGTCGTGAGGAGAGGGAGTAATGAGGATTACCGTCAGGTCCATACCGAGTCATGGCGGGATCAATGCCATGGGCAGGACCTGGTCCAAAGTCCTTTCTAAAGACTGCAGGAAAGAAGAAAAAGGTGTATGCCTTGATTTCAAGACTCTGTCATATCAATGGGAGTACCATACAAAAAAAATACACTTTCAAGTATGTGCTATAAAGGGGTTAATAGACCTATTTCACTTTAGTAGTTACAGTATCATCATGAGGTGCTATTACATATTTTCACTTGTAGTGGTAATGATGGATAAGGCTATTTTTAAACTATAGCTCTTCTCTCCAAGGTCTATTGCATTTTCTCATCTCCATAAACTTGAGCTTACATGATGTTCCCAGTCTTTTCCCAAAGGAGTAGACGGGGTAAGTCTTTCTTGTGAAGTCGTGACCCACACCTCCAGTCAGGGTAGGTAGGGCATACCGTGCTGGTCCAGGACCTGATGTGTTTGATAATAATGATTATTATGCCTGGAGGGGATTGGGTAGTTAGCAGGCTATCAATACCTCTCTCCATGGCTGCTATCCTTGGCCTTGCTGTTTGAGCTCCACCTTCTGCCATCTCTAACTCTGCACACTATATACTGCTTGGAAGTGTCAGTTGTTTAGACTTGCAATAACCGCACCGGCTGAGCTGCACAGCTAGCGAGATCCTCCCACTTTTCTTGCAAGTTGAAAAATGCAGGCCGCAAACTACAACGAGCTGGTGGTTGACTCTCGGAACTAACTGGCTACTGGGGGTGTATCTAGGAAGCTATCCAACCTAGATTACTCTAAGGCATTAAAAAAGTTGCAAAGACGGTGCTATGGTTACTACATTCCATTCCCACGCATAATTACCAGTCCTATGGATTATCTGGTAAAAGATCGTCTCTAAGACTAAGACATTCTCTGCAAAATTTGAATGCATGCAGCATAAGCTTATCTGTCGAGCTGGATCAAATTTTCCTATGATGATACCATTTAGAAGCGTTAAGGTGAGCTTTCTACTACCCTCGGGGGGAAAAAGGGAAATGCGCTTTAATTGGAGTATCACTTCTGATAGACTACTGCACTGAATGGGAGGTTGCAGCTGCTACCAGTGTTCAGGAGACACTGTGCAGCCACTACTGCAGTGGAAACAGCACCTAGTCCTTCAACCACGGCAACCAGAGACCCAGTAAGTTGGAAATGAATCCAATTTCAGCACAATTTATATGCAAAGTGCACCAGCTTGATTTCACAGAGGGGACAGTCTCAAAGATTTATTCTGTCCCAAGTGCAGAGATGAAGCAAGTGTTTCCTCGTGGACTCTCAAGAGGCTTCAGTTCACAAGTATGAGAATGATGAGACAAGGATTGGGGTTGAGAAGTGGGGATATCCAAAAAGCATCAGTAATCCTTTTTCTGTAGATGGAGTGCTTCAAGACTGCAGGGTGGGTACTAAGGTCCCAGTCATACGAGATCATGTCACAGTTGAAGGAGAACAGTGCAGAAAACAAGTTCCTTTTGTGTAAGATCTGAATTATTTATTGTACAGCTTTTATTGTGGGAATATTTTACACAGTTGGAGAGGATGGAAGTGGCAAGTCCACCTGTTTGAATCAGGTGGTCCATTGGTGTTGGACAGCAGGCTGGTTGGTGATCCACGTCCCTGGTGGTGAGTTGATAGTTTTTTTCAAAATAGCATGTTTCACTTCCTCTCACTTACCTTAACTTCGTAGCTCCCTCCCTTCCCTTAACTTCCTCTACCTTCTCTCACTTCACTTCTTTCCCTGGCTCTTTCCCCTCCCTTCTTGTCTTTCTATTGGCATGTTTCCTTACCCCCTTCTCATCCTTCCTTCTTTCTCTGATCTTTCCCTCCACAGTTTCTTTCTGGGCTCATTCGAGGAAGGAATTGCGGCCGTCTTCACGATATCCAGGCACATATGACCAGCCTCATGAGGCCACCATTTGGCTAAGGAACTTCAGATCAGTCAATGCAAAGATTTTGAAAAATGTACGCTTGATATTGCAGTTGGTTTGTGTACACTTTGGAGGCTAGGACCTAAAGTGATGGTATTATGTTCTTACAGTAGAACCCTCTATATGGACTCCCTGAACTTATCAGGACACCTCTATAATCAAGATACCACCCTCTTTAATCAAGATACCTCCCTCTTTAATCAAGACACCTCCCTCAAGACACCTTTATAATCAAGGATCAGGCCTTTAATCAGGACACCTCATCAGGACACTTATCTTTCTCCTAGACTCATTAAGAGTGCCTTTCTAACTTTACTGGTCCTAATAGAGAGGCTTTTCCAGTTGTGGAATGTGTAGTGTTGTGTAGTGTTTCATTATTGTGTCTCTGGGTATTCCATTATTGTATCTCTGCATATTTTAGTTGCACCTGAGTGAGACGAAGATGTGGACCAAGAGGGAGCAATCGGACAAAGGAGAAGAGATGGGGAAGGTGATTGAACAGGGGCTCCGAAAACCTGCCATAGCCACGGATATTGTGGGTGTGGTCTTGGAGGAAGTACTCAGAGAGCAGGCAAGGTCAGGTGGTAGCTGTCAAGTGTGTGGTCCACATGTCCAACGTGATGCTTTCCCTCTGATGGTGGCTATTTTTCTATGACGTGCAGACAGTCCACCGTGCAAGATGGTCTGAAGCTACTGTTAGCAATGGACGAGTGTAATGCTTGCTTCAATCCCTGTGCAGCTGGCCCCAACAAATGCAAACATGTAATGCAGTAACTTGTATAAATAACACACTATAGTAGAGGAGTTGTACCACAAGTGAGTGTGGCCCAAGTTGAATATTTCTTGCACTTAATGGTGCACTTTTGTCACTGGAAAACCTAGATTCTACCATTCCCTCAAAGGGAATTGAATTGAAGGAATTGATCTCCTCAACATGTACCCATAATGTTATATCCAGTACTGTTTAGAATGTGCCTTGCCTTGCAGGTGCAGCCCCAGGAACTGAACCTCATCAAGTACTTCAGGAAATTCATTCCTATTGATATGGTATACTCCTGAAATTATGTATTTACAGCTGCTGAATGATTATTCTTTCACTACAACAGTTTCCAGGTGCTGTGGTTTTATCACTGTCTCGACGAAAGATGTATTGCTATTTTGCTCCTACTTGTTCTCCTCTGGATGTGTTGGGGGAAGAGGTGTGCACGTGTGGGCACAGTAATCATTAAGACAGAGGAAATACATAATTTTCAAACAGCCTCAGGATTCAAAGCCCCCCTCCCTGTGTCACAAGGCCGTAATGTAGTGCACTCTGATCCTGATTAGGGCTCAATTTTTTTTTTAGCATTTTAGGTGTGCTGAAGCATTATAGATAGAACTTTGAGCATTTAGCTGAAGCATCATAGATAGAACTTTGAGCATTTAGCTGAAGCATTTTAGGTAGGATTTTAGTGGCTGACATTGATATGATGATAAGTATGACGTGTGTGACGTGTGTATGACTTATTAGGGGATGGAGGAACTTGCAGGATACAAGCAAATAGAGTTGGACAACTTCTCTCAAGAGGAAGTTGAGAATATCCTCCAGTTCTACAAGGACAACAAGTGGATCACCAAAGGTACTCAATCTACACTATGTATGTGATGATAACTATGTATGCAATGATGCATGTGACTCACACGAGGGTAACACAATCATATGTGACTGTGTATGGTGATGATGTATGTGAGTGACTCAGTATGCATGTGACTCACACCAATCATTTATATTCTAGGGCCGTTTGAGAAAGTAAAGCAAGAGGTGTGGCATCTATCAGGAAGCAATCCTGCTGAAATCTGCAAACTCTCCTCTTTGTTTTGACTTCTTTCACCTCATCACTCAATTCATGATGATTACATACCATTCATTGAATAGATAGGCCAGTAGCAGAATTATCTCATATTCATGAACCCATGACCCAGTGCCTAGAGTGGGGTGGGGCATTATTTGCAAAAGACATGGGTGGTGCTCAAAGCAGTACCGCAAAATCTGCTCTGCTGCTTGCCAGTGAGAAAGGAAACTTTAAAGAAGTAAAAAGATTACTACAGAATGGTGCTGAAGTGGATCTACAAGACAAAAGTGGATATTCCTCCCTGATACTAGCAAGTCACTATGGACACAATGAGTTAGTCAAATTACTACTAGAGAATGGTGCTCAGGTAGATCTGCAAGACAATGATGGATCGTCTGCTTTGATGTTTGCGAGTTGGAACGGACATTTTGAAGTGGCCAAATTACTACTAGAGAATGGTGCTCAGGTAGATCTGCAACACAAAAGTGGAGGGTCTGCTTTGATGTTTGCGAGTTGGAACGGACATTTTGAAGTGGCCAAATTACTACTAGAGAATGGTGCTCAGGTAGATCTGCAACGCAAAAATGGATTGTCTGCTTTGATGCTTGCGAGTCTGAAAGGACATTCTGAAGTGGCCAAATTACTACTAGAGAATGGTGCTCAGGTAGATCTGCAACGCAAAAGTGGATTCTCTGCTTTGATGTTTGCGAGTCAGAATGGACATTCTGAAGTGGCCAAATTACTACTAGAGAATGGTGCTCAGGTAGATCTGCAACACAAAAATGGATGGTCTGGTTTGATGATTGCGAGTGGGAACGGACATTCTGAAGTGGCCAAATTACTGCTAGAGAATGGTGCTCAGGTAGATCTGCAACACAATGATGGATGGTCTGCTTTGATGATTGCGAGTGAGAACGGACATTCTGAAGTGGCCAAATTACTGCTAGAGAATGGTGCTCAGGTAGATCTGCAAAATAATAGTGGAGGATTTGCTTTGACAATTGCAAGTCAAAATGGACATTGTGAAGTTATCAAGTTACTACAAGAGAATGGCAATGATGCAAGGTCAGCTTTTGTTATTGCAAGTCACAATGGAGATTCCAAAGCACTAAAGAATAGTGGTTATATTGATCAGCAAAATGATGAACACCTGGTTGTCACAAATCAGAATGGAGCCTCTGAAGTAGTAGTGAAAGATGCTCAAGCTGAAGCTATCACTGATTTAAGTGTTAACCTGGTAAGAGTCTGAATATTTATTACAAGTATTTATAAATATAGCTTCCTTATTAGCATGCTATCTTTCTAATGCAGAGAGAAAGTGTTGCTGAGAATGAGGAAGGGAGAAAATTGCTGAGTGGTGATGCACCAACTACCATCATTGATGAACAACTGAATAATCAGGATGCAACAAATGATTTCCCAGAGGATGAAACTGATCCAGAAACCACTGCAGATGATGGTGTGCATGAGAAGGCTAAAATACAGACATCACCAACAAACAATGATGCACAAACCACCTCGGGTGATTTACTACTGAAGGGAAATCCCCCTGCTAATGATCTGGTTAGCTTCTTTAGAATCATTTTATAAAACTTCACTTTAGTATTTTTAATCCCATTAGAACAAAGGTGCTGGGTATGAAGCTGAAACTCTCAAGAGCAATAAACAAGAAACATGCTCAAGAATTGCCCAACTCAATTCACAGCAAAGTAGTGATCCATCTTCTCCTAAAGTGCAACAAGTTCATGTCCCAAATGAAAGTGAATGGTCTACTAGTCATGATGATCAACCACCTACAAATGCAGTAGCTATCAATAGTGCCACTGATGCAAGTGTTGACATGGTAAGAGTCCTACTTGATATATCTCAGGTTTAATTTTTTAGTTATCTTTCTAATGTAGAGAGAAGGTATCACTGAGGAAGGGAGAAAAGTGCTGATAACCACCATCATTGATGTTGATGATGAACAACTGAATCATCAGGATGAAACAAATGATTTCCCAGAGGAGAAAAATGATCTAGATAGCACTGCAAACGACAGAAATATTAAAATACAGGCACCATCAATGAACAATGATGTGCAAACCACCTCAGGTGATTTACTGCTGAAGGGAAATCCCTCTACCAAAGATTTGGTTAGTCACTTTAGAATTATATCACACACACTTTACAATATTATTATTAATCCCTTCAGAATGAAAGTGCCATAGTTACCAATAGTGCCACTGATAATTTTTATCATGTTATCCTAATGGAGAGAGAGAGTATCACTGAAGGGAGAAAATCACTGAGTGGAGATGCACCAACCACCATCAAAGATGTTGATGACGAACAACTGGATAGTCAGGATGTAACAAATACTTTCCCAGTGGTGGAGGAAACTGACAGTGTGCACAAGAGGGCTAAAATACAGACAATGCCAATGAACAACGATGAACAAACTACCTCAAGTGATTTGAAGGGAAATCCCCCTGCTAAAGATTTGGTTAGCTGCTTTAGAATCATTTTTATTATATTTTACTGTAGTCCCTTTAGAACCAAGGTGCCATGTATGAATGGAGTGAGAAGCAATCCAGTCAGAAAACTTGCTGTCACTTGTTCATGATTATTGCCTTGACAACGATTGCACTAATAGTTCCATACCTGAACCCTGTGCAGTCTCTCTCCATTGACTCCCAACCAGACCTGAAAATGATGCATAGTATTGATCAACTGAAAGGATCTAAACCAATTCGAATACTAGAGCAAATTACTCCAGATTGTGGTCGAGTAGGCATATTCCTGGATCTATCTCCAAGTGTGGTGACAACCGAATGGCAAACTGTAAAAGATCATCCTGAACAGAAGTGCAGCAACATCATCCATCGATGGTTACTTGGTCAGGGAAAAGTACCCGTCTCATGGAGAACTTTCATACAAATTTTGAGAGAACTTGAATTTAATGTTCTGGCAGATGAATTGGAAAACTGGTTTCGAGATGTTCAACATTAATGATATTCATGATCGTATAATTTAACCACATAAATGTTGATTAATGATTAGCCTTTACACTCAGCAAAGCTGCAGGTTAATAAGTAGTCACACACTCAAATACTCCAGAAGAGATTAATACATATCATTACATACCATTGTAAACTAGTCAGGGTTAAGACATTAGAGAGACTGTACACCACTGCATGCTTATGCTGGGGGGGTCAATCACCTCCAGAGGTTAAGGTCATGTTTCAATATCAAATTTGTATGGCTCCAGTCAGGGTTCAGGACATGCACTGCACTGGCATTTTTTATAGCATGTTTAAGGTCAAAAAGTCAATCGTGCACTGGAATCTGCCTCCGGAGTTGTCCATAAGGTCAAGCTAGGGTCACAGGATGTGAGAGGAATATCTGAAGACTTACACATTTCATGTGGGCATCATATAAAAGAGAAGAAGATACTCTATGCTGGGAATTCAAATATAATTCTTATTCTGTGTCATCAGATTCTACAGTTGAACAGAGATATAATATAGTCAATGATGAAGCTGTTCCAGATTATCTGCATTGCATTGGTCCAGCAAGGTACATAATGATATGTTAGATATTTATTAATCACTTTATTATATTTAATTTTGAGCAGTTTATGCTCAACAGCAGTCAATGGAAACCTGTAATGCTTTGGATATGATGATTGCCAATCGCAACATGAGAGCTTTCCCACAATGCATGAGAAATTCACTCTGTACGGAGATCACATGCATAAACACCATCCCTATTCCTGGACCATCTGGTACCTCTGTTGACACCATGACAACTACCACCATAACTCTACTTCCCTGCACGACACCCTTCAGTATCAGAGCCGTCTCTACTGGTGTGGGATTGAGCACTCCCCTCCTTGAAGTAACACTAATGAGGAGTGCAAATGTGACATCATCAATCTCTTCCCTCGGCTCAACAAATTTCTCTCTGACTCAAACACCAACAGGAATAAACCTTGGAGTAAGCAAACTAATTAGATACTAATTAATAGAGTTCATACCCTCTATACTATAACTATAGGTCTCTTCGACAGTAACAATAAGAGGTATGGCGTTGAGTACCAACTTACTCCCTAATACCGCCATTCCACTTCAGTGTGGTAAGTTTATCAGACAGCACACATACTCACAGAGGCCTTAATAACTTCTCTTCCCCTGCAAAATTCTGTGGGGAAGAAAAGAGGCACGGAATTGATGAGATTAGCTACAACTCTGCAGGTATGGAAATGACCCCATCAACTCAACAGGGAATGACCACTATGGCTACCACTAGACCTCAAATGACCACAACCAGACCTCAAATGCAATCAATGGAGACTTGCAATGCTTTAGACATGATGATAGCTAATCGGAACATGGGAGCTTTCCCACAATGCACGAGAAACACATTGTGCACAGAGATTACATGCACTAACACTGTCTCTCTTCCCACTGGTGACACCATGGCAACCACCACCATAACTCTACTTCCCTGCATGACACCCTTCAGTGTCAGAGCTGTCTCCATTGCTGAAGGATTAAGTACTCCACTCATCAGTGCAACACTAACAAGGAGCGTAAACGTGACCTCAACCATCCCTACCCTTGGCTCAACAAACTTCACACTGACTCAAATGTCTACAGGAATAAACTTTGGAGTAAGCACAAATGAATAGATGTTGGTTAGCTGTTAGTAAAGACAAAGATAATATGAATCAAATGTTATACAGGTCTCTTCAACAGTAACAAGAAATGGTATGGTGATAAATACAAACTTGCTCCCAAATACTGTCATTCCATTTCAGTGTGGTAAGTTGGAGTCTAAATCCCTTATACATTGAATGCTGGATTAATTAATGACACAAGATTATTATCATTACTGAACAGATATGCAGCCCACAATTGGACAAACTGATTCTGCTTTCAAGATGGAGGCACTGATAGGAAGTGTGTTGGCTTCAGCACTTATTGGAACAATTTATATCATATAAGACATTCAGTGTGTGTTAATACATACACTGAGTCAAGGACTCTCAGTAGTTTATGCTTACCTAGCTTATCTATTATACGCCATCTTGAGTGAGAGAAATTCCATGGAAATATTTATTATTATTTTGATATTTAACAATAGTTGACTACAAAAAATAATATAGTTTTGATCCGATATAAAACTAGTTCAGATTTCTGATTATAAAAGTTATAAACTTATCAATCCACTCCTTCAAATCCTTCTGTGTTCTCCACTGCTAGACGCAGCATCTCCTTCAGTTTGTGGTAACTTGGGTAAGGAGGAAGGTCTATCCGATTGAAGCTAATTATAAGGGGCAGAAAACAGAAAGGGGGATAAGGATAAAGCACGATAGGTCTCATGTTAGTAAAATGAATACACTCACCAAGTGTGTGCTCTGGGTAGAGAGTTGGGTGCCCCATATTTCTTTATGCAGAACTTGCGAGGACCTTGGCTACCTGTAACAACGAACAGTCAAGTGTAAAAAAGGGGGGGGGGGGGAAAGATCACCTGTCAAGCAGCATGGATGGACATGATACTAACACATTGCAGTGCATGGATGCTGCTATGGTTACCTTGCAATTCAGAGAAGCCATTCATGGGGACCTTGGAGGTTCCAGTGACGAACTGCAGCAGACGTGCCCTCATCTCCGCATCGTAGTTTTCCACTGCTTTCCAGAACCACTGGATGATCTGTTCAAAGGGGTGGTAGCCATCATACTCAGTGTTCTTCTTCCAGTCTTGCACATCAATCTCAGCAAGTCCACCCAACAAGTACTGCAGAGATCATCAATCAATGTGAGAGACTTCCCAAGTTAATAGCAGTGCAAAATGGACTTACCTCTAATTCTCTCTCATCAAATACTTTGATTAGACGAAGAGGGACCAAATCTGAAAATCCCTATGGATTGGCACACATTATAACAGCAAATTGCAGTATATCTAATCTCTAGATAATGAGCACCACTCACTGTCCACTATTCACTATCATTACTGTATGTATTGTGAATTACAGTTAGAAAGGCATCCATCTGCTTCTGTACTCGGTCAGTGAATCTCCACTTCATTAGCAAACTGTGTAGGAAAAACAAGAAGGAAATTCGTGACATCATTAGACTCGCGTCTCCATGGAAACTGTGAATAAGATTATGTACACTCACTCAATATATTCCTTCTTGTTTTCTTCTGTGACTGGAATATCTCTCCCACCTGGTTTCAGGTCAACTTGGATCACCTGCACATCATGTGACATTTTATACAATTATGATGACGACATGACATCACTCACATCATCAAAAATGGTTTTATTGACACTGAAGTCCAAACAGAGAGGCTCTGGGTCATTCTCCAGAATGTACGTGAAACTATTCCACAACTCCACGTCCTATAAATGATAAGAAACAAGTATCCACCCATTGTTATCATATTAGGGTGTTGCAATATTATCACATTAAGGATAGCAATGCTCGTACCACTGACTGCATGTCGTCCAGTGTTATTGGCCTCCTCAACATCATTTTGTAGAAAGGACGAATGAAGAAAGCTGAACATAAGGTACAAACATGCAATCATGACGACATCTGGCTACTTGATCAGTAAAATATAGCACTATTAAAGGTATCATGACTATCATTGTTGCTATGACAATGTAAGAACACACACAGTAAGTGCTGAGTAAGTGCTCGTGAATTCTACATCCAATGCAGGCAATTACGTGGAGTAGCCATCTGCCCACGATAACTGGGTTCTGCCCACACTGGTTGACAGTGGCCATTTTGGCCACCACTTGGCCACCACTCATTATACCGTAGGCTTGTACTATGTCCATTGCAGGTTGGTTGTCAGGAAGGTTTGGGGAATAGGTGGATACCATTTGTCCTATGGTTTACACAACTGCATGGATTGTATAGGACATGAAAGGATCCGGTTTCTTAGGTCCTTGTAAGCCACTACCTATTTCTCATTCCTTACTGACAACCATCCTGAAATCTACAGTACAATGTCATATCAGGGATGGTTTTGATTATCAAAAGGGACACCCATAAATGAAGTGCCATCACTTGAGAATCCTGGACAGAACCCTGTGTTTACCATCAAGAAGCCTGTTATGGTAGACCGCCATGCCACACACACGACCAATGAACTTGAAGTAATCAAGATGGTGCTCATTGAAGATGGCAGAGTCAGGATTGATCTGCAGCGTGTAGTCATCACTGCATGCAGAGAAAAAGACATGTAAAACACCAACAGATTCCACAGAGAACACTAATCTCTTGCCTAGCTGAGTACTCAAAGAGTCCGTAGTAAGGATTAAACATTTCATGGGATAGCAAGTGGAACCACTCCCTGGCCACACCTCCATAATCAAGACCAGTCTCCCCCGAGAATATAACGTAGAGGCGCGCCTTCAATAGTTCCACGTCACGTACATTCATGATCACGTTGTATGAGTCCTCAAAGATGCGGTCTCGACGACAAGGAATTTCAAACTGTCGAGGAATGTGGTGCTGAGAGTGTGTGTAATGTGCATGGACATGAGACCACATCAAAAGGAAATGGTTAGGTTCTGACCACATCAAAGGGAAATGGTTAGGTTCTGACCACATCAAAGGGAAATGGTTAGGTTCTGATTACATCAAAGGGAAATGGTTAGGTTCTGACCACATCAAAGGGGAAAGGGGCCTGGTTAGATCCTGAAGTTCAGCTAACTTACTCTTGGGGCCAGCTTGGATTTGAAATTAGTATATTTTTGCTTATAGTCACGAGAATATTGGATCCTCTGAAGAAGAAGAAGAAGAAAAAAACAAAAACAAAAACAAACAAACAAATACAGGAGAATTATCAAAGATGTCATTATGTGCATATTGGGCAACACTCACTGCAGTTGGCTTGTTCTTGGCCAACAGTCTGGGGTCCTCCCACTGTGTGGAATGAGTAGCTGTAAGTAAGTCACATGATAATCACATGAGATAATATGCAGTACATGATTACTCACTGTGATCCACAAAGAATATTCTTCCATCTTTCATTTGCTTGACTTCCCATCCATCCTACAGAATATAAACACAAACTGACCCACCCCTCCTTCCCTCCCTCCTCTCCTTCCTCCCCTCCCCCTCCCCCTCCTCCTCCCCTCTCATCCCCTTCCCTCCTCTCCTTCCTCCCCTTACCGGCAGAGGTCCTAACTCCTCCTCGTTTCCTGCCTTCTTAGTGGCCATATTTGGGTGCTCCCACGTTGTGATCTTCCTGAAGTGATCCACGTAGTAAGTACGGCCATCCTTGTTCTTCCGTGCCTCCCAGCCTGGAGGAAGCTCAGGGTCCTGAACACAACAACAAAAATAACCACTCACTGCAAGGAAAAAAGGCAGCATTATTGGAGCACTGACCTGCTCAACAGGGTCTGTTCCAGCAGCTGGAGTTGCTTTTTGCTCGACATAGCGTGGCTTTTCCCATGTGGTTGTCTGTGTGAGGTGGTTGATGTAGTAGATTCTTCCTGATGGGGTCATGGATGCTTCCCAGTTAGGGGGTAGACCTTGTGACTACAGAGGATGGGAGAACCAATCACATGATTTAGCAAACAAATCAACATGATCACATGACTTGGGGATCAGAATAGTAATCCAATGAGTGCTAATCGACTATCCCTAGCAGGTCATGGTTTAAATTAACCTCAACAGAGGTCGAGTGTTGCCCAGCCAACAGTTGAGGGCACTGGACTAGGTCAAGCACTATAAAATTACCCCACAATATTGTGATGTCACAATATTGGCAACTTCAACAGAGGTTGATTGTTGCCTGGCCAACAGTTGAGGTAATTATTAAGCACTGGACTATGACTTGTAGGTCAAGCACTCCACAATAATGCATCAGTTTGTGATGTCACAATAATTGGCAAATTGTGGCTTGAGAAGTTATGGTTCTAGCACTGTGTAGAAGTCTCTGTAATCACTGAGGAATCCTTCTCAGGTTTGTTCTATTAGACTTTACACTCAATCCAGTGGATTCTTGGACTCTGGCTCGGTTCATTGTGACAAATTGGTGAGGTTTCTGTTATGGGCAGATGTACTCAGATATGGTTACCCACTCCATACAGAGATTTAGAGTTATGGGGTCACTGGGGTCACTGGGGTCACTCGTAAGGTCAAAGCTCAAATGCAGCATATAATTATGGATCACAAGGTTTCCATGGCACAACAGAGCCTCTATAGTGCAGTACAGAGTTTAATTATAGGCCAACTCACAGCTCTTTGAAGTGCTGTTTGGAGCTGTGGAGGGTGTGGGGTGGGTTCAGAGGTGACAGCAGCAGTGGCAGCGGGAACCGAGGGGGCAGAGGGAGTGCTAGTGACACCACCTGGGGACACTACAGGAAAAGTCCCTTCGATACTAGCCCCGCCCTCTCTTTGCTGTTCTTCCTGAATCTCCCTCTCGATGGAAGCAAATGCAAGAGGCTGCAACACTGACTCCTCCTCGGGATTAGGGGGCAGATCCTCCCTCTCGGACTCTTCTTCCTCCATACCTTGATTCACAGTCATCACGTCAATGCTGTGATTCCGCTGTAGGAATCGTCGCTGGTGCAGCACCTGATCGAGCTCGGAAGTGAGTTCACTCTGGATGTAACCACCTGTGCCTGCTGCTGCAGTAATGCCTGCTGCAGTAGTGCCTGGCGAAGTGTCTGCTGGGGGTAGCGGTGGTGCATGGGGACGAGTAGGACGGCGCATAGAGGCACGTCGATGCTGGTGGTTGATGAAGAGGGCACGGCCGTTGGAATCCTACAAAATAATGATGAATGACACTCTATTTATTATAGAGGAACTTACAACTCGACGTTCCCATCCGGAAGGGAGCTCTTCTGTCTCAGATTCACTATCTGAGTCCTGCTGTGCCTCACTTGCTTGTGATGAGAAAGAGTTAGAGGATGGCCTGGTTCCATCCTCGTGGATCAAGTAGTACACCTTCAGTTTGCCCCTATAATAATAATTTTTGACAATCATAAATTTATGTGCTTGCTTGCAGTCCATGTAATTTAAAAAAATTCATACTCAATTCAAATCAACCACGAGACAACCAATCATATTCACAGCAGTCATATGACCTTTGAGAGAAGGTATTTGACTATTACTTTTACTTTTGTCATATTTTCCCTCCTTCACACTATTCCTCTCACTCCCATAGCTATATGCACTTGAATACATGCCTCCTGAGGAAAGCCAAGGCTGAGTTCTTTAGGGTATTCATAACATTTTTTTTGCAAAGGTCAGCAGTAAACAAAACAGAAAGAAAAATGTTGAGGTTACTAAGCTTAGCATCAGTTTTACTTATACTGCCTCAAGGTAAACTATAAAGCTAGTGTTACTCTTGTATCATGGTTAGAAACTTAGACCAACAATAGGAATGCTATATAATAGGATTGCTATAATTATACATTTGAGGTTGATAACTCAACCTCCTGGAGAGGTTAATATGTAGAGGCTGATATAATTATGTTGGACCAATAGAATTGCTGCTTATGCCTGTGCAAGTTAGTTATCAACCTTGGTCTTGCTACTTACACTTGGCCCTTGGTGTGTAAATGGTACAGAGACCTACACTACAGACATAATGGATAAATTTTGATGACGCGCTGAATTGTGTATTTCTTTGTATATTCAGCTTATGGACAGCAACAGCAGACATGTAAAGCATTTGAGAGCCTGATAGCTTCTGCCAACCCAATACTAGGAACATGTGTGAAGGATTCATCTTGTACTAACATCTTTTGTTATAATGGATTGAATCAATCATTCACTTTCTATCCTTGTGGTGGAAATGTTAGCCTTGAGTATGTAACAAGCAATGGGATAAATGAAAGTACAACCGAAAATATAACAGTACCCATTGGGGGAGCTGAAAGTGTGGACTTAACCCTCATACAGACTGATAATGGTGTCATTTTCCACGTAAGTTAAGAACGTTTGCATAAGTATATATTCACCATCATCCTCTTCATTCATGCAGGCACAATCAAGGAATGAGGGAGCAGACAGCCCAGAATCTTTATTCAATATGACTAATATTACATTCCAGTGTATGTGTTAAAGATTGCAATTTTATAATGATGATTGTGCTGCCCTTTCCCTTATTCTTTGCAGGTCCAAACAGCGAAACTACCAATACCATGACTTCCACCAGTACTGCAAGGGCTATAGGGGTTGGAGTTGGATTAGGAGCTGGATTAGGACTTGGATTGCTGCTTTGTGTGTTGTGTGCTGCATGATGATAAAACTAAAACCAAATAGTGGACACCTTATCTGCATTTATTTATCTATTGCGTTTTGGTCATTTTACTTCTAGTTTTTTTTTTATTGAGTAGAAGAATGAAGTTATGTTGCATAACTGGCTTTATTGCGAGCAGAAGAGAAAAAATTATGAGAACCATGCTCAGCAGACAGAATAGCATAAATGGAACTATATTTATGTGCATGGATAATTGATTTTGATGTGGTAGGTAAAGTTGTCTGACAACATTGAATATCACTACATAATGACATCCCACCAGCCTTGTTCAATGGCTGAGAAATAGATTCGTGGATAATGATGTTATAGTATAGTACTAAGATGAAGCTCTAGAGTGCCTACAAAAGCAGAGGAATTTGAAATAGAATTATTTTATTTATATTTCTACATAGTATGTAACCTGCTTCACATAGCTTGTATAGCATAATTATTAATCAATGACCTATAGCTAGCTAGCTGAAGAATAGAGACAATTATACCAGCAGCTTTGGTGAATGTTCATGCACAAAAAGCTTGACAGACTCTTCAGTAATGATTTACCTAGGTCATGCAAGGGTCAAGAATTTCCTGAAAACCTAAAAGCATACATGTGGGGCTATATAAGAGAGATGTGTTACTGTTCAAATCATAAAGTTCGTCATCTGAATAGCAATAAAACAATGAAACTCTTTCAGATCATTTGCATTGTGTTACTCCAGCAAGGTATGGCATAGTTATAGTTTGAATTAATATGTAAAGGATTGAAGTGATCTATTTGCAGCATATGCTCAACAACAGTCAATGGAGACCTGCAATGCTTTGGACACGATGATAGCTAGTCGTGATACAGGAGCTCTCCAACAATGCATGAGGAATACCCTCTGTACGGAGATCACCTGCACCAACAGCTTTCCCTCCACCAGCACCACTGCCACCACAAGGATAATCCTCTTTCCCTGCAGCATACCAATCACCATCAGATACATCTCTGCTGCAGCACATCTCAGCAATCCCTTCATAGATTTTACCATTACCCAAAATACAACCATTTCTTCCACAAATCTCACCTTGATAAGGACAGCCGCTGGAATAAAGTTTGGAGTAAGGAGACTCTTACGACATTTTAAAATCATAATTATGATGAATTATTTAAAATATATGATAAATGATGATGACTGATTTATAGATATCTTCAGTGAGCGGAAACGGACTGACACTGACCAATCACATTCTCCCCATTACTGATGTTCCACTTCAGTGTGGTAAGCTCTGTAACTCGTCTTGTTGTGTGGTATTACACATTTGACAATATTTTCTCCACAAGGAATGATCACTACTTCAAGGCCACAAGAAACCACTCAACAGCCATCAATGACTACTTGTAGTGCTTTGGACAGGATGATAGCTAATCGCAACATGAGAGCTTTCCCACTATGCACGAGAAACACACTGTGCACAAAGATTTCATGTACAAATACTGTCCCTATTCCTACACCATCCGGTACCTTCGTCGACACCATGGTAACCACCAACATCACTCTGCTTCCCTGTACAACACCCTTCAGTATCAGAGCTGTTTCCATTGCTGCTGGATCGAGCACTCCCCTCCTCAATGTAACACTGATGAGGAGTGCAAATGTGACATCATCCATCCCTTCCCTCGGCTCAACGAACTTCATACTAACCCAAGGAACTACAGGAATAAACCTTGGAGTAAGCACAAACTTACTTCCCTGTTTAGCAGCTAGATGCTACATCATGCACATCCATGCGATAAATTCTTAATTTTTTATATTACAGATCTCAGCAACAGCAGTGGTGAATGGCATGATGTTGAGCTCATTTTTGTTCCCTAATACTGACATTCCACTTGAGTGTGGTGGTGAGTCTATATAGGGCTGTGTAAGTTCAATGGTATAGCTAATGTCATTGTGCAGGCTTGCCTATGACACCAACTCCACAGGGAATGACCACCACTCCAAGACCACCAATGACTACTTGCGGTGCTTTGGATATGATGATTGCCAATCGCAACATGAGAGCCTTCCCACAATGCACAAGAAACACACTGTGCACAAAAATTTCATGTACAAATACTGTCCCCATTCCTGGACCATCTGGTACCTCTGTTGACACCATGACAACTACCAACATAACTCTACATCCCTGCATGACACCCTTCAGTATCAGAGCCGTCTCTACTGGTGTGGGATTGAGCACTCCCCTCCTTAACGTAACACTAACGAGGAGTGCAAATGTGACATCATCCATCTCTTCCCTTGGCTCAACAAATTTCTCTCTGACTCAAACACCAACAGGAATAAACCTTGGAGTAAGCAAATTAGATGCACAAAAAATGTCTTATTATATGAAAATTTTTACAGGTCTATTCAACAGTGATAAGAAGAGGTGCTAAGTTGAGTATATTTTTGCTCCCTAGTACTGATATTCCACTTCAGTGTGGTAAGTGTTCAATTGATGACATAGTGACAATAATTGAGAGATGCTTTCAATGCAGGTGGTATGCAGTTTACAATATCAACTCCACAGGCCACGACCACATCATCAACTCAACAGAAAGTGACCACTATGGGAACACCATCGACTCAACAGGGAGTGACCACTGTGGGAACACCATCGACTCAACAGGTAGTGACCACTGTGAGAACACAATCAACTCAACAGGGAGTGACCACTGTGAGAACACCATCAACTCAACAGGGAGTGACCACCATGGGAACACCATCGACTCAACAGGGAGTGACCACCATGGGAACACCATCAACTCAACAGGGAGTGACCACTGTGGGAACACCATTGACTCAACAGGGAGTGACCACTAGAGTGACCATTCCAAGATCACAAGCCACTGAACAGCAAAGTGCAACAGATTCAGCTTCTAAAATGAAAACACTGATGGGAAGTGTACTGGCTTTGGAACTTCTGGCAACACTTTATCTGCTATAAAAGCATTCAATTATTAACTAACACGACTGCAGAATAAGTACTGTATTATTACTATATCACCAGACCCATTGCACATGGAACATCAAATACACAGTCATGTTTAGGGATGGATGTACTCTTTCAAGAATGAAATTAATTGCATGTACAATATAGCGTAAGCCACCGATTATCGACCATACTTTGCCCCTCGCACCATATCTCCCTAACCGACGGTCGTCAAAGTCTCAAACAACAACCATAGGAAAGATAATTTCATCCTCTATAACGTCATATAAATTATTTTTCTTACAATTGGATAGAGATTTTGCTATGCTGAATCTACTACGTCAACTAAAAAATCATTTATCGACCACCGACACCAATTTTCGACCACCCGTTGAAAATCATAATATCAATCATCGTCCGTTCCATTCTTTCTTTCAGTTTTGCTCCACTACATGTTAGGGCCCTTAAAAAGATACTTTTATACTATTTTATGCTATAAAATACATCATCATAATAAATTTTATAAAAAATGAACGAAGCATTTCTACCATAAACTGCTTCACAATTTAACGGTGGAATGGAACTGCTGCAGAAGCTCTCCTTTTTGTTGGATTCTGGTGATACTTTTCGGAGACAGTCTTCATTGGTCTGTGTTTCATATTCCTACAGAATCCAGTCATAATCTATCCATACAGTCCTCACTAAACAATCACCAAATTCGACTTTAAGTCGATAGCTTTCGTACCTTATAAGTGATCTTCCAGAGCCATGGCGATAGGTAACGTGAGCTAGTAACTTACTTTCATACTGCAGTTGATAAATAAGTGCTGTTGAAGTCCTGTTTTCTCTCTAGAGCTTGTAAGTTTTTCCCATATATTTTTCAATGCAGCCATTTTCTTAAACTCCGTTTACGTTTGTTTACTACCGTAGACTGTCCGTATACTAAGTGGTCGATAATTGGTGCTGCCACGGTCGATAATAGGTGCTGGTCGATAATTGGCGGCTTACGCTATATATATATATATAATATATAGCATAAGTGTGAAAGCTAATAATACAAGTAATGAAAATTGCAAACACAAATTATTATCAGTCTAAAGAATATCTCCCAATTTACTTTCTATAGCTACTGCTGAAATTGATAATTATTATAACTGTATGTTTGTCATGCATGCATGGGTTTGGAACTTCTGGCAACATTTTATCTGCTATAAAAGCATGTGATCATTAGCCAACATGATTGCACGTATATACGCACGCATGTGAGGTACATCACAAACAGAACATGTTCATTCATCATACTTGTATAATTAGAGATCCTTTACCGCATGTTGAGAGACAAAACAGTATATCCATGCACAGACATAACATGAATAGCTATACTGCTGCAATTGGAAATTAATGGAAGGAAGGCCAAGGCCGGATGTGGCAAGCAAGGAGTAACTGTATAGTGATACAATTTTACAGATTGAATCAGTTGTAAGGAGGGTTAATAGGTGTTACAGAATCAGTTGTAAGGAGGGTTAATAAGTTACAGAATCAGTTGTAAGGAGGGTTAATAGGTGTTAGTAAATAGTGTATTCACTACTTGCAGCAATAATATCGCTTGGTTGGTCTACCGAGTAATATACTATATACAGAGAGATGCATGGATAGCTGTTTCTGGTCTTGAAAAAATTTTTTTTAGGAGAAAGCATAGATTGACACAGTTCTTTATAGGTGATCATGAGATGATCATGAGGTGACAATGACGTGATCATGAGGTGACCATGACATGATCATGAGACAGACAGACAACATGATTTACACTAATAACTAAACATATAACATTTGACTATTGAAAAGGCCAGAACATTATACACAATAGCTCTATCTAGACTTGATAGCTAACTTAGAAGTGAAGAAATGAAGCTATTCTATATTTTCTTCCTCATAATATTGCTCCAGCAAGGTGCAAAATCTACTGATTAAGGTGATAATGTTGATCATGTTAATTATGCATGCATGCAGCAAAGAGTCGGCAGCAGTCAATGGAGACTTGCAGCGCTTTGGATAGGATGATAGCTGGCAATAGTGATCCTTTCAGAATCTGCACAAGAAACACATTCTGTACAGAGGTCACCTGCTTGAAAAATATCACTCCTGCGATGAATATCACTGAAGAAATCACAATAACCATACTTCCCTGCGAAAGAGTTCCTATTCATATCAGAGTCATTGGCAGCCTGTCAAACCATGTCACTCCGCTCATAAACACGACTATTACCAAGAGTGTGGGTTTGACCCTTAGCCGTCCAGTACCAGTAATTATAGTCAACTTCACGTTGACTCAGATAACTACAGGAATAAACCTTGGAGTAAGCAACTTGAATATGTCTCACTGTTAAGTAACAACAAGCTTCGATCAATTATGCATGTTTTAGATCTCGGTGACAGTACGTGGTGAAAGGATAGAATTTTTTCCAAATACTGATATTCCATTTCAGTGCAGTGAGTCTATAGTCCTTCCATGACACTGCATGGATATTCACACTCCAGGACTACAATCTTCTGCTTTGAAAATGGAGGGACTGATTGGAAAGGTTATATTGTTTGCAACACTTCTGGCAACACTTTGCATATAACTATTAACCATATCACATGCACTATGGGACAATAATAGATCATGGCACCAACTAGCTCATTATGCATTCATAATTTCTATTATTTTGCTATACTGTATATGGCTGGAAAATTTAAATTTAGTAGTTTGGTGATTGAGGACTCCAACCACCAAAGTTGGTAAGGATCATTAAAATCACACATGATTAGACTTCGTGAATTTTGCTAAGAACTAGAGATGGTTCATGACACAGGATTATAGGAGATTTCTCCCCTGAAAATGAGCTAGGTGTATAATTGTGATTATGTAGTCTGTTGAAAGTATTTAGTTGTCAGCAGCTCAAGTTTGATAAGCATGTGTTTGTCTATAATTTGATTTCACGATTCAAGGCCACTATTTCACAATTCAAGGTAATCTTTCCACCAGCTATAATATTATGGTAGTACAATTTGTAACCACAAAAAATACTGAGCATGTGTAGCATGGCAACAGTATTAAGTGGGAAGCACTTCACAAGCCACATTTGAGACTCCTGCACAAGCTGTTTTTGCCCTGCTGTGCATGCACAGCAAGGGGTTAAGCAATCGGTTGGGTTATTAACACTTTAATACTGCTACCTTACAATGTTTTCTTGAAGCCATGATGCTGATAACACAAAGAACACTCTCTTGGTGGCTTGAATTGGCTCTGCCTCCAAGGCTATCAATCCTGCCAGATAGTTAAAATAGGCAATGCTAGTTAAAATAATTATGCGTTAAAATTAACGATCCTTACTTAATTGGGAGCTGAACAAGGTTGTGCACCTTGCCCCCTAGTATGAATTATGGTTTAACCAGATACTATACAGGCTTATTACAGTGGGGCATTGAACTCTATGACCTCTAGTTTATTTTGAGCAGCTATACTCTACACCCAGAAACATACTCCACTACATCAGCATCACACACCACTCAAGCTATCACACTTCAGGGAGGACACACTCCACTACATCAGCACCACATACCACTCAAGCTATCACACCTCAAGGGAGGACACACTCCACTACATCAGCACCACATACCACTCAAGCTATCACACCTCAAGGGAGGACACAGTCCACTACATCAGCACCACATACCACTCAAGCTATCACACCTCAAGGGAGGACACACTCCACTACATCAGCACCACATACCACTCAAGCTATCACACCTCAAGGGAGGACACACTCCACTACATCAGTACCACATACCACTCAAGCTATAAAAGAAGACTTACTTGCTGTAAAAGTGCTAGACACTGAGGCTGGAAGCCATGATCTTCCACTAGGTTCCTGCGTACCTTCAACACAGTTCCTCCATTCAGTGCACATAAAAGTGTGTTTTAAGAGATCAAAAGCACACTTTTCAGAGGATCTGATCAGTCACAAGTCATGTGACCAGTACTAAGTGGCTAGTGTAAGTGAATTGTAAGTACTTTGTGTTAGGCATTACAGCTTACAATAATAAACCTTGGAGTAAGCAAATTAGATGCACAAAAAACGTCTTGTTAAATTTTACAGGTCTATTCAACAGTGATAAGAAGAGGTGCTAAGTTGAGTATATTTTTGCTCCCTAGTACTGATATTCCACTTCAGTATGGTAAGTGTTCAATTGATGACATAGTGACAATAATTGAGAGATGCTTTCAATGCAGGTGGTACAACATCAACTCCGTAGGCCATGACCACATCATCAACTCAACAGAAAGTGACCACCATGGGAACACCATCAACTCAACAGGGAGTGACCACCGTGAGAACACCATTGACTCAACAGGGAGTGACCACCATGGGAACACCATCGACTCAACAGGGAGTGACCACCGTGAGAACACCATCAACTCAACAGGGAGTGACCACCATGGGAACACCATCGACTCAACAGGGAGTGACCACCGTGAGAACACCATCGACTCAACAGGGAGTGACCACCATGGGAACACCATCGACTCAACAGGGAGTGACCACTGTGGGAACACCATCGACTCAACAGTGAGTGACCATTCCAAGATCACAAGTCACTGAACAGCAAAGTGCAACAGATTGTCTTGGTTACCCCTGGCCCCTGACATTGAGCTAGCTATCTATACTTGGCCTGGAGTAGGAAGTACTTGAAGAGTTACCTTAGCACTAGTACTCATCATAATAAGCACTGTCGATGTCAGGGGCCGGAGGTAACCAAGACAATTTGTGAGCTTGCGAGTGGCACTCTCGCGGTGTTAATTGCAACAAAAACGTTGCAAAACCCAATAGCTATATAGCATAAGTGTGAAAGCTAATAATACAAGTAATGAAAATTGCAAACACAAATTATTATCAGTCTAAAGAATATCTCCCAATTTACCTTCTAATAGCTACTGCTGAAATTGATAATTATTATAACTGTATGTTTGTGTATGTCCAACCATGCATGGGTTTGGAACTTCTGACATTTTATCTGCTATAAAAGCATGTGATCATTAGCCAACATGATTGCACATATGCTGCTTTGCATGCACGTGCACGCATTTGAGTAATAATTACATCAGACTCACTGCATGTACATTCATCATACTTGTATAATTAGTGATCCTTTACCGCATGTTGAGACAAAACAGTATATCCATGCACAGACATAACATGAATAGCTACTGCTATAATTGAAAATTAATGGAAGGAAGGCCAAGGGGCCGGATGTGGCACAGAGTCCAAGCAAGGAGTAACTGTATAGCGTTTACAGAATCAGTGGTAAGGAGGGTTACAGAATCAGTTGTAAGGAAGTTTGTCTGTATTCACTACTTGCAGTAATAATAGTCTACCGAGTAGTATACTATATACAGAGAGATGCATGGATAGCTGTTTCTGAGGTTCATCAGTGGGTCTTCCTCCAAAAGAATCATCAGTGCATTGGCTAGTCATATAGTAGAGAGAGAAAAAATTTCAGTTCTTTATAGCTATAATATAGTGATCATGAGGTGACCATGACGTGATCATGAGGTGACCATGATGTGATCATGAGACAGACAGACAACATGATTTACACTAATAACTAAACATATAACATTTGACTATTGAAAAGGCCAGAACATTATACACAATAGCTCTATCTAGACTTGGTAGCTAACTTAGAAGTGAAGAAATGAAGCTATTCTATATTTTCTTCCTCATAATATTGCTCCAGCAAGGTGTAAAATCTACTGATAAGGTATACTATAATGTTGATCATGTTAATTATGCATGCATGCAGCAAAGAGTCGGCAGCAGTCAATGGAGACTTGCAGTGCTTTGGATAGGATGATAGCTGGCAATAGTGATCCTTTCAGAATCTGCACAAGAAACACATTCTGTACAGAGGTCACCTGCTTGAAAAATATCACTCCTGCGATGAATATCACTGTACAAATCACAATAACCATACTTCCCTGCGAAAGAGCTCCTATTCATATCAGAGTCATTGGCAGCCTGTCAAACTATATCACTCCACTCATAAACATGACTATTACCGAGAGTGTGGGCTTGACCCCTAGCCTTCGAGTACCAGTAATAGCCAAATTCACATTGACTCAGATAACTACAGGAATAAACCTTGGAGTAAGCAATTTGAATATGTCTCACTGTTAAGTAACAACAAGCTTCGATCAATTATGCATGTTTTAGATGTTCGTGACAGTACGTGGTGAAAGGATAGAAGTTTTTCCAAATACTGATATTCCATTTCAGTGCAGTGAGTCTATAGTCCTTCCATGACACTGCATGGATATTCACACTCTAGGACTACAATCTTCTGCTTTGAAAATGGAGGGACTGATTGGAAAGGTTATATTGTTTGCAACACTTCTGGCAACACTTTGCATATAACTATTAACCATATCATATATAATACATACACTATATGGAACAATAATAGATCATGGCACCTACTAGCTCATTATGCACTCATAGTTTCTATTATTTTGCTATACTGTATATGGCTGGAAAATTTAGCAGAGATAGTAGTTTGGTGATTGAGGACCAAAGTTGGTAAGGATCTTAAAAGTCACACACGACTAGACTTCGTGAATTTTAGCAAGAGCTAGAGATGGTTCATGACACAGGATTATAGGAGAAGGGGAGTCATTTTCCCCCTGAAAATGAGCCAGGTGTATAATGTAGCCAGCCTGTTGAAAGCATTCAGCTGTCAGCAGCTCAATGTTCGATAAGCATGTGTTTATATTTAATCTGCCAGTAAGGTAATCTTTCCACTATTTCATAATTCTTTCCACCGGCTATGACTATATAATTATTATGGTAGTACAATCATAGGGATTTGTAACCACAAAAAATACTGAGCATGTGTAGCATAAGTGTGCATGGCAATAGTATTAAGTGGTGAAGCATCACAACAACTTAACAAGCCACAAGCTTTGGGACTCCTGACAAACTATTTTTGCCCTGGTGTGCATGCGCAGCAAGGGGTTACGCAATTGGTTGGGATTCACTATGGTTATATTATGCCTGTGGCAGAAAATTTTGACAAAGTTCTACTAACACTTTAATATTGCTAGCTTACAATGTTTTCTTGAAGCCATAATGCTGAAAGAATACTCTCTTGGTGGCTTGAATGCATGTTTTTCTTGTTGGCTCTGCCTCCAAGGCTATCGATTAATTCAATCCTGCCAGATAGTTAAAATAGGCAATGCTAGATCCTTACCTAATTGGGAGGTTGTGCACCTAGGCTATAGTGCCCCCTAGTATGAATTATGCTTCAACCAGATACTATACAGGCTTATTACAGTGGGGCATTGAAGCAGCTATACTCTACACCCAGAAACATACTCCACTACATCAGCATCACACACCACTCAAGCTATCACAGGACACACTCCACTACATCAGCACCACATACCACTCAAGCTATATCACACCTCAAGGGAGGACACACTCCACTACATCAGCACCACATACCACTCAAGCTATCACACCTCAAGGGAGGACACACTCCACTACATCAGCATCATATACCACTCAAGCTATCACACCTCGAGAGAGGACACACTCCACTGCATCAGCACCACATACCACTCAAGCTATCACACCTCGAGGGAGGACACACTCCACTGCATCAGCACCACATACCACTCAAGCTATAAAAGAAGACTTACTTGCTGTAAAAGTGCTAGACACTGAGGCTGGAAGCCATGATCTTCCACTAGGTTCCTGTGTACCTTCAACACATTTCCTCCATTTTTTAGTGCACATAAAAGTGTGTTTTAAGAGATCAAAAGCACACTTTTCAGAGGATCTGATCGGTCACAAGTCATGTGACCAGTACTAAGTGGCTAGTGCAAGTGAATTATAAGTGCAGCTGCCTGGTTCTGGAACTGCCACTTAGAAGAATTTATTACAGACAGCAAAATTTATATGCAAATTGTACTGCATAGCCACTGTAGTGTTATGCTATGGAAAAATGAAGTCTTAAATACTAGTTATGGCTTGCCTACTGTGCCTAGGCTAATATTAGGCTTGCCTAAAGAAAGTGGTGATGATGATGAGGCAAGGGCATATACTGAGCATGTGCAGTGCCAAATTGCTAATGGCAACCATAGGTGTTACCGTATCAGAAGCAAACTACAAGGAAAACATATACTACATCTATCTAAGTGGTTTGTGGTAAATACTACACACTAAAATGAGTAAGATGATACAATTGATATTCTGCATTCTTATGCTTCAGCAAGGTAGGTACAAATAAGATAAATCAATAAGACTCATTCAAATGCACCATGTTTGTGCAGTATATGCTGTGTATCAGCTATCAGATGAGACTTGCAGAGCTTTGGATACGATGCTAGCTTCTCATAGTATGGCAATTGGTGGAGGCTGCTTCCAATCTAATTGCTCAATCATTTTTTGCGCCAAGTCTATCCGGCATCCTGTTGGCACTCTCCGTGTTCTATCGTTTGAACTACTTCCCTGTCAAAGACCTTTTGGTGTTCTAGCAATTTCCTTTGGCCTTTTTCTGGGTACAGAGCTGAATGAAACTATTACTAAGAGCCGAAATGTTCCAGTAAGCAGTTTAGGTACAGTCAACTTTGTGTTGAATGAAATACCTGGAGGAATAAACTTTGGCGTAAGCTATTAATCTGAGCATCTTTCACTAAAGCAAAATTAATTTCCTCTTATTAATTTAGGTTTTTGTCAATTCGACAGAGCTATTTTTACCACTCACTGACATTCCACTTCAGTGTCGTAAGTCTTAGCTATTATAGGAATTTAAAGCATGTGGAAATTTTAAGTGGGATTTTTGAAGTGTAAGCCACAGTAAAATTCCATCGCATAAATTTTTTAAATTTCCCACCGAGAATCTAGGGATCTACAATATATAGAACCTGAAGGCCTGGAGCTGTGACAGCCAGAGCACAGCGAGGGTGCTACTACAGGTATGAGGGATTCTAAATACCATGGATCCCATTGGTTGAGGTGTCTAATTTTCCCAAGCAGCATTATAGTGTTGACAGTAGCATACATTACTATGAATGCACTCCTGAGAGCGAGGGCACTCTTAATTGAGAGAGAGAACTCCACTCTGCCAGACCATTTTCCAATGCAAATCTTTGGCATAAGCCCTAGTACGTTAGGATTCTGAAGATGTCACCTCCAAAATTATCAAGACTGTATAACTATCAAGACTGTAACTATATGTATGTATAAATGAGCATGCACATTCACGTTTCTCACTTGCCCATGCAAAGACAACACAAAACTGTGTACTGAGAGATTACGGATTTTGGTGCATGCACAAACAATGGGTACCAGGCTGGCTCTTTTGTCTGCCTCTTCGGTTGGTCGAGGTGTCTCCAAGAAACTCTAACTACATGCAAGTTGTCGTGCCATGCCTCGTTGATGGTGGGAGGAGCATGCAACATGTGGCTCAGCTAAACAAGCTTGCTACTTGTACAGTAGTCTTTGATGACCAGCAACCATGACAGCTAGTTATCCGTTGTTGTTTTCACTCTAGCTATGGCACCAGTAGTGCTTGTCGTTTTGGAATTAATTCCTTGTTTACTAAAAATGGGAGTCAAGGGTAGTCTCGTGTAGCCAGACCCTTTCCCATTTTTTTGGCGCGAGGAGGGAAAGATCTGGCCCACTGATGTTAGACATTTTGTTCTGAGCTCCACCGGATGCAGGGTGGGCCCGGTATGCTGTAAAAATGAAAGTGTGTACTGCACACTAAATTGTCCCAATACACGTACTATATCAGGGGTGGATCTAGGAATTTTTAAAAGGGGGGTTGTTTTATTGATCCGCGCATAAGCGCGGAATTTTTTGAAACCACGCCCACTCCCCAAGCCACACCCTCTTTTAATTTACTTTTTAATGAGCGTAATAGGTAACTATCTAATGATGGATGATAATGACAACTTAGTAGCTAGTTAATGCTTGAATGATGAAACTGACAAAGAATATTCATGATAACAGTGCTGAAGGAATCAGAGCATGTCAATGAGGAAATGATGAAGCATGTTAGTGAATCGAGTGGAGAAAGTCAGTTTAAAAAGTATCATGCATAACAACAATAAAAAGTATCTAACAACAATAAAAAGTATCATCAATATACATATTAATTGGTAAATTGGGGCAATTCTGAATGGTGGGGTAATTCCCGACGGTTCAATATTTCTGAAACTACTGCTCAAAGTTGGAGGATATAATAGTAGCTTCCAACTTTGAGCTTAGAATTCTCAGTAGTTTCAGAAATATTGAACCATTCGGAGTGACCCTGCCATTCAGAATTGCCCCGCTTTACGTTAAACCCAACACTAATAACAATATACATACATTTATAGAGGAATTCTTCGATTACATACCAGCTTAAATCTATCAATAATGTCATCATAATCTATTTCTAAATCATGGTGCATGCTCATCATGGTTAAAGCAGATAGCCTCTCCTGACCCACAGTGTTGTGCAGAGATGTTTTCACTCTCTCAAGAGTACTATTTGCCCTCTCATTTTCGCATGAGGTAACAGGCAATGTACATGCTATTCTTAGCAAAGTATATAATGTTAGGGAAAAATCAGTATCACATTGCTGTATGGTTTCCTTTAAAGTACATGGCTGGTCTAGCAATGGTATTACAATGATTCTTCTATAGTACTCTTCAATCGAAGTATATTCTGCTGGATTAGGTGGTCTAGCAATGGTATTACAATGATTCTTCTATAGTACTCATCAATTGAAGAGTATATTCAACATTCTCACGACCAAGCTGCTGTCCAACAGTTCTAGGAACTGTTGGTTCAACATCAACAGCCAGAGATGCAGCTTGTTCATACCAAGTATGAAGTAATTGGTCATCAGCACGTATTGACTTTAATTCCCTAATTACATCTTTAATTTTAGAATAAGCATAAATAATATCATTAGTTCTGTATTGTAGTTTAATGCTAAGAGGTTTGATTACTGACATGCAATTCATGGTAACTATAAATGAATTAAAGCCACTAAATGCCTTCAATAGACCATTTGCTGTGACAATTGTGCTAGAATCCCAGTCCATATTGCCATATGTATTATCATTATTAGTAATTGCTAACATAACACTATGTAAATATCAAAAAAACATTCGTATGCTTTGTGGCGGTAAATCCAGCGAGTCCTGCATAAATCTTTTACTTTAGAAACTTTGGTTTGCTTATCTATTACAAGCTCAAGGAATATTTGCCTTTTGGGGCTACTCTTGAAGAAAAAGGAAGACTCAGTACAGTACCATTCATATTCCAAATGGACTGCAAAGAACATGCCTGCACTATACACAAGTTGAGAATATGTGAATTACAATGGATGTATACAGCTTTGCTATTTTCTTCACTCAATATTCCCTGCACACCATGCCGAGCTGACATGTTAGAGGCCCCGTCATATCCCTGGCCTCTACAATTTTTGAAGTCCAAACCATATTAGTTAGAGTATCTTTAATATTACAAGCCAAAACTTCTCCTGTTACCCTTTCAGTTAAGATGAAGTCTAAGAACTCTTCACGTATGCAATTACTAATCTTATTACTATTGAAACTTGTTCTTTATTAGACACATCACTCACTTCATCACATAAAATGGAGTAATATTTTGCTTCTTTTATTTCACTTAGTATTTTATCTCTAATATGATTACCAATGATTTGGTTTTGTATGGTTTTACTAGTGTACGTAGCATTCTTGGAAGTATCTTTGAAATGATGAGCAAGCATAGTATTCCCACACTTTATGCTATAATTAAGTATTGCCAAAAAATTCTCTTTATTGTCAGAATCAGAAGTGCTGTCATCTCTGTGCCCATGGAGAGTGTGCCACAGAGATGAATAGCAGAAGCAATATGCTTTATTATAGTCCTATTTTTAGCTATCTCATCTTCTCTAATACCTTTAAGTTGATTATCTATTGCTAATTCAGGCCTATTATGTGGCTTCAGCCTGAGTGACAGCCAATTTATGGTACTGTTTAGAATTATGATTAGAAAACTTAGAGGTTTTCTTTGTCCAATGATTGAATTTTTCAGTAACCAACTGGCCCAACTTCTCTTTACTAGCAAAGAGGACACATGGTAAACAAAATAAGCCATCTTCTTCCTTGCTGTACACAAACCACGGATTATCTACTAAGTAAGAGTATTGGCAACACCTCTGGCAACCATCCATATATAAATTTACTTGGAAATTTAAAGTTGCTTGGAGGCTTAAAATGATTAGTTAAAATGGAGTATTTCCTTGATGAAGAAAAATACCGTATAATTATGAGACTGAGGTGTTGATTTCAACAATAAACCAATGTCATAGCAAGGTACGCTGCAAGACTCACTGGAAGTGCTCATATGCATAGAAGATGGGCCAGGAGAGGCTGGAGTATCAAAATCCACTAAGCAACTAGCTGAGGGATGAGATGGGGGACTAAATAGGGGAGTAGATGTATCAGAAACATCCAAAGAATGGTGGAGACAGAGATGCTAAAGATTCATCAGCATCAAGGGAAGGGCCTTGAGATATTGAAGAGGCAGGAGCAACAGAATGATCACCTTAAACCTCCACTCTGGATCTTTTCCTAGAGAGTAAAAAGTGCAATCAATAGAGTGGCATAGTGCACAAGCTTGCTATAGTAGTAATAGTAGCTAGAGCATGTTTTTTTACTTCCTAACTAGGTGCAGTAGCAGCTAGCTATCTTGTTGGTTCTGTGGTACCCACCAAAGGTTGATAACTTAACCACTTACGTGGGAGTTGAAGAAGACTTTGGGAAAAAAGATCCTAGCTTTCTTTGAGTCATCCTGACCTAGGATCAGAATCGCTGACATGTGCTAGAACTTCGAAAAAAACCTGGTAACTGAATTGAAACGAACTGCAAGAACTGACAACTGAACTCGATGAGCTTTTAATAGAATAATTCTTATGTGCATGCGTCGAGGGGGAAAAAGGGGGAACTACGTCAAACCATATTAGATCCGCCACTGCTATATGTTCCACTGGCCTCTAACTGACCAATCAGATTGCAGTACTAAAGCTCCATTTACACGTAGGTTTCAATCCGGACTCAATCCCAATTTTAGTTTGGTCCACACACCCTCTCTTGTAAAGTGACAGTCTGGTCAGATTAGCAGTGTTTACATGTCAATTTGGGTGCAATAATCGGGGCTTTAGACTTTAGCATGCAGGGATTTTAATATTGATCAACTTTATTTGAAATTCTAGCGGAGGGAGCTTCAGTAAGGAGCATTCCTCCAACAACCATTCCTACAACCATTCCTACAACCATTCCAACAACAAGAGCTACCACATTACAAGTCACAACTCAAGCCATCAGAACATCTCGAGTTCCAGTTGAAATAACTCAGGCTGCAGTAGGTTCTGCACCATCAACTCCTGGACAAACCACAATGACACATTCTGGTGCGAAAATGGAGCGGGTGCAGACTATAATATTGGTTGCAATACTTGTACCATTAATTTTATTTGGTCATGTTTAAATTTTTATGGCTAACATGCGTAATGTATAGCTAATACAACTGCTATTATTATTATTAACCCTCAGGTCTCTAAAATGCCGTAGATCCCTCGGTCTCGGTGCATGTCTAACTATTGTTTAGGAGCTTAATCAAATTAACCTTTAGGACCATTACTACATAGTTCCAACTATACTAAGCACCACCAACACAGTTCCAACTACACAGAGCACAAAGGTGAACAGATGATTGGGGGAGGGGAGGGGGGGGGGGGGGCCTTCATTGTTTGACATTGAGTATGTATGATGGAGACTCGACCAAATTCAACCAGAATGATGGATTGTTAACTCCACATTAAGTATGGCAGTTCTATCTGAGGAGGTGGGTGATCGTGACACAGATTGAAGTGTAACACTTCTATAACTTGTACTGATTGTTCCTGCATGTGGTATAACCACTGTAGTGCTATGCTACCTAATGTGGATAAGTGCAGTCTTAAATATCAGTTATGGCTCGCCTATACCATGCATGCCTAAGCCTACTGTGCTGGGTGAGGTACTGAGCATGTGCAGTGGCAAGTTGCTAATGGCAACCATAATAATTATGTAGCAGAAACGTACATATCTATTAAGCAAACTACAAGGAAAACATCTATTAAGCAAACTACAAGGAAAACAGATACTACATTAATGGGTTAAGATGATACTGTTGATATTCTGCATTCTTATGCTTCAGCAAGGTAGGTACAAATAAGATAAATCAGTAAGACTCGTTCAAATGCACCATGTTTGTGCAGTATATGCTGTGTATCAGCTGTCAAATGAGACTTGCAGAGCTTTGGATACGATGCTAGCTTCTCATAGTGTGCCAATTGGTGGAGGCTGTGTGCAAACTAACTGCTCAGTCATTTTATGCGCCAAGTCTATCCGGCATCCTGTTGGCACTCTCCGTGTTCTATCATTTGAACTACTTCCCTGTCAAAGACCTTTTGGTGTTCAAGCAATTTCCTTCGGCCTTTTTCTGGGTACAGAGCTGAATATAACTATTACTAGGAGCCGAAATGTTCCAGTAAGCAGTTTAGGTACAGTCAACTTTGTGTTGAATCAAATACTTGGAGGAATAAACTTTGGCGTAAGCATTATTAAACTGAGCATCTTTCACTAAAGCAAAATAAATTTCCTCTTACTAATTTAGGTTTTTGTTAATTCAACAGAGCTATTTTTACCACTCACTGACATTCCACTTCAGTGTCGTAAGTCTTAGCTGTTATAGGGATATAAAGCATGGGATTTTTGAAGTGTAAACCATCCAATGTCTTTGCTTTGAATTTCCTGCTATAGCTACTATCAATCCGATTTGAGACCAATATGCCCTGAGAGCGAGGGCTACTATAGCCTGGACTCAATCCCGATTTTAGTTTGATCCACACAGCCGACTGTATGCAGAGAATGAAACAACTTGCTTTTGTTCGTCTGGTTTTTGCAACTTAAAAACATGAATCTGGATTATGCCTTTATGTAAATGGGGCTTTAGACTTTAGCATGCATGCAGGGATTTTTAAATTTAGGGAGGGGCAATTTCCCCCACGAAATCATGGCATGTAATATCAATCAACATTATTACTATTATTTGAAATTCTATAGCGGAAATTACAAACACTCCAACAACTATCACTCCAAGAACAATCACTCCAAGAACAATCACTCCAAGAACAATCACTCCAAGAACAATCACTCCAAGAAGACCATTACCTCAGCCCACTGCTAGATCAGCAGCTTCCACACTTTCCACATCCAGTGTGAAAATGGAGGCACAGACTATATTGGTTGCAATACTGTACATTTTATTTAAATTTTGAGGCTTAGCTACTTTATAGCCTATACAACTCTTATGATGTGGTGACTATAATACTGTAAATGTAAAGTTACGCAACCTATAGTGTGGACAAGTGCAGTCTGAAATTGTCATGGCATTATGCATTGGAGGCGAGTTGCATTCTTATGCTCCAGTGAGGTAAATCTCCAGGACTCATTACACGTACCCATGCTTATGCAGTTCATGCTCAGTGTCAGCTGTCAGATAAGACTTGCTAGTTATCATAGTGTCAAGACTATAGGTAAAATTATCAGGCATCCTATTCACACTGTATGTGTCATAGCACTGATTCTACTTCCCTGTTGAAGATCTCTTAATTGGTGTCTGAGCATAGAGCTAGATGAAACTAAGCCGAGAAACTTTGTTATACCCAACTTTGTAGAAAGTACCTTACATGAAATGGGACGTATTTATAACAACAACCACTCTATAATCAGCAGCTCCCACAGAATCAATACCCACTGGCTCTGATTCCAGTGCGAAAATAGAAGCACAGATAGAAGTTTTTAAGATTAAAAACGTTTCCATTTTGAGGTAAAGATGATGACGCATGGGTTTGAGAAGGAACACATTCTTAGCCAAAATGCATTAATAGTGTGACTGCCGTATTAGTGATTAGTGAGAGGTGGGGGGGGGGGGGGTTTAGATACGACAGATAAAGGGAAAAAAAGCACAATCATTGTATATATCAGTTCCTTGTTCATTACATAATCATCATCTGTAGGTATTACCGTATTTGTAAGTTCTAGCATGATTCCGTCTGGTGTTTGCAACACTTGTTAATTACTTAAACTTGTCATCCTTTTTTGTAAGTTTTCATTACGTTTTCACTTGTTAATTACAGTGACACAATGTTCATGGCATATTCAAAAAACAAGGTAATGGAACAAACTATACATAGAGATACATGCATATGTTCAGTTGTGAGTCAAGCCTTTGCTTGATTACAGATGATCTAATAATTATGACCACAAAAGAGGAATCAATTCCACATAGCTATATTTGTACTCCACTGACTGCTGCAAATTGTCAAGTACAAGATATTATGTCAAAGTTCAAAATTTGAAAACTCCCAAGCACCATAATAATTAAGTTGTAGTCATAGTAATTGTTTACGTGAAAGTATTAACAGATGGTTTTTGGCTGAACCTTTAACCTTGCTATATAGGCACACCCATACACCTTGACTTATGGGTCTGGTAGTTTTGTAATCATGCTTCACCCACTAGACTAAACACTAACTGACACTAAAATAACAGGAAGCCAGTCAGAAACAGGAAATTAGTTAGTTAGTGATTTGGTGGTGCATTTTTGGTGTTGCTGTGCAGGTATACCTCCAAAATTGGTGCAGTGTACATACAGGAAGCTGGTAAGTTGAGCTGCAGTTTAGGGCTAAGCCACTGTGGTCATAAGTAGTTTTGTAGATTCTAGCTAGGAGTATCTTAGTACAATATTGATTAAACCTATACTGTTGTATAGACTAACAGAAATAAGCAGAGAAGATAATGAAGCTATTTCAGATACTCTGCATTGTTTTGCTCCAGCAAGGTAGGCATACAGTTAGCTATATATATAGTCCCACCAGCTACTGTAACTATGTACAATCAGCATGCTTGAATACTCTTTTCTCAAAGAGGCTTCATTTTAAATTCCTTCTAAGCAATACTATAGGTTTTTCACCTGCTAATGCATGCACTATCTATCTCCCTGAGATCATACATGGGAGCATTCAATGGAACAAGCATGGGGTATAGAGCCAGTAGAATTATCAACATAACTGAATACTACACTGTAAAAACGAAAGTGTTTACTGCATACCATTTTGTCCCAATGCACACACTGTTTTTGTTTTTAGTGTGTGTATTAGGACAATTTAGTGTGCAGTACACACTTGTTTTTACAGTGTAGACTATAAGTAAATAGCCTCCTCTGATATAGGACTCAATAGAAAGAGAGATGTTAACATGAGTATAGTGGGGGGAAAAACTTCATTCCTGATTTCTACTTGCCATGGGACCATGAATTTATAACATGTTTCTTATCTTGCAGCATATGCTCAGCAGCAGTCGATGGAAACCTGCAGTGCTTTGGATACCATGATAGCCAATCGTGATGATGGAGTGATTGGATCATGCTCGAGGGACACACTTTGCACACAAATCATGTGTAGCAGAAGTATCTCACTCTTCATAACAAGCCTAACCATCAGAGTCACCATGACCATACTTCCATGTGATAGACCCATTCGCATCAGAGAAGTGGTGCATGTTTCTGGAGCGGGAAACATCTTGGATGTAACCACAGCTCAAACTGAAAGCAGATCAGTGCCGGAAATTGGTGAACTCAGATTCATGTTGACCCAAATACCCACGGGGATAAATTATGGAGTAAGTGAATAACCATGGAAGAATTCCTTATCATACTTGTCAAGTAATTTACAGGTCTTACTGGTATCCGGCGGTCAGACGGCACCTGTGCTTCCAACTACTGACATTCCACTTCAGTGCCGTGAGTATAATATGCAACAGACATTATTGATGGATAGAATATGGCTAACTAATTACGTGCACTTGATGGTCCAGATCCATCATCATTCCCTGGATGATACAGCATACACATCCTCTATTATAATTATCAAGATTACCTATACACTGTAAAAACACCCCATTTTTAGGTTATCTGAATTTGCAACTCAGATAACCTAAAAATGGGTTGTTTTTACACATTTGTTTTTACAGTGTAGTCTCAATTCTGTAGCATCTTTAACCACCACAACAGCAGCTTCACAAGCCACAGCTTCACAAGTCCCCACAACACAAGGTACCAACACCTACCTGTGTACCTTGGCATAAAATATTTGTGGTTTTGAAGGGAATTTACATTAAAATCATTCCAAAACAGATCCTCTGCAGCAGTCAATGGAGACTTGCACTGCTTTGGATATGATGATCACCAATCGCAATGTCGGGGGGATTGGAACATGCACGAGAAACACACTCTGCACTATGGTCACATGCATGAATGGGATCACAGATCCCATCGCCACTACCATCACTAACATCATGACCATACATCCCTGCGAAAGTCCTGTTCAAGTCAGTGCCACTGCCAGTGCACCTATTCCTTTCCTTGGGACCAGGACTTTCGTAGACGTAACTATTACTGAGAGTAGAAATGTGACTCCTTCTGAACCGGCATCATCTCTTGGCGATATTAATTTCATGCTAACCCAAACAGCCACTGGAATAAACTTTGGAGTATGCAATAAACCAAGAACTTATATAGATACTGTAACTTAGTCATAATATCTACATGTAGGTTTCAACCACTAGGGACAATCAAAGGACAGTGCTACTCCCAACTACTGACATTCCACTTCAGTGTGGTGAGTATGGCGTTAGCTATGTTCCCACAAGTTTCATTCCTAAGGGTTCAGTAGAGGTTAATTGCTTGAGTTAATCTTAATTTATTCATGTAATGCAGGATCACAACGTACCACAACTCAAAGCACCACACCTCCAACTACACAGAGCACCACTACAGCTCCACACAGTACCACTACTCCAGCTCCAACTACACAGAGCACCACTAACACAGCTCTAACTACACAGAGCACCACTAACACAGCTCCAACTACACAGAGCACCACTAACACAACTTCACAGAGCACCACTACTCCAGCTCCAACTATACAGAGAACCACCACCACCACAGCTCCAACTACACAGATTCCTACAATCACGACATCACAAGGTACATTCATTAGATAGCAAGCTACTGTGTATACATCTTATGTACACAGTGCAATTGAAAATTACAAGACAATGGCATTATAACTGCAACAGAAATACAAATCATTGTATTCCAATAAAGTTTCAGTCAAAAACATGCATACATGCAGGTCCTTTGCAACAATCAATGGAGACTTGCACTGCTTTGGATATGATGATCACTAATCGTGATGTTGAAAATATTGGAATGTGCACGAGAAACACACTTTGCACAATGATTACATGCAGGAGGACTGTCACAATTCCCATCTCTATTATTGTCACTAATGAAATGACCATACTTCCCTGTGAAACACCTGTTGCTGTCAGAGCAGTCACCACTGCGCTCTTATCTGGTAGTAGTCCTATGACTTTCATAAATGAGACTATTACTGAGAGCAGAGATGTGACTCCTCCAGGCATAGCTGCAGCACTTGGCACAATTAGCTTCATGCTAACCCAAACAGACACTGGAATAAACTTTGGAGTAAGCTATACTGCATGAACATAATATTAATAAAATAACCCTTTTAATAATCCCTTTAATTACTCCATAGGTCTCCCTGGTGAATGATCAAAGGACAGTGCTGCTCCCAAATACTGACATTCCACTTCAGTGTGGTGAGTTTGTCATTCACACACTATAATCATCCATAACTTATCATGCCCATGCATGCAGGGGCAATGATAAACTAGCTAGCTGGTATAACATAATAATAGCATCTTATTATTTTGTCTCACTCAGGGAAAGAGGCCATGCATGCATGCACTTAATCTATGTCATTGATGTTTCACTGAATGCAGGACCATCGACAACTCAAGACCCACTCAGACAGCAAGGCACTACCAATTCTGCTCTGAGAATGGAGGCTCTTATCAAAAGTGTATCAGCTGCAACACTTCTGGGAACACTTTATGTACTAATACTACAAGCTTAAAGTTGTTTACTTAAAATTTGTTTAAAGTTGTTTGCTTAAAGTTGTTTGTCACTGTATAGTGTTTACATAACTAAAGTCAAAGTTCAAATAAATGAAAACATGAAAATATTTTATTTCAATAATAATTATTATTAGAACACAACTCTGTACATTCACAATACAAAAGCAGATCTTCTAAACCTCATAACGTATCACAGGGATACTAAGTGCCTAACAGTAGGTTTACTGGGCACTTAGTAAACCTGTGGTGGGCAGCAATTAGAAATATTGTTATGAATCCATAGTAACCAACCAACCCCGCCTGGTGGGTGTGTGTTAGATAAGAAGACTTGTCAAAAAATAGCTAGTTTCTCGCCTCCTGACACTAGTAAGTACCAACTAAAGCCTAGAAAAGAGTAACAAGGTACCGAAGGTGGCGTAGAAAGCTTAGTTAGTTCATATTTTCAAGCGTATAAGCTAGAAAGCCTACCTTAGTTCTGGTGATTCTCAGCTGCTGGATTTTCCGTGCACGGGCTGACTAGCTAACTTTAGCGATTCATTTGAAGCCTTTCTACTTTAGTCTAAGTTCCAAAACTAATATGTTGCTATGTTCTAAATAAGTTAGGCAACTTGACCAACGGGATCTAAATTATTTAGAGACCCTCGGGCCCTCGGGTCTCTAAATAACTTAGATCCCTAGGTCTCGTTGTCTAATTATTATTTGTTTAACGTTGGAGAGAATTAATACTTATCTGACACTATGATGTCATAGGTATGGATACAATCTTTGCTGTTGAGTGATGTAAGTGGCAGGCAGCTGCATGCATAGAAAGCTGTGTAGTACTTACCACAAAGCACCTAGTGATATATACAATCCACTTGGATAAGTCTAGTGCCTACAATCCACTTACAATCCACTTAGATAAGTCTACACTATGCTATAACAAAGTGATGTAGAAATCAATCAAGCGATTTATATTGGAGCATGCCATAAATGTGCAGGGGGCTACATACACCTGGGGCATTTTGGAGTGTAGACCTAGATATATATTGGAAAAAATAAATAAAGAAGGGATGGCTGTGTGCGGTTCAAAAAAGTTCAGAGTGAACTTCAGTCAAGTAACCCCTTACCCATAACCAGACTACGAGCTAACTATTCCTACTTACTCCCATGATAGGCCAAGATGATATAAAGGGAGCGTAGTTTGGTAATATTGGTGATGGGTAAGGGGTTACTTGACTGAAGTTCACTCCCAACTTTTTTGAACCACACACAGCCATCCCTACTTCTCTTTTTTATTAGAATAAATATTTTTTCCTTTACTTGTTCATCACCTTTTTTGATGTAATGCAGATAGCCATGATGAAAATATGGTGCATGTATAGTCTCAGAGATATGACACTAACTGGATGCTGTGATCCTCCTATTCATCCCAAACATGTATTGTATGCAGTTCATCGGAGGTTTTATCATAATTAATTTTATTGTCAGCCAAAATGAATTCATCTGGAAGGATAAATGCTGATGGAGCTTGTATCCATAGTTTATTGTCGTTTTTTAAGGCCTTTACTGGTGTTGTACCTTATATAGGCTCATTCATAACGCTCTGAATCATATATGCGGGGTCAAGGTCCAAGAATTACATATAAGATGTCTGCCATGTTATAGGTTGAAAGCTAGCAGGTTGGAAAACGATGACCTATTTTTGAATATTTCAAGTTAAAGGTAAAGGATTATAGCGCAGTCAGTAGTGTGGTATAAAAATTATAGCATTTGAATGAACCATTTCTGAAATAATGACGTGAAGGATGATGAACGATCAGATGAAAATGGCGATTTTAGAAATCGCTGTAAAATACACTGCTTTATCTTCTGCTCTTCATACTTGAGTCCTAGCACATTGAAGGTGCTCTGTCTTCAAGACAGGAGTTATTGATAGTAGAAGAGAAGCAACCCTGCATAATGAAACAAGTGTATTGGTGCAATGGGGCAATCTGTGCCATCCCTATCGTACTCTCAGATAGAACAATTTCAATGAGTCATGACCTGAAAGTCAGCTCGCTCGCTCCGTTCACTCGCTGAACTAGTTGTTCAAGTGCTCATTGACAATGCCACATTTTGCTCCTAACTTCATTTCATAGCAGCTATTTGCATTTATGCATATGCCTCATACATTATCATGATAGCTAATGGAGAAGTTCCATTATATACCATTATTACTCCAGCAATTAAGGGGCTATGTCATCTAAACATGGTGTGGTAGATGTATACTTGTATCACCCAGGCAGCTGCATGTAGGAAGCTGTTAATATGAACCTGTAATGCTTGGACAAAACGCTTACATAAGCCAATAGTGGGTGGCCAACAATCCACTTAGATAAGCCTAGCACCTACAATTCACTTTTGTAGGAATAAATCAAGCTAGCCTACCATCTTCAGGAACATCTGTTACTATGGCTATTATTTGTCTGCACATGTGCAGATGTAGGAGTGCCAATTAGGGATGATTGTACATGAACTAAATAATAGTTAGACAACGAGACCAAGGGATCTACGGTCTATTTAGAAACCTGAGGGCCCTGGGCTGTAACGTCCCGAGCACAGCGAGGGCGCTACCAAGGGCCCTTTCTAAACAGACATAGCTAATCACTGGAGTTGTTTAACTTACCTCAATACGCACTTGGAAACAATAACCACGGTTTTTAAATGCAACAAACATGAATCAGAGCACACCTAGAAACAATAACCATAGCCACCGTGATGTGTTGCTAGAATTGGACCAATTGGAAGGACCATCTTTAAGTGCCAGCAGCACTTAGAGAACCCGCTCGGGAGGACTCTACAGGATTTAGAGTCCCTCTAACTGACCAATCAGGTAACTGGAATGTGACTAGCTATAGTCTAATGAGGGAAAATGTATTAGTAAATATTAACCATATGATTATACCAGTAACAGATGGTTTTGGCTGAACCCTTGACCTTGCTATATGGGCATACCAATGACTTAAACGTCTAATGGTTTTTTGTAATCATGCTTCACCCACTAGACTAAACACTAAAATAATATGCAGGAAGCCAGTTGAAAAGCAGAAACAGGAAGTTAGTTAGCCGTTTGGTGGTGCATTTTTGGTGTTTCTGTGTAACCAGGTATACCTCCAAAATTGGTGCAGTGTACATACAGGAAGCTGGTAAGTTGACCATAATAAGGGCTAAGCCATTGTGGTTGTAAGTAGTTCTGTACTAGGAGTATCTTAGTACAATATTGATTAAACCTATACTGTTGACTAACAGAGATAAGCAGAGAAGATAATGAAGCTATTTCAGATACTCTGCATTGTTTTGCTCCAGCAAGGTAGGCATACAGTTAGCTATAGTCCTGTAGCTATGTACAATCAGCATGCTTGCATGAATTACTCTTTTCTCAAAGAGGCTTCATTTTAAAATCCTTCTAAGCAATTTAAAAACAGGAAGGTATTTCATTTCACCTGCTAATGCATGCACTATCTCCCTGAGATCATACATGGGAGCATGCAAGAGCCAGTAGAATTATCAACATAATCCAGGGTTCTCCCCGGAAAAATTGATCAGAGCAGTGCTTAAACACCACATTAAAGTATTGACATTCTTGTGGCACTTAATATATTCTTTTAACCACATGAAACAAAAATGAGACACATCAGAGCGGTGCTGCACCACTCTACAGCCCTTTAGGGAGAACCTTGTAATTGAATACTAGACTACAACTTTGTCGAGCAAATAGCTACTCTTGTAGCCATACCGATTTTGAACTACAAGAACAGATGTGTTGTGGATTTATTAGAATGTATGGACAGACATCAATTGAAAATTCTCATGAGGTTTGCACATAATCATGCATGTCAACATGAAACACACAAAATGTCAGAGGTCTGCCTCACAAACTACACAGCTATTGCCTCTGATAATGGTAGGACTCAATAGAAAGACATCAGCAGTGGGGGAAAGAGAGATGTTAATATGAGCAGTGGGGGAAAGAGAGATGTTAATATGAGCAGTGGGGGAAAGAGAGATGTTAATATGAGCAGTGGGGGAAAGAGAGATGTTAATATGAGCAGTGAGGGGAAAACTTCATTCCTGATTTCTACTTGCCATGGGACCATGAATTATAGCATGTTTCTTATCATGCAGCGTATGCTCAGCAGCAGTCGAATGAAACCTGCAGTGCTTTGGATACAATGATAGCCAATCGTGATGATGGAGCGATTGGATCATGCTCGAGGGACGCACTTTGCACACAAATCACGTGTAGTAAAAGTATCTCACTAGTCTCACTAAGCTATTATGCATACATCAGAGTCGCCATGACCATACTTCCATGTGATAAACCCATTCGCATCAGAGAAGTAGTTAATGTTTCTGATGGAGAGGAAAATATCTTGGATGTAACCACAGCTCAAACTGAAAGCATATTTGTGCAGGGAATTGGTGAACTCAGATTCATGTTGACCCAAATACCCACGGGAATAAATTTTGGAGTAAGTAAATAACCATGGAAGAATTCCTTATCATACTTGTCACTGATTTACAGGTCTTACTAGGTCAGACAGCACCTGTGCTTCCAACTACTGACATTCCACTTCAGTGCCGTGAGTATAATAAACACACATTATTGATAGATGGAATACAGATAATTATGTGCACTTGATGGTCCAGATCCATCATCATATTAAAGTTATTCTCCTGGATGCTTGGTCTTTAATCCAGCATACACAGGCAGGTCACATGAACATCTTCAGTCCATGTAAAAGGGGTGTGAGGACTGATGAAAGTTCTGCCCTACCAAATGGCAGAGATCACACTGACACACTCTCTATAAGGGAAAAAGCATTTCGTGAAATGAAAAAAAGATGTAGGGATGACCACTGCTCAAAAAAGTAAGGAAACAAGAAGGATGGAAATGGGATCAATCTTTGTTCTGTATATCCAGCCAACAATCCCTACATATACACACATTACTACACTATAATCTGAAGTTACCTGACGTATATGTAGGGATTGTTGGCTGGATATACAGAACAAAGATTGATCCCATTTCCATCCTTCTTGTTTCCTTACTTTTTTGAGCAGTGGTCATCCCTACATCTTTTTTTCATTTCACGAAATGCTTTTTCCCTTACTTGTTCCTGGTCTTTTTTCCTCTCTTTTATGGTTTTAGCTATGATTAGAGTTCATTTTTCTATGTGTATGCAGGGACAGATGAAAGAAGTTCTCCAATAGCATACCAGCCCAATCATTTATCGAGTCAAGGTGTTGTGTTGTTGAGCCGTACTTGGAGGTCGAAGATGCTGAAATAGAGTCTACCGTGGTGAATCTAAATCCTCGAATCGATACAGTAGCCTATCATCATCATTATCCAGAGCTAGAGCTAGCTAGCTAGCTAGCTAGAGACAGCTGAGTAATATTATGATTTCGAATAATTGGATATTGAAATACATGCGCATGCGTATTATAGAAAAGATGGCTTCCTAATTGAATTAGTCGAGTGCTGTGCTCCATAGTGTCTCCTTTTTCATCGACTCTTTCGAGGATCAACGAGTAGAAAAGATCGTAGTTCGTAGAATTTAGAGTGGATTTGTCCAGAAATCATAGCTGTAGCTTGAGTGGTTCGAGAGATATGGTTGTCTAAGAAGAATAATAATAAGAAGAATAATAATAATAATAATAATAATAATAGAGAAGAAGAAGAATATAGCAATTTACCTGCTTGCCGTATTTCTGAAACGGTAAGCTCCCTGGTCCTGAAACTTGGTCTGCACATTGTAGTAGGCTCTAGTAGGCTGGATAATCATTCACAGTAGCTTTTGTTAGGTCTAAGTGGGGGAACTGGAATTTCACTTTTGTATTAGTCTATAGGCGGCGCGCGCGGCCGTCCGAGTCATCCCTACATAGAGAGTGCTACCGCACTCTCTGATAATAGTTCTTTATAGTCTCAATTCTGTAGCATCATTAACCACAACAGCTGCAGCTTCACAAGCCACAACACAAGCCACAACACAAGCCACAACACAAGGTACTACCTTGGCTTAATTTTTTTGTGATTTTAAAAGTTAACACTTCAATTTTGTAAACTGTGAAAATTTTACCTCACAAAAATTTCACACTATAATTATGTTATAGCCAGCTCCATAATATTAAGTTCTTAAAATCATTCCAAAAACAGATCCTTTGCAGCAGTCGATGGAGACTTGCACTGCTTTGGATATGATGATTGCCAATCGCAATGTCGGGGGGATTGGAACATGCACGAGAAACACACTCTGCACTATGGTCACATGCATGAACGGGATCACAGATCCCATCACCACTACCATCACTAACATCATGACCATACATCCCTGCGAAAGTCCTGTTCAAGTCAGTGCCACTGCCAGTGCACCTGTTTTCTTTAGTACCGTGACTTTAGTAGATGTAACTATTACTGAGAGTAGAAATGTGACTCCTTCTGAACCGGCATCATCTCTTGGCGATATTAATTTCATGCTAACCCAAACAGCCACTGGAATAAACTTTGGAGTAAGCAATAACCAAGAACTTAGATACTGTAACTTAGTCATAATATCTACATGTAGGTTTCAACCACTAGGGACAATCAAAGGACAGTGCTACTCCCAACTACTGACATTCCACTTCAGTGTGGTGAGTATGGCGTTAGCTATGTTCTCACAAGTTTCATTCCTAAGGGTTCAGTAGAGGTTAATTGCTTGAGTTAATCTTAATTCATTCATGTAATGCAGGACCACCAACAACTCAAGATCAAGGCACTATCAATTCTGCTCTGAGAATGGAGGCTCTCATCAAAAGTGTATCAGCTGCAACACTTCTGGGAACACTTTATGTACTAATACTACAAGCTTAAAGTTGTTTACAAGCTTAAAGTTGTTATGTCACTGTATAGTGTTTACATAACTAAAGTCAAAGTTCAAATAAATGAAAATATGTTTACTTCAATAATAATTTAACGTTTGATGATGTGGATACAATCTTTGCTGTTGAGTGATGTAAGTGGCAGGCAGCTGCATGCATAGAAAGCTGCATAGTACTTACCACAAAGCATGCACCTAGTGACTGTATATAATCCACTTCACAATCCACTTACAATCCACTTAGATAAGCCTAGTCCACTATGCTTTAACAAAGTGATGTAGAAATCAATCAAGCAATTTGTATTGGAGCATGCACATAAATGTGCAGGGCACTACATCATTTTGGAGTGTAGACTTAGATATATAAAGAAGCAATGGAAAAAATTTTTTATTCTAAATAAAAAGAGAAGTAGGGATGGCTGTGTGCAGTTCAAAAAGTTTGGAGTGAACTTCATCAAGTAACCCCTTACCCATCACCAATTTACCAGACTACGAGCTAACTATTCCTACTTCACTCCCATGACAGGCCAAGATGATATAAAGGGAGTAAAGTAGGAGTAGTTCGCTTATAGTTTGGTAATATTGGTGACTGAAGCAGGTTGGAAAATGACGACCTATTTTTGAACATTTCAAGTTAAAGGTAAGGATTATAGCGCAGTCAGTAGTGTGGTATAAAATTATAGCATTCATTAATTTTCTGAAATAATGACGTGAAGGATGATGAACGATCAGATGAAAATGGCGATTTTAGAAATCGCTGTAAAATGACACTGCTTTATCTTCTGGTCCATACTTGAGTCCTAGCACATTGAAGGTGTTCTGTCTTCAAGACAGGAGTTGTTGATAGTATAAGAGAAACAACCCTGCATAATGAATAAAATGTTTTGTATTGGTGCAATGGGGCAATCTGTGCCATCCCTACTTAGAGAGTACTATCTGGTTCTGTCAATGAACTCCGCTCTTCCTTTCTCCTGTGGGAAATCACGTGATCTAATCCTGTTCCTCTCTCGCACGTAAGTACTCTCTGATAGAACAATTTCAATGAGTCATGACCTGAGAGTCAGCTCACTCGCTGAACTAGTTGTTCAAGTGCTCATTGACAATGCCACATTTTGCTCCAAAGTTCATTTCATAGCAGAAAAAATAGTATTTATGCATGCCTCATACGTATCATGTGATAGCTAATGGAGAAGTTCCATTGTATACCATTATTACTCCAGCAATTAAGGGGTTATGTCATCTAAACATGGTGAGAACGCAAATTTCATACCTGTTTTTTACTTCATCATGCATGAATTTATAACATGTTCCTCACCATACTCCAAAGTTTATCCCTTTGGGTATTTGGGTCAACATGAATATGAGTGGACCCATTTGTGGCACTGATATGTTTCTAGTTTGAGCTGGTTGTGGTTTCATCCAGGATATTTCCGGTTATGAACCACTTCTCTGATGCGAATTGGGTCTTACTGGTATCTGGCAGTCAGATGACACCTGCACTTCCAACTACTGACATTCCACTTCAGTGCTGTGAGTTATGTGCTGGCTAGCTAAAGCATACTATAATAGATATGGAAGCCAAGTTGACACGGAAACCACAGATCCTACTGCCTCTGCTCCCAAAATGGGAGCATCACTTGAAAGTGCCTTGGCCATCACACTTATATTGGAATAACAGTATCAATGTCAACTGAACTGCATATGCTATATCCAGATAGCCAGGTGCACTAAAACTCCTCAATTGAGTACAGTTTATGTGATAACTAATAAAGTGATTATGATGCAATACACATGCATAGCTAGAATCACACAAAGTATTGAATCTTCAAGGTTTGATTTTTGTGACTCAAAATTACAATCGCAAAATTTTTTCATTGATATGGATACACACTCATTAACCAGTGACTAAACAATACATTAGTAATGGCACACAAGCCAGGTTGAAATCTCTCCAGACTCAGCCTGCTGAATTAAGTGGGTGTGGTCTGCTTTGTTTTCTCAGGGAGCACAGCTTCTCAGCCAGAGCTATAGCTACAACTATATGCCTTTTTTTCATGTCTCTATAAACCCACCATTACACCCCCCCACTTAACAATTAGCTGTCACCATACCAGCCAAAGCACTTATAGTTACAACTATGTGAACTATGTGATTTGGGGTTTCTATCAGCAGCCATAAAGATTAGCTAATTAACATAATACGGATTATGTTGGACCTTCAAAAGGAAGTCAGTGCTGATAAAAGTATCTGTAAGACTAGCAACTGTCATATGGTAATCAACTTTGTGAATTTCTATGAGCAACCATAAAGATTTTATGTTGGACCTTCAAAAAGGAAATTTGTGAAGTTAATTACACTTGTGTAAAACATATAAGCAAGCTAGGACATTACAGCTACGTTATAGCAAGTGCCAACTCCTGCTTGTGACGAATCTGTAAGTCATCGTGGAGATAGCTATACAGTCAACGTTGAAGAACAATGAGGCTGTTACAGGTTTTTTATCTTGTATTACTCCAGGGAGGTATATATGTATGTATCCATGAAATGTAAATACTGGTAGCTGAGTTGTCAATAGCCAGCTCTATAGGTATTGTTTTTTTGTTTGTTATTGTTTTTGTTTTGTTTTTGTTTTGTTTTGTTATTGTTTTTGTTTTGTTTTGTTATTGTTTTTGTTTTGTTTTGTTATTGTTTTGTTTTGTTATTTTTTTGTGTTATTTATTTTTTTCAGCATACTGTCAGCAGCAGCCAGCATCAACTTGCAGTGCATTGGACACAATGATAGCCAATCGCAACGTGACGGCTGTTGGAACCTGCATGAGAAACACACTTTGCACGATGGTTACTTGTGTCAACAGTGTAACCTTCAATGCTGTACTACCTATTACTGTCACAATCACAAACACCTTGACCATTTCTCCCTGCGAAAGACCCGTTGCTGTCAGAGCGACCACTACTGCACCTTTATCTGGTATTCCTATGACTTTTGTAGATGAAACCATTACTGGGAGTACGGATGTGACTCCTTCTGGCATAGCTGCAGGACTAGGCATAATAAACTTCATGCTGACTCAAACAGCCACAGGAATAAGTTTTGGAGTAAGTGACTGAACACACTCTTCATTGTAGCAAAGTACATGCAGTCATGTATATATGAATATATGAATAACACAGCTCTCAGTGACAAGTAATGGAGGAAGGGCAGTGCTGCTTCCAAATACTGACATTCCACTTCAGTGTGGTAAGTATTATGCCCAGTAGAAAGCTGTAGCCATACCATAATAAGTAATAATATATTAATGAGCAATAAAGTGGGCTGGCCATAAAGAATCCGTGTTCACCGTCCCCCACCCCCCACATTACACAGCCTCAAATTCCATGGGCCTCCTCCATATATTATGGTTTACAACAAAAGCATTTAATTCACATGCATGCACTTAGAAGGTCCTCACACTGCACTAATTTCATAAATTCCATGCATAGAGTCATAATTTAAGTATATAGAGACTGTTTATATAGGAAGCGTGTAATGCATACATGAGACCCTAGGGCTCAGGTCCCAAGTGCAGCTATGGCACCAGAGCATCTGGTCAAAGGACATGCAGTGCTGATTTCACAAATAGCTAGCTTATGATAAATAAGAGCATATGGATCTATCATTCTCATGTGCTGTATAGTCTATAGAATGGATCTATTGGTCTGTATATAACTATATACCCCACCTAATACATTTACTCCCATAGAGAAAAGTGCTCTTACTGTCATAAATTCCCTCCCTTAGGGTAAAGTGTGTTATGACTCATAAACGCACTGTTCCCCAGGCTATGAATAACAACAGTTTTAGGTTTTCTGAAGCTGACTGTTGGAAGAAGATGATAATGAAGATAATCTATGAGATAATGATCAGATAACATTGTCATTACCTAGCTATTACTAAAGAGTTTATTTCTGTCTCTGGGTAGTTTATAGCTGACTGTTGGAAGAAGATGATTATAAAGTTAACGATCAGTCTATAACATTGTCATTAACTATTACTAAAGAATCTATTTCTATCTCTGGGTAGTTTATAGCTGATTGTTGGAAAATGAAGAAGTCATCTGGTGCTGGGTCACAAGGAAACTTCTTTTTTTTTTTGCAATTTTCCACAAGAAGAAATTATTTCTAAGGCCCATTGATATTTTTTTGGCGTCATACCTTCCGCTAGCTTCGCTGCCGCTAGCAAACACAAAACGTGGGTGGAGGAACTCGTTAATAGCTAGGTGTGGTGGGCATGGGAGGAGCCTCGTAGTTCGTAGTCTTGCTTGAGAGCAGGAGGCTCTGTACTGTAGAGTTGGCGTCTGAACAACGGCATATCACAGGACAGGGACAAGTCATGGCAGGAGTTTCGTTTTGTTTCGTAACTAAGGGGTAGCTACGCTCTAGCTACAGACCGACCAATGAAATCGTGCGCCCTGGGGATATATAACAGTTAGAACACGGTAGTCCTGGTGATTATGACCAAATAAACAACATTATCCTCGGGCTGCGCCCTCAGATTCGGTTGTTTATTGGCCATAATCACCAGACTACCGTGTTCTAACTATTACATATGTCATTATTGAAAATGATGAAGTTCCATGATTAATATGCCATGCACGTATGGGCAGGTGCCAGGGGTGTGGCCAGTGTGAAATATGAGATTTTGATGATTGAATATCTGGTCTTGCTAGCTAGCTATATATATCATTCATGTAATGTATGCAGGATCACAAAGTACAACTCCAAGTACACAGAGTACCACTACCACAACATCACAAGGTGGCTATATTGGGAGCAATGTAGCACCTTATTGTAATACACAGAGCTATTTACAGCAATTGAATAATTAATCGATAATTGCAATTGTTATTTAAAATTGTGGATGAGTGTAAATTTACACTGCATGGTTCCTATAATCCAGGTATCCCAGATTCAGTCATTTCAAACTTTTGCCATGTAGCTATAGTCGGATGATCTCCACACACACCAGAAGACTTATAGTGGTCAAATAAATTTCAACCTGCTCCACAAATCTATAGGGCACCTCATAATAATACTATAGCATCTTTTTGAAACATGACTATAGCTACTTCATTTCATCCACTGTAGAATCACGAGGCTCTGCTCTGAGAATGGAGGCTCTCATTGGAAGTGTCTTAGCTGCAGCACTTCTGGGAACACTTCATGTGATATAAGTTTACTTGTCCATGCACTATACACATACACGTACCTAAACCATGCAGCTGTTCAAGTGCTCATTGACAATGCCACATTTTACTCACAAGTTGTTTTTTTTTCCATGATATTATTCATCAACAGTGTATCAATAATAATGGAGTGCTATAGCTACTTTAGAAATTCCATATTATATGCTACAAGTCTATTATACAGCAGAATTAAGATAAGCAAAGGACGTGGTACTGCACACTAAATTGTCCCAATACACACACCAAAAACAAAAACAGTGTGTGTATTGGGACAAAATGGTGTGCAGTAAACACTTTTGTTTTTACAGTGTACATAGTTTATGGTAACAAAATACATGCTCAATTATCAGGAAGTAGCTATTGGGTGGTTGGTATAAAAGCTTGCTGCATGCATGCATGCCAGCATTAGTACACGCAGTCAGTGGAAAGCTATAGTTACAATCTGCAGCCAAACTAATTCAATAAAGTTTAAGATGATGAAGTTGCTTCATATTGTCTGCATGATAATTCTCCAGCAAGGTAAATGAATATATTATGTGCTATAGCCATAGCAAACTACATGCTTTACATATACAGGATGCAGTCAACTCGTGCAGTTAGCTAAAATATCAGAGAATCAGATTCTACAAATTGGTATTTCTTATAACTATCGTTATTTATGTTTGTAGCACGTGCCCAGCAGCAGTCAAACGAGACTTACAGTGCTCTGGACACACTGATATCCAGTAGTAACAGTGCCTTTTTGGGACCGTGTACAATTGATACACACACTGAAGTCACATGCATGTTAATCAATCGCATGACAGTTCCCAATGTGTTTGTTAACCTCTCCACCATCATCACCTTTCTTCCCTGCCAATCACCCATTAGTGTCAGGATTGATGCTGCCACGTCAGATGTTACGATCCTAAATGAAACCTTCAGTGAGAGTCAGAACGTAATGGCTCCAAATAACCCAATTTTCATTGAGATGTTTAATGTGATGCTGAACCAAATAGATGCAGGAATAAGCTTTGGTGTAAGCTGACACAGGTTGCTTGGTACATATCAAGGCCATAAAAGTCATGTTTATTCTCTATTCAGGTCACAGCAACAGCCTTTGGTCAAACAGTACCACTGTTCATGGTTACTGACATTCCATTTCAGTGCAATGGTAGGACGTTTGCTCTCATTAAGACGTGTTGTGCAAATGCTTTGTACATGATGTAGAATTATAATAGTATTATGCTATCCTCCAGTTGATATGGAAACCACAAATACTGAAGTTGACATGGCTACTGCCTCTGCTCCCAAAATGGGAGCACCACTTGGAAGTGCCTTGACCACCACAGTTGTTGGAATACTTCTTCTCGTGCAATAATAACAGTATCAATGTCAACTGAACTGCATAGCTACACTTCACCCAATTTTCATTAACCTATTTTGACCAATAGCCAGGAGCAAACTCCTTAGCATGTCATACTTTATAGTCACATTTATATATACTATATGAACCAATCACTGCATTCCCCAAGTTTTATCACTTGATAATTAGATGTCACCATAGTTACCACACCAAACACTGCCTTGCTAATAATTAGTGAACAAAAGAACTCACTTCTATTTCCACGTGGAGAGAAGAGATTGGAGCAATATGAATATGTGTGTGATTGGCATTGGGATTTCAAGTAACTCTACTTCTACGCTACAGGCATGCATAATATGTAGTAATAATGTAATCCTAGACAGGTCACACATAACAAGATACTGGATCTTATCGGCATGGGAGTAACTTTATACATATAAACTGGCTATTGTAACACCTGGTTGGATGATCACTTCAATAGTCATTGATCCAAGTTACCTTTTGTTCTAATTTGTCGAATCATTTACCACTCCACATAGATTAGCTACATTCACTTAAATATTACCTTTCCAATACCTAATTAAGTAGAACTCTACAATACTGCTTATTGAGTCACTGATGGCTTACAATCGTGATACTGAGTCACTTAACAATTACACTTATCACTCCACAGAGTCGACCGTGGTACTGAGTTACTTAATAATTACACTTACCACTCCACAGAGTTATCCTATATATCTTGAAGATTCCTGTATACCTCTTCATTAAAGCTATACTCCTGACTAAGTCACTAGCCGGTCGTGGTACTGAGAGTTATTCAAACACTTCACTCCATTACTTAAGCAGCGCTACAAAGCTATATTTATACCTGCTAACCGACTCACCTTACTGATAGTTTTATGTATTAACCATTACTTAGTGATTACTTAAGGGTGCAGGCACACTCCGCCCACGCATGGTTGCTAGGGAAAATTAACTCAAAAACTATTCATGATAGAAATTTCTAACTTGCACCATGTCATTAAGTATCAGAATAGTACTACATACACAAAAAATGAAGGAGGACCAATCAAAATGACTGATGTTATGACTGATTCCATTCTCAAGGTAAACTGCGTTACATCTCAATGACCACTTGGAATCAATGGCTGATTTTTGATATACAGCTTCTTATACTTATTGCCATAAAAATTACATCTAGTTTTTGTCAATTCACATTCTACTTTTCAATTTATCCATATAGGATCTAGTGTCCTGCACATTCTGTACTAGCTATAAACTAAAGCAAAATGTAACTTTTTAGACCTTATCAAGTAGTTGCCATATGCAAAATATTGGCCCATTTCCATGCATAATTCCTGAGTTGCAATGACTTGTTCATTATTCATGCTAGCATGGATTTTAAATGTGCCAAAGCAGCAGCTGCTATTGTGTTTACTATCTGTTATTTTAGCGCGGTAGTGTTTGTGGTTAATTAGTGCTAGTACTAGCGCATGCCTTGGTTACTATGTGCCTGCACCCTTAAGGGTGCAGGCACACTCCGCCCACGCATGGTTGCTAGGGAAAATTAACTTAACTATTCATGATAGAAATTTCTAACTTGCACCACATTATTAAGTATCAGAATAGTACTACATACACAAAAAATGAAGGAGGACCAATCAAAATGACTGATGTTATGACTGATTCCATTCTCAAGGTAAACTGCGTTGCATCTCAATAACCACTTGGAATCAATGGCTGATTTTTGATATACAGCTTCTTACACTTATTGCCATAAAAATTACATTTAGTTTTTGTCAATTCACATTCTACTTTTCAATTTATCCATATAGGATCTTGCATCTTGCACATTCTGTACTAGCTATAAACTAAAGCAAAATGTAACTTTTTAGACCGTACCAAGTAGTTGCCACATGCAAAATATTGGCTCATTCCCATGCATAGTTCCTGAGTTGCAATGACTTGTTCATTATTCATGCTAGCATGATTTTATGTGCCAAAGCAGCAATTGTGTTTACTATCTGTTATTTTAGCGCGGTAGTGTTTGTGGTTAATTAGTGCTCCTACTAGCGCATGCCTTGGTTACTATGTGCCACCACCCTTAAACACTTATCACTCCAATTACTTAAAAATCCTTATATGGAAATACATAATTATAATTATTATACTGAGATACTCTTAATTAATGCATGCAGTTACCGTGGTGATAAATATATTATACACACCTCACTGACTCACTTACCACGATTGGTGTCCTTCTCTGGTACTGGTAAATCTCTTCCTGGTGAATTCCCTGTCCATCTCACGCACATGAGAAAGACGAAGGTACCTGCATGAAATAAACCATGCGACATGTGGACCTCATTTTTCCAGACAAGTATTTTGGAATATATGAAAGACTGGAACGAGCCAAATATACTTTGGACCTGATCTTTTGGGGGAATCTTATGAAGCAATTCAATTATTGGGGAACTCTCTATGAAGACGCAACTTATATTTTCCCAAAGTGGCAGGTTTGGGGAGGCTTTTTGGCATCAGCTTTATTTTCCCAAAGTGGCAGGTTTTTGGGAGGCTTTTTGGCATCAGCTTTAGTATTGTAGGGGGAAAGATGCGAACTTCACAAAAGTCAATTATTTTGTGCCAAAATTGCTTGTATTAGGGCTACTACTGCTTGACCAATTATCATCAACAATTGGTGGCATATCAATGAATTTGCACTGACTTCAAGTACCTATACTATTACAACAGTGTCACAACAACAGGAAAATGGCTGGCCAAACTACAGGATATTTAGTTCTGTGTGAGACTGTTGATGTAATTGCTGTACATGAACTTGTTTGAGTTCTTACCCATTAAGATTATTTGGACTGTATTTGTTAAGTAGGGTCTTGATGGTTTCAATTCCATGTGTTTTGACTTTATCTGCTGTGTTATACCACACATTGGTCTGCAGAGAATGAGTCAGCATTAGACATTAATCTAACAAGGCAGTTGCATGTTGGTGAGTAAGCACTGCAAGGGTTGCTCCTGACTCAGCACTAACTGTAGCACTACAACTCACCACACCAATCCTGTCTTCCTCTGCATTCAAGTCAAAATGCATTATGGTACGTCCTAAGAAGTCATCTCTAGTCTGAGAGAGACAGAGAGTGAATGTGCGACATAATAAAGAGTCCTCTCCATTGATAACTTACCAAAATATTTTCATCATAAACATCAAATATGACTGAAAATTCATCACTTCTCAACTAAAAAAAAAAAAAAAAAAAAAATCAGGCCTTAACAGGCTACACAGAGGTCAGGCCTGCAAATCCATTAATGGACTGCTGCATGTGGATTAGACATCACCACACCCCCCTTTAGCTACACCCATACAAGGCTTACATTGAATGACACCAATTCATTCCATTTTGGCTGAAGTGTCTGCAGGAATAGAGTTGTTAATTATGTAAGGTCATACTAGACACACTATAACAATGACAGCATCACCTTCATACACTACACTGTGCTTGAATGCAACTGGTGTACTTTAATATAAACGGGTCCCATTGAACAGAGGTGCTGCTGTCCATTGCAGGTTGGTTGTCAGGAAGGTTTGGGATATAATTTGTTTATACAACTACATGGATTGTATAGGATCAGGATTCTTAAGCCACTACTACCTATTTCTTATTCTTTACTGACGACCATATGACTATCAACCAACAGTGGGCATAATCACCTCACACAAGACAAAGACACACCTTCTTTATGGTAGAAGTTTTCATGGTATGAGTACTGGAGCCAGGAGCTCTCACTGTTATCTTCACATATGGATCACTAGAGAAATGGATTGGGTAAATCTTAACCGGATTCACTATTAGCTTTACTATGGAAACAAACAAAGCCTTACCTTAATCCAAAAATATCTTTCTTTAGTAAATCATGTGCCTCATAAACAACGAGACTTAAGCTCTGGAAAGAAAGAGACATGTGTATGAAAACATTCCAGTTATAATGATACCATACAAATAAATTCTCAACCAAGAATAGGTACCCTTTACCATTCAAAGACAACCCTCACACTAGTGATGATGATCTTTCACCCTCATATGCAAACATATCATACGTTCTAGTGTTGCACACTCGCCCCACAATGCCTTAGTATTACCATCCCAGGAGAGAGGAAGGCAATATTACCATAATCAATGGACAACAGGAAATAACATCAGTAGTATTAGCCTCCTTGTGATCACAGGAGAGAAAAAGTTCAAGGATAACAAACACCCCATTGCTATATTCCATATATGTACATAGCATTGAAATGCCAGAATTAATGAAGGGCATAATTTCAGTATCGCACTCAATTAAGATACAGCACAGTGCCAGCAGGTGGGAATCACTTTTCATATTGCACAATAAATAACAAGAATTATTCATGCTATTGTGATGATCTGAACACTGGGAATCACTGCACCACAAAGCCAGTATGGGGTGTGGTTTGCTGATGGGGGGATCGAATATCCGATGAATATCCCCACTATCGACTTACCCTGCGTCCTCTGTACGATGGCTGAGACATCATAGTCGTATGGTGACAACTATTCCAAATAGAAATTGAATAGAACTCTTGAATAGTAGCAGAACTAAGACTAAGATGCAGATCTACCACTTAACACCGTTATTTGTTATTGCAACGATATTTATATATTTACAAATAGCTGCTCTGATTTTTGGGAAACTTCGCCTTATTTTTTTGGGAGCGCACCATACACATGTAATAGTTCAAAGTTTAAACCAGTAATCTTCACCGGATACTTCCGGTTCAAATGTATAGTCTAGACAGCTGACGAAGAGGAATGGCCTAAGGATGAGATAGTACATTGCCAGACGTTGGCTGGAGTCTCAATTTGATTGACCTATGTCTGAAGAGGAAGAAATGTCAGCTACAGCCACAGGGGGTGCTGACTCCTCCTCCACTCCCTCCCTGACTCCTCCCACAATTCATAGTGACCCCCTCTCTCCTCAAGAGAGCGTCGTAAAGCAACTGCAGCAGAATGTCCTCGGGGCAGATTTCCTTATCAGTGTGTTTTGGTCAGCGATGAGTAGCTTCAGGCATGACTCCATTCTCCGACCTTTTCCTCCGATGTTTGTAGAGAATACTGGGGGAGGGGACAGTGAGGGGAGGGAGGTAGAGGGACACAAGGACATAGAGGGATTGGTGAGCTTTTTAAAGGACTTAGCTAGCTACACTGATTGATCTATTCCCTTTTATTAGCGACAAGTATTTGATTCCCTTCCACTCCTGGACAAGATAGCCAGCGGTAAAGCCACCCTATCCACACAACAAGTGACATTATTGCATTGGATACTGAATCCCAAGAAATTAACAGTGTGCTCATGCAAGCCGTCCTCAGTGAGTGAATGAAGAATTGCCCCTTAATTGGAGCATTATAATAACCACTCTTCTATCTATACTACTTGAATGGCAGTTTGAAACTATCATTCGACAAGCAGATGCTCATGCGGCTCAGTCTATGAGCAAACTCTCCAAAATGCCCAAGTACATATTTGAACTGAACTACAGTGATGATGCTGAATCAAAGTTCTCAGCTATCACTGGGGAACACGGAATCTTGTATGCCTTTCATGGGAGCAGCGTGGAGAACTTCCACTCCATTGTCCACAATGGACTCCTCAACATGTTCAACAAGGTCAGAAGTTATTAGGGTAAAGCAGTCAATCTAAAGTCTATTCGTGTGACCATTATAACTTTCAAATTATGACTCCAGATTTTGGATCTTAATTATGTGATCTGTTTCTGGTGTCATAGGTTTCTGCATTTGGTGAAGGAACATACCTCTCCACTGAGTTGGGCGTGTGTCTCAACTGGAGTCCCAGTGGTTCACTCTGGCCGGGCAGTGTCTTGCCTCATGCAGCCAGCTGTGTGGCCATGTGTCAGGTGGTCAAGCATCCATCAGTCATGTGAGCAAATAAAAACATGAGTAAAGTGTAACTCAAGGGGGGAAACCCTGTTACTGCTGCTGATAATTAATTATATTATCCTCTTTCCAGGTCACGCTACCAGGTTGGTGGTGAGCCCAACCTCCAGCAGAAGGTTCCAGAGAAGTACTTCATAGTAACAAATGATGAGTTCATCCGTGTCAAATACATTCTTGTCTTTGAAATGCAAAAACCAATGTGAGCCACAATCATTTACCTACTTAGGCTTAGCTGTACACAAAGTTATTTTATTTTTTCAGTGTGAGGAGTAGGAGCTGGCTCTATCAACACAAGTTTGTGGTCGTTCTACTGCTGTATATCTTCTTCCTGATAGTCATGGGGGCTACACAGTCCAAGTTCTTGAGACGCTTCTTTGTGAAGTACTACAACTATCTATCTCAGTAACTTTTACTCTATCTATCACACTCTATCTATCACACTCTATCTATCACACTCTAGCTTCAACTAGTTCATCTGTTATTTATAAGTATTAATTAACATGATCATAGGAAACTTTCCATCTTTCTATGTAAGAAATTCTCCCATGTGATGATGTTCATCCATGTGATGATGTTCATCCAGCCCGTAGTTAGTTCCACCATACAAATTCTACCATGAAAAAATAAATACAATCGTGTATTGCCTGATAATCTCTATTTATGACTGTCTGCATGTGTTAAGCATTTGCATTATGTAAGTAAGTCTATTTGAGCACCTTTCTGAGTAGTATATCTTGTGGAAGTAATGAAAAAAGAAACTAGTGGTAGGATATAGCCATGGAATGTGTTGCAATAATTCCCTGATGTAGATTCTAGTCATGGTCTCAGCTTCAGTTTGAAATGGTGAACATGCACCCAGTAACTTCCATTGAGAACAGTGTGAAACTGGCCTCTGTTTAACCACAAGAGCCATGCATAGAACCTTATAATAGAAGCAAGAATAATATATATAGCAAACTCAACAATAATGAGATTTCATAAAAAAGTAAAGACGTAAAGATTATTTTATTACTGAACACAATGCTCAAGAAGTAATTCCACTATTTTAGTGTGTCCTTCATATCGTGCAATTTTTAAAGCAGAATTTTGTTTATTGTTTTGCAGATTTACTGAAGCACCATTCTCAAGTAGTACTCTGACCACTTCTATATGTCCTTTTCTGCATGCACTCATTAAAGCAGACCAGTCTTCTTTGTTCTGTAGATCTACTTGAGCACCATTCTCAAGAAGTAATTGGACCACTTCAGTGTGTCCATTAAAACTTGCATTCATTAAAGATGACCATCCCTCGTCATTCTGCAGATCTACTTGAGCACCATTTTCAAGAAGTAATTGGACCACTTCGTTATGTCCATGTTGGCTTGCATCCATTAAAGATGACCATCCCTCATCACTTTGTAGATCTACTTGAGCACCATTTTGAAGTAATATTTTGGCCACTTTAACATAACCATGTTTACTGGCAAACATCAAAGCACACCATCTTTTGTTATTTTTTAAGTCTACTTGAGCTCCTTTTTCAAGTAGTAGTTTAGTCACTTCTGCATGCCCTTTCGCACTGGCACACATCAAAGCAGACCACCCACCTTTGTCTTGCAGATCTACTTGAGCACCATTTTCTAATAATAATTCAGCCACTTCAAATCTCCCATTCAGGCTTGCAATCATCAAAGCACATTTTTCATTGTCGTCTTCATCTTTCAAAATAATATTTACATCGATTCCTTTTTCGATTTCTTCTTTGACAGTGTCATAATCTCCATCTTTCAATGCATAAAATAGTGTTGAATCCATTAGCACACCTGTAGCTATCTGGCTTGGTCTTGCCACGTCAGTACAGCTTTTGATTATTATTCATAATTCTACAGAAACTATGAATGTGTGAAGGCAAGAAGTCTTAGCTCCCACACATGACTGCATAGTTTATAATAATAATAATATTCATAATGCAATAGTAATAGACTCCACTCAATATTATAGTAAAACTCAATAACTCACTCAAAGACACAAATTTAATTATGATATGAACTTATTAAATTATAGGGCCATTAATCCCTTTACATGAAACCACTGTTGAGCAATTCAGCCATTTCAGCATGGCTGGCCATCATTAAAGCAGACGATCCATCATTGTTTTGCAGATCTACTTGAGCACCACTGTCAAGTAATAACTTGGCCACTTCTATGCATCCTCTTTCACTTGCACCCATTAAACATGACCATCCTTCGTCATTTTGCAGATTTACTTGAGCACCATTTTTGAGCAGTAATTTGACCATTTCAGTATGTCCATTCTTACTTGCACCCATTAAAGATGACCATCCTTCGTTGTTTTGCAGATCTACTTGGGCACCATTCTCTAGTAGTAACTTGGCCACTTCAGTGTGTCCACTCTCACTAGCACTCATCAAAGAAGACCATCCTTTATTGTTTTGCAGGTCAACTTTTACACCATTTTCAAGAAGTAACTTGACCACTTCAGAATATCCGTTCTTACTTGCACCCATTAAAGCTGACCACCCTTCACGGTTTTGCAGATCTACTTGAGCACCATTTTTGACTTTGTCGTTGAGTAATAGCTTGACTACTTCAGTATGTCCATTTTTGCTTGCACCAATTAAAGATGACCATCCTTCATTATTTTGCAGATCTACTCGAGCACCTTTTTCAAGTAGCAACTTGACCACTTCAGTATGTCCGTTCTTACTTGCACTCATTAAAGGTGACCATCCTTCATTGTTTCGTAGATCTACTTGAGCACCTTTCTTGAGTAATGATTGAACAATTTCGGTATAGCCATTCTTGCTTGCATTCAGTAATGGAGACCATCCCTTGCTGTCTTGCCCATCTAAAGAAGCACCTTTTTCAATCAATAATTTGGCCATTTCGATGTGCCCATTCTTGCATCCATTCATTAAAATTGACCATCCTTCATCTACTTGAGCATCTTTTTCGAGTAAAAATTTGGCAACTTCAGTATATCCATTCTGGCTTGCAAGCATGAAGGCAGACCTTCTCTTCGTGTCTCGTAGACTAAGTTGAGCACCATTCTTATGTAGCATTTTCACAACTTCAGTATGTCCATTCTCACTTGCAATCATCAAGGCGGATGATTTTGTTCCATTTTTCAGATCAATTTGAGCACCTTTCTCGAGAAGTATTTGGACTACTTTGGTATGTCCTTTCCAACTTGCACTCATTAAAGCTGACCATTTATTTTTGGTTCGCAAATCTATTTTAGCACCTTTCTTGAGCAATAATTCAACCACATCAACATGTCCACCCTTACTTGCTTTCATCAAAGCAGACCATCCTTTATCATCTTGTAAATCTATATCTTTTTGAATGCTTTTTTCGAGTAGTAATTCTAACACTTCTTTATGTCCTTCTGAACTTACACCAATCAAAGCAGTCCACCCACCTTCATCTTTCAGATTTACTTTAGCACCCTTTTTCAGCAACAGTTTGACTACTTCAAGTTCTCCATTCAAACTTGCAATCATTAAGGCAGATTTTCCACCGTCATCTTCATTTTTCCAATTCACATCAATTCCCTTTTCAATTTGTTTCTTGACAATATCTTACTTTCCACCAGCAGCTGCATCAAATAATAACTTCTGATCCATTTGTAATAATGGCCAAGAATGGTTTTAAGACAACTCAAAAATAGCTTTTGTAATCACAGCTTGCACTGTCATCATTAGTGGCAATTTCATACCTATAATAGCTGGAATTTCCAAGTTAATAGCTAAATGTAATCATTACTACCCCCACTCCCAACCCACTCCCACACTTAGTATCATGACGAATGATGACCAAACACAATTAAAATTACTACAAGCATCTTCTGTGAATCCATTAATGTCATGTGTCGTGCCTTTCTAGCTGCTATTAACTATCCGCATCACAACCCAACAGAGTGACCACATTCAGAATCTTCATGCACTTGATGTCTCGGGTTGTGTCACCAGCTTCAGTTTGAAGTGGTGAGCATCCAGCAACTCTTGCTGTCTATAATTATTGGGAAAACTGTCTTCTCCTGGACACTAAAAGCAAGAAGCAACAATCGAGGAAGAATATAATAATTTATGTATGGCAAACTCAACATAACTAATACTAACAAGCTTATATAGACTATAAAAGGAGTTACTGAGCACCATGCTCAAGGAGAAATTCCACTATTTCAGGGCATTTTGCAATTTTTAATGCAGACTTTTGTTTGTTGTTTTGCAGATTTACTGAAGCACCATTCTCAAGTAGTACTCTGACCACTTCTATATGTCCTTTTCTGCATGCATTCATTAAAGCAGACCATTTTTCTTTGTTCTGTAGGTCTACCTGAGCACCATTCTTGAGTAGTAATTGGACCACTTCAGTATGTCCATTAAAGCTTGCACTCATTAAAGATGACCATCCCCTGTCAGTCTGTAGATCTACTTGAGCACCATTTTCAAGAAGTAATCGGACCACTTCAGTATGTCCATTTTGGCTTGCATCCATTAAAGATGACCATCCCTCGTCACTTTGTAGATCTACTTGAGCACCATTTTGAAGTAATATTTTGGCCACTTCAACATAACCATGTTTACTGGCAAACATTAAAGCACACCATCTTTTGTTATTTTTCAAGTCTACTTGAGCTCCTTTTTCAAGTAGTAGTTTAGTCACTTCTGCATGGCCTTTCACACTGGCACACATCAAAGCAGACCACCCACCTTCATCTTGCAGATCTACTTGAGCACCATTTTCCAACAATAATTCAGCCACTTCAAATCTCCCATTCAGGCTTGCAATCATCAAAGCACATTTTTCAAAGCCATCTTCATCTCTCAAAATAATATTTACATCGATTCCTTTTTTGATTTCTTCTTTGATAGTATCATAATCTCCATCTTTCAATGCATGAAATAGTGTTGAAGCCATTAGCACACCTGTAGCTGGGTAAGTGGGTACTGTAGCTATCTGGCTTGGTCTTGCCACGTCAGTACATCTATTGACTATAAGATCAATTATTCATAATTCTACAGAAACTATGAATGTATGAAGGCAAGAAGTCTTAGCTCCCACACATAACTGCATAGCTTATGATAATAATAGTATTCATAATGCAATAATAATAAACTCCACTCAATATTATAATAAAACTCAATAATTCACTCAAAGATAAATTTAATTATGATATGAACTTATTAAGTTATAGGGTCATTAATTCCTTTACATGAAACCACTGTTGAGCAATTCAGCCATTTCAGCATGGCTGGCCATCATTAAAGCAGACGATCCATCATTGTTTTGCAGATCTACTTGAGCACCATTGTCAAGTAATAACTTGGCCACTTCTATGCATCCTCTTTCACTTGCACCCATTAAACATGACCATCCTTCGTCATTTTGCAGATTTACTTGAGCACCATTTTTGAGCAGTAATTTGACCATTTCAGTATGTCCATTCTTACTTGCACCCATTAAAGATGACCATCCTTCGTTGTTTTGCAGATCTACTTGGGCACCATTCTCTAGTAGTAACTTGGCCACTTCAGTGTGTCCACTCTCACTAGCACTCATCAAAGAAGACCATCCTTTATTGTTTTGCAGGTCAACTTTAACACCATTTTCAAGAAGTAACTTGACCACTTCAGAATATCCGTTCTTACTTGCACCCATTAAAGATGACCACCCTTCACGGTTTTGCAGATCTACTTGAGCACCATTTTTGACTTTGTCGTTGAGTAATAGCTTGACTACTTCAGTATGTCCATTTTTGCTTGCACCAATTAAAGATGACCATCCTTCATTATTTTGCAGATCTACTCGAGCACCTTTTTCAAGTAGCAACTTGACCACTTCAGTATGTCCGTTCTTACTTACACTCATTAAAGGTGACCATCCTTCATTGTTTCGTAGATCTACTTGAGCACCTTTCTTGAGTAATGATTGAACAATTTCGGTATAGCCATTCTTGCTTGCATTCAGTAATGGAGACCATCCCTTGCTGTCTTGCCCATCTAAAGAAGCACCTTTTTCAATCAATAATTTGGCCATTTCAATGTGCCCATTCTTGCATCCATTCATTAAAATTGACCATCCTTCATCTACTTGAGCATCTTTTTCGAGTAAAAATTTGGCAACTTCAGTATATCCATTCTGGCTTGCAAGCATGAAGGCAGACCTTCTCTTCGTGTCTCGTAGACTAAGTTGAGCACCTTTCTTATGTAGCATTTTCACGACTTCAGTATGTCCATTCTCACTTGCAATCATCAAGGCGGATGATTTTGTTCCATTTTTCAGATCAATTTGAGCACCTTTCTCGAGAAGTATTTAGACTACTTTGGTATGTCCTTTCCAACTTGCACTCATTAAAGCTGACCATTTATTTTTGGTTCGCAAATCTACTTTAGCACCTTTCTTGAGCAATAATTCAACCACATCAACATGTCCACCCTTACTTGCTTTCATCAAAGCAGACCATCCTTTATCATCTTGTAAATCTATATCTTTTTGAATGCTTTTTTCGAGTAGTAATTCTAACACTTCTTTATGTCCTTCTGAACTTGCACCAATCAAAGCAGTCCACCCACCTTCATCTTTCAGATTTACTTTAGCACCCTTTTTCAGCAACAGTTTGACTACTTCAAGTTCTCCATTCAAACTTGCAATCATTAAGGCAGATTTTCCACCGTCATCTTCATTTTTCCAATTCACATCAATTCCCTTTTCAATTTGTTCTTTGACAGTGTCGTACTTTCCACCAGCAGCTGCATCAAATAATAACTTCTGATCCATTTATAATAATGGCCAAGAATGGTTTTAAGACAACTCAAAAATAGCTTTTGTAATCACATCTTGCACTGTCATCATTAGTTTTAATCAATTAGTACCTAATATGGAAATTTCTAAGGCTAATGTTTATCATTCTAGGAAATAGTTATGCACAAACTTAATCATTATCCAACCCACTCCCAGCCCACTCCCACACTTAATATCATGACGAGTGATCATGACGAGTGATGACCAAACACGATTATTAAAATTACTACAAGCATCTTCTGTGAATCCCCTAATGTCATGTGTCATGCCTTTCTAGCTGCACATCCAGCACAGTATAATATTATCTGCATCACAACCCAACAGACTCTGAGAGTGATCAGATTCAAAATCTTCATACACAAACAGTCCTTGATGTAAGTCCCAGCTTGTGTCAGTTTTTTTGTTTTTGTTTTTTAAATTTTTTATTATTATTTTTATTGCTTTATAGCACAAGATAAAGACAAGATGAAACAGTGACAAGGAAGAAAAATGACTGAGTCGAGTGCTAAGGGTCAATCAACACCAGTTGACTGCCCTGACATGCATGTTAAAAAATGTGGTGAGCATCCAGCAACTCTTGCATGTTAAAAAATGTGGTGAGCATCCAGCAACTCTTGCTATCTAGCTATAAGTATTGAGAGCACTGTCTTCTCCTGGACAACCAGTGTGAGGCTGTCACACACTCTGTTCTAGGACCTAAGAAGCAACAATTGAGGAAGAGCAGGGTATATAATTTATTATAGCAAACTCAACATAACTAATAACAAGCTTCTAAAAATAATTGTAGCTATAGACTGATTTGTTTCAAAGGAGTTAGCTACTGAGCACCATGCTCAAGAAGTAATTCCACTATTTCAGTATGTCCTTTGTATTTTGCAATTTTTAATGCAGAATTTCGTTTGTTGTTTTGCAGATTTACTGAAGCACCATTCTCAAGTAATATTCTGATCACTTCTATATGTCCTTGACTGCATGCACTCATTAAAGATGACCATCCCCTGTCAGTCTGCAGATCTACTTGAGCACCATTCTTAAGTAGTAGTTCAATCACTTCAGTATGCCCATTTTTGCTTGCACTTATCAGAGCAGACCATGTTTCATTATTCTGTAGATCTACTTGAGCATCATTTTGAAGTAATATTTTGGCCACTTCAACATACCGGTAGCTAACCATGTTTACTTGCAAACATCAAAGCAGACCATCCTATGTTATTTTTCAAGTCTACTTGAGCTCCTTTTTCAAGTAGTACTTTAGTCACTTCTGCATGCCCTTCCACACTGGCACACATCAAAGCAGACCACCCACCTCCATCTTGCAAATCTACTTGAGCACCATTTTTCAGCAACAATTTGACCACTTCGAGTTTTCCATTCAAACTTGCGATCATTAAGGCAGATTTTCCACCGTCATCTTCATTTTTCCAATTCACATCAATTCCCTTTTCAATTTGTTTCCATGACAATATCGTACTTTCCAGCAGCAGCTGCATCAAATAATAACTTCTGATCCATTTATAATAATGGCCAAGAATGGTTTTAAGACAACTCAAAAATAGCTTTTGTAATCACATCTTGCACTGTCATCATTAGTTTTAATCAATTAGTACCTAATATGGAAATTTCTAAGGCTAATGTTTATCATTCTAGGAAATAGTTATGCACAAACTTAATCATTATCCAACCCACTCCCAACCCACTCCCACACTTAATATCATGACGAGTGATCATGACGAGTGATGACCAAACACGATTATTAAAATTACTACAAGCATCTTCTGTGAATCCCCTAATGTCATGTGTCATGCCTTTCTAGCTGCACATCCAGCACAGTATAATATTATCTGCATCACAACCCAACAGACTCTGAGAGTGATCAGATTCAAAATCTTCATACACAAACAGTCCTTGATGTAAGTCCCAGCTTGTGTCACCAGCTTCAGTTTTTTTGTTTGTTTGTTTTTTTAAATTTTTTATTATTATTTTTATTGCTTTATAGCACAAGATAAAGACAAGATGAAACAGTGACAAGGAAGAAAAATGACTGAGTCGAGTGCTAAGGGTCAATCAACACCAGTTGACTGCCCTGACATGCATGTTAAAAAATGTGGTGAGCATCCAGCAACTCTTGCATGTTAAAAAATGTGGTGAGCATCCAGCAACTCTTGCTATCTAGCTATAAGTATTGAGAACACTGTCTTCTCCTGGACAACCAGTGTGAGGCTGTCACACACTCTGTTCTAGGACCTAAGAAGCAACAATTGAGGAAGAGCAGGGTATATAATTTATTATAGCAAACTCAACATAACTAATAACAAGCTTCTAAAAATAATTGTAGCTATAGTCAAAGGAGTTAGCTACTGAGCACCATGCTCAAGAAGTAATTTCACTATTTCAGTATGTCCTTTGTATTTTGCAATTTTTAATGCAGAATTTCGTTTGTTGTTTTGCAGATTTACTGAAGCACCATTCTCAAGTAATATTCTGATCACTTCTATATGTCCTTGACTGCATGCATTCATTAAAGCAGACCATTTTTCTTTGTTCTGTAGGTCTACCTGAGCACCATTCTTGAGGAGTAGTAATTTGACCACTTCAGTATGTCCATTAAAGCTTGCACTTATTAAAGATGACCATCCCTCGTTATTTTGCAGATCTACTTGAGCACCATTTTCAAGTAGTAATTTGACCACTTTGGTATGTCCATTAAAGCTTGCACTTATTAAAGATGACCATCCCTCGTTATTTTGCAGATCTACTTGAGCACCATTTTCAAGTAGTAATTTGACCACTTTGGTATGTCCATTAAAGCTTGCACTTATTAAAGATGACCATCCCTCGTTATTTTGCAGATCTACTTGAGCACCATTTTCAAGTAGTAATTTGACCACTTTGGTATGTCCATTAAAGCTTGCACTTATTAAAGATGACCATCCCTTGTTATTTTGCAGATCTACTTGAGCACCATTTTCAAGTAGTAATTTGACCACTTTGGTATGTCCATTAAAACTTGCACTCATTAAAGATGGCCATCCCTCGTCATTTTGCAGATCCATTCGAGCACCATTTTTTAGTAGTAATTCAACCACTTCAGTATGTCCATATTTGCTTGCATTTATCAGAGCAGACCATGCTTCATTATTCTGTAGATCTACTTGAGCACCATTTTCAAGTAGTATTTTGGCCACTTCAACACAACCATGTTTACTTGCAAACATCAAAGCAGACCATCCTTTGTTATTTTGTAAATCTATTTGAGCTCCTTTTTCAAGTAGTAGTTTAGTCACTTCTGCATGCCCTTCCACACTGGCACACATCAAAGCAGACCACCCATCTCTGTCTTGCAGATCTACTTGAGCACTTTTTTCTAACAATAATTCAGCCACTTCAAATCTCCCATTCAGGCTTGCAATCATCAAAGCACATTTTTCAAGACCATCTTCATCTCTCAAAATAATATTTACATCAATTCCTCTTTCAATTTCTTCTTTGATGATGTCATAATCTCCATCTTTCAATGCACGAAGTAGTATTGGATCCATTAGCACACGCTGTAGCTGCATAGCTGTCTGGCTCTGTCTTAAGTCAGACAACAGCATGTTTTTCTAGGAAATAATTAGCATACCATTCCCACCCCCACCCCCAACCCACTCCCACATGTGTATCACGGTCATGTAAACATTGGTGTAAAAAAGAGGAAAATTTCTTTAGGCATAAAAGGAAAATTTTACGCCAATTAGCTACTGCTTTACACTTAAAGGGAAATTTTTACGCCGAGTATTTCGTTAGGTACCTAACGGGAGGCTGATACGCTGGGAACATTGGTGGATGAACACCTTGTGTTGGTTATGATAAACATAAAGACACATTTTTACGCCATCTAACAATCAGCGTATAATTTTTCCTTTATGATCAATAAACACAAGAGAGAAAATTTTACTTACCATGTGCCTGACATTTGGTTGTAGTAGGTATAGCTACATGTAATATATAGAGGAACTACAACAATACTGTGTCAGAATTCTCTTTATTTGCTCACATCCTTGCCATGACAGCCCATTTCATAGTAATGTAGTCAAATACTGTTGTATTAAGCAAATAAATCAGGTCAGAATTATCATTTACAGAATGTGATACTATCTCATCTTTTAGTGGAAGAGGAAAGAGCTTGGAAATTTTGGCAAGTTTTCCTGACATTACTGAAACATTAGAACACCTCCTTTTGATGGAAGTTACATGTATTAGTGATTCTGTAATGTCTGTGTTGGAACGATTTGTATAGTGATCAAGTGAGTATCAACAATGCTAGGAAGCAACTGTTCACACAGAAGTTACGCAGCTTAGAGAACTTACCACCAACACAGGCTGCACTTGTACAACATATCAAACAAGCAAGCTATCAAGCAAATTGCTGGAACAGAGCCCTGTGTCCTGCGTCTGGATCCTAGTCTTCCATGCCCAATAGACTGGGGATGGCAAAAAGACAGTGTGGGATGGAAACCTTTGTGGACTACTGAGTATTCTGAGATTCTGAGTCTTGTCATGAGCTCATTCACTGCAGTTGCAAGAAAAGGTGTAGAGGGAAGTATAAATATTTGAAGGCTGCACTGAAGTGTACTCCTCTTTGTTCTTGTTCAGGAACATGTTAAAGCTAGCTGTACCATGTTTAAACACAACTTGCAATCTACAATATTTCACTAATTCATTTGAACAGAATGAAATATGGATATAATACAAGTACCAAATTATTTGTTACATTGAGACCTTTAATTTGATACCCATATTATGTACATTTGGAAATTTTTTTGGTAAAAACAATTAATTTACTCCTAGAGGTCACTAAAGGTCAAATTCTGAGGTGGTTCTATGTCTGAAAAATAACTTTATTATGTATAGAAACTACATACAAAGTTTCACGCTTTTATCGTTAAATGCACATAACCTTTTATTTTTTAAGCTAAACAGCTATACTATAATCTCCATCTTTCAATGCACAAAATGTAGTGCTGGATCCATTAGCACTACACACCTACATGATTCACATTCCAGAGTTAATGTGGCAGGAACACAAGGATATCACATTCCAGAGTGGCAGGAACACAAGGATATCACTCATAATTCACATTCCAGAGTTAATGTGGCAGGAACACAAGGATATCACATTCCAGAGTGGCAGGAACACAAAGATATCACTCATAATTCACATTCCAGAGTTAATGTGGCAGGAACACAAGGATATCACTCATATGTTATCATATAATGCACATAACTAGTATTATCCACTCAATACCAGTACTCAAAAGACACCACCCCCAACAACCCACTCCCACACTACATAGTCTTGCATAGCCAGCCCCTAGACCCCCACACCATGATGATCAAGACCATTAATTATTCATGAGCATCTTCTGTAAAATTTAATAGAATCTATTCCCCGGTGGCCATTCTAGTTGCACATCCAACACATCCAAACTCAGTATATCTGCGTCACAACCCAGCAGAGTGCCCACATTCGGTTGCGTCCTACCAAAATCACCATGCACAAACTCCTTGATGTAAGTCCCAGCTTGTGTCACCAGCTTCAGTTTGAAGTGGTGAGCATCCAGCAACTCCGTCTCCATTGAGAACACTGTCTTCTCTCTGACAGCCAGTGTCCTACGATGAAGTACACGTATGGGTGTTCTCTGCTTAATCACAAGATTCACACTCTGTTCTAGGACCTTCACTTTATCTTCAGTCATCTCCCCCTTGGCCCACACCAAGGCTGAATACGTCTTCCTCTTAACTTCTTCCCCCTGCTTCAGCAGGTTGCTACTATCCTTGCTAACTCTCTTAAGCATCCTCACAGCAATAAGACTAGTCCTGCTATTGATGTCTTCCTGTATCTTCTGCATCTCTTCAGTGTTGAGGGAGACGTTCATTGGGTTGATAAGTTCCAGAAGAAATGGTCTTCCTTCCCCTAACATCAGTACATCCACATCCTCTCGACCAGATGATGAGAATCTCACATTGGATGCACGGAAAGCTGTAATGATTGGTGGGGAGATGAGCTCCTGGACAGAGGTTTCAGCCTTTCTTACACCATCCACAACCCATGGAGTTTGAGGGAGCGTTCGGGAATATTTGTTATATCGTCCCGCCACAAAGATGGACTTATGGAGAATCTCAACTTTATGGCTGCAAGGAGTAGTAATCTGAGAGAGAAAGAAGCCTTCTTTGACTAGATCTGTTTCGGTTATCTCTTCCAGTGCTCTCTGCACTGGCAAGCTTGTGATGGATGTCTGCTGAGTTTTCTTTCTCTTGAAGTGGCGTCGCTTTTTAGGACGTGGGAAGAATTTTGGGTGGAGTTTCTTTAGACCTATGCAGTCATGAAGCGATACTTTGTGATCCAGTTCAATGCTTATCATCAATGGACATTCAAAACCACACTTCAGTGGTGACAACAAACCATCCAGCATCCTCCTCAATCGTGCCCTCAATTCCTCCTTGACATAATTACTCTCAGATTTATTCTTAGGCAATTCAGTTCCAGAATCCAGATTGGGATTCTGTTTCTTAGCACATGCTTCTAGTCCAATTCTACGGATGGATAACGATATTGGAACGTGAATGGATAGACAGTATGTGTCCATTCCAATCATACAGGTGTGATGGACATGTTCAGTAATAGCACTGGCAAGGTGCTGAATATATTGTTCTTCTAATAGCCCAAGGCAAGCCACGCACTTCACCTCAGGACAACATCCCTCCTGCTCATGTGATCCAGAAGGGGAGGAGCTCGGCTTGGACCGTTTAGACACTGGTTCATAGTCAGTCATTTCATTCTCACTAGCAGAATCATTACTGTTACTTTCTTTTGCTTCAGTTTCGTGAGCTATTAAAATACAAAAATAAAGTAATATTAATTTCAACAAGTCATTATCCTTACCATCTGCATCATTCTTCTGGTCTCCATTATAAGACTGAAGAAATGCCTGCAGTTCCTCATTACGCAGATCAAAAATCTTTATGCAAGTCGGACAAAGAGAAGCCATGCTGCGCATTAAATAGAAATGGGTAATGCTGCTCATTAAATAGAACAATTTCCTAATGAACTTTAACCTCACATCAAGGATGGAAGAAGCAACCATAAAGAGTATAGATGACTGCATCTCAGTTCTCCAGGGAGATCTCCATCAACCAGGGACCCCTGCTATAGTCCTCAAACTAACTGCTTCATGGGAGAAATTCAAATCTTTTGTGACTGAAAGACTCTTAAGACAACAGGAGGACAGTGGACTGCAGAAGGCCAACCATGAGCAGCTTCCTGCAGAAAACACGTCTTTTGAATCCAAGGAAGATGTGGATGGGACCTCCAGACAAGTAGAAACAGGAAATGGAGAGGCTAACTCATTGTCTTCATTTGATAGTCACAGAGTCGATGTCCATTCAAACTCAATAGTTACAACATCTGAGAACGGACAACATTTAGTACCGGAAACATCTACAATTGAAAGTTCTGGTTTGCAAAAAATTTTTTGATGTTGCTCTTCTGGATTTACTGCAGCCCTTCTTTCTTTCTCTTCCCCTCTCATGATATGATAGTTTCTTTGGAGGCTGGAAAGGGACCCACATCGACAGATACACCCCCCACTGAGAAAGAGCCTGAGGGACCAGGAATGGGGGAAGACTACCAGAAGGTGGAGTTTGCTACTCTTTACTGGCACAAGTCAACAGGCTACTACTATGACCCTGTAAGTCTACAAGGAGGATGGTCTGACAGCATGCATGTAATTTTGACAGTGTTAACCAATGCCCACTAGCTCTGCCATTATGCCCCATGACTTTTTTAAATTACTTTAGCTGACTCAGCAGTTTTTCACTCCCACTTCCTACTCTCAACAAGTCAACTCTGGAGAAGGAAAAGTGGCAGAAGCCCAACCTGCTCACAGTACTAGTCAGACCGGATGGTCTGGGCAAGAGGTTGCTCAAACCAGTCAGACGAGTTGGTCTGGTCATGATTACTATGCCAGTCAGCCTGCTTTATCCCAGCAGGCCAACCAGTACAACCAGCAACAGCAACAGCAACAGTCTGCTCAAGTCAGTCAAGGCAGCATAGCTGATGTGCTGGCTGCTGCTTCTGATCGTGTAGTGGAGCGGTGTGGCTACCAGTACAATGAGGGATTGGACATGTACTATGATGCCAATAGTGGTCTTTATTACCATCAGGTGAGTCTCTATGTCATACCTTACCTGTTCAACCATAGCACTATAAAAGATGGTAAAGGGTCACCAACAATACAAGCTCTATACAGTCTTATGACCTTTGACCTTTTATCCCTCTCTGACTGGTACCCTTTTCTCCTAGGAATCCAAGTTATATTATGATGCTGACCTAGGCTGCTACTATCAATATGATTATGACAATAAGAAGTACACCCTTCATTCTCGAGTAAGACTTCCCAACCAGGAAGAAGAGACAAAGCACAAGGATAGAGACAGACAGGTATCTAGCGAAGAGGAATTTGTTGGTAAGGAGGAGATTAATTCATCATATATCTTTTTTCTTAGCGATTAAAATGTGTTCTTTTTATGGTTATCAGATTCTCCTGAGGATGGTGAAATTCGCCTGCCCCACATTCCCCGTCATTCACCTCCTCCTGAGGAGGAGTGGGCCCCTTGCATTAGGGCGCTAGTGAGTGAGAGTGAGACGCTCTCTAAGGGTACATTGTTCATTATCACACAAGATGGAGCCAGCATTGGCAGGCAAGTCAAATCAGTAGAACTCTTGCAAACTAGCTAAAACTGATACCCACCAAAGGCGAAATTGAGTGCTTGATTTTCCATGTCCCCTTTTTATTTCCAATCATTCCCCGTTACTGACAGGGAACCAACTGGCTCCAATTGTCTGATAAAGATTCCTGAGTTGAAGGTCAGTAAGCTCCATGCTGTCATTTCTTACGATAAACACGAGCAGAGTTTCATGGTACAAGACCTGGGATCTGTCAATGGGACCTTTCTAAATAAAGACCAGCGACTAGGCAAAGTGAGGATTCTAGTGTAGTCAACCCTTTACCGACTGGTAAATTTAGATCTCTCCCTCTCTCCTCAGTCGAGGGAAAGTAGTCAACCATGTCCTGTGGTACATGGACACACACTTAGCATCGGATCTACCACCCTCTCTCTCCACATTCACACCGGTTGGGAGACGTGTGCTTGGTGTGACCCCTCCAGGGGGGCATGGCAAGACCTCCGCTCTGGGGATACGGGAGAAGAAGAAAATCCAGAGGAACTAGATCTCCAGAGACGAAAAGAACTGAACAGAATAAAGAAGAAATACGGATTAAGAGTGAGTCTGTGTAGTTAGGTGGAAGGAAGAGGCTCATTATTCGTGCACAGGTGAAGGACACATATGGGAACCCAGATGTGGTGCTAAAGGATAAGTACTCAGACAGATCAGAAATAAGGTGAGTGAGTGCTTCCATATTTGGTGAGGCTATCTCCAGAACACATTGTATTATTATAATAATGAGCTGAAGAAACTTTTTCGTTGATGATCAAAAAGCATAGCTTGCAAGGAAATGACTGTACCTGAAAAGGTAGAAGCTATAGAAACTTATTTCCCTCTTTTCCATCTTGCCCTCAAAGAAAGGTTTCTTGTGTGCGAGATCATGGTCTTCTTCATCCCTGGAAGCTTCCTTCACTCCCACTGCTTCAGTGTGACAGGATTATGGGTAGGATGTGACCAGTTCTGACGATGCAAAAATTACCGAACTCACTAACCAAAATGCTTTTTCTGTGATATAAAAGTGTATTCTTTTTGACCACTGGGACTTTGTCCCTGACTATTCTCTAACCACACCCATTATTTATTCTCTCTCTCTCTCTCTCTCTCTCTCTCTCTCTCTCTCTCTCTCTCTCTCTCTCTCTCTCTCTCTCTCTCTCTCACTGATTTTCTTTAGACGACAGACTGTGGGCTCAGATGTCCCTGCATCTCAGCGGCCTGATGATGCTCCTTCCTCTGTTAACGAGTATGTGTTTAATGATGCAGTCCAACCTTAATTTGACAGCTCTAATTATTTCCTTTTGAGTGATGTTAAATTTAGGCTTGGCAATCCTTTTGATCTCATATGCTGCTGGTTAATAATGTAATATTAAGTGTGGGAAATTTCTGACCACTGAATTCCTCCTATTAACAGTAATGGCCTGTACTTAAGGTGTTGTCATTGTTATGGGGTTTCCCTATGGCATGCCCTGCGTCTCCGAGGCGCGTGTCTGGGTATGATGGAACAGTCATGAAATAGCCTGGGGGGATATTTTCCTTTTGATCTGATTTGGGTGGGGAATCTCTTGCAAGTGTTTTTAATGTCATGAATATGTTGATCTTTGTGTGGAGTAAAGTGATGAATAATGACTTTGGGGCTCCTATGATCATCGGCGCCAGATTGTACTTGATAGAAGATACTGCCCCTCCCTCCCCCCTGCTGTGCCAGCATTGTCCCCAATCCTGTGGTCACTGAGGGACTTTTTTTCCTGTGATAGGTTGGTCTGCTTCTAGAATGCGAAGCAGTGGTTGTAATTATTAGCATGGAACTCTAAGATGGGGCGGGGCTAGTGGGGCAGCTATGACTTACAGTCTAGTCTTCCTGTTGGGGTATTTTTCTAGAGAATTTTTAGCAGTGTCTGGTGGCATATCCAAGCACCAGTCTTTAATGGGTTTGTATACATAACATGGCATAAGGTCTTACGTTTTGCCTGTAGGCCAATATCTGATGACAACCGAGGGAGACAGATGTTGGAGAAGATGGGCTGGAGAAAAGGAGAAGGTCTAGGGAAGAGTGGTGAAGGAATTGCCGAACCTGTATGATTCAGTATTGTTATAATTATGACACTGAGCACTGGGTGGGGGGACCAGAAATTACCTATGATATCTCCACCCCTTTATTAGGGATAATGAATGGAATGGGGTCTTTACCAAATCAAAGCCTTAATTAAATCAAAGATTCCATTGATCTCTAAGCCTTAATCTTAAATTAATCTTATAATTTTTATTGACCAAATCAAAAGAGGTACAATGAAGGGATAGAGTATGTTGTGTGCTGGGGGAGCATTGTGTGATGTGTGTTAATGGTGATGACCAGCATAAACACATTTGCCCCCGCCATGTACGTCCTTTTCTCTGTTCCTTCATGATAAGGGACATTGTTTCAGAGATGATGATTGCTCTTGGAAGTGAACTCTCCTACGTAGTCCTTAGTCATCCAGATCAATGTCTATGGAGAAACCATAGAATTATAGAACTGCCTGTCACTTTGGTGACTAGCAAGAGCTTCTATTTCTTGGTAATTGCACTCAGATTCTCCTGTAACTTCCATTTTTTGGCTAATTGCATTCTGTTTCTTGGTACTTTCACTACAAATTCCTTATTCGGTGTTTATAACTTGCACTGTTTTTTGAGGGAATTAGCTTGTGGTTGGTCCACACTTCTCCATGAAGCAATCACTGAACGCACTTCTTCTTCTTCTTCAGATTTTCAATTTTCATGTGAACAAAGTCAAAATCATTGCATGCAACTAGTCTGTTCTCACATCATCCTTCCATGAAGCAATCGTCACTAGAACATACATTTCACATGTTTTGTATCTAATTCCTTCCTTTATTCAGTGCTAAATATTCCCCCAACTCTAAAAGAATCTTCTGGCATAAACTTTTAGTCATGAACTTAACTCATTCTGAAACCTCTTTCAATCCACTGCAAAGTCTTCTGATATTCCTATATCACTAGGAAAAAAAACCTTCTTTTCTTCTAATTAACCCATTGCCATAACAACAAGCATTCAAGCACGAGTTATGGGCAGTTAGTCATCTACACCACACAGAGAACTTCAAATACAGAAATTAATTGATTTAATAACACCTTTGACCCGACACCATGTTGAAGATTCATTTGGATGACTGTGGGTGTGCTTGGTTATAATTAATTGTTATTTTAGACTCATTTGTGGCCTCAATTTTCTATATAGCCACTCTGATTTGTTTCTTGTTGCCTACACAAAGTTATATGTCTGGGGGTGCAGAGTGCAAATACACTTCAGTAATAGTCACACGTATTTTGGTTGATTGGATGAATCCATCTTGTGTGTGGTTGTATGCGGTGTTCATTGATGCAAAGCTGCTGAATGTGTAACAACCCTTTTTTATTCACTAGGTCTGAGCTTGGAAAAAAAAAGTCTTCACCTTCAACCATATATGGGATGAAAATAGGGATTTATTTTAGGTCATGAAAGGGCAGCTGTATGTATTTAATTGTAGAAGGAGAAAGAACCACACCCAATTGCTACCTGTTGATTCATTGGGAGAGTTAATTGGGAGTGGGGTTCCCTTTAAAACGTGTGTGAGAGTCGCTGCATAACTGTGACACAACTAAGCCTTTCATCACATCTTTATAAAAAGTTCCTGCACGTCATAACTCTTTTTCCCTCCCTGGCGGAAAATCCTCTCTGAAGTCGTAAATCATAGACTAGACAGTCTTGCTGTAGTTTTGACCTGCTGTGACCCTCAGGCTATGTTGTGACATCTGGCCGTGCTCGTAATCGTACACCCCCCCTAGCCCGCCTGCCCAATCATGGTTGTGTATATAGTGTGTGTGTGTGTGTGACCTATATACACTGCCAGGCACTGCTGGTTATAATATCACCCACTTTAAATATAACCACTAATTTCTTATCCAATTGTCAAATTCCTTTTGGCTTTATGGAATGATTTTGTCAGTCTTTGAGGCGAGTGTGTGTGATTTCATTGTGGTGATGGTGCAATTCCTTGCTCTAATTAAAGCCCACTCTTGGATAGGCATGCATGCGGGCACAGGTGTAAGATCTCGCACATTCTTGAGAGAGCTGACCATCTGGTAAGGATTTGGTTTCTAAGCCTAATAATCAGGTGGACCTGGAAGTCTGTCTAATTGCACGTGACCTTTTCAACAGGTGATGAAACTAACTGACCAGTCACTCACTAGTCACCCATAAGCTCCACGTAGTAGTGATCTCAGAGGAGGCCTAGAAATGTCATGTGTGAGAATATCCTCTGGACGTATTATGTGCTTAACAGTGAAGCCTAACCAACCAACTTAAACTGTTAAAAAATGACAATGAACTATTGATATGCACCTGGTTACTAGTTACTATGGCGCATTCTTGAGATAACTCCATAGCAACTTGCTAAGGAGTTATCTCTCTGTTATAGTGGGGTCAGATTAAATAAGAGGTCAGGTGATTTTGTGCCAAACCAGTCTGGGTCACAGTTGGATGGTGGCTGGGGTCACCTCAGTGTGTGGTGGTGGTAGGTAATAATTATTGGTTTGGAGATCAAAGCATGCCGGAAACATTGCGTACTCAGGCACCCAACCTATCCCATGGTGCAGGCGTGTAACTCAGCACTGTGCAACCAAATAGTCACCTTACTGCTCCAGTTATCAACAGAGAAATCTTATCGGATCCTAACACAGGTGGAAAATCGAGTGCACGTTCTTCTAGAACTGCCTTCCAATAAGGGAGTGTTTTCATCCTGGCTATGTAAATTGTTAGTTTAAGCCCAGAATGTACTTCCAGTTCTCTTATCCTATTGTATTACACCCTATACCCAAACCTCCGTATTAATTTCCCCAATATTAGAGCTTACCTTATTGTAATTTAATTAGTAGGGTGTTCAACAGTGTTGGCGTGGTGACCAAGATACGTATTTTATTACTCGAGTCAGGTGCAGTGGGTTCAGATGTAATTTCTTCATTAGGTTTAGGATTGCAGGCGACCTCTTCAATGAATGTGTAGAAGGTGCATGCTGTGGGTTCAGTACATTAATAGTCATAGGTCTTAATGAATGTGTAGAAGGTGCATGCTCAGTACATTAATAATCATAGGTCTTAATGAAGAGTGGAAATTTCACATTTCAGTTGACAAAAATACAATTTTGTGGGCTCAAAACTTTGTGAAGTAATTTTTGGTGTCCCAGTGGCCCGTGTTGCGCCTCCATCTCTAGAGAGGCTTTCATTTCCTTAAAAACCCCTGGGCAATCTGAAAAATTTGGCATTTCTGCTTATTATACTTGCACTACTGCATTTAAAATTTTTTTGTGTATTTCTATAAATACTTCCTGTCATTAGTTAGAGGGTACAGACTAATTGAATTATTTTACCTTTGCTCTATAGTGGCTTAGATAGCATAATTGCTTAATCTGTGGTTATTATTGCTGGTTTATGCCAGAGAGAGAGATCAAAAAAAAGCAGTTCTCTTTTAAGATTTAATTAATTAATTGTTTGTTCGGTACATCAACGTTGTTTAAAGTGCCTGAAGTCATAAAGGTTAGATGGAGTTTAAATTTGCATTAGTGTTTCTCCTTACTTGCAAGGCTTCAGCACTTCAGATCTGTATAGAGCTCGAAGTAAATAATCCATCTGAATGGATCACCACGCTTCCTTTATCGCTTAAAATTAGAATTTATGCTCTCAAGTGTCGTGAGAGAAGTGGGAAATAGATTTTTGCTGTGAATCCTGTGCTTTAGAAGTCAATGGGCCACCTGGTAAGCACATACAATTATATACAGGTCAAAGTTCTTATGGACTGAGTATTTAGTAATCTACAAAGTAATGAAGTTGAGACCCCTGGTGCTCCCTGGCTCCCCGTCATTCTGTCTTTGAAGGTCACCTTAAAGTGTAAAATACATGCAATGTACTTTAAATCCGTCCTAACTGGTAGGCTTGTACAATGCCCAATTAGAGAGCTCTTTTGTTTCGCTATATAAGGATATGAAATGCAATTTCACTCCCCCCCCCCCAGCTGCTTGGCTCGTTATCAACAACTAAATTCTGACAACTCACATGACTTTGCATTAATAGCCTTCTATATCAACACTTCCTTTACCTTTTTTATTATAATTTCTTGCATGAATAAAGATAATTGTGCTGAAGACAATTGCCCAGATTTAATGTGTAACTATAGAAATTTACAATGCAGCCTAGCTACCCCAACCATCAAAGATCTCATTCTTATGGAAAGAACCATAACTTCCTACAATTCTCATTATTTTTATAGTTTAGGTACTGCATCATAAAGAGGATTCTTAAGTTGTGCTTACCACTCTTTCATGCTGTACTAAACAAATGATCGAGTTTCTGCCATGATTTTCTTTTTGTTTACTTGTCAGTAATCATCTCTCTTTGCACCTTTTGCTTCTATTGTTTATGATGATTCATTGTGAGGTCATATTTTACCATGAAGTGTTAAGTGTCAGTGGTTCTGGTATACACGATTCATGCAAGAACTTTATGCAACTGTGCAATCATAGTACAGGCCCTCCAGAAAAATAGACAATAATTATTGATTCTTTGATACTCTATAGCCTTCTTTCCGTGTAGTTGTGGTGGGTGTTGAGGGAGTTTCCTGTTGTATTGTTCAGTGCTATCCTCAGTGGAATAGAAATGAGAAGGGTGGTTATAATATCATTTAACAATGAAATCTGAATCCGGATTCAAACTTGTAACACAATCATGAACGATGGAAATTGATATTCAATGCTTATGGTCATTGGTTTTTATATAGGTAAGGAGTGAAATAAGAGATGGAAAATTAGGACTTGGGATGCAGGATTCTGTGCGTGGTTTTGATAGCAGTGACAACATCAACTCAGCTATTGCCATGTCAAAAATGAGGAAAAGATTTGACAATATCAAAGATCATAATCTTGCAAAGAAGAGAAAAAATTGATAAGTAACATTATTATTAACAATCATGAATTATTAACCATGATGATATTTTTTTTCTTGCACACTCTCTTAATTTGGTATTTTAACCACACAGCATGTTTGTGGTCAATGAGCTGGTCTAGAATTACCTATAGCTGATCATAATGGGATAACTGTAGCTGTATGACTAATAAGTCTTGACAATCCAGTTATCATTCATCTTAATTGAGAGAGAATGTTCTTTATGAGGGAGGTGACATTGACAAACTCTTTGATTTCATATGCTTTGAAGTCTTAATAAACCTTAACTGGGGGATGGTACTGGAACAAAGGAAGAAGTGGACCTGGAGATGGGGGCATGGGGATGAAGTTACAGCCAGGCCAGGGATGTGTAATGCATGCCACATAATTCCTATGCTGGTGCTAATTGAGTGCAGTCAGAGGACAGCTGTGTGTCTGCTCTGAAGAATATGCCTATATTGCATTCCAGTTGAGCATATCCAATCGCAATGATTGTGTTAATTTTTGATGACATGCTATTGCACTCCACGCATGCGCAGTATGAAGCTACGAGCTACCAGTAGGCAAGCACTAAAGTCTCTGCAGCCACTAGCCTAAAAGATATTTATTGGGTCTTCCTGTGATAATAATGATTAAGTTTACTGGCTAATTACAGCAACAGCAGAAAGTTATAAATAGCTTGCATTAGTTTGCAACCTGAAGATTTTGAAAAATAGTTTCTAGCTATAGAAGTTTATCAAGAGCTTCCTGTGTTCCCATGACTGTATGAAGGAAGAGAACAGCATAGCTAAATCACTGAAGAGAAAGAGAATTTTTTTTTGGTTAATTACATTCTAGACTAATTACTTCCTGCTCTGGTAGTATAAAATGAGCTGCTGAGTGTTGTTTGGACACTGCAATTGCAAAGATACTTTCAACTGCTTCAGAAATGTTCTCTTACCAACAACCTCAGCCATTCTTGCTGGCCTGCATCTTCTCGTACTTTGTCCTGGTTCATGCTCATCTTCAGGGCATCAATGACCGAAGAATTTGCAACAATCTTGTTGTGGGCCATCCCCTTGATGATATTCCAAACCCAAACGAAGTGTCAGTGAACCTCACCAGAAATGGAGAGAGTGAAACCTGTTATGAACCAAATACTGTTTATAATGGTAGGTTTATAATGCTATATATTTTTAAAATATAACAATTACTATCATTATAAATTGATGTAGTTTCTATAAGAAGCCCTGGAAGATCCATTTATGGACTGTTGATACTACAGGACCCAGATAGATCCTATGGAACTTTTCCTCTTGGAGGAAATTTGGGATTAAGGAGAGGTCTAGTTGGAAATGTTTGTGGATCTTCAGTCTCACATGAGTAAGTAAATTTTGAAAATAATAATGTTTCCAACACCTTTCATTTTTATTCTTTCTTGCACTACACAGCTGCAGAGCTAAATCTCGTAGTGAGCATAAGGTGAAATGCAACCTTGGAAGCTCTTTGGACATACCATATCGGTCACCCAATAATAAAGACAACGTTCTGGAGTTCAGATATTCCATTGTCTTTACTTACGAGTCATTTCTGGAGGACAGAAGAGCAATCTTTCCTCCATGTAAAGTAAGCAAGTGATGCGATGTTCATGCTAATTGTATAAAGTCTGGGCTATCAATTAGTTAATTGTGGTTTTTTCTCTCAAGTGGCTGTTGCAACACACTTAGAAATGTGTAAATTGTCCTTTGCACTTCTATGGCTCACATGCATGTTTCAAGAGCCAGGAATTACCTTTGCAAGATACAATTGTGTTTATGTAAAAACAAAGACTGCACGCAGCACAATGTTCCACTTTTCCACGTGTACTGACATCAATTACTTAATCTGTAGGTAACTACCCCTCCTCCTCCTCCTCCTCCTTCTCCTACTCCAGAACCTTGTGATGCTGAAAACTTCACAGTGCCTCTAGGTACTGAACCAGGTCAGTTTCATTCTGATACTTTTTTTTTTTTTTTAAATAACTAGAGTGCACAAATCACTTCCAAAAGAGTGCTAGGCAATTTACCAAAAAATGAGTTGGGCACAGCTGATGTGCAATCAAAGTGACCTCTTTAACATCATTCATTACCACTCCACCAACTCCTTTGAATCGAAGGTTATGACCTCATACAGCCTCATACAGCTTGATTAACTTGGATTAAACAGAATCATACAACTAATTGTAATGAATTTAGGACCAGAGGTGTAGAATGGGACACCCATGCTTGTTAGAAGATTCATAGAGATATGTGGTCTAATCTATTTCTCTCTTGTATAAATATAGTGACAAATCTCTGTCGTATGAACAAAAGATATTCATCCATGGAATATCGAGAGATTGTTGAGAATGGCACCAAATATGAATGCAAAGTGGCAGGTGACGCTGTTCGAAAGAAGAACTGTTCGACCGGCTGTGCTCCCAAAGGAGTCAAACTCTGTTGTGGTGTTCTTCACACTGAAGAGAAAAACAGGACGTTCAACTGCACATCAATGGAGGAAGACACCCCAGAAGAGTTCAGAGTGATAGAGAAGACCTTTACAGTGATCCAGGAGAGAAAGTGTGTGTGTTATAAATGTTCTGATGTGTGCCCTGCTGCTCTTGAACCCTCTGAGGACTCATCTGAAGATCAGAATTCAGTCGAAGATGAAGACAATTGCACTCATGAGGATCAAAATTCTGTAAATGCGGTATAATCTTAGCACATCATTTGTACATGCATTAGGACACAAAGCATGGTGCATTATAAATGCACCAGTAATTATATTTATGCATTATAGATTATTTATTGTTCATACAATGATGTGGAGTGTGATATAGCCTCTGGTCCACATGGCATGTGGACTAGTTGACTGCAGGTTACAATTTTTTTTGTCCCTCCTATGAAATACATGCTTGTACACATTGCTGCAACTACCACACTTATAGGAAATTTTGGCCATTATTATTAAAGATTTGCTGTATCAATTTTTTTTTTCATAGAGAATTAATTTATGTAATGCTTATGATCCATTCTACCCTCATAATTTGCTTTGAAAAATGTGCTATCATCTTTATCATAACAAAATGAGATATTGAAATCAAAATTGTGTATAATAATAATTACTAAAGATGCAAAGGGGCTTCCCCCTTATTATGCTATCACAGGAATTGAACCTGTAATTAAACTCGCTATCAAACTTATTGAATATTACACTTCTGAACTTCTTGTATATATATTTGGACTGCCAGCCTGAGTAGCAGGTAGAGTGGGGCTCTAATGCTTCTGACTTGGAAGATATTATAACTATTAGCTACTGTAGAAGTTGGAGCTCAGCAGTTTTGAAACCATTTGCAGGAATTTTACCACAGGTCTCATTCATGTAATTAAATTATCAGACCGTGTCAATGTTCAGTAAAATATAGTTGAGTAGGCAAAGAAACACTTTCCTATACCACCTGCACCTGCATAGTAACACCTCTGTATACTATGCCAAGCTTCTTTTGAAGAGAGCCACAAAAAAAAAAAAAAAAAAAAAAACAGAATGGGACTCACTCATGTGTACAAAGCGCACTCAGTCACTCATGGGACATGTGCATGAAATGTTCTAAAACAGCTATCCCATTGTAGGTACGTAAGAGCCTACTTGATGGTTAACCACAATTTTTATAAATGCTCAATGGTGCACGTGCATATAAGGAGTTCAATTAACTGTAGGCAAGACTCTTAATTAGTCTGGGCATCCCATTTTAGTGGAATACCTTAATAACCATTATCTGACCACAATATAACAACACATCACTTACTGGCAAAAGGATAATGACTGCTAACTAAGTTACAATGAACACAAAAAGGTATAACACACAATAGATGTTTACTATAGCTGCACAATATTTGTTGAAACTTAAGCAGATAATTAATTACTCTCAGGTGTACATTTTGCGGTGCATTGGAAAAACCACCCACATTACGTTCTTTGTAATTAGGACAATACATACAAAGTCATATGTCAGTAGTATCTGAATCAGAGTCATCTTCTCCATACGATACAAGTTGAAATGGTTTTTTCACCACTTCAGGCTGTACAACATTCAAATTTGAGAGGTCAGATTGTTCTTTCATACTTGAATCGGGATTAGCAGGTGGAGGCATCAGCTTGGCATTCAGTTCACTGATTGGTAGGTTTGATGAAGCAGCTGCTTCCTGTCCATCACCAACTCTGCTGGAGCTGTCCTCCTTGGTGGATACTACTTGTTTGTTCTCGAGCACACTACTGGTACTCAGAGACTGCCATTTCCCAGAGGTCTTGTCAATTTCACCATTGCTCTGTGGTTTCTTAATGCTTTCCACATCTTTTGCTTCCCCTAAAAATCTTGGAGGTGGAAAAGAAGGAATTTTGAAACCGTCACTATCCAAAGGAGGTGGTGCTTCAGTTTGTGGTTCTTCTTGGATATCTTTATTATTTTCAGAGCCTTCATTGTGATGCAACGACTCCTGTTCACTGTCATTTTTTCCTGCATTGTTCATACTTAAATGCTTTTTGTATATACGGAAAAAAAGAAAGCAAAAATTTAGTAAAATCAAAAGTGCCTCCACACACACACACACACACACACACACACACACACTCACACACACACACACACACACACACTAAAGGGGACACGAAATAATTCTTCACTTTGATCTCCAACCAATTGGATTATATACACGATTAGTTATAGGATGCCCCAACAGATGGTGGTACATGGTCTGACCAATATCAGAACAATGGTTGATACTATGGTAACACCATTTAGCACATTATAAGCTCATCGCCTCCAGCAAGAGCCCATAAGTAAATTAACAGATGTGTAATAGTCACTTGATTGAAATAAGGACTTAATGTATGACCCACAAAGAGACATAATTTGATTAGGAGGGCCCCAGCTGTACAGCAGCAACAGACTAAAAGATTCTTGCGCATCCCACTGACCACAACTAGAGCACTACAGATAACTCATGCTGAAATCTGTTTACCACAGGAATACATGTCGAGAAAAAAGAAGTCACGCATGTCTTTAATACAAGTATACCAAAGTACTTGTGCTGTCAAGGACCATTAAACTTCAAGTGATATTCATGCACACCTGAAATTTGACCCTGAGACACATCAAAAAGCTCCAGACGTTTGGATCATTAATAATAATGAAGTTAATAAAACCCTCTTTAATTATTACACATAGAAACATTATTTATATGGCACTTACAGATCCATTGGTGGAGCCAGTGTTGCCAGTATTGCTGCTGGTAGGTATTTTTCTGACAACATCAATCTATTCATTAAAAAAGGGGAAAACCCAGCAATTATTGAGGGAAAACAAACTGATGCAATAGTACAATACCTAACTGAACATTAAGTAATTGATAATTATTCTAAATACACAAACCTCTTTGAATTTTCTTGGTTCAGCTTCTTTCTCATGTCGTCTGAAAACAAAAATGAGATAATGTAAACAGTGATTATATCCAGAAACAACAAACTAACACCATCCAAGACAATCATTTCCATGGTTTCACAAAGAAGTGTTGTGTCTATGATTTGTTTTCATATTAGCCTGGCCAATCCTACATACTTATTTACTATCTTTCACAATAACAATATTACCTACAAGTGTTGACACAAGTCACCTCTTCAGCGTACCAATAAATTCCCTTGATTAACAAGGTTAGTAGATGTTGATCAACCACAAAGTATCCCTTGACAGCGAGACTATTCAGATTAATCTCTGGGAGAACACCATGTAGATATTATGTTTTATCAGATCAAAGGTTACAAGTTATGCTACCTCTGTTGCCATCAGAGTTCACATATGTATTATCCTGCAGTGCTGTGGGAAATCAGTACTGACTTCATCGTAGGCAATCTAGCTACTGTTGCATAGTTTGGTGGCCAGAGTTTTGCAGCTCTGGGGAAGCTATATATTTGGGGATGTGTACTATGAAGTTAAGGTGGTGGCTTTGAAGGACTTTAGAAGAGATCAAGACCAGAGTTTGCAGCTCTGAGAACTGCTGTCCAATATTATATTTGGGAAAACACCACATACGAAGGATTAGGGGAGTATGGCTGCATAGAGTGTGATGTATAGAGTGTATGGCTGCACAGTGTGATGCTGAGGGCTACAAAACTTGTATGACTGCTTAATCACCAGTAACCTGAGAGGCAAGATCAAAGGGAAATTTTCCAAGAGAACCTTGGTAAACAGAGTAATCAAAAGCACAAACTCAGAGCTGGAAGTATATGCTGGTTAGCTGAGGAATAGCCATCCCAGAAATACTCACATGAAATTAAAAAAGGCATCTCCTTTGGCTGGCTCTGATGGTGGAGGATCCTGTGTACTGGGTTGAAGGAGCAGAGGAGGGGGCAGGGCTCCATACATTGGACCTGAAGGTGGACCTGGAGGCTGCAGTGCAGGTGGTCCCGAATTGGGAGGCATAAGGGGAGGAATGCCAGCACTCTGATGATGATGATGATGAGGAGGAGGAGGAGGAGGAGGAAGATGTAGGTGTTGTTGTGGTGGAGGAGGGTAATAACCATACTGTGGATCTGGACCTGGGTGGTGGGGCTTTGGTATGGTAAAGTATCATTAAAAGGTAAAAAGGTTGTTTATTGATACGATGATTGTAGTTTATGGATGTGTTGATCCTTACCATTCCATGATAAAATCCAGGTGGTGGTGGTGGTGGTCCATATCCCGGGATACCTGGTGGTGGAACTCCAGGGGGGACAGAATACTGGTACGGATTAGCATAAGGACTTTGTGCTAAACATAATAAGGACAATACTAATTAAGGTAGCATTCACCACTATAATTAGTATAGTGCAGAACTAGAATGAAGAGGTGAGGGGGCATAAAGTACTTTGGTTGACCAGTTACTGACACTATTTCTAGCTCTGTCAGTGTAATGTCCCATTGTAAGGTATGTGACTGCCATAGCGGACAATATGTTGAGTAATGTGCTATAGAAAATCGTGATACATTGGATATTGCTTTAGGAGGCCAATATCAGGGTCAGCAAACAACTCATTGCAAGTCCCTTTCTTAAACCTCCTGATACAGAGTCTAAGAACATGCATCAAGGTTCCTTCTCCCTTCCCCCTCAAATATGGCAGCTAAGTTACTAGTGCTCACAATAACTTATCCGGACATGATTATCTAACAGCATTTTAAATGTATAGAGAAAGGCAGAAAATAACCAGACAAATGAAGGAAAATGTCCTATGACTGACTGACTGTTATAGCCAAGAACTCACATGGTGGAACATTATAACCTGGAACACCACCAAATCCAAGTGGAGGAGGTCCTTGCTGAGCAGACATGAAACTGTCACACTCTTTTTTAACAGTCTCGATCAAACTCTCACAGAGTGTGCGAGCTGATTCAAGTCCTTTCTTGGTTGAATGGCTGATGTAAATGTGAAGGGCTTCAAATGATTCCTTTTTGGAAGTAGGCTCGATGTAGCCAGAGCCTTGTCCTCGAAGAAAAACTTTGGCTCCCGTTTGAGAGGCAATGTGAGACAGAAAAGAACCACTTGGGCCCTCGAGTTTTTCTTTGACGTTAAAGGTACTTGGAGCATTCCCCAGCCCAACATAAACTTTATCTTGGACATAATACGACTGAGAGCAAAATGCAATAAACTATCATTATTCATCTGTTTGAATAGTAACACAAAGCACTTACCCCTGTGTGACTGCTACTCCCTTGCCCCGTGTTAGCAAGGGGTGTTGGAGGAGTTGAGAGAAGACCAGCTGATGATGCTGGGAAAAGAGGTGTAGCTGGGGGCTGTATGAATTCATAAGGATCATAATATATCACAAGAAGGGCTACCTCAGGAATAAGTGTATTCTAAATAATCCCCACCTTATACACCAGGTACTTATCTTACCTTGAAAGGTGGTGGTTCTGATTTGGCTAGCTTTCCCTGAGCTGCTAGCATGGCATTAATCTTGGCAGCAGCTGCTTCGGCTGCTTTGGGACCCTGTGGGATAGGGGACTGATTGATTGCAGCAGGAGGGGAAGAAGTAGCCCCTACATCTTCTGGCTTTATTCCCCACTTAGAACGACGTTTCTTTTTGGGCGGTTCACCAGTTTCACTAAAATCAATAAAGCAAAGTCACTGTATTTTTAATTTATTTAATAAATTATATATTGAGTGATTTATAAATAAAAGATTATCACGTTAAATACCTCATTATAAATTCCAAAATGTACTTTACACCATCCAGTCAGTTACAGTTGTTAGTTTAAACTTCTTTAGTGCTTCTTCTCCGGCCCAAGTAAATATTTCTTTCTTAATCTAAGCGCGTGCGGTCCGTTTAATTAGAAAAATCATGACGTAATGATATCCCGTGACTCGACTCGACTAGAGCGCTAGAGCAGAGAGAATTCATTATCTCTATAGCTTTCGTTCCTATCGTCATTCGAGCGGTTAGTTTGGCTTGGAAGTGAAGAAGGTACGTTGAACCGATGAGTTAGGTGTGCACCTAGGCCCAGCTACTGTCCTTTGTACATTTAAGATGGCTGATTTCGAGGGAAATCCGTTTGCAGACCCTGAGGGCGTCAACCCATTTGCAGTAAGTCTTGACCTCTTTTTTAAAAAGTTAGTCTAGTTAGTGAGCCAACACTTATTCCACTTCTATTGCTCTCTAAGTTAAAAGCTACTAGTGGCAAGCTTCTGACATACATATACAAATTTCCTTTTAATGCACGTCATTTGCTGTTGTTAAAAAGTGTAACTTTCAATAGGATCCAGCTGTTACTGAGGCAACTTCAGCAAATCAAGATGTCACTACAACGGAAGACTACAATCCCTTTGCAGAGGAGGGCAAGCAAGAACCTGAGGTCTGTGGAGCTTAATTAATGTGACTGCTGAGGATTCACGCCTAGAAATCTTACCCATATATACTTCCACTTTGTCCACTCTATTCATGTTGATGATGGAAGTCTGCCTCCAATTTTGTGTTAAGCAATGTACACCTTCCCTCGTAATCATCCTTAGCTCCTCCCCTTTATAATCCTACTTTTTCCTATGCAGCCCCCTCGTATCCCCCCTCCCCCCACCAAGTCACAGGTCAAGACCAAAGAGAGAACAAAGGACAAAAGCAAGGATAAAAGTAAAGGAAAGCAGAAGCCATCTGCTCCAGAAAGACCTCCAGATTCTGAGCCAGCTATTATGCTGCCAGATGACCCTCCACCTTCGTACACCCCTGGTGTGAGTTAAAACTTCTGTGTGTGCATTTTGAGTGGACAACACATAACTGAATTAGTTCAGACTGTTTGGTTTCTCCATCTGTGTCAACTCAGCATGTGCATGTTATGTGTGTATTGTTAGTTATTGTTCATCAGGTGATTGGATGTTCGTGTCTGTTTCTTATGCTTAGCCATCAGCATTTGCTGACCCTAATGATGAGGAACTCAAGAAAAGGGAAGAGGTATAAGTCCATGATTCAGAGTGGAGTGATAATTTCAAGCCTCTCATTTATACTCTGCAGGAAATTGCCCGACGTGAGGAAGCACTGCACCAGAGAGAGAGGAACATTGAACGTCTTGGCACTGTAGATCGTCCAAATAACTTTCCTCCTTTCCCCAAGTTTTGTCCAACCCCCTTCAAACCATGTTTCTACATCAACATTAAAGTAGAGGTCCCACCATCTGAGCAGTGGAAGATGTATTTCACCCTTGCCATGCTTATTTGTGAGTATTCTTTAGGCTTATTTACTGGCACTAACCCACTTAAAGATTTCAGTGTTTATCCAGCCAGAATTATGAGAGAATTTATGACCAACATCTTGTTAAGTCCACACAAGTTACGCACTGAGTGCTCCACTTCCTAGTTTAGCGTCTTTTATTATTTTTCTATGTGCTATGCAATGAAAATATAATTGGCTGGGAATTAATATATATATGCCTTCTATTGGAACTATGCCTTGTTAGGGTCCTGTTGACTCAGCAAGTGTAGTGTGTAGACATCATGTGACAAGGTTTTTAATTGCTAAGGAAGAATCTGTCCACCTTTGCATGACATGCTATATAATCATCTCCGTCTCCCCCTCTCTCTTCAGACACCTGGGCAGCATTGACTCTCAACCTGGTGATAGCCATTATAGGAGCTGCTGGTTCCACTGGCCACCCTCTAACAAATGAATATCTTACCACAATGGGTGTGTCAATTCTCTATTTCGTACTCTTCCTGCCTGGGTCTTTGTGTTGCTGGTTCCTCCCTCTTTACCGGGCATACAGGTGAGACCACACCTTACCTATTGTTCAATAATATTTATTTTTTCCCCCCATTTGCAGGAAAGACAGTTCTCTGAGCTTCATGTGGTTCTTTTTTGTAATGCTCTTCCAGATTCTTTCCTATTTGGTGAATATGATTGGCCCTCCTAATTTAGGCTCATGGTATGTGAGTACAGTAGAACCTCCACCCTTTTGTCCTTTGTCCTCTTTATTTTGTATGGAGTATTTCATTACAACTTCTTTTAGATTGTCCTTTGTTGTGCCTCTTGCAGAGTGTCTTTGTCAGAGGTGCCACTGTATTGTTATTAGGGTCCTGTAGATTATGCATGACACATCCGTATTGAAGCTTCAAGGTCACACATTAGATAACTCAACACAACTGTTATTTCCTTTAACAATCACACCTGTCACTTCAAAGATGCCTCTCGGAGATTTGAGTGTAACCATAATGCAGCACACAATTTTTGGGGCACTTTACTCCCAAGCACTCCTTTGCTGCCATACCATATCCCCCCCTCCATCAAGCGTGTGTCCCTAGTCCTGCAACCCCACCTATCTAAAATCCAGCCCTGGATAATCATTTGATTAGAAGGCTAACATTAAATTCCAGTTATGTACTTTGCAGCTTCTAGCTCAAAATGTGGATGTAGTGTAATGTAAGTGATGATGACTATTCCCCTATTCCTACGCCAGGGATTACAGGAGTAATCTTGCAAGTGCATTTCTCTTAAACTGTTAGGAAGTAGAGAAAATATCTGCTCAGCAGCTGCTTTAACCTCTAGTTGATGGAGTAATAGGTGTGCTTGGAATACAAGAAAAATAGGGAGATTTTTGAGATTTAGATACATGTTACAACATGTTTTATTGTGGCTTGTGCATGTTAAGAGGTTTGTGATGAGATTCCTAGTCTCCTTGACAAGGCTATAGTGGATATTCTGCATCTGATGTAGCGAAGATCAAAACAAATCATCCTAGTGGAAGAAAGAGATCGTTGCCAGTGAACCCACATGTTAAATTATGCTGGCATAATCTACAGGACCCTAATTGTTATAATATTATGCTATTTTGTTTAGTGGGATCGTCAATGGAGCAAGATTCATACAATTAGCAATGGGGGTTGGTAACCAAACTGCTGTCCAAGCCATTGGTGCTCTCTTCATAATTATGGGTGGATTGTGGGGTCTAGGACTACCTATGTCTATTGTTCTTATCATTCTGGTAAGTTTAAAATAGTGCATAGCTTTCATGGAGGGGTCAATACTTTGCTGTATTTAGGGGACCTTTATTATTCTAGCAGCTGGTGCATATTATACCGAGCTACTCAATTTGGTCATTATAGACTTTCAGTACCCTGTAATATTGAAATTTGGTCACCCATTTCTTGGAAATGGTTGGAAATGACCAGTGACCAGTTATGTTACGCATGTTATGCCATTCCTATTGTCATTAGGTCCACAGATACTATCGTTCCTCTGGGAAAACAATAGACCAAGCTGTTGAGGAAGGGGTAAGTGGTGCTGCAAAGAACAAGCATGTTCGATCAGCTGTCAAACAAGGAGTGTCTACAGGGGTCAAAACTGCCTTCCAGGAGTAGTGGGTGTGGCATGTTACTGCAGTGTTTTATTTTCTTATGATGTTAGTGCACATTAATTTTAGAGATTTCTTTCTTTCGATCCAGACTATAAAACTGACATAATTATTGTTATTATTATCGACATTGTTGTACAACCGTAGAGGGGCTGTACGTATCTGGCCAAATAGTTACCCGGCGTCACGCGGTGGGTTTAAAGGGGGGCGTGTACGGACTAGGCAGGCCAGGCCGTACACAGCGATGATCGTGAAGCTGCTCCAAATCTTTTGCATTATATCATTCCAGCAAGGTAACTAAACCGTTTGGGGATGTTTTATGTAGCCTTCATTAAGCTGCTCGACAAACTGCAATAGGCCCCGCCATTATTATTCCAGCATAATTTTGAGAATAATAGCATAATAGAAAGTTGGGGGAATAATTAGCTAAATTAGCTTAGCTACAGTATCTTCACAGACATGTAGGTGATGTAGTAAGCAGTATTTATTAAAGCAATTATTGCTAGCATAGCTTGGCCTGCTGCATAGTAGCAATGGCTTCTGGATAGATTGAAATGCCCAAGAGAATCCGATTTAGCACGTAAAACAAATGAATCCATGTAAGGGAGTCAAGTGAAGTAAAGGTGCTGCTTCTTTTGAACCACAGAATGTTTCTCTCTCATCTAGAATTTCCTGATTATCAATAAGGGTAAACTCTTGCGATGCATGCAGAGAATTCCTGTCCCTAAAATACCATTCTTTCCAATAATTTTATGAATAAACAAGCATCCTCACTGCAAGACTATTAGGCCACACCAGGTCAATTATTAGTTTCTGGTCCCCCGCCCGCCTGCTAATCGCGCTCGCGGGAATTTGAGGACTATAATGATATGTAGCAAAAGAAGTAGAAGAACAGAGGACCTCGTGCGTGTTGTGTGAAATAATTATTGTGAAATGTTGTACTAGTTGCTCCACCAGCCATGCCTTTGATCAACGTAACTGTTATATCTGAACATTCTACCCTTCTACCGTGGAAGATTGCAAACTTGCAGCAGCCATGATAGTCGCAATTACCGCCCGCCCGCATGTTAATTTAAAAGGGGAAAGACCAGAAACTAATAATTGACTTGGTGTGGCCTTATAGAAACATCTGTCAGGTTACAATAATAACATGATTTTACTGTATCACAAACACTATAGAATTTGATGGAATAATAGCCTTTCTTGCCGGAATAATTAGAGGTTTGGGCGGAATAATTACCAACTTTTTGAGAATAAAAGTGTAATAATGTGACTTTAAGGACTGACTCTTATAGTGTTACTATTTTAGTGTTGAACTTTGGACCTTTTTGTGTATGTCACATATATACACCGGTTCTGTATGCATACTTTTACTTCTCTTAATATTGATATACTTGGGTGCAGTAGCTAGAACAGTCTGTAGCTGTGAATATACCACAAAAAGAATAGAATAAAAGGGAAGAAATTGGCAGGCAAGAGCCACCCCTCATAAATCAAGCTGCTTAAAAAATTGCAAGATAGCTTAGCTATATAGTTACATATCGTACCAATTATTCCTATAGATAGACTATTTATTTTGTAGCATACTGTCAGCAACAGTTGACAGAGACTTGCAATGCATTGGATGCAATAACAGCTGATCCCGATGTGGGAATGTGCACACGAAATACTCTTTGCACGATGGTTAGTTGTGAAAATGCTAACGTTGCTCCCGTTCCCATCACTTATGCAATAACCCTGCTTCCCTGTGAAAAACCTACGGCTATCAGAGCAATTTCCACTGCATCTGTGTTTGGTTCTCCCATTACTGTGATAAATGAAACTATTACTGAGAGTACAAATGTGACCATCACTGTCCTGACTATGGAACTAGGCACAGCTCACCTCATGCTGAATCGAACAGCCACAGGGATAACACTTGGAGTATGTGAATTGTAATACCTAATCACATCTTGTCGTAATTGCTATTTGTACAATTTTTCAAGCTCTCCATAACTATTAGAAGTAGTGGTCAATTGACAGCGCTTCTCCCAGAGACTGACATTCCTCTTCAATGTGGTGAGTATCAATTTAATATCTGCCACCTTTCCACTTACTCTAAAGACAATAACCAGCCTCATTCCCAGTCACTTTTTAGCAGCCATAACTCTATCTCTCCATGCAGGATCCCAAGTGACTAGTGTCTCTGCTTTGTTACTATTAATTGCAACACTTGGGAATTTTTTCATACTGAACTGAACAAATTAAACTATGAGTGACAATGTATGTGTAGTATTTTTATTGCTAGCACTAAAGTGCATATTATGTACATCAAACTTCAACCCTGTTCCAAACTTCATGTTTTATAACAGACTTCCCGGGGATCTGGCCATAATGTCCAGTGGTCCGGGGATTTAGTCTATTTTAATAATACAGAGTAAGCAGAGCGAATTCATTTATAGTGGTACTGCCATAGCTACCATCTGGGGGAGGGGGGGGGGCAAAGGGGCAACCCCCACTTTCAAACATTATATTCAATATAGGCAGTGCCATATGCACTTACTATTATTATTGATACACATGCACACAACAACAACAACAACGATGACAACAACAATAACAACAACAACAACAACAAAAGACTTTGAAAGGTGGTATGGCACGGCCGTACCATCTGTAGATTGTGAAATCTGCTAAAATAACTGGAAAGCAGCTGCTTACTTACTAGGAATTGGAAAATCATCTTGCAGATAGCTACATACACTGCTGGAAACATCTTTCGTTAATCCAATGGTGGGGCCAGCAATCTACTCCAGCCCCCTCCTCTTGGGGGTGGTTCTGAGGGATTTTATGTGGTTGTTGTAAAAGAAGGGTATGCAGGAATGGAGGCTGCCACTGCCTCAGTCAGGATAGAAGCACAGACACTCCCAGAAATTCGGATAAGGTCATGTGTATCTTGGTGAATTGTATGGCAGGAAATAATATTTTCCATGGGCTATAGCTATTAATTTTTTCATCAATTTTCATTGTTTTGAAGGCACTTTAGTTAAAAGTTAGCTCTATGAGAGTAACAACCATTCAGCATCCAAAATATTAGCAGGCACCGTGACATCTTCACAGTATGCATGAAACCATTTGACACACGTACACTTGGTGCATTCCATCATTGGGAACCTCATCTCTGGCATCCTGCAGCAGCAGTACACACCAACTAATTCCTTGTATAATCTGGCATAGCTGACCCTTAATGGTTCCCTCATCTGTGGAACACCTGACCCTAGAAATAGCAAGCAGGTTGAAAATGTTAGAAGCAAACAGCTTTTGGTAACATCCATGCATTTTTTGTTGTTTTTTTAATCACTTTACAGTTCATGTGAATACCAGGTGATAACAAAAAGAAATGATGAAGAAAAAGAGTCAGAAGAACTGAAGGTCTGTACAGCTTTCTGCTGACAGCCATAAATATTGTAATAAAAAATAAATAGGAACTGGCTAAGTGAAAGTAGGATTGTGCGGAGTTATTGCATGGACAGAGAAAATGAAATCATCAGGGTTGAATACCGACTCAAAATGATCAAATAGATATACTGTTAGTTTCCTCTTAATAGTTGCAACTGATTCCACAGTCTGGGTAATTGGTGAAAGGAATGTTTGATAATATTTAGGGGAGAATGAGTGTGACACAACTAGGAATGGGATTGAGATCAAAGTGCTCCTCAGGTTCTTTAAGCCTATGCTTATAATCGCTGCCAAGGATGAACTTAGTCGCTCTCCGGGGAACTCCAGAACCCACAGGAAATAAATTGGAGCTGGCACTGATCCAAACCGACACATTGAAAGCGATTGGATAAGTAATTTTGAAACCATAACCAAAAGGTTTCCACTCACTCCCAACAGTCTCAGCTTGTAGAGCAATTCTTGGTGGGGAACCGCATCAAAAGCTTTGGCAAAATCTAGATACACGACATCCAATCTTACACCCATGCAATAAAGTATTACAGAAGAGTAGTAATTGTTGGTGGGAGGAGTGCTTTAGTAGGAAACCAAACTGCGACTTGGATATCTTCGGATGGAGAAATGCAGCGCACTTATTGTAGCTAGATAATACGTTCCAAAACCTTTGAAATGGAGGAGAGTCTAGGGAGATAGGACGATAGTTTTTGACTGAGGAACAGTCACCTGCTTTATGTATTGGTGTAATGATTGGCAATACTCAGACTGAATAAATGAGTCAGAGGCTCATAGAGAGCAGTCACACAATATTTGAGGAGGGCAGGGCAATAACCATCCAGCCCCATTGCTTTAGTGGGGTCAAGTACTTCAAAAACCTCAGTATCAACAGAAGAGATGATCTCGCTGTTTAGGTTGTTTTCAGCTGGAGGGATGTTGAACGAAAGACTGAGTGGAAAAATTTGTTAAACAAATTGGCCTTTGAAATATTGTCACGGCACAGGAATCGCCTAGGAAAACATTTGGAGGTATGTTACTACCCTTCCCAAGAGAAAAAATATACTTATAAATTGAACACCTTGAATCAGCGGCTTTCTCTATTAGCTGTAAATCTCTCTCTTGGCCTGCTTGCAAGCAATGCAAAAAGATTCCTCTGCCGCAGTGACCCTTGCTGAATTAGTATTAGAGAGTTTGCGATGTTACTTCCTTCTCAAGGACTTCAAGCCTCAAGGAGAGTGCAAACCAGGCCGGGAGTTGGATCATTTACCTTTGGAATAAATTGGGGCATGCATTCAGCCCAAACTCCCACAGAATTGCGCATGCGCATTGAAAATTCCTTTCCCGGCCGGCCGGATAATTATAACCTTTCAGGAAGTGCACCGCAAAAGGCGTCAAGGATAATGGCGACCGTGAAGCTGCTCCAAATCTTCTGTATTATATCGCTCCAGCAAGGTAGCTATTAAATTTAGGAGATGTTTTCTATTAGAGATCCACTCTTTACTTCATACTTACATACGTATATACTCTTAATAGTCTTATTCAGCTACATACTCTTACTTAAGTCTTTGAGATAGACTATTTATTTATATGCAGCATACTGTCAGCAACAGTCGACAGAGACTTGCAATGCATTGGATGGAATAACAGCTGATCCCAATGTAGGAACGTGCACACGAAATACTCTTTGCACGATGGTTAGTTGTGAAAATGCTAACGTTGCTCCCGTTCCCATCACTTATGCGATAACCCTGCTTCCCTGTGAAAAACCTACGGCTATCAGAGCCATTTCCACTGTACCTCTGTTTGGCACTGTGCTAAATGAAACCATTACTGAGAGTACAAATGTGACCATCACTCTCCTGAATATGGAACTCACGGCTCACCTCATGCTGAGTCGAACAGCCACAGGGATAACACTTGGAGTATGTGAATTGTAATACCTAATCATATCTTATTGTAATTGCTATTTGTACAATTTTTCAAGCTCTCCATAACAAGTAGTGGTCAATTGACAGAGCTCCTCCCAGAGACTGATATTCCTCTTCGATGTGGTGAGTATCACTCATTTGCTTCTCAGGCCAATAACCAGCCTCATTCCAGGCTCAGCTGAGAGATATGCTATATAGACCAACTGTACAATAACACTTGTGGTCACTTATCATAATTTGTCTCTCTGTGCAGGCACTGCAGGATCCCAAGCAACTAATGTCTCTGCTTTGTTAGTGTTGATTACAACACTTTTGGGGATATTTTTGTACTGAACTGATATTACACTGACTGTTACTATCAAGTATTAATTAACATCATGAATACATATAAAGTACAAGCCGGAACCAAGCAAGGACTTCGTTCTAGTGCGCATGCGCACCGATATTCGACCCCGTACCATACCATGTACCAAGTGAAGAGATGATGAACAGACTGCTAGGAATTGGAAAATCATCTTGCAGATGCACTGCTGGAAACATCTTTTGTCGATCCTATGGTGGGACTAGCAATCCACTCCAGCCCCCTCCTCCTGGGGGTGGTTCTGAGGGATTTGATGTGGTTGTCGTAGGAGGGGGGCATGCAGGAGCAGAGGCTGCTGCTGCCTCAGTCAGGATGGGAGCACAAACACTGCTCATCACCCAGAAATTCAGCACTATTGGTAAGATCATGTATGTTCGTAAATCGGTGAGGGGAGGGAGACTGAATGAGTTGGCTCTTAAATTAGAATGTTGCATCCACAATATCAAGTAAACAATAACAACAACAACAACAATAAGAGAAAAACTTCATTATTGTTACAGGAGAGATGTCCTGTAATCCGTCATTTGGTGGAATCGGAAAGGGTCACCTTTTACGAGAGATAGATGCTCTGGATGGTCTCTGTCCCAAAATCTGTGGTAAGATGTTTGCATGAGTGCATGTAATGCACAGCTAGCAGTCACACATCATTCTCCATTAACATGAAAATGGTTGACCAAACTTCAGTGTTCTCCTTCTCATATCTAGGATCTAGCTTTGGAAATGCCAGAATTCTACATGCATACTGTGTGGTAGTCTTGCAAGCCCAACCTTTTCGGTTGGTAAAGGGTTGGGCTTGCGAGACTAACTGTGTGGGGCAAAAAAAATTTTTTTGCAAATAATTATTTGAAGCAAAAAAAAAATTCCCACTGTACAGTATCCGTAGAGACACAATAAACACTCTTGCAAAAAATGATAATGTATTCTATATAATGAGCACCATGCATGATGTTATGCTTGCTATATAGTATGAACTAATTACTTTCTGGACCTGCAGACAAGGCTGGGATCCAGTTCCGAGTGCTGAACACGAGGAGAGGTCCAGCAGTTTGGGTGTGTAAGGAAATGTAATAGATATACTGATCACTCCCACTTTTCCTCCTTTAGGGACTACGGGCCCAAATAGACCGTGACTTGTTTCGGAGGCACATGCAGGAAGAGATAAGGAACATGGCTGGTCTCCAGCTCCGAGAGGCCTCAGTGGAAGACTTGGTACTCAGCGAGGGATCGGACGGGGAGCAGTTGGAAGTTACTGGTGTCTGTTTGGGTGAGGTTGAGTGAGATGATTTGTGCTGACACTTCATGATTCTCCTCCATTCACTTACTTGCTTACAGACTCGGGTGAGGTAGTCCCAACAGCGACTGTAATTCTCACCACCGGCACCTTCCTCAGGGGGAACATCAACATTGGTATGTGTGCATTTTAAATAATAGGGTCTTTCAAGGATCATAATACTATTAGAGAGTAGACTGAGTTGGTTCTTTGAACAATAAACCAACCCTTTCCCTGGCCATCTAATCATAGATCTGGGGAAATGATTGCTGGGGAGATCTGGTTGGACATCAAGCACCCAATAATCAACCATTGGTTGGAAAGTAACATACCAGTTGTAGCTCATCAAGCACAAACCCCTCAGGCTGTTGTGTTGGAACTGTATTATTAAATCTCTGTTGAAGGTTTGCAAACCATTCCTGCTGGAAGGATGGGGGACGGTCCATCTGTAGGTCTCGCCAAAACTTTGGAGAGAGCAAAGTTCGAGTTGAAACGACTTAAAACTGGTGAATCACTTCTGACAAAAGATGTCATACAAGAAATGAAAATGACATTGACATTGTGTTCTTTGTGAGAGCAGGCACTCCACCCAGGATTGATGGTCGCACCGTCAACACCTCGTGTCTCTTTGAGCAAAAGGGAGATGACCCTCCAATCCCTTTCTCCTTCTTGAATGAGAGTCCTACATTCAAGGTTAGACCAGAAACAAATCTCAGATAGAGAGTGCCATCAGTAGTAGTATAGTCTCTCTCATTATTGTCCAGCATGAAAACTTACCTAAAGTTAGAAACTTAGCAAACACCCAAGTATTATTGGATCCATTCAGGAGTGTTCATAATGAAAATGAAATGTTTGTCTTTGTCATGTCTGCATATGATTTGTTTTAAGTTTATGAATGTTATGTTTTTCTTCTACTTCTTCTCCTCAGGAGTCCCAGAAGAGCTGTTTCCTGACACACACAAATGCTGCCACTCACCAGATCATCCATGATGGCATGCATGTCAACAGACATGTGACAGAGGAGACAACAGGCCCAAGGTATGCCCCACCCATTTCTCAGTCTCATCCCACATACTATTCTCAGTCTCATTCCCAATACAGATACTGCCCCTCCATAGAGTCCAAAGTCTTGCGTTTCAAGAACCGGAACCATCAAGTCTGGCTGGAACCTGAAGGTGCGTGTTTTATGATGCAATAACCTCTCAGACATCTAGTCCGACTAGCTAGTATTATGCTGTTGGGATGGGTTGGTTTGTGAATTGTCCGTGGGATGGGTTGGTTTGTGAATTGTCCGTGGGATGGGTTGGTTTGTGAATTGTCCGTGGGATGGGTTGGTTTGTGAATTGTCCGTGGGATGGGTTGGTTTGTGAATTGTCCGTGGGGTGGGTTGGTTTGTGAATTGTCTGCCATACTGATAATTGCTGATACTGTTGCTTCCAGGTCTCTTTTCCCATGTGGTGTACCCCAATGGGATCTCCTGTACTCTCCCGGAGGACATGCAGCGTTCCATGGTCAGGACCATAGCAGGCTTGGAGGAAGCCACCATGTTACAGCCAGGTAAGGTGTGTTTCCATGATTCAGTGGAAGATGATAAATCCAGACTGCTGAAACTAGTTGGAGGGTATTAGGTCTTGGCACATTTAAAGCATTCATACTCAGAATAACCCTTAACATTCTACATATTCTCCACATGCTCACATATGATATGGAATCTTTTAGGTTATGGTGTGGAGTATGACTGCATTGACCCAAGGCAGCTGCTCCCGTCCTTGGAGACTAAACCTGTAGGTGGGTTGTTTCTTGCTGGGCAGATCAATGGGACTACAGGCTATGAGGAAGCAGCTGCACAGGTCAGGATAAACTGGAAACCTTGAAACTTTTTTATGCATGGAGTTCTATAATTTCAACACTTCAGGGTATAATGGCTGGTGTGAATGCTGCCCTGCATTGTCAAGGGAGAGACCCATTCACCCTGGATAGAGGTACTGCTTATATCGGCGTCCTTATCGACGACTTGACTACCAATGGGACATCTGAACCCTATAGGATGTTCACAAGGCAAGATAGTCATGTGATATAGTGTATGACATCATGGCTGGAGTATTTTTATAATAGCCGAGCAGAATACAGATTACTATTGCGACCGGACAATGCTGATTTAAGACTAACGAGAAAAGGTATAACAATGTACCAGAATTTATCTTCAATCTTGAATATGTTTGTGCCTCTTCAGGGTTTGATGTTGGCTGTGTGAGTGAGGAGAGGATGAAACTGACCACATCTGTAGAGAAGCAGCTGAATGAAGCCATGGAAACTCTCAAGTGCACAACCTGCATGCTGTGCTACAGATCTTGTCATTAAGTTTCCCCCTCCCTTCTGCAGGGGTTTGTCCTTATCCTCTCAAGAGTGGAGAAAAAAACTTGACATTTTGATTACTACTGACTCCAAAAGGTTGACACTACTACTCTCATTCACACTGCCTTTTTGAGTCTCTCTCTCTCACACACACACAGTGATGCCTGGCAGCTTCTAAGTTCCCATCCCATCAATGTAGCCAAGTTAGCAGAAGCACTGCCCAGAGAATTAGGTCATTTGAAAGAGGATGCAGGTTTAGCAAGAAGGCTGGAGATTGAAGGTCACTATAGTCAAATGGTACTCAGGCAGGAAGCCGATGTAATGGACATACGCAAAAGTGAGGCACTTCAACTCCCCCTTGATATTCCCTACCACAAGTAAGCAAAACTGAGGTCTACCCATAGATGAACAATGACATTGTTTTAGATCCACAGGATGGCAAAATGGTGCCCTATAACACACATTAGAAATTTACGAATGTGATATTTTCACTCAGATTGCACATATCTACCGAGTGTTGTGAGAAGCTTGAAAGAGTGAGACCAGCAACAGTGAGTTATGGTGTGTAGTCTGAGAACTAGTAACTTTGCTAATTCTGTCTGCAGTTAGGAGCAGCTAGCAGAATCGATGGCATCACTCCATCTGCACTGCTTAAACTCCTACACTATGTCAGGAGGACCACACCAGCGCTATAACAACACCATAAGCTTTCCTTTTCAAAGTTTCATCAAATAATTATAAAATTAAAAGTTGATGCAATGAGGTAATAAGTGTTAACAACCTACCAGTAACTATAACAGAGTGTATTAACAACAAGTAGGTGATTTGGTGTTTGGAGAAGAACGTATGGAGCCTTACTGTCATCTGTGTTAACAAAAACACCACACAACGGAGTATTAGATTGGGAATTGACATTTTCATATGAAAAAGTCAATTCATTAAAATTGAGGTGATTGATTAACAAGCAAGGATTTTCCCAAACTCTAATCCATAGACCCCTTGTTTACTAAAACATGTCCCCATGGGGATGTGGTGACCGGTGTTTATTGTACACTAGCCTCTTGGTAATGACTAGACTTGAAATGAAATTCTCCAAGAGAGAGAAAGGGAGGGAAGGAAAGAGAGAGAGAGAGAGAGATATGAACTCACAGCTGTGGTATCTATTGCATTGGTGGTCTCATGCCTGGAGGTGGAGGTCCTGCAAAGGCACCATTCCAAAACAGTTCACATCTGATCAAGATTAAAGAATATCTGACTCACCTCTCATCCCAGGAGGGGGCATTCCAGGGGGACCTCGAGGGGGCATTCCGGGATGTGGTGGCATCCCAGGAGGAGGCATGCCACGCCCCATCATTTGTGAGGGCATTCCTGGAGGAGGCATCCCTGCAACATGTAACAGAACATTGAGAGAGTTGAAACTCCACAAGGATGGTTCGTACCTGGAGGGGGTCCACCTGGTCTAGGGGGACCACCAGCCGGGGGAAGGTTGTATGTTTGAGGTGCAGCAGCTGGAAGGAGGGGAAAGGCATAAAATAGTACTGTATTGCTAATAAAAAGGCCAATGCATGGATTTGCTTACTACTCTTCAAGAAACCACTGCCTGCTGATCAATTTACTTCATCTGTCATGTTTGTGTTACTGAAATGAAGCCTACTCCCAAAATTTCCCACTAATAACAAGTTTTAAGGTGCAGCTGCATCAGATTTAGCAACAGACACTTTATCTGCTTTCCATTTCCTCAAAGTGGTCTGACCAGTGACGAGCAGTTATTTTCAGACCTTTGAACTAACCTGCAGCAGCTCCAACTTGAGGGGCCATCATCTGGGGGGTGGGACCACCAACCCCTCGTACGGGACCCGTCAAACCTCAAAAAAAAAAAAGGGAGGGGGGGGGGGGGAGGGGAGAGAGAAACTTATTAGTGGGATTATATAGGGGAAGACTGCAATGCAAATTTGAATGGAAGAATAGACACACACACATACCAGCTGGAGCCATCCCTGCTCCCATAGGCACACCTCTACCAGCTGCCCTCCCAATTCCTGGCCCTCCAACTCCAGCTGATCCTTTCTGACCCTTGCTACGATCCTACATTGGACGAAGCAAGGTAGGGGAAAAGGGCAAAATGAACACGTTGTCAGAGAAGACCCTATCCACTTGCCTTTGTCGGAGGAGGACCTTCAACTGTAATGGACACCAAATTCATGCCACGGAGAAGGACAAGACCTAATGTTCTCTTCTCTTCTCTTTCAGGTGCCCGCATATTCTTTGGCTTTACTTTTCGGAACTCCTCACAGTCTGCTAAAACCAGGTTCAAGTGGCGATCAAAGGCCAAGAAAGTTCCCACAAAGACTCTGCTGTCCAGTAGAACAATCCGTATCCGATGATTCATGTAGTTCATCAACTTTGAACTTTTCCCCAACTGCATACACAACATGAAGAATCTGAATTGACATAATAAAGCTAATTGGCTTACCATTTTCCTGCTGGTCTCTAAAATGCTGAATTCAAATTGAAGGTGCGTATTAAATAGAACTTGACGCATAAAAAATGTTACTTCCCCCCCCCCCCCCCCCCCCCCCCCCCACTTACCTCTATAAATTAATGCAGTTAAGTGATGCTGCAGCTCTCAAAAAATTCGGCTCTCCTGATGGAGACTATTCAGATCCTTCAGCTCAAGCAGAAAATTCGATCTGTAAAAAGTGGTGGCACGTGGTATCTCTATGATGCGCACCTATAAGTGCGCGCACTTTGAAGGGGGTGGAGCTTGTAGCTAGCGGAAAATTTTTTTTCAGTCGCAGCTAATTACAGTGCAAGTGATCGTGAAGATGAATACTAGTATGGAGAATACTAGTATGGAGTCTGACCTCGAGTCTTCTACTCTGTATTTTCCTCCAACTTCTTCACTGGTATCAACACCAACACCACCACCGGAATTCACAATGGACTCAACTACGGCGGATGGTAAAAATTAATAAGTGCCAGTTAAATGCATCAATAATAGATCTATCACTGACTGCAGCAACTGGTGCGAGCGCAGCTGTATATGCTGCTGTAGGGTCGGCATGTGGAATAGCATTGGTGATCACCTTTATACTTCTTATTCTATGTGTGCTAGTGTGGTAAGAATGAGCTATACGAATCATTGTACCATGTTAGATTGAGCGTCCCTGTCCAATTTAGGAGAAAAAAGATCAAGGAGATGACTGCTACTCCAAGCAAAGAGCGAATGGAGAGCTGTTCAACTGTTAAATTGACTGATGTGAATGAAGATGAGGCAAATGAAGAAACAGAAGAAGGTAAAATAATGTCTGTGTAGCTCTTTCATAATAGCTAGCTAATCCCTTATTAAAATTACTATGTACTTTTTTGCAGAGATATTGAGAAGAGAGCCCATTCTGATAGCTGATTTTTCTGAAAGTGTCAAGAAAAAGCACTTTAATGCCAACATTGCATTTGAAGATGAGTTTGAAGTAAATCTTTCAATACATCATACAGATTAGCTGGAATTACTTTGTGACCTTTTACACAGTCCCTTTCTACAAAACACAAATCTTCCTACTCTATGGCCAAACAGAAGCATAATGAAAGCAAAAACAGATTTGAGAATATTTTTCCTTGTGAGTAGGTAATATACAGTACTGAAGGACTTCCTGACATAGTTAATAATAGTAGTAGCTTAGCTGATCGTTGATAGATGTGTGTGCAGATAAGGCCAATGTTTTTTAATATCCAATCAGATGACTTTTCCCGGGTGGTGTTGAAGCAATTAGAAAACAGAGAAGGAGCAGATTACATCAATGCTAGTTTTATCAATGTAAGAAACAGTCTGTACATGAGCAAGGCACTCCCAAAGAAGTTTAGTAGCATCAGTGAGACTTTAGCAAAGTAGAATTTGAATATAATTACCCCATACATACATACTAATTGTCTGCCAACTTGCAGGGATATAGTAGGGAGAATGCATACATTGCTGCTCAAGGTATGGAGAATTGATTTGAACATAAATAATTATTGTATAATTTCCCAATACTTTCCAAAGGTCCTCTGAAAACTACTGTAGCTGACTTCTGGAGGATGGTGTGGGAACAGAGAATCACGGCAATAATAATGTTGACAGAAACTATTGAAGCTGGAAGGGCAAGTCTCAATGACAATAGTTTACAATAACTTCAGTCAAATGTATACACACAAGTGGAAGTATAATTTACTGCTACTTCAGTCTGAGTTTGGGAGTTTGTCTAATTCATGGTTATTTATAGCTTATTTGATACTAAATATACACATCCATCAACTAGAGATCTAATGATCCTCCCATAATACAATACAGGAAAAATGTGCTCAGTATTGGCCGGCATTGATGGACACGCCCTGGAACGTTGGTGACAATCTCTCTGTCACTCTTCAAATGCAAACCCAGTATGCAGCCTACAGGGTAAAAAAGATTCTATTGGAGAACGAAAATGTGAGTTTCCTGTGAGATCATGTGGTCTTTATTATTGTGTCATGATAAAATTTACTACTGTACAAGACTTATGATCAAAGGACCCAGAATTAAGTCATGTTTTACTCTATAGGCTGATACAGATGGACAGATTGTAACTCATTTTCACTTTTCTGCTTGGCCTGACCATGGAGTCCCAGCTGATAAGACCTGCCTTATCCAGTTCATCCAGCGCGTCAGGAAGGACTTCCCCTATTACGAGAGTCCTCCAATCATAGTGCACTGCAGTGCTGGAGTGGGTCGCTCTGGCACGTTCATCGTGCTGGACAGCATGCTGGAGAGGATGAAGGTGGAGGACTCTTTCGACATTTATGCCTTCATTTGTGAAATGAGGAGGAAGAGAGCTTTGATGGTGCAGACAGAGGTGAGCTGAATGTTTAGCACATAATGTTTTGGGATTAGAGCCATTTTTTGTCAAGTCCAGAGAGAGTGGTTATGTATAGGGTTAGAGAACGGAGGAAGATCCTTTACAATGAGTAAACATTTACTGGGAACCAAGTAAACATTGAGTGAATGTTTATCCTTTTTGATTCATTCTTTTGGAAGTCTGTTGGTAACACTGCTATTATTTAAGGATTCTCTCCTGGTCTTTCAGGCTCAGTATTCCTTCATCCATGATGCATTAGACGAGTACCTCACATGTGGAGATACCTCCATAGCTGTCACCAACTTACGTGTTGCAATAGTGAATCTCAGCAAACTGGATAGCTCAGGGAAGAGTGGATACTGTTCTCAGTTTGAGGTAACTAAAATGTAATGGTTCCATATTATGTGTTCACTTGAACCTTTGAAACTACTCAATTCTTTCAAACTTCAAAAACTACCTCATTTGCTGGTTTAAATACAAATATCGAGTGAGATTCTAATGAACGTCAGTATGCTGAAGACTACTACTCCAACATAGATGTGAAATTTGAAAGAATTGAGAATGTTAGAGCAGATATTATAGCAATGAATGCTTTTGTAACTATACCATTCACTTGCCGTTAAATGATTCAACAAATGGATGAAACGTTAGATGTATTAACTATTACAGCTGCTTGAAAAGGTCTCGTACAAGAGAACTACTATCAATTGTAACGAGGCAGAAAAAGAGTACAACATGGAGAAGAATCGCTATAAGGATCATGTGCCCTGTGAGTAATGCATGAGTGTAGATACTCTGATATGCCTATGGCAATGTATGACGTCACTCGGCCATGAGATCCGTAATATGCAATTTGCAGATAATATGAATAGAGTTTTCTTGAGAGCTGGAGGAGCTGTCAAAGGAGCCGAGTACATAAATGCAAGCTTTATTGATGTGAGTCAACATACCTCAACTTGTAACAGCTATGATACCAATCATGTTCACCTCTCAGGGGTACAAGCACAGAAAAAATTTCATAGCCACTCAGGGTCCACTGAAAAATACAGTCAATGAGTTCTGGCGAATGGTGTGGGAGCAAAAAAATCGAGTTATAGTCCAATTGTGCAACTTAGAAGAAGAAGACGATGAGGTACATGTACAGTCCAGCAGTGATTCAATGCTGTGCTATCATAACATACATTGTTACTCTTCTCAAAGGAAAGCTGCCATAGATATTGGCCTGATAATGAGAGAACGTGCGTCTATGGAAAATTGAAGGTTAAGATGATCAAAGAAGATGAAAAGAAATACTTCACTGTGCGAAAGTTTGAAATTGGAGAAGATACTCCATATATGGCTCCCGTGAGTGCAAATCTCTGCGCTATAATGTATCAATCCCACTTTTTTTTTCCTGCAGGGTGCACCAGATGCTATTGTGATCACTCAGTTCCACCACACCAAGTGGCCCAGAAAGGGACCACTCCCTTCATCGGTCTCCATCTTAGAGATGATGAACTCCCTGCTCAAGATCCAGATGAGCACGGGGAACCATGCCATCATTGTCATGTGCAAGTAAGCATCGCAATTGTGGTTTTGAATTCATAGTCCATTGAAATACTGACCTTTTAAAATAAGGACTAAAGAAAGGACAACTAAAACAGCTGTTCTCAATGTATGTGATTCATTGTATGCTTGCTAACCTGTTTTTCTAGTGCCATTAATACTCGATGGTCCTAACAAACTATTTCCATTCAATTGATCATTTGCTGTATCTGCTCAATTCTTGACCAAATTTAAAATACCAGCAGAGAGCTAACCACTCCATGAGCTGGTTTTGGTTAAGAATTGATCAAGGCATCATTATTAATGTCAATTGCTCTTATCCAACAGTGATGGTATTGGAAGGACTGGTACATTCACTACTATATACTCCCAAATCGAGCGGATCAAGGCTGAACAAATGTCTGATATATTTCAGTACATCAAGGCAAGGAGATTTCAGCGTGCAAATATGGTTCTTGAAGAGGTGTGTGCATAGTTTAATAGCAACTCTCATAGAAGCTATTGTTCACTGGTTTTGCCTTTTCCTCTTCTTCTTCTTCCAGGCCCAGTTTCGTTTCTGCCATCAAGTACTGGCAGACTATTTGAATTCAGTAGACAACTACGCCAACTTCAAGGACTTATAGCTCAATCCACACCTAGTGCAAAAATCAAGCATAAACATTAACTCCCAGTATAACGGAATCATCCCTGTGCACAGCATTCACTTCCTTAGCAACTGTTTGGTACAAGACACAATTCACATTGTATACATAATACTTCCTTCACTCCAAGTCATCAGCTCCTGCGCAGAGTCACTTCCTTATTTTAAGTTATCACTGTTTCCAACTTCCCTTTATCAGATTCAATGTGTGTAATACACAAGTCACATGAGTGAGCACTCTGGAAGTCGCATGAAAGCATGTGAAAAAGTACAGTGGACCCAGCCTGATTGACTACAATAACCCTATGAATTCATACCACTTTGCATGAGACCCTTTGGTAGTTGCTGCTTCCATACACCAGATATAATTTATAAGCATAAGAGCAATTATATTGATACCTGATACACAAAATATAATATGAAACATGTAGTACGACTATTATAATGTACAGCTATAGAATGTAGAAACTGTCACAATCTGCTATGTGCAGCATAAGTGTATATGTTAACACTTGCCAATCAACCTGCAGAAATAACAGGAATTACCCTTCAATTAATAGCTGGTTAGACACAGTGGGTTCCCATGGGGACAAAGGAAACCACTGATATCATAGGTCATAAGGGGTCAAAAAACCATATTACGTTCATAACTTGATTATTAATGGGAAGTTTAATGAAGCACGTTATTTTCTTACTTACTAAATCTATATTGGAGAAAATGTTTCATGCTAGGCCTAATTCCTCTGGAGTCTTCAAGCCAAGATCATCAAGTGTTGGACGTATTTCTCCTACAATGTATGAATAGATCTTCTCGTCCCCAGCAGCCTTTTCTTTCACTGCTTCTAAGATACGCACTGCCATAGGTAGGTCATCCAACCTCCGAGCTGCCCTTAACATAGCCTTGACAATTCTAGGCTCAGGAACGAGGTCATGTCCATACAGATCATTAAGACCTTGTTTCAGTTCCCATGAATCCAAATCCTCCTTATTGAAGTATTCCTCCCAGCGATTGTCAAAGTCTTCATCAGTTTCTACTTTCGAAGAGTAGCGTTTCCATAACTGTGAGTTCACTGCATACGACATGCTGATAAGCTATTAAGGTGAGCATTAAATAAAGTAAAGTACCTGGAACTGCTACCCTGGGTGCCAGTGTCACTGAGCGAGCTGCACTGATGACACCTACTGTTCTTACAAGACATCTACCCGCCAATCTGAGAGAAGTCATCCTGCAATCCTGCAATTAGCGCAAACACTCGCTCACTCACCAAAAACAAAAAACGCTCTCAGCGTCTTATCGTCACGTGCTCTTCTCGTGATGCACGTGCGTGTCCTTACTTAACTTGCGATCTGTAAGATTGGCGATCTTTACCTTATACTTTCTGTCGATGATGGCTGAAGGTGAGCAGGTTGCAAAAAAAAGAAGAGTAAAAGGAGAAGATGTAAGTATATAGTAATGGCCCCAATGCTTCAATTTATAACTTTTTTAGAGATCCCTCTTCAACCCTGTGGAAGAAGGTCTGGAAGAAGACTTCAGGCTTACCAGTTTCACTAGAGTATGAACTCTAAAACCATAATCCTATAATTATAACATTTTTTGGTTTCGATAATATTTATTGCAGCTGAAGGGATGAGGGTGTAAGGTCCCTCAAAAAGAGGTATATTGTTTCAATTTTTATGCATCATTTTAAAAAATATTTTTAATTTCCATTGCATAGCTTAAAAAGCTCCTTGAGGGTAAGTCTATATCGTGATACCTAATAATGGGTGATGATAAACTTTCCGTGTAGGACTTAGCCAGCCTTCAGGGGAGGGTACTGTGGGTATTGGTTTGGACAGCTGTGTCATGCCAACCAGACACAAGGACTTGTTTCTGGTCCAAACAACAGATTTGTATCCTCGAACCACTAACTGTTTGCTTCTAGTTAAAGTTAAAATATATTTTCCTTTAACAATTAGTGAATAGCTTTTATCCATTAGTAGAAGATCCATATATGCAGGTAAGAATGAATTGGCCCATAGGAATGGAGGTGTACTGCCAGTGTCTCCATCAACCATCCTGCATAGCTTTAATCACATGACCTTGTGATATCTGTAATGTGGTCATGTGACATGGTTCTTGGTCTTTGTTATAGGGTAAGATAGCATGTGCCAATGTTCTGAGTGACCTGTATGCAATGGGAGTGAGCGAGTGTGACAACATGCTGATGCTCCTGGGGGTCAGCGAGAGAATGACCACCAGACAGAGAAATGTGGTTGTGCCCCTAGTCATTAAGGGGTTCTCAGGTAAGATGTATAGAACATTGACTCTCCCCTTACCTATGGACTTTAATGTTAGCTGTTAGTCAGTTCAGGGATATTTATCATATTTTCAGACTTGGCAGAGGAGGCTGGAAGCAGCTGTAATGGTGGACAGACAGTGCTCAACCCTTGGTTCATCATAGGGGGTGTGGCTTCTAGTGTCTGTCATTCCTCAGAGTACATCAAGTGAGCTTTATAAAACAATAACAACAACAACAACAACAACAACTGTTACTACTTGTTTATCCTTTCCTAGACCTGACCAAGCTAGAGTAGGTGATGTTCTTGTTTTGACTAAACCTCTGGGGACACAGATTGCAGTCAATGCCCACCAGTGGCTGGAGGATGTGAGTTCATTTTGAAAGCAAACCTTTAGAGCCACTGTTATTTGATTTTCAGTCGGAGTGGTGGAAGAAGATTGAAGATGTGGTTACCAAGGAGCAAGGTAGAGAGGGTGATTGGTTGTCTAATGGTGTGTATTTTAGTTGTGCTTGTCTGTTCAGTTGTTGCTGCATATGAGGCAGCCATGTTTTGTATGGCTACACTAAACAGGACTGGAGCTAAGCTGATGAGGAAACATGGTAAGCAGGTGGAATTGGGCGTTATAAACTGATTCTCTCGAGGGGAGATCCCTGCCAATCTAATACTGCTACTAGGTGCTCATGGAGCAACTGATATCACCGGATTTGGTATTCTTGGGCACGCCTCTAACCTTGCTGCCACTCAGAAAGAAGCTGTCAGCTTCAGGTTACATACTCTTCCCAGTAAGAAAGAGAGTGCACACACACTTATTATCAATGTGCCTCAGTTTTCTTTCCTCTGCAGTTCTTGACCACATGGACAAGGTGGCCTCAACTGTTGCTGAAAAGGGACTCAATTTCAAACTAAAAGAGGGATTTTCTGCTGAGACATCTGGTACAACCTTTTAGTAATGTGTCAGAGCAAGACACTACATTAGCTTGAACTTTTAAACCTTCCCTCCCCCACCCACCCCCACTACACCCTCCCCCACTCCCACTACACAAACATTTACTAATGACCATTTTTTTGTTTAGGGGGTTTACTTGTAATCCTGCCCCAAGAAGCTGCCACTGCTTTCTGCAATGACTTTGAAGTGAGTGTAGCATGTAATGAACATGTGCTATTTGTGGTGGCATTTCAGTCCATCATTATGATTTGATATTAGGTGCTTGATGGAGTCCCAGGCTGGATAATCGGAGATGTCATTGCAGGTCAGTTCTAGCCTTTAGATAGTCTCATGAGCCACCTATTACCTAGAAAGGGTGGCTTGCAAGACTAACCTTCCTTTGGATGTGTGGATGTCATAATTAATATGATTCACACTGCAAAACAAAACCACAAATTTGCCCCATATAATTTTCATGCCATACAGTAGTGGCCTCTTGCTACATTGTAAGGTTGTGGTTGGTACATTATAAAGGTTGTGTGCACTCGATTGTGTCTGCAGGTGACAGAACTGCCACCATTTCTTCTGATGTGAAGGTCTTGAATGTAGACAACTCTTTGTACACACATTAAAACACAAGTTATAATCGACCAATCATGATGACCTTAAAATAACCCCCACCCCCCAATCCCAAGAATAGTTAATAGATTTTTTTTTCTTGGTGAGTACTGAGTCTTGATGTCTGCTGATCAAATCAGAACTGACTCTGAATTTAGCTGACTGAACAAACTCTTTATCAGTATGATCCTTGTGCAATATTTTTAAAAAACTTTATTTTTTATAAAAAACACCAGATGCAAGTAAAGGAGTGCACGCCCAGTGTTAACCCTTAAAAGACCCTATTGGTAGTACCAGTGTTAAAAAAGTTAATTATTAGTCAGAGAGAGCTGATTTTCCAGTGACTCTGTGAGTGCTGCGACGGAAGGATCGAAACAGTACTTGGTGTCCCACACACGGCAGGTGTTGTCACTGGAACAGGAGGCCAGGTAGCAACCATCAGCGGAGTAACGGAGTCCTGAAACACAGTTGGCATGAGCTGCAAGGGTGCTTGGTTGAGTAGTACTCAGAGATACCTGTGGATGCAACAAGGACGGAGAAAAATGATTGTCAATTTGATGTCCATACCTGGGTTCTATCTACTGCATTAGCTGGGGCATATATACACTCCCCCAAATGAATATTTCACCCTGCATACCTTTACATTTTCCATATTCCATAAATGGAGTTCACCCATGTTGTCACCGGTAACGAAATGAGAGCCACTTGGAGAGAATGATACAGCATTCAATTCCATCCATCCATTACGTAACATCTGCCAAGGCACTGTGTAATAATTTTAGGTGCAACTCACACACAATATTTTATAAGAGACCTTCCTATATACCTTTGAACCTTAGAACAACTTGCCTTGATTTCTCAGGTCCCATAGAACAAGCACTCCTTTTCTCCCACAGCTTGCCAACAGATTCACATCTGAAGGGCAGCTGCTCACATCAAACACTGGCTCCATGTGACCACTCAGAGTGACAACTGCCTGTTGTAACTGAGAGAGGTCCCAGATTTTCACTGCTCCATCCCAAGAACAGCTGGCCTATCATGTAATAGATTGTATTGGAAATACCCTTGTCCTGGGAGGTGATTTGTGTGGACTAACCAGAGCAGACCCCTCATGTAGGAAGACGCAAGACGCTACAGGACTGGTGTGTCCTCTGAGGTAGTGGAGAAGCATACCTGTCTGGACATCCCAGAGTCCAACAGTGTCGTCCCAGCTACATGACGCCAAGACACTCCCATTTTGGGAGAACCGCACATGACTAACACCATACTTGTGACCAACCAATTTAGTCCTTAACTTTTTTGGGGGAGGAAAAAGATCAATAATCATACACCTGAATTGTACTCACTCACTCTAAAATTGGAAGACGTGTGGATGTGTATGCTCTTATCCCACGAGCAAGTAGCTAAGAGAGACGAGTCTGGTGAAAAATCACAACTCCTAACTACGCCTTCATGTCCACCCAGACATGCCACTTCCTGTCCTCTTACAAGGTCTGGTCCCAGGCTCCAAATCCTAGTGGTTTCATCCGAAGAAGAGGTGGCTATGTAGGACCCATCATGTGAGAAAGAGCTACACCATACACTGTTTGTGTGACCCAGAAGGATTGTTGAGGAGGAGCTCATGGACTATTGCTAAAGTAGGATCGGATCGTCACTTATAAGTAATCAGAAATAATTAATTTTTAGCTTCTAGCTATGATGATCTTTACCTATAATAACATAGCTTGAATGGAGGATCGGTTGTCCAGACTCCAAGTGGATATCGCTAACCTGACATCGTTGGCCAATGACTGCGTGTATCTAAAGAGTAAGAGATGAGTGTTAGCTCCCTAGCTAGTTAATTGTAGCTGTTCTGTTCTATCTTCCAGTTAAAAGTCAAAATGATGACTCTCTACATTTGGAACTGTTCAATCCTTTTGAGGAGTATGTTTTATCATATACTCTAGTGCTTTATAGATATATCTTGTGCTGTCTACTTGCATACACAGGCAATGCAGTAAAGAATTGATCTTCAGTTTCAGCACTGCTGACTATCCTGGTTGGTAGTTGGGGTATAATATCCTAGTTAGCTATGTGGCAGAGAAATGGAGAATAACCTCTTCCTGTGAGAGGTGATTTTTCCCTCCCTCAATATAGCATTCCTTATGTATTCTTTTCAGCACTGCTGACTATCCTGGTTGGTAGTTAGTTGGGGTATAATATCCTAGTTAGCTATGTGGTAGAGAAATGGAGAATAACCTCTTCCTGTGAGAGCCCTCCCTCAATATAGCATTCCTTATGTATTCTTTGGTTTCTGTGATCCCCCATCGCATTAAAGAACACATGTCACACACTTATTCTGTTATAATTCCCTTCAAGTTTTCTTCAAAGCATTTTATGTTGTGTTGACTAATTAGAGGTTTCTTTCAGTTTCTTTCCCCATACTAATTCTAGGGACTTCCCCACATTAATAATTTATGATATAGAATAGTTGTGTGTGATCTCATGGGTGTGGTTTCTTGAGCTCGAGTGGACAGGGGACCATGACTACCGAGTGACACACAGTGTATCATGCTAACTCTTGAGGTGCTGTGTTGTTTTTGCAGAGTCTACAGTTGTATCAGTTGTGAGACCCAGTGAAGAAATTCGTGCTGAGTCCCGGCCACTCCTGGAACTTATAGCCACTGAGTGCTACAGTAAGTCAACAACTTATTTCTATAGCAACATTCAAAAAATCACTCATGTGTGCACTATTTTGAAACTGAAAACCATAGCTAAGATGTAATTAGCAATGCTCAGGCCATAAATGTGGTTGGTTGTGGTTTACAGGACAGGTTGCTTGACATGAGAAGGTCACATGGACCAATCAGATTCATGCTGACATCATTGCCTGCAAATCGGATTGGTCCATGTGACCTGGTGGCTGAAGTACTAGCATAGATTGTATAGACTACGTAACCGGGATTGGAAACGCAATATAAACTGCCTGGCCACTCCTTATTGCGCATGCCTGCATTAATTAATAAAAAAGATAAATTTGGGTGTTAAGTGTGCAGCCATTGATCCTGGTGATTTATTTCAGGTTCTTCTTCACCTCTGCACCTTCTTGTTCTCTGCCCGAACTATGAGTGAAGATATTGAAGCCTCCCTCTCAGTCGATCATCCCTGAGGAATATAATATTAAAAATGAATATACTCTAATCATTGAGCTTTTTCTCGGCAAGGGAATGCATACATTTGGAAAGCATAGGTGGAGGGCATAAAGGAATAACTACTTGTTATAAATATAAATTGGGGTCACTAGAAATAACTTTCACTTTTTCAAAAAAAAGGTACGCAAAGACACACCCAGCAAATGTGAACTATTGGCTGAAACTCTTGAATACATGCAAAGTTCACTACATTTTAGGTATGAGGGCATGAAGTAGAGTGTACACTAAACTCTGAAACTGTAAGTTGAATATTTACTCTTTCATGTAAGAGGATACAGGTACACAAAGCCAAAACAGGCTAAAACAGGCTGGTATGGGTGTCCTAGCAGCAAAAAATTTGCTTTTTGCACAAGTAAGGTGGTGAAGTTACTAGCTATGCTATGGACTTACTTCTGAACTTTGAGAGGTCGATTCCTCCATGTTAGGCTTTTTCAGCTCTTCCACGCACCGCAATACAAATTGTACCACGCATGTTGTATTGTTACTATGGGGCGTTTCCAATCCCGGTTACGTAGTCTATACAATCTGTGGTACTAGTGTCAAGCAACCTGCAATCCACTGTACTTACCGTAGTAAAAGTGGGTGTGACCATTGGTGCCCCCACCAATAATCAATTTTTGCATGTGACTTGTTGGTACATACACAATTTGTCCTTTAGAGTGATATTATTCCTCCATTTATGGAGTGATGTATTGTGCTGTGTCCTCTGACATTAGATTGATGCTTCTAATTAGAGGTTTTACTGTGATATAGAATGGTGTGTGGAATTCAACTTGGAAGTGCCTGCCTTTGCCAGCAGGAAGCAGCTGGATGCCGAAGAAGAAAGAAAATCAGCCCCCCAGGACCTCATCTTTGACACACAGGTATAATTATATGCTATAAATGGCATAACATTATTCATGAAGTTGTTAGTTTACAATGAAGGTCAGTCTTTGTTTAATGTTGTGGACTGCAGGTCTCCATGACATCTGAGTACTCAGAGGCATGTGATACTGACGAATATGATAACTATGACGTGTGTTAGCTTCCCATTTCTCCTACATCAAGTACAAGATTTTTCCCCCTCTTGTTTCAGGGCTTTGATAGTGAGAGCAGTGTGGAGTATTTCCTCAGTCCATTATTGGAGAAGGAAATTGTGTGCGTTCAGAGGGTCTTTGGGGAAAACTCAATAGAGAGCAGGTGAGAGGATCAGATAGGACCTCCTGAATTGTATTCCTGGAGTTACTATACACTCGCACATACTGACAGAGTCCATGCTGGCATTGATGAGATGGATCTCTTCTTCAACATTGACATGAACAACTTACTGGATGTAAGTCAAGTCCCTCCCAGATCCTCCCATGTCCTTCCCACATCTTTCCCACATCCTGCCATGTCCCTCCCACTTCCCTCCCATGTCCTTCCCACTGCCCACATCCTCCCATGTCCCTCCCACATCCTTCCCACCCTCCCATGTTCCCTCCCACATCTTTCCCATGTCCCTCCCACTTCCCTTCCACTAAACCGATTTTTTCACAGACTTACACAGGCTCAGCTTGGAGAGTGAATTTGGATCGGCCCTTTGTCATACTCCTCCACATACGTAGCATCAGCAAATACCTGGATGCCGTGGGTAAGGAAGGGTCTGTCCCTGGGGACCAGGGCAAGGGGCTGAAATGAGGGTATTTATTTTAATGTTTTGACAGAACCCATGGTGGAAGTGTTTCAGGAGTCCACGGAGGTCAAAGGAGAGAAGCTCAAGGCAGGCGTGGGGTTGCAGATGAAGAAGTGAGTTAATTTTTATTGAATCATGTGGAGTTTTACGTTTGTTGCTGCAGGATAATGGAGACATTCGTGATTCACCAGTGGAAGGACCTAACCAATTCTAGAATGGAAGAAATATGTATGTGAGCATGATCATATTTCCCTCTTGTTTATCTGTTTGTTTGTTTATTTGTTTGTTTGTTTAATGGTTTGTCTGTTTGTGTTGTGTAGTGAAGAAATTGGATGACAGAGGAGGTCCTTCAATCAGTCAAGGAGCTTCCATCAGACATGATAAACATAAACTGTATGAAAGTTCAGCTTTTCTTTTAGTGGCTACAATAATTATGTATCATGCATAGTTCTGCCCCTGCACTTAATCGGCAATCATCCCTGGGTGCTCAAGTCAGCCTCTTTCCAACTTCTGGGTCATCAGAGGTAAGGGAAAAGGAAATCTTGATTAATAATGTATAGTAAAGCACTTCCTCAAGCAATGTTCCCCCCCCCCCCCCCCCCCCCCCCCCCTCTCAGGCTGACAAAGCAATTCCTTCTATTGAGAATGGATTCCTAGTTCAGGTATTTTTACAATGTTTTAGCCAGTAGGGCGTGGCCAGTTTCTTTTTTTTCTTTTTTTTTCCCCCTTTCAGTTTCTGCAGTATGCTCTCAATCGCATCCACTCTCTCAATGAATATTGTGTGATCTGTGACGAGAGGCATGTCCTGGAAAGTGGTCTTCTCAAGGTATGACCACTTGATCCTAAATCCCCCCCCCCCCCCAAAAAAAAAAAAAAAAACAACAAACTTTTCTTGTTGTGTGTGCAGCCCTGTGTGTGTTGCAGGGAGCTCTGCGTCTTTGCCTTCCAAACATTGGGTGTCATGGCTGATGCAGCTGAAGCCATTGCCACAGACGCTGATGTAAGTAATTCTCTCTCTCTCTCTCTGATGTCCCTGTCTTCATTCAAAGAGACCAATTCTGTTACCATATCATCATAATCCAGGTTGTGGATCTGTTGATAGCAATGGCCAATGCAGCTGCCAAGAGTGATAGATGTAATCTCATCCTTGACCCCTACCCCTCGGTGGTGGACCCAAAAGACTCGTCTCAACTTGCCCTTGATCCTAAAGTACTTGGTCCATAAATTTTTAGCTGTATCAAGTAATCTTTTTCCTTCCTCACAGAATAAAGATTTTGACTTAGTGAGGAAGGTGCTAGACGATGTCGTTAAGTGTAGAGTTCTTCTTATGGTGAGTGGCCATTTATGATCGGCTTTGTTATGTGGATCTCTATTCTCTCTGTCACCGCAGAAAGGAAGAGCCACCAATATCCAAAAGACTCTAAATGCACACCATAACTTGGCGTATCCCCTCATGCAGTGGTAGGTGCAATATGGGTGTGTGTTAATGGCAAATTAATTTTTTTACCTGCAGGATAATAGCAACCTGTAGAGCACACATTGTTCTATTGCCTCAGGGCAGAGTAAGTCGCACTATACTGTCAACTGATCATAATTCTTCCATATTTGGAACAACAGCTGCTGAAGTCGATGAAGACCAAGTACCAGTTTCTACTTGTGAGCAGCCCTCCAAAGAAGGAAGCTGCTTTCAAAGCTGCCAAGAAAAATCATGGAAGCACATTTGCTTTCCAGTAAGTCGTGAAAGATTGCTGTGAAAATTTGGTTCCAATATCCTTAATAATACTAGTGGTTCCAATATCGAGAACTGGCATTCGATTTTGAGGAAAAGTTTAATCAATGCTTCTGGAACCAAATATCAGGTATAGTGATTAATTCTATGTGTTTAATTGATTGATTAACCCTTTAGTTACATGGAGCAGCACATGGACATGGCATATACCTCAGCCCAAAGTCAAATGTTTCATTTGGGTATGCATCATCACACTCCAAGCCCCTCCAGGGGTCAAAGGTGAGACAATTAAAGGATCAACAGGCCATGCATATATTTCCATGCTCTTCATTTAGTCATCACCATCAACTGGATACAATCAAGAATGTTTAGCGGGAAAACTGAACTTGAGATGTCTCACCCTGTGTGAAGGTAGTGTGGATAAGAATACCATGCAGGTCAGTTTCACTGATGGCTGCTTTGTATTCCTTTGCAGTGATTACATCAAAGGATTTGAAGAAGAATAACGATATATGGGTGTGTCCCAACAGTGACTACGTTTGTACCAGATTTTTCTTTGTGTATGATACATCCACGTCGGTGAGTATCGACACAGCTTCCCAGAAATTTCAGAACGAAATTGATAATGCTATGGCGTACATAAATATCCTTAAAGGTGTTACTTAGCTATAGTCTTTTTTTCCTTTTCAGTATCATCCTATATCTATTCATACGCCCACGCAATAATTCATTCAAACCACGAGGCCGCCGGCGCGGCGCGCCACACCCCACAACTGTTGGAAATCATGGAGTCGAGAGAGAAACCCCTGCTTTATCAGGGAGATAGATATCCCGATGAATTGCAAGAAATGATTGAGAATGTCTTCTGCGTGTTGAGACCGGACGATCCAGATTTAGAAGCCAAGAAGAAAGAGGTGGTGGCCTTCGTTCAACATGTGCCCATAGACGACAAGCTTCTGGACCAGTTTCCAGCACTGAAGGTGATAGGAAATCATGGTGTGGGATATGACCACATTGATGTTCCTGCATGTCTGTCGCGTGGAATAAAGATCGGATACACACCCAAAGTTGTAGATGATGCAACTGCAGATATGGCCTTTGCTCTTTTGCTTTCTTCTGCCAGAAGAGTTTGCGAAGGGGATAGTATAGTTCGTGATCCATCTACCACTTCCTTCGATATGAACTGGTTTGGTTATCAAGTGACGGGTGCAACCCTGGGAATCATTGGAATGGGTTCCATTGGCATGAAGATTGCAAAGCGTGCTCTAGGGTTTAGCATGAAGATCCTCTACAACAAGAGACATCGTCATGAAGAGAGTGTTGAAAAGGCTCTGTCAGCTGAGTATTATGCCTCGCTACATGAGATGCTCCCAAAATGTGACTTTGTGGTCCTTGCAATTCCAGGGATAAAGGAGAACAAAAAGATGTTCTCCACAAAGGAGTTTGGTGCTATGAAGAAGACAGCAATACTTGTGAACATTGGTAGAGGTAGTGTGGTTGACCAGGAAGCACTATACTCAGCCCTTGTTGATGGGACCATAGCAGCTGCTGGATTAGACGTGACAAGTCCGGAGCCTCTGCCACGAGACCACCCTCTCTTGAAGCTACCCAACCTTACCATCTCTCCCCACACTGGTACTGCAACTTTGCATGCACGTCGAAAGATGGTTCAGCTCATCATAGACAATATTTTGTGTGGTTTACAAGGGAAACCTCTAGTGTATGAAGTAGCAAAATGATAAAAGTTTGTGGCGCGCGCGAGCAACACGTGGTCATGTGACTTTACTGTGAGTCTAGTCATGACCATAGATACTATAGACTAAGTATCTATGTCATGACTGATCAATCATGGAGTATATCTTCTCCAAGGATTTTTCAACTTCTTTCTCCCCTCAAGACGATCCTTATATCGGGCTGTGGTGGGGGGTATGATGTGACAAGTGGACTTCCCCTATATTTCGCCCTGAAGGCGCAGGGAAAAAAAGTGCTTCTGGGCAATCTCACTTTCACTAATCTTCAGAGGAATGTCAAAAGTGAAAAGTCTTACTATAGCGACAAGTGCGTTAAAGTTACACATGACATGCAAGTCCAGACATCAGCTGGTGATTATTTTCCAGAGTACTACCTCTCCAAGTGGTTTTGGGAGAGATTTGAGGAGGATGTGCCCATTTATACGTTTAGTAGGGACACGGGTGTTGTCCAGTTGAAGAAGGCTTACTCCAAGGTGTGTTCAGAGCATAATGTAGAGGCAATTGTGCTAGTGGATGGTGGGACGGATAGTCTTATGTTTGGAACAGAAGAAAGATTGGGTACACCTACTGAAGATCAAACTAGCATTGTGGCTGTCAGTGAAGTTAAAGATGTTTCGATGAAGCTGATTGCTGCCATAGGGTTTGGTGTGGATTCATTCCATGGTGTCTCACATGGTTTATTCCTAGAGAACGTTGCGACCATGGAAAGAGAAGGTGGATACCTAGGCTGCTTCTCTGTTCCCAGACAGTCCACAGAGGGTGGGCTTTATTTGGAAGGATATCGAGCAGTGGCAAAATGCATGCAGCCTTCTATTGTGTGTGCGTCCATCACAGATGCCATGCAGGGAAATTTCGGTAATTATCATTCAACTCAGAGGACAGGCAAATCGGAACTTTTCATAAATCCATTGATGCCAATTTATTGGACCTTTGAAGTGCAGAAACTAGCAGCACAGATTCCCTATGCATCCACACTTGGTTCCACCAAAACTGCCCTAGAGGTTACCAGAGTGATATACACTCATCATGGTGAGCTCAAGAAGAAAGACAAACTCAGAAAATCAATTTCTTTGCCAATGTGATGATTTTGCTTTCATTGTACACACACACCTTGGGTTCCATGTGAAGTGTACGTGGTTGTATTATTACTGCTATTCAATGTGCCTCTTTGGCTAATTTGGCATGGCAGTCTGCTTTTAAGCTTATAACTAGACAATAGTAATCAGAAACTGGTTAATATAATCTGTGCATACCACACAATGATTAAGCTGGAATATTAATTAGAATCAGGGCCAAACAGATGGGGTTATTATGTTAATAGTTGGAATAGTCCATACTTCATAATATCTTGTGTCTGATATTTAACCTATACCTATATCCAATAGCAAGTGCCATAAGTTGTCAGTTAAAATTCATTAGAAAAGTGAGATTGGAAGAACCGATAAAAATAATTATACTTGGGACTACAATTAACCACTTTATTATATAATCTAAGATGTATGCAGCTGAAGGATGACGTGTTAGACCAAATGCATGTTTTAAGTGTCAACATAATAAGGATGTCTGTTCACATGAAAAACATACATATTTACACACAGCACTGAATTTTAACATGAAAAAAATGACGGGTCTAATTGGTGAGGGGGCTTTTTGCCGTGCCTGCTGCTAACTTGCTTGGCTGTGTCCTGTGGACAACAGCTTTGGCTCTCATCTGAGCAAGATTTGGATTTCTCATGTGTGGGAGATGTGCGATGGCTTGTCGGTCTTGGCGAGTCACACTCTTGTTGTAGTCTCCAGAATCGAAGTACTGTTTTCCTCCCTATGTATGCATACATTATACCACCAGGAAAAAAAATGAAAAACTGACCAGTATGATGGGGTCAGACTCATTGAAGTTAAGACAGTGACTCACCGTAGCAGATATCTTCCGCTGAGCAATGCCTGGAGGTGCTTTCTTGAATCCATATTTTTCTTTGAATTTTTCCTCAGCAGCTCGATCTGTCTACACACACACACAACAGACACACACCATATCATCTAGTAGACTTAGTATCCCATTTATATGAGACAACCCCCTAATGGTCAGTGTTAAACCACCTTACCTTCATGGGATTAAGAAGATTCCCACTAGAAGCCTCCTTTTCCTTTGTCTGTTCCTCCTGAGGAGCATCTTCTTGCTTGGGATCTTCTGAAGACATCTCAAATCTGGACTACGCTGTGCCGATCGCTGAACTCTAAACAAAGACACACACACACAGACACAGGATCCAGGAAGGGTGGAGCGATAAACAGGTAATCGAATATGCTGCGTTGGCATTTTTAATCACGTGACTTCCCGCCTTCTAAAATGCACCTGAAGTCTGAAGTGTTGGCCAGTTTCTTTCTTTATTTTCTGCTGCCTCTAGCACGTAGTGCTGGGAAGGAGACAGTCAATATCATAGATGTAAGTTCTACAGCACAGATAGCTCAATGCTGTTACTTGTTTCACATGTACTCTTATCTTAAAACATGAACAGTGCTCTCAGAAAGGTCCCTTTACTAACGTCTCACTTACAGACATTTACTACAATATAGTGCCTGTTGGTGCATCATGTACACACATGGTATGGAGTACAGTAGGATATCCAACGCTATATATAGCACACACAGAAGACATCAAAAATTGCACATGTAGTGCGTCAAGTTATAATGATTCTTTCCCAAGTGAGGACTCAGTCAAGATTCCCGGCCTAAAAAGTGATTTCTCCTTAGCCATTATTTTTAAAAAGATAATCGAATTCGATGCTACTGCCAACAGCTATACAGTAGAGCATTTCAACTTTGCTGCAGCATGCAATGACAGTGACACTGATGATGATTTGAACTACAATTTTATGGCTTTGAATGATGAAAATATCAATTGGACATTTAGTGCAGAAAGTGCAACTTTCAATGGAAGGTCCTTTGATGAACATAACATATCTATGCTATTTTCCATCAGAGTAAGTTACGTATATCCATCTAAGTACACCACTAGCAAGCAAAATAAATTTACAATCTATTTGGAGGGATCTTGTGACCTTATTCTGTACCATGACCATGTTTAGTAATAGTAATTTGTACAACATTACTATTTGGAGTTGATAACAATTATGGCCTTGCTCAGTATGTTATTTTCTTTTTGCAGACCAGTATCCCTAAGCTTATTGGAGAACAAAGATTGGACTATTTCCCCAAGACACTCTTCACTGAGAATTCTACCACATTCGATATCATTAGTGAGAACTACCCGTTCAAAACAAAATTTGGCCGCTTGGCTCTAGAGATGATGATAATTCATGGGCCAAATGTGGAGAATGGCTCCATAGACATTCTCAGGTATTCGGACGATGAGTATACACCATCTGTTTTTTCAACATATACTTACAAAACAAGTGGGAATAGTAAGAATCCCAATGAATACCAAGGAGGGTACGTGCAGTGGAAACCCATATCCTACCAAGACGATGGCCGTAAATCAACAGCTTCACAGCAAGTGACTGTCCAACCAGCAAAGTCGTCCTCACTCTGCATGGTAAATGAAATTCCAGTGGGCCTGGCCTCGGCTTTGTATGGTATGAATGTCACAGAGTCCATAGTCTCCAATGTTACTCACTGGTTCGTAGTGTTTGGCACATCTGGTGATGAAACATTCATTAATTCAAGCCATAATACTTGGTAAGTTGCTGTTATTCCTAGTGTCCACTCTCCATACAGGGCTCACAGTAACACTCTAGTATTGTCCGGACATGATGATCTAATGGCAATTTTAAGAGTATAGCTATAATAGAAAAATTAGTCAGACAAAGGCAGAAAATGACCGGACAAAATAAAGAAATTGACTGGAAAATGTCCTGTGACTGACTGTTATTGTGAGCACTGCTGTGGTCCACATAATATGAACCTTTCAACATTTCATCATCAACACATGAATTTATAAACATAATATTTGATGTGCAGGACAGTTGTAGTTGGACATGGTAAGGTGCCTCAGGACAGATTATCTGCAACAGTTTTGATTGTCATTTTTGTGGGTCTTGGGATCCCTGCTATACTGGTGTTGGTGGGTGCTGTGTACGTCTTTATCAAGAAAAAACCATGGGAGAATGTAAACCGATGGGTGAATAGCAGGAGAGGAAAAGGCTATTCAAGATTATCATAATTAATTTTTTTGTGTAAAAATAATAATTATGTACGTCATGAGGCTCGAGTTATGCGCATGCACCAAAGTTTTGCTTAAACAAGCAGCGCAGCTCATAGTTTAGAAAAGATGTTTGTTCTCGGAAGTATTCGAGCAAGTTTCGTGGTACACTTCACAGCTGGTCTTGGCTTGGGGACTATTCTTCTCTGCTACGTACTAGCAGTAGCCTATGGCCACGTCCCTGCATGGCTGCCCATGATCAGTGACTGTGCTGTTCGCGCCCCAGAGAAGTTTCCTTTCAGGTTTGGGCTAGTTACAACATCTTTGCTGTTGGCGCTGGAGAATGTGATCGTTTACCTAGCGGCCGTTCCTAGAAGTGCCATAGCGATGTTGCTAGGGCTTGTGGCTTCCTTGTGTCTCGGGATAGTCGGTGTTGTCAATGAAGACGAAGCCTCAAAAGTTCATTCAGGTGAGACTAGCCCCTCCCATCTTTTAACTCCTTAAGGGTGTCAATACATAGTAACTGAGGCATGTGCTACTATAAGCACTAATTAACCACAAACACTACCGCGCTAAAATAACAGATAGTAAACCACAATAGTAGCAGCTGCTCTGGCACATCTAAAATCCATGCTAGCATGATTAAAACACAAATCACGGCAACTCAGGAACCAAGCATGGAAATGAGCCAATATTTTGCGTACAATAACTACAAGGTAAGGTCTGAAAAGTTACGATTTGTTTTAGTTCATATCTATTCTAGAATTTCCAGAATGCATGGTCTTGTTCCAGAATGCAGCGGTCTTTGAGATGCAACGCAGTTTACCTTGAGAATGAAATCGGTTGTAACATCTGTGAAAATCATCAGGCACTCTTCATTTTTGGTGTGTGTAGTACTATTTTAGTATGTAATAACTTGGTCCAAGCATAGATATACTATACTATGGTCCAAGTTAGATGTCTCTAAGGCAAATAGTTTTAAAGCTATTCTTCCATAGCAACCATGCGTGGGTGGGATGTATCGGCACCCTTAAGTTGCAATTACATTGAAAAGCGGCCATGGTTGTTGTACAGTAGGCTTTCAGTCTAGGATATACAGAAATATTAATTAATTTAATTTTCAGTGACTGCAGTGATTTTCTTCGTGCTGTACTGGGGAAATATGGTAGTGCTGACTGTGCTTTCATCTCGAACCCTTCTCCCTTTATGTTGTTCCCGTAACTCTCCAAGTGGTTGGAAAATAGGAGTGCTTCTTCTAAGACAGATACTCACTGTCATTTGTGGAGTGGCTCTCATCATCACTGCCATTTTAAGTATCCTTCATATGTATACTTGTGAATGTTGTTATTATATTCACTATATATTATATACATGAGATCCCTTTAGATGTATACGATTGGGAGAGGAAATTAATTATTAATAACATGCAACACCTGTGTTAAGCTTGATCATGGTTATTCATTGTTGTTGTTTCTCCATAACTATGACTTCTTATTCTAGGTAGTATTAGCTGGGGCAAGAACAAAATTTACATTGCTTTATGTGAATGGTAAATGAGAATTAAGTTTTCACTAGCTATTAAAATTGAGGTCTTGTCTTCTCCAGGATTGGTACAATCGCCATACTGACTTTCATCTGGAGTTTCTCGAGTGATTTGGCTAATGTTAGCATTGCAGAAGTCCAGAGTCAGCCCAAAACTGGATCCAGAATGGAGTACAATAATATTAATAGTGATAGTCATGATGATAGTCATGAATCAGCAACACTTATAGTCACCAAAAAATAACAAGTTTTCAATTCCAAACAAAAAAAAAAAAAAGAGTTCATGCAAAAAAAGCTGTAGAACTTATTAAAGATAAGGACGAACATATTTTTCACATTGCTTGAAGGCGTTTATTATGGGTTGGATGCCATCATCAGGCCTTGTTTTCTTCAGTATTTTATTTTGATCCCACTTCTTTAGCCTAGCTCCCCAGTAATGGTTCATTCGTAAGTCTCCAACTGGAAAATTTTTACTTCTACCCTTTAGCAGAATGTTATGATGAACACTGGCTGCACGTAAGTTCTTGGGTATGTAAATAGGCTTCACCATAGGGTTGGCAGGCTTGTGTGTCCTCCGCATCAGACGTTCTATCATTAACTCCTTTTCAAGAGGCTTCCCTAAGAAAAGATAGTTTTGCATGGAAAATTCTGAGACTTCTGGATGAATCTGGCTGAAATGCTTTACAATTCGATTCATGAACCCAGGATTGGTGTCATTTGGCGAGAAAGGGTATTCATCCATGTCTATCGCAGTCTGCCATTCGGTCTCGTCTTTGTAATTGTCAATGCAGTTTTGGTATGCAGGGACTTGGGTTTTCATTACAGTGTAGGGATTATGAGTGTGCCAGTCTATGTAAGTGATATAGCCATCATCCTTAAAGAGCTTAAGCTTCTCTGATTGAGACTCGTTCTCGTGCACCCAAGCATCATAAACATAGACATGCTCAACTCCAGCATAGCGTAGATACTGCAACCACATCTTCAGTTCTTTAGTTGTCAATTTGGCCCTATCTTTCACATATATACGCATTAACAGCACAGCAGTTAAAAAGTATGGTGGTTTTGGTGCTCTTTTTACCCACTCCAGGCAAGATTGGTCACTTGGGTTAGTGGTACTATTGACCCACACACCTTCATGTCCTTCATGGAGTGCTGAGTTGTTACGTGGTACCATATCATCCTCAATGTGATGACTATGTTCTTTGTGTTCTTCGTATCCAATAGGATCTGCCTTTTCATGTCCACTCTTTGGAATCCAAACTCGATGTTTAGAATCTGCTCTTTGAATCCTTGTATACTTATAATAAAATAACAAGAACATTATCGATATCAGCACTAGTAATATTGTGCCTGATGGAAGAAACTTCATTACAAGTTATGACAACTTCCATGCATAGCAACAATCAAATTCAAGTGGAATTCCCAAATATGATTTATTATGAATACAGCATATGCATTAAATTTGGGCTCTTTTGAGTCCCTTGTATACTTAGAATAATTAGGAAAAGAGTATTGATACAAGCACTGGAAACTGAGTTTCGATAACAATAGAATCCCCCCAAGCACATATTGTATAATGCAAGTGGATAGGCCTTGGCTAATATCAATGAAGCAAAATTAACTCATTCCTATCAGAGGTAAGGCCGCACATGTCTCTCACATTCCTTAAAAGCATCTATGATTGGCAGCATGCCATTGTCCGGCCTTGTTTTCTTCAGAATCTCGGGAGTATCCTCACCCCAGTTCTGGAGCCTGGCTCCCCAGTAATGATTCAAACGTAACTCATCATCGGGGGCATTTCGACTTCTACCACTCTTTATACCATTATGGTGAACTTGTGCGTTAACATTCTTTGGAATGTAAATAGGCTTGACTAGAGGATTGGCAGGATTATGTGTCCGTCTTAGGAGACGTTCAATCACGAGTTCCTTATCTAAGGGCTTTCCTAGAAAAAGATAGTTCTGCATAGTGAGCTCTGAAACTTCAGGATGGAATTCGCTGTAATGCTTAATGTAGCGATAGAGAAAACCCGGGTTGGTATCTTTTGTGGAGAATGGGTACTCGTCTATATCAATGGCTGCTTGCCACTGGGTCTCACCAGAAAATTTATTGATACAATCTTGGTACGCAGCAACTTGTGTGCCTGAAATGGTGTAAGGGTTGTGGGTATGCCAATCGATGTAAGTAATGTAGCCATCATATATGAAGAGCTTAAGTTTGTCTAACTGAGACTCGTTCTTGTATACCCAAGCATCATAGACATAGACATGCTCAACTCCAGCATAACGTAGATACTGTAGCCACATCTTCAGTTCTTTAGTTGTCAATTGGGCCTTATCCTTCTCATATATACGCATCAATAACACAGCAGTTAAAAAGTATGGCGGTTTTGGTGCTCTTTTCACCCACTTGAGACAAGTTTGATCCTTTGAGTCGTCACCCAAGATGCTTTGACTGCTTGGTTTAGTGATGTTGTGAACCCACACATCTTCATGTCCTTCATGGAGAACTGGATCAACATGTGGTGCCATGTTATCCACGATGTAGTGACCATGTTCATGCCCTTCTGCATCTGCCACACCATCATTCCTTAACTTCCTGTGTAGCTTCTCCACTTGCTTTTCCAACTCTGCATATGTGTGCTCTCTGGTACTGGGATGTATTGTGTGCTTGAAACCAGCTAAAAGCATCACCATTAAAACTACTCCTACCAGCAGTACGTTTCTCCTCCTCAATCTAACCAACCAAGAACAGACCTTCGGAGCCATTATTATTTTTCACAAGGTCAAAGGTGGAACTATATGATAGTTCATGCGCATGCCCAACTGCCAACTGCATGCTACGCCTCTAGCTCCACCCACCTTTATCTTGTATTTTATTTGCCGTTACTGCACTGATAAACTCCTTAGTGATGGAGGTTTTTGGAAAGATAAGTGCCAGGATATTCATAACTGTCGGGGCTATGGTGACAACTCTCACCATTCTCCTATGCTACACTTTGGCAATATCTCTACACCACAGACCTGTTTGGCTCCCAACAATAAGTGAATGTGGAGATCTACCTCCTGAAAAGTATTTCTTTCGCTGGGGCATCCTAGTGGGTGGTCTCGTCTTAGTGGTAACGGCTGTGACTTTGTATACAGCTCAACGGACTTCTACTGTTAGTTTAGCTTTGGGTATTTTGGCAGGATTGTGTTTGAGTGGAGTTGCAGTAGTTGGGGACAATGAAAACAACACTGTTCATACAAGTAAGTATGACTAGAATCAATGTTTTTATAAGCTAGCTAGCTACTTCTACAAATCTCTCATTCTTTTCCCAGTATTTGCTGTCGTGTTTTTCGTTTGTGAAGATATCAAGGATATTTTGTTTATCGTGGAGGGCTACCAGCAAATGAGTTGCACATCTCTAACAGTTATGATCTCCAGCACTGCAGTGGCTATCATATCTACTCTCATTAAAAGTATCCTATAGCTAGCAAAGAGCAGTTCGTAGATATGAATTGGGCCATGTCTATTCTTTAACACTAAATTTTGCTCAGTTTTTCAGCCTCCATGTGTGTTAAGGACCATTTCTGACTTTCCATTGCTTGCCATAGTGGAATGGTATGATGCAAGCCTTCATACCATTACTGTACAATGATATTATTATGTAAATCATACAGGACAAATACTGCCGCCATTATAATTGCTCAAGTGTGCATAGCTGGAACTCTAAGTAATATCTTTATTGCAGAAATTGATAGAAAAAAATCTTCTAATCAAGTGACTGAAAAAGTAGACCAAGAAATCTGAGATATTTTTTACACTCTCCAATTTTATTCATAGCTAACTACACAATGATCATTTCTGTGTAATGGTTATGATTTTGTTAACCAATGCCTTATTAATCATACTATGAATAGTTATAATCATGTGATCCCCAAACAAGGTCTTCAAAAAAAAAACAAAACCTCTCACTGATAGCTACAGCTCTCTATATATTATTTGCTCTTGTGTTAAAATGAAAGTGATAGGAAAGATAAACTTCAAGGCAATCCTCTTTTTTGGGCTGATAGAAATACTGGTCACTATCTTCCTCTGCTACATATTAGCAGTCACCCTGAAGCATAAGCCAGCCTGGCTTCCAACGATCAGTGAGTGTGGAGAATTACCTCCAGAGAAGTACTTCTTCCGATGGGGGATTCTTGTGGGTGGTATTCTGCTGATACTGGAGGCTGTGGTTCTCTACTGTGCTGATTATGCCTCCCTTTTGGTCAGCGTCCTGGGCAGCATAGCAGGGCTAGGTCTCACTGGTGTAGCATGTGTTGCTTCAAATGAAAACAGAACTGTACACTTGGGTAAGTGAATTGGCATACAGCAGCTAGTACTACTTTTCTATGTGTTGTTGTGTGTTTATTCAGTTTTCGCTCTGTCCTTCTTTGTGCTTGAGGACATAATGGTTCTGCTCCTGCTGTTGTGTAGCCACAAGTCCATGTCTTACAGGTCACTGGCCATGAAGATCCCTTCCACTATAGTGGCCTGTGCAGCCACCACTCTAAGATGTATCCTTTTAGAGTGTGAATTGAAAGTGTGTGATATTATATAATAATGTGTTTCAAGGGTACACGGAAACAGTTAATGTTTTCTTCTTAACTTCATTTCCAGTCCTTATTGTGTTTGATGTCATAAGACTCTCTGGTGATATTCCAATAATCCCCATTATTGAATGGTAAGTAGAGGTACAGTGTACCCTCACTAATCCAAATAGCTTGGGACCAGAGCCCATTTGGATTAGTGGATTATAGTGAATACATAGGAGCACTCTCTGGGTTTGGATTAGTGAGGGTCTGGGACCTCAGCCCCCTCTGTTCACAAACCGTACTTAGAGATTGCACTAACTCACTCTTCCTACACTGATGAGCTAGTGACACTGTCACTGTATGGGTATGTGGTATGGCTTGAGGGAATCTACTGGACTGTGAAAAACTGTCTATGTAACGGGGCTATTCTGTAGGGTCAAATATTTTCAAAATTCCTCAAGTTTATGTTGAAAGATATATTCTACTATTTATAGTAGATTATATCCTCCAACATTGAGCTCAGAAGCCTCAGTAATTTTTGAATACAGAATTACCCTGCTTCACCTTAGCTATTACAATAATCTATGTTGTAGTGGTGATGTTGACATATTCTCATTACCATAGGATCAACACTTTTGCTTTGATTTTCTACCACCTGAGCCTGTCAGACGAGTTGTCCCATCTGTATCTTGCAGCACTGGAAGATGAGACTCCAAAGTCACAGAAACAATCTCAAAATCCATCTTCCTCAGTCACTCCCCTGCCCGTTAAAACCCCACTTTTATGATTGTCAAAACTATATACTTTGTCAAACTATAAAATGTGAAGAAGAAACGATGAAAACTAAACTAATTATACACTCTATGTAAAATGAAACAAGCACAAAAATGATGGTATCGTATGTATTGATGCAAAGAAGGCAGGAAAAATGCATTAAAAACTTATAAGCCAGTCTTTGAAATGGCAGCAAGCAGTGTTAATGATGATATTGAGCACGCTGAATATGAATGAATCAAAAGGTTCTGATGATATAGTTAGTGTCGTTGTCGCTGACTAGCAGCATTCAACATGGCGTGAGTTTCCTCAACTAGAGCAGCCAATGCAAACTCAAATTGTGCCTGAATGAAAGGGGGCATTCACGAGATACCATCATACCTGGTAAAAAGTTTATTCATAACAAACTCACTTTAGTTCGAACCATATTGGGCCTGTTATCTCTCAAATGCTCCACCGTAGCTGCCAAGTTAAGTTCCTTAGCTCCTGTGAGAATGATAAATTCAAGAGATAAACAAACACAGTTGATACAATATGGGAAAGAATAGCAACAAGACCTTTCAATATTTGAGAGAGAGCCATGTCAATAAGAAGATAAGTCCCAGTGCGTCCAACACCTCCACTATACACACACAGCAACCACAAACAAAGTATAAGATTTGTTTGTTGACCCTTTACCAGACCAAGGGAACTATCACCCAGCTGTTTCAAAATAGGCAGGGCCAGCCAATTCATAATTATGAAAATGATTGTGTACCTGCAGTGAAGCAGCAACGGAGTGTGCTGCCATGCTTCATGTGCCTTATTCACCTTCCTATTATGTAGTAACATGTACCAAAAGAACTCATATCTGCCACATGGTTTAAAATGGCTGACCTTCTGAATTCCAAAAGGGGTGTGGCTCTCTTAGGGGAGGACACAGAGGTCCAAGAGAGAAACTGGAAGTGGGTGACGGTTCGAGACTCCCCAGTCTATCAGATAAAACGACATCAGTAAAAATCAGTATGAGTTGGAAGCTCAAAAAAGATAACTCACCCTCGTATTCTTGAGGTAAAGACTACGGATGATGTAGTCATCGGAATGAGGGTGCTCTGATACAAGCCGGACCTGCATCACAAAATAGATAAGGTTCACACACTACACAATCAGAAATACCTCGTAATTCTGGAAGGAGGTCACACCACTGGTGGGCCAGTACTGGACTGACTGGGTCTGCATAGGAGAAAAAAGCAGGAGGAATCCATTGATAGGAAAACCAAAATATACGAAACGAAATGTATTACATACCAATCCCATATCAGCCAGTGTAGTCAGCATAACCACAACTGCTACATTTTGTTCCCATACCATCTGGAATTAGAACAATAACATTAATAGCAGCCACTTTGTTCCCATACCATCTGTGTTAAAGCTTAAGGGCCAAGAATCAGAATTTTAGAACACCGCAATGAAAGGATGGGAACACTGACCTGCCAGAAGTCGGCAACTGTGTTCTGCAGTGGACCCTGGGTAGCAATGTACTTGGGGTGAGCTGGGTCAGTATCCACCTAAATCAAGAACAAAATGGTTAATTAATTTCAGGGGCTGGTTCATATCAGTGCTTAGGGGTTAACCCGTGGAAGACCACCTGTAACTTCATTACAGTGAAGGAAAGGCCTTCCCACACAAATCCCCTGAGCTGGTGGTATGTCACTACTCACTATAAAGCTGGCGTTGATGTAATCTGATCCGTTCACATTGTGCTCTTCTTCAAGCTTCACTCTGCTGTGGTCATCTAATGTACACACACACACAATATTCAATACATGCATACATGTCACAAGCATGTATACAGGATACAAGTCACACACATGTATAGACACATGCATTGATACAGGTCACATGCATGTCACATGCATGTAGACTCATGCATTGATATAGGTCACATGCATGTGTACATGAAGACGACACATCACATGCATGCATGCCGAGTGTATACACACACACACAACCATAAACTCATTGGAGAGTTAGTTACACAAAAACATCCGATGGAAACACGTACATGGGAGAGCATCAGGGTATCTGTTTTTAAGCTTGTTCTCGGGTTGGCTGGCCACAGAAGTGCTGACAGACTCTGGGGCATAATTTTGTAGTCCCTACACATGCACACATGAAATACATAAATTATATTGTGGGAAGAAGTCTACCGAGGATGAAAATAGATCCACTATTACGCAGGAAGGATTTAAGGGGTAAGTGGTGTGGAAAAATAATGACCCATGTCTGAGGAGGAAGTAAACAGATGCACTATTGATAGGAACTAAGTCGAAGGGGGGAAGTGGTATGCATATGTTGTGGGAAGATCAGGGGGAAAAAGATGGCATAATTATATGGAATGGGAATGACCAGGAGGAAGTGATCAATGCCAGGCTGGATGTCTATTGATCAGGGGGAAAGATGGCACTTAAGATTATGTATGGTTTATGATCAGGAGGAAGGGGAGAATGAGTGGGTGGGCAAGTTGAAGTTTATCACCCTTTAAGGTCTACTAGGGGAAAATCAACAGGAACAGGGACATGATGTTTCAAAAGATAAACAACAAAGAAGGCTAGCCGGGGGATGGCTAATCAGAATTTAATGATGGATATAGTAAAATGCAATTAGTGGAACAAATGGAACACACATGAACTAGCTACACCTCCTCTCCCAGAAACCTGCTCATAGGGATGGTCCTGTCTAGGGCCTTGGTTACTGAGTAGGCAGTGGGTTGAGGCCTGCTTACCTCCCACTCTTTCTGCAGCTTATTGTGGTTCTTGAGGTTAGCTTCAATGTAGCCCTGGAAAACATAACAGTGCAAAATAAACAAGCTGTTAGGCATTGTTTCCCCAACCAACCAAGTACAGTGCAGTACAATGCACGGTACATTATATACAACTAGATAATTGCAATTAGCTAGCTCTCTACATGATAATTACCAGTCACACCTTTTAGGCCATGTTATTATGTAGTGGTTGTTATTCTGATAGGGGACCCAGGAATCATAACATTAAGGTCAAAGTTCAAACAGCAACTGTGTTGCTCTTACCAGCAGTAAATGTCCAGCACTGATGTCCATGTGAGGGGAAACTGGTACTGCAGCCCTGCTCAACATAATGATGTTATTTTAAATAGATCCATACAGTGAGTCTGTATTGTTATTGAATGCCTCTGTGCATGTAGGTAAGCTATTGAACACCAACGCTAGCCTTGGGAAGCTTATTTCCTTAAAAGGTATATCTTTAGCATCACAGAGTATCAATAGTGGTGTAAAGTACCACTGGTGCTAATAAAGGTGTGTCTTTAGTACAGAGTACCACTGGTGCTAATGAAGTCCATTGTTAACTATTTATTTACCACTTTGTGCTGGCAGGAGAATATCTTGGAGCTGCATCATAGCCCAGTCCTCCTGCCGATGGTGCATGCTTGGGTTTCTTTTGCGGTGTCTTCTCATCTTCGGACTACATATAAAGACACACACATAAGAGACACAATGGGAGTGAGAGCAAGATGGAAAAAAACACACTCACCTGATCACTGTGAGAGACAGGGGAGTACCTGACTGTCTTAGTGGAGTACTCGTAGCGCTTCCTAATTCTGGATAACAAGCATAAACAAGTCAGCTTGTGGTTGCCAGCCACTCACACACCAGAAGGATTCGATCAAGCATCTCATATGTATTATTATATCAGCAAAAAAAGAAAAAAAAACACTATAACAAATCCTTCAGAGTGTAACAACATGTGCTATGCACATAATTATGTGGTTCAGAACAATCCTATACAACAGGCCATAGTAGTGTGAGCAGGTGTTACAGAACCGACCCTGTCCCATGTGGACTGTATGTTATAGGTTATTGGGAGGAAAAAAAAAAAACTTTATAAAAGACGCATTCATGCTGGGTCAGAAGAAATAATATAGCAACATTTCTGAGAAATACCAGGGCCCCCTGGATTCTTCAAATTCTTCCATGAAACATCTGGGTATATGATACCTTCTGGGTACTGGGTGGGGTGGAGAAACAGTGCTCTACCTCCATCCACACACATGCCATTATAAAATTGGGAGGTGTGAAGAGATAAAGGTGTGGAGATAAAAACCATTCCTGTTCCACACATATACCAAAAGTTTAAGTGTCTTGTAACTTAACAAGCTAGTATTTGCCTGAAGCAGTAGCAGTAGATCAAGACAATCAGAATAACCAGCAGGATCATTACCACCACAAGAGCTATTACAGTGTACAGAGTAGAGGTCATGGCCACGTAGAGCACTGATGGGGCATGTCTCGGAGTCGGCTGTATAGAGTACAGAATCAGTTCTGGCCATCTTGCCAAAGTTTTTAATAGCGCTATTTCATTCCTTACCCATGACGTCGTACTCTGTTCGGAACCACTTGGGGCGACCATGGTGTGTGTTAACAGTGTAGGCTACCCCAGATAGATCTCTCGTTACTCCGCTTAGCGAAAATCGAAATCTATGTATGCAGAAAAAGATTTCAATTTTACTTTGGATTAATAGATTGTACGCATGCGCACACAGCTAGCCGCGAACGTTTTGTTTTTTTAAAACTTGGATAACGAATAATAATTTTGATGCAATCATGATATATAACATAGTGATTCGGATGATATAAGCATATTATTGACAAAGTCACTTGATGAGCTCTCTAGATCAATTTTCCTGACAGTATGACACAAATTATTTTCAGAAAAAGAAAAACCTAATAAAATTACGAAAGATACTTCCATTTGAAAAAGAAACTAGAGATATTTGATAAATGCAAAAAGATAAATTTTGTAGGACTTGGGAGGTTCTATATAGATACGGCTCTACTTGTACAAAACCGCTTAAATAAATGGTGAAAAAGGCAGCCTATATGAAATTAGGGTAGGGGATCATGTGTACCTGAGTTGATGCTATAAACTATGGATATCCGGAGGGAAAGGTGAGCTTCATTCTGCGTAATATTTGAAGCCGGTTATGAAAAAGTATTTCTTGTTTCTTTGGTGATTTAACTCCTCAAATGCAGGACATTGGTGACCTGTGCATTGCATAATGGACAACTGCCCGTTGAGCAAGCAATGGAGTAGGCACAAGTTTGACAAAAGACCTTATGCATGCATGGGAGGAGAGCAGCTGTCACTTCCTCAACCTTGCATACATAACACATCATCAATTCCCTCTTCAGTAAGAGTGGGGATTCCTTGGGAGATACAGTAGCAATCCCATCAGATGAGTTGGACTCATATGATCCAGTGGGGCTCAGCGGTTGAGGCTTGCTACCAAATACAGTCGCTCCATTCTCAGAGGCCAAGAGAGGGGCAGACATCGGTTGATAAGACTTATCCGGAGGAGTGAAGCCTGTCCTCCATTGCCCTTCCTGCTCCCGGCCACTCCCTTTAAGACCAGAGAAATCGAAAGTTTCCCCAAAAGCATTGGCATGGTGTGGAGGAGATATCAGGTTCCTTGGAAACTGATACGGAGTAGCAATAGGATCAGACACTTGGCATTGTTGCATCTGCCGAGCCAACTGATCAGTGGTTGAGATGAAGGAATCTGGACTTCCAGAAGTGAAAGTTTCTCCGAATGTTTCATCAACACTGCTTCCAGTACGAAGAGCAATGTAGCTTTCGATCTCCTTCCTCGCTCGTTCAACATTTTCCGGTGTTCCTTTCACCTCAAAGCATGGTTCCTTATCCCTGGAAGGGGTCACGATGTAGGTTTGTGTGATCTGCTGGATCCGCTTCACGGTAGCACCCTTGGGACCCACCACAAGCCCTACCACACGGTAGGGCACTCGCACATGAATTGTCACTTTGTCCTGCCCAGAGCCCAAGTTGCAAGGAGAACTGGAAGCTCGTGCAGCCCTGATCTGGGTAAAGTGCTCAGCAGCTGCCAAGATCTCCCATTTTGCTGACGAGACATGCTCTGGACGACCACTGATGGCAAAAATTGGGTCTTCCCCACGCACTGGTGTCTTGATATAGGTGTTTGTCTTTGCACGAAGTGCTTTGATTTTGCAGCCTGAAGAAAAATGCAATAATAAATATTTCTTTTCCATCAGGTATGTATGTAAATGAAGAATGATTGTGTGTGTAAACTTGAAGTTAGTAACCATGATCTCAAGTGAGAACCATCTCCACTGCCTTATTTGCAGTCTAGCACTCTAGTTGTACGGATTCGCAGCTAGCTGGCTGACAGTAACTACTGCGGCCACTTTTATGGGTATTTTGCAGTGTGCCCAACACAATATCCATACAATAAGCATGCACTAACCAGCTCATTCCTATCTATGCAAAATAGCATGTAGCAGCCGATATATTTTTAACACTCCCTCACCTTGTCTTCCCACAATCTCTGCAACGTGCTCCGAGGAAGGAACAGGGACACATTGCGTAATATTCTGCGATTTCTGACCGGCATCATACTCCTCGAACAGATTGCAAGACTGATCATTGGGAGAAGAAGATAGGTTACCACTACTCATGTTCAGCATGGAAAGTTCCAATGCAGTCTGCAAAGCTTGGTCCCCCCTCATCAGAGGTTTGTTTACAATATCTGTCATCTTGATATACTGGACAAAAACGTCAAACTTCACACAACTCTTCTGAGGGGCAAGTTGCAGTCGAGTTCGTTCCCGATCTCGGCGGCGGAGGTATAAATCTTGATTTTGAAATTCGAAGAATACAATTTTAAGCAGCATGCTGATCATTTATAAGGCGAACATGCACCGGAAATCATCTCGGATGTGTCAGCTGTAACTATCATAGCATGCTTAATGATAATGAGAAAGGAAAATTAGTGCTTAGAATGACTTATTTGACTCAAAAACTAAAGATGATGGAAAAAAGCTAATGTTTGTAGCAGGGACGAGGGTGAAGTAGATTCTCCAAAAGATATGACCTAAAAATTAATTAAAAACTTGATTCAAGGCAAAAAAAATTAAATAATTGTACCTTATGGATTTGAGGTTGGTTGGTCTTTGTGCTAAGTGGCAAAAATGGTATTCTTCCCACACTGGGAGCCAATGGAAGCACCATATGCTTATCCTGCCCCATTCCACTGTTGCCTGAACCGGACACCTGCGGTTTGTATAAGGCACTCGAGACGAGAGAGCCTCTTAAGGCAAGCAACATCCCTAGCATCACCTAAAAAATTAAGAATGCATCATGTGATGAACTATATTAGGGCGCCTGGGCAGGGGAATATATACATTACTTACTGAAGACCTGCTAAGCTGAGTTTCCAGGTTAGCAAGAATGTATGGAGTGAAAACATCCAAGTCAAATGGATCAATGCAACTTTGAAGGGCATCCATGACAGACTTCAGTTGCTTCCCCAATTTTTCCTATATTCATACAGGATATTTACTGCTAATTGGGTCTAATTACTGTTAATACTGTAGGATTATCCTCAATATAATTATAGTATTGTTATGTAGCATTATAATTGGAATCATCTCAAGGACTCATAGGTAGTTAGTTCTCAGAGTGCTGTACTATCAGTGGTATCTGCTCCCCTTCCCTCTTATTATCGAAACTAATTAAACTACCTCATCTTCCTTAGGGACCACCAAGATACTGGCCACAAATCTGAGGTTATAGAAAAGCTGGAGAGCACACTGCTGTGGCACCTCAATACCATCATTCTCCAGACCCTTCAAGAATTCCTCGTGAGTCTTTACCACTTCCACCAATACCGCTCTACTCAAGTGCTGCAGGATAGACCTGTCAATCATGTGTCCACCGACTCGACTGATCTCTCGACTCAAGGTGAAGAGGAAAGACGTGACATAGGTAGAGGCCTGGGAAGGAACTTGGATGACCGAAGAGACCTGCTTACCACTTTCTGCCTCTTCCGAGACTGTTATCTCATTCCATACCTATATCGATAAAAGTTTCACATGAAATAATCGGACTCAGAGGAGCCCAGGACTAAAATAAATGCCACAAAGTGAAACCAGTTGTGATAGTAACACAATGCAAACAAAACCTCATTGATAAATTCCTTAACTGAAGAGGTCTCCACTTGAAGCCATACAAACCTAATGGGACACCCAATACTACCTCAAGGGCTTTCATTTTGGCATTTCCTCTGGGAAGGCTGAGGCATAGCAACCTGCTTCAGCACTCCACAGAGTTCAGAAGCACACTTTATCATAGATAAGTATGACAACAACACATCCATCACTTCGCAATTTGGCACTTCGTCTGGGAGGGTTGAGGCATAGCAACCTTGCTTCAGCACTCCACAGAGTTCAGAAACACCAGTGGAATTCAAATATGAAATTCTGCATAGGCAAGCTTAATTCTGGTATAATTAGCATTAAGGTGTTTACGCTGAATTATGACATGCACACTTTATCATGATGGATAAAAGTACGACAAAGGAAAGCGGATTAAGTTACACCGCCACTCTTTGAATTCACTCTGCATCCGGTAGGTAGAGAGGGGTAATGTGATCACAGCTATAAAAGACGCACCAGTGATGATGCAAGAACACTCAGGTGCAGCTCGGAAGAAAGTTGGCTTCTTAGGTGATTTGTAATCTGACAGGAAGTCCAATCTGCCCATATTCTGTGTGTGTGTGTGTGTGTGTGTGTGTGGAGAGAGAGAGAGAGAGAGAGAGAGAAAACGGCTAGATAAGGGGTCTCCCCCTTACTTCCCACACCACCACAATTAGTGGGATGATGTGATAAGCATGCCTATAATAAGTGGTAGTGACCAAAATCATTAACAATAGAGTCCCTCTAAACCCACCAGCGGAGATCCATGAAAGCATATTAGACACTCCCACTACTACAAGGAGGGATCTATACAAACCATTATATGTACCACAAGAAGGTGAAAAACGCAGCGAGCAATAAAATCGCCAAGGTGAGAACTTAGCACTCTCCCCATGCTCCCAGGCAAAAAAAGAGTTGCTAACTCTGGTTCAGAAGGTTGAGGAACTTCCCACTTCCTATGAGTCCCACTCACTGAGGGGCAAGTGTTGAGCAGTTAGATTAGTTCAGAATGGCACTGCTAATCGGTCACACCTCAATAGAATCAAAATACATCCAACAATGACTCTATGGCCACCCAAATAGTGAATCATCCCATCCTATAATGCTGACCGTATAAATTTAGATAACCCCATCTATCCATGAAACGTAAGCTTTATTATTATTACTATCAATCTGTTGATCTAATTAATGCAATAGAGGCAAGTATCGGAAAATACCAATAAAAATTCCAATACACTAAACTTGCTCCATGACAACAGGTAGTGAAAGGATGTCTAATGATATAAGTAATGGCTGCACCACGATCAGATTTCAAAGGGAAAAGTGCACAAAATGAGCAATCAAGTTCCAATAATAATGTAGAATAATGTCTGGAAGGTGGTGATTGTATCTGGACAATGACACTGCCACCTACCCTCACATGAATGGCTCCAAGGATCATCATAATTGTGCATAAAAGTTGAGTGATTACTGTCAAGGTTATAAAATTATTAATTAACAAAGTCAAATTCCGTGGCTAGGCTAGGCTAAGGCTGGCTCACCCAAAGATAGAGTTGGCCCTCTCATGGAGCATGTCTGCTGCTGACGTGGCTGTTCCGTTGGTCTTTCATCCGAGTGTTATGGGAAAATAGAACACATACAAACACAGAGAACAGAAAAGCAAATCATCAACATATCACTGGAAACAGTTTATCAACAAACTCCCTGGAGTGTCAAACCAAGTCATGTCTTGCAACGAATTTCTACTCTGCATGCATGTGAAACCTGCCTGTACCACCCCAACCAGGGAGGATTAGGGGTGTACACACAATAAGCTGCCTACCACCCTCTAGAATCTCCACATGTGCACACATCAACATCAAACCAAGTCATGTCTTGCTAGTTGCTAGTATTGCAATGAATTTCAGGAAAATCATGCCTGTACCAGTCTACCACCCAGACCAGGGAGGGGTTAGGGGTGTAGATGCAACATAAAAAACCCCCTGAGAATCAGTTTAATTGGATATAAAGATACAAGTCAATACTACTAACATTGGTCAAGTTCAATGTGTTGAAATTTCTCCTAATTTTCTTTCCATGACTGGATGAAAGTGTGTTTGTGTGTGTTGTGATTTGCTTTTCCAACAAACTTACTTCTTTCCGCTGTTGAGACTGTGTCCGGGCGCGACCTCCCCCTCGAAAGGACCTGGAGTGTGACACAGTTACATGACAGTAGTGTTATGGGTAAACATCATAAAGTCCACCAGAATCATAAAAAAGCAACGAGCAAGGCAAAAAAACAGCAACTGGACAGAAATTCCACCCTAATTGGCCACATGTATTGCAGGGCAGCTGCTTAAGGGCAGGAGTAGCTAATTTGTGATTTCTGTCAACATAAAGTGAGAGAGCCAGGCCACAAACAGGATTTGTGTAGTATAATATGTAAGTGCACAAAGTGGATGACCCACAGCAACTAAATCTTGTGTTCCCCATCTACAATCAGGCAGGGGATAATTTTTAAAGGAAATAGCTTGATAATGAAGAGCAGATGTACACATTAACACAATAAAGTAACTCTTTCTTCTTTAAGGAAATGATTTCATGGAGTCTACAGTACAGGGCACACAAAAATGGTACTAAATCCTGTCTCTAAAAAAATTCCCTCCCTAAAGAAACAAGATTGTTTCCTTTGGTATTGGTAGGTAACTAAAATTGGAAGACAAAATTTTCCATTCAATTTCTTTAAGACTCTTATGACTGTAGCACAGTCAGCTCAGCCATATTAGTCATGCTTTTCCTTATAAACTTAGCAACGTCTGCAAATTGACAATTAATGTAATGTCATAAGGGATTAACTGGCTAATTGACAAAAGAGATACCTGTTTGAGAAAGAAGATTGCTGCTGCAGTTTTGCTCCAGTTGCTAAGTGAGAGAGGCTCTGGGTACACTCAAGCAGGCATTGGCACAGTCTACCTATCACTAACAACCTGAAAAGAAGAGAGAGACAGAAAAGGTGATGGTGAGGTGGGGTAATGCATTAATGGATGGGTGTAAATTAAAAGGGATAACTCTCACCTATCAATAAGTAAAGGGGTCTGCCTCTCTTCCTCGTCATTGATTGATCGGTGTAATTTGGCAACCTTGGCATCCACATTCTGGAGGAACCTATAAAACACCATGTGTCACAAGATCCGCTGAGCTAAGAGTTCGCCAAATTGAATCAGGAGATCAAGCTTCTCCCCATAAATGGATGAGGGACAAGATTTTTTAAAAGGAGGGACAGGTGGCATTCACTTAAAGAGGGAACAGCTGTTTTAGCACCTGAGCAGCCAAGTACACACGCTTGTGTTTGGACTCTGCATTAATTAATAGGGAGTTCCCCTCATCCAATTTAAGTTGTAAATGAGGATGATGATTGAGACTCACTTTTTAATCCACTGTACTGCAGACTGCTGAATGTAGTCCTGGATATCTGCTGTGTCAGCATAAAGGGGGAAAGGAAACAGCTCCAACTAATAATAATAATAATAATAATAATAATAATAATAATAATAATAAATAACTTATCATCACCCATTCATTGCTATGGAAATGGTAGCATAGGTGATAAACACATGCATTCCTCACACCTTAGGAATTAAAAGTGTCACTACAGTGATACTCCATGGAAATAGTGATCATAAGTTTCTGGTTATGGAAATCACACTAGTGATGTAAGTTTCATTGTGGAAATCAGTATTAAAACAGAAATGTGATGCAAGTTTCTTGTGAGGAGGGTTACAATCATACATGCAGCAATTTACCCAAGACCAAGTGTATAATTGTGTAGGAATGTCAACTAAATCAATAGAACATAATTATGGTAAAGCTATTTAAAAGTGTCACTACAGTGATACTCCATGGAAATAGTGATCATAAATTTCTGCTTATGGAAATCACACTAGTGATGTAAGTTTCATTGTGGAAATCAGTATTAAAACAGAAATGTGATGCAAGTTTCTTGTGAGGAGGGTTACAATCATACATGCAGCAATTTACCCAAGACCAAGTGTATAATTGTGTAGGAATGTCAACTAAATCAATAGAACATATGGTAAAGCTATTATAGGCAACACTAAGACCACCCAAGGAAGTTGTGTTAGGCTACAGAGCAAAGTTAGGATAGCTAATCCACCAGAGGAACAAGTGAAGGAGTGAGTCGGGTGATCTCTCTGAATATTCCCAGGTGCCAGCTGGAGTCTGTTACTTGCATGTTGCATGTGCAGATACATGCAAGCAATGCATGCATGCAAAGCTGCAAAGCAAGCTGCATTATCTCAGCAAAGCTTAAGACCTACTGGCCAGGTGGCCTTAGGGAAGCTGAAACAGGTACTGTTTGGGCATGGATCACAGGCTTTCAGACTGGTAGTCAGCCACAGGCACTCCGAGCTCATCAAGAGTATACATACTTACAAGAACCAGTTACAAAGGCCACCACAACAGATGGACCCTGAGGCTAAACAGGTACCCAGGGAGGCAGGCTGGCAGGCCCTTTTACATCAGTACAACACCCTGCCAGACCCAGAGAGAGACAGACACCTGGACCCACAGCAGTTGCTAGAATAACAGTTTGTATGAATTCTGACCAGGCACATAGCTACCACAATTGTGGATGACATCAGTTCTACTTGCCTTTGCTGCTTTGAAGCTGGTGATAGTTGCTTTGGTAGGAGTGCTAGGAGTGATGCTTTGTGATGGCTGGATATAGTGGGATAGATCTTCTATCAGTCCATCAAATTCTCCTCCCAAACTCTGACAGAAGCTGTAGAGTAAAGAATACTGATGCAAGGGACTCGAAGGAATCCCCAACCCCTAGCTGCATTTGAGGCCTTTAATATTATATCACACCTATAAATATTTGGAGTACAGGCCTTGCACTTCAGAGTCAATTCCATCATCCTCTCCAACTGCTTCACCTCACTTTGCTTTAAATTAGGGTGAACCTCCTCTTTCCACAGGTGGGTGTGGCAATAGATATCATCATGGTAACGAGCAGGGTCAGAGGCAATGGAGTTCAGGAGGTTGGAAAGCTGAGTGGAAGCATGGCTACTGGCTGCAGAAAACCTTTTATCCAACAGCAACTACAGCAGAATTGAAATTGAGATTCGAACACCACAAGCCACTACCGCTCACTTTGATTCTTTGCAAAAGAACTGGTGCAAAAAATGTGTCCCAAATGCTGAGTTCCCGGTTCAAAATGAGATGGCAGACTTGAGACCAACGTTCCATCCACTGGGTGGAGTCTGGTGATTCATCATCACTGCCACCCTGTGTTGCTGTTGCTGAACCAGCCAGCAGGGAGTGGATGGCACACTTGATGGAACTGATGGCTTTGATGGAAGTCACATGTTGGAGAAGCTGTCCAACACCACTCTGAATATCAGCTGCACACCTAGTTGAAAGAACTGGCCAGTATTGAGGAGTACACGGGAGATTAAGGTAACCAAGAGTTACCCTCATGGTGTTATCACCAAGGGTTATATAATTTCTTAACAGTAGCCATAACAAAAGGAAAAGGTTATGCAAGAATTAATTAGATCCTATCCATAACTGGTGGGGGCAGTGCCAACAGATGAATGCCATGGCTACCAGGCTTCATTATTGCTCTCCTTACATTGTGATCCAGTCTTCTGTGGAATGGTGAATGTCTGTGGCTGGGATCTCAGTCAGAATGGTGGAGCGAAGACTTGGGCTGAATCCTGTGACCGAGGGAGAGAGCAAGAGCTGTGGCTCCTTGGGAATCAAGTTGGAACACAATCCTCCTAGTGAACCACTATAAGGAACAGATTCTGGAGACGGTAACATTTGATCTAACCTTCAACTTTGGTCATATTGCCTTTCTGTGAGAACTGCAAGAGTTGTCTGAGGAGGAGAGATGGTTCTTGAAGATGCAAGGGAAAGAGAGTATGGGGAAGTGGGAGATTCATAGGGAGGAACATGTCATATTAAGAGTTATATTGCATACACCCATCATACCATTCTTGCCTCCAGGAGCCTGGTGTTGACAGAAGATGGCTTCAATATGGAGAAGAGAATGAAGTATAGTCTTCACCAGGTGGCAAATCTGATTCTTGACACTGCGATGCTGGATCTTTCCAGGACCAGAATGGAATACAGATTGAATAGCTGCCTATAAATCAAGTATGGCAAAAAAAGTTTGGGAGGTGACGAGGAAACTCAAAATACCTTTCTGGCAAGCAGGAATTGAGTGAAGGCCTGCCGGGAAGAGCAACCTTCCAAAAGCACAATAGTACACAGAGACTGCACCATTGGTCCTTCCTCCAGATCTGAGCACTGCAAATGACAGTTGCAACACTAGAGAGAGAGAGAGAGATTAATCATAGTGCCATAAATCCAAACTCTCTCTTCTACCTCCAATATAGTCTCTTTGAAGCAAGACACAGATTGCCATAACTTCTGCACAACTCCAGGACTGACTGCTCCCTTGGTACTGCCCCCCACCCCAAGACCAAGCTGAGAGTAAATATGACGAGCAAGGAGAAAATGCTGGGCAGCCTCTAGGTAGCGCTGAGCCTCCAAACACACCCATACTTTCTCTGGACACTCAGCCAATAGCTTCAGTTGTGTAGCCATTTCATGCATCTCACTTTATATAAATAAAAAATGGTTTGATATATTCCAATTAGTGCACACTTATCTTATCCTTACTTTTTCATAAGTGGTCCTCTCATCCCTCCAGCCCCTCTCAGGAAGTGAGTCTGCTGCAACTTCTGACACAGGCTTTCCATGTGCTCCACTGAATGCTTTACCTAAACATGGAATGTGACAAATATACCAGCTGATATTGAAAGAAACACCACATACCTGCTCCGAGCACTTCTGCATGTCCACTATGGAATCAGCAGCATCAATAAGGTCCCGGTAACGCTCACTGTACATACAATAGTTCCTCCCTCAATTACTCCTATTATGATATGATAAATTCACTCACCCAACCATTTGTCTCAAGTCTTCTCTCCTGCGGTCGATGTCGAGCCTAGTCTGCTGTTCTATCTGCTTTATTTCCTTCACCCCATGTTCACGAAACAAGCTGTTTGTGTCCTTCTCAACGTCCCAGCTGGGAGTGGCTACTCCAGGACTGTCTGGGGTTGAACCAACCAGGGGGACAGGACTTCCTAGAGTCAACTTAGCCTGAAGACTAGATGGAGGAGCAGTTTTGGCGCCGAAGCTGAACCAACTTCTTGGCTGGTTGGAGTGATTACTCTAATTAATACACACTAAGCAAACGTTTCTGCTTGTACTTACATCAGCCATGTTGCTGCTACTTCTGTACTGTACTCCTGTACTGTACGACTGATTCCACACAGTTTTCTGCTCCTGAGCTAACAGCAGCGCTCGTCTCGATGCAGCCCTGTATTAGAGGTCAAAGTTCACACACGTGGCTGGAATCAGAATGGCTGAAGGAAGACTTGATGAGTGGTCCGAAGATGGCGAGGAGTATGGTGAAGAAGGTGCTGACAGTCTGCGATATGGGAAGGAAAAACTTATTTATCCTGGAACTACTGAGCTAGTTTCAGTGGCTGCATTTAAAGCTGAATGTGCAGAAGGGTTGCACTTTGAAGAACTCCATCAACCTGTATCGGAGAGGATTTCAAGTGAAGTATTCGCCCAAAAAATGGGCATATCTGTTGAAAAAATGGATGATATACGTGCGCAGTGCAAGTAAGATTTTTGTTTGGTAAAGGGACATTAATATTAAAAACTATTTTTCTCTGAAATGCAGTCCAAACAATTTATTTGGGGTTGGGGTAAGTCTGCATGCTTGATCACACACACAAAAAGAAATTTTTTCATGTAATATTATTGATGTAGATGCTAGACAGTGAAAGCAGCCCACTCCAATGTATTAGGAAACCCAGACAGATTATTTCTCTCCTAGAAAGGAACCTGTTTTCATCGATATCTTATTCCAATGTGTATCATGAAAGGATTAACACAGATGAGAGCCTGTCAGTTCAGCCTTCAGTGTCGTTCGATGAAGTCTTGTTGACAGTTGACATCTTCCATCCAAAAAAAGTAGGGCAGGTCACATTATGGATTTGTCTCTCATCTTATAATGATGTGATTATTTCTAGCAACGCAACGACCACAGCTTTCTAGTGCTGGCCTCTCAAAAACTGACTGATTTACGGGACAAAATCATATGTCCCAATGACTATTTTTGCTTTGAGAACCTGAGTGAAACTCCCACTGCATTAAGACTTGAGCAGGACTCACCAGCCATACCTAATATTTCTAAATCTGCATTCTTCTTCATCAGCAATACTTTCTACAATGACATGAGGCACCCCGAATCCACTGATTTGAGCAAGTGAAGGAAAAAAATAGCAGTATTATTAATTTTAAAAGAAAATTTTTTTAGGCCAATAATTTCATGGACCGAGGAAGGAACTAGACTGGCTGTATCACCAGAGTTGGATCGGTTTGATGCAGTGAGCATGGAAGGGGTTACATTTGAACAGCTTAAAATAAAACTAGGATTCCCTTACATTTATTGTCACCACAGTAACTGTGAACACCTGCTCATTTTTAGAGACATGCGGTAATTCTAGATAGAGTGCCTGTGCTCTGGTCTTGGGTCCCATTTACTATTAGGCCTTGTATTGTTTAGGTTATTCAATATAAAGGGAGATCCTTCATTTCTCCAAGATTATCCAAGGCTCACTTTCTGTACTAAGATTAAGAAGCGTCTATGTCAGTCATGTGACCGTGAAGCCGTGTGCTTGACTTGCAATGATGAGCTGGCCCAAGAGAGCCCATGTTTCTTTTGCTACGACTGCTTTCTGAAACTTCATTATACAACAGATGAGAAAAAAGTGTGCAGCTTTAAGGCTTACAAGTACAGAGAACCTAATTATCCTACTGTGCCCCACCTATAGCACTAACTTCCCTCATATTAACATTTTGTTGATCTGTATTCATTGCCCCACTCTATTGTACCCCATGCCAACTGTAATATAGCACTAACTTCCAAACATACGTTTCATATCATGTTAATCTGTATTCAACTTACTGTGACAATAAAAAACTGATACTTCTATATTCATTAGTGATAAGTGATACTGATTGCTAGTTCTTTCTATACACCCTGCACTCTGGTTGTGAGAGTACAAAGTCAAAGGGTGCTGCTATAGATGAGGAAGGTTGAATCTTATCCACATGGATGATACCTGCCAATAAATAAAAACAGCTCATTAGCACTTATAGGTGGTCCTTAGTATATACAGGCAATCATAAATTACTGACTCTCCAGTGGTTTGGCAGTGGATTCCTCCTCTAGTTTATCCCACACTTCATTGTACTGTGCATAGACAGACTCTGCTACTGAAATGGGATGGTTTTCAGGGGGGTGTAGCTTGGATCGGAACATGGTAGGTGGGTTCAACCCAACAGTAAAGTGAAGCAAGTGTTGTCCCAATACCACTTCACACACTTGACACCGTTTCTGTAGGATCTCTTTGATGAATGAGGTTTGGATGACCACAATCAACTTTTGCCATTCATAGAGCCTATACAATACATATATTTCTTCAACAGCAATTGTGCATTGCAAGAACTTAAAAATGAGAAAACCTCTCAGTATGCCTACAGGTTGCAGCCAGCTTACCTTGTAGTATCTTTTGTGAATGCATCATCACTAAAAAGATAACTTGCATCATATTCATTTGCCAATATTCCTCCATGTTGCTCTAGGAGAAAAGAAATGTGTGCAGGCTAGCTATGCATAGAATGCTTGGTTTCCTACCCCATAGTTTGACAGTTTCAGGGGTAACACTGCAAGAAAACCACGCTGAAAGGCCTCTAAATGGAAGATAACTATCACCTCCTGTCGCCATAACCGAAGTGCTAAAAGTGAATTCAGCTCCTCCTTCATCTAGGTATGCAGCTGCCAACGCCCTCTATTTAAGCGAAAGAATAAAATAATTAAATTCCCTCAAATCTCCAATTAAACGAAAGAAATGTGCAGCGCTGGCATAATGTTCTAATTCACGGCCCCTCATTTTATACAAATAGAAAGTTCCTGGGTGGAAATTGCGATATATTGAAGCAGTAAAGAGATCTTCCTTCTACACGCTCTAACTCTCTATAGAAAGCAAGTCCATTCTCTATAATCTCTTAGATAAAGAGAATCAATCCACTCAAGTGTCCACTGTATAGATAGCTAGATCTTTGTCTGAAGACTTGAGACAGTGAGGGATTGGTGTAATGACTACTGTACCTCCTGGAGAGGACCCTAACTCAAAGGGTGAATTCAAAGTCAAAGGCTTGCCACCAGGCTGGAGACGAGAGGTGGTCGTAAGAAAGAACGGGCAGTCAGCTGGGAAGACGGATGTTTATTACTATAGGTGAGTGTCATTTAAGTCTATTTGGGTTGAAGTGGAGCATAGACAAGGGAATGTGAGTTGTGTGTGATGTGTTAGTGAGAATGTGAGATGAATACGAGCAGTGGATAGTGGTATTAAGCATCATGGGATAATGAGATTAGGGTGAAAAAGCATGTGATAATTATGTGATGTGGTAAAATGAGTTGAGCCTTTAAAGATGAGAGTCATGTCCATAAGTGATGCACGATGAGGATGAGAGGTAAATGATAGCATGACGTGATGAGATGTTCGCTTTGAAAGGAATGCTTCATCTTAAAATCACACTGATCTAGAATATTTGGCATAGCTGACTTCCATCTAGCATGATGAGCGTAATAACTTCCCCCAAAGTAATCAAATTGTGCAATTACAACAAGCCACTGTTCTATTATGACCTCATGCTGTCAGGGGCATCCAGTGATGCAATTAGCCAAAGGGTTAGGTCTCCTACCTTCCTTCTTCTTTATTTTTGATCCTCCCGCTTTTCCCCTCTCCCCAAACTCCAGTCCCTGTGGGAAGAAGTTCAGATCAAAGCCACAAATAGCCCGCTTCCTGGGAGAATCCGCTGACCTGACTGCATTTGATTTCAGCCGAGCTGGAACTCCAGGAGATGGCTCATCAAGACGAAGAGCTCGGGACCGGACAGCCAGAAGAGCTGTTGAAGCATCCAAACCACCTCCTCCTCTGGTGAAGCCACTAACAAATAACCCCCTTCGCCCCTCGGGCCCTATTCGACGCACTTGTGGTGTGATTAAACTCCCTGTGACTTGGGTCAAGCCTCCTAGTGACGAAGAAGTGAAAGTGGCCATGATAAAGCTATTAGAAGCAGAAGCAAACAACCACAATGCTTCTGAAACATCTCCTAAGTCAACAACAGGAGAACCGGGTGGGGAGTTGGCAGTGAGTGATCAATTGAAAGGCCCACCAGCACCAGCGCCAGCACCACCTCCAGGAGATCCTTCCCATGTTCTCCCTGTGTCGTCTTCTTCGGTTGTCATGGTTCCTGCTTTGTGGGAGAACCGATTACAAGGAGTGATGGCATATGATCACGAGACAGGACATGAAATTCAAGTTGACCAGAACAGCAATGGTGGTGAAAAGCTTCATAATGGTCTGAATCACCTCAATTCTGGGAATATCAAAAACAGCAAGGTCCCTCCGACTGTCGGGAGAAGTTTGGGAGCCACTCCTGTTCTCAAGCCAGTGGTACCACAGAGTGTGCTCAACGCAGTCAAATCTCCTGGAACGTCAGGAGCAGACCCAGTATTGAGTGCACTGCAAGTGGTCCAGCGCATCCAAGATGCTAAAGCACATTCTACGAGCAGTAACGTTATCCCAAGCTTATTAGCACACCGGCTGGGAGGAACCAAGTCACAGCAGGGACCCTTGGCCATGGTTCCATCTTTGAAGAATATTAAGGAAAACGGTAACCTCAAGAAAAACCTGAACAATACCGTCCAGCAACAGAGTCACTTGAGTGGCCTTCTCACTTTACCTCTGGGGACATCAGGTTCTCTTCAGACAAGCAAACAAGGAACCAGTGGCAGTGGCATTCTAGTCACTGGCACTACACAGAAACAGAACTTGAGAACAAGTGGTTCTGCCAATGGACCTGTTAGTGAGAAATCCGGTTCTGGTATCAGCCAGGGACTGTTTGTGTCGGAATCGGACCTGCGACTTCAGGAGGAGAAAGTTAGAGTTTTACGTGAGCAACTCATGGCAGCACAGAGTACAGTGTAATAAATCTGAAAACGTTTGTCTCGTATTAGTGGCTATAGTCTTGTACTTTTGGTTTAATATTTTCAGCATCTAAGAACCAATCCATCATCCACCAACTGAAAAAAGTTCACCTTCACCCCTTCCCTCCTCCTCCTCCCCCCAAGAGTTTACTGGTTGTATGCCAATGAACAAAAATTATGTGTGTACTTGTATGTTCTGTTCAAATGTGACACTCCATTGTAATCGGACATCACAAACACTTTTGGGCACAAGTGACTCCATTTTGTGTTGTCAGCTCTTGTCTGTGTTTAATGTTTTTGCAATGAGTCAGCATTTCTATACCCAACGTGATGCAACATTGTTTTTGTTTTGCCCTGTCCATGTGGTAATGTCTGTAACATCATAAGTATAGCAAAAGCACTTTTATAAATATTTCATCATTCAAGAATACTGTGGGGAAGAAAACTACACGCAAAAAAGGAAAAAAAAAAAAAAAAAAAAAAAAAAAAAAAAGACTACACAAAAAAAAAAGTGACCAATTCACATAATACAAAAAGGGTAGTATCAGTTTGTCATGTGACTATGTCTTGGTTGGTGAGCCAGCTGGAACTGGTCATACAGTGAATGTATGTACTATTTACACAACACAAAGATGATCAGTATAGTTTCGATAGAATATGCAACACAACATCCATTTCTATACTAGTGTACAGCCTATTCTGCATATTGAAAGTCACCATACAGTGGCAGGCTGATTAGGTAGGGGGTTAGTTGGATACAAGGGGGGTTTAAGAATAAAATTATGCCCAGGTTTCATGTATATCCCAAGTGGTGCGTCTCGTCTGAGGGTGATAATAATAAACTCGACCTTCTTCTGTTAGAGCCATCTTCCAACCTGCTCCAGGTTTTTCAGACTCAGTCTATAAATACAAAATAGATGAGGTAACATGAAGATTCCAATGTCACTATAAATAGGATTAGATAATGATGTTACTATAAATGGGATTGTACTCACAGTTTGCAGGACTTCTTGCAGACTCCATAAGCTGATGCCAGTGTGAGAGTTGAAGTAGAAATATCGACAGCTGTTCCCGCAATATCCCCTTTCCCAGCCAGCTGGAAGCTACGGGGTACAACATTACATTACTGTTATAACCATAACAATTCCATATAAGGTCATCTCGCATAAAGATCAATTATAAACCCCCACTAATTTTCCCCTCAAAGTCGCATACCAAAGCCAGCCACTAGTCTGAAAGAGAGCTGGCTAAGACTCACCTTGGCCAAGTCTTCAGAGGATGAATGGTTCGATTCATAACCCTCGGAGGCGCAAGAGAGTTTCCTTGAGATGCTACCTGCTCTACTGACGGGGTGTTGTGGTTTCCTGTTTTGATTGGAGTGTTGTAGCTTCATGGCCTCTCCCATCGTCATTCCATCACTCTTACTCGTGTCGTCAAGACAAGACACCCCCATCCCAGCTAGAGCTCCTCCCACAGTGCCATTGGGGTGACCAAAACGGTAAGACTGGGAACGTGGGAGTCCTGGAGACGGAGTGATGGGAGAGGCATAACCCGAAGACGGTTGTCTTTCTCCATTACGAGGTGGAAGGGGAGGAGTTTCAGAAGAAACACTCGACGTAGATACTTGTCGCATCAAACTGTATGACGAGTTCAGACTATGTAGTGACGTTTGCCCGATGAAGGATGATGAGGCAGAAACATTATGCTTATTGTGTCCATCCACATGAACTAGAGCCAGCCCTTCTTGGAGGCTACTCAGTGAGCTTCCAGGGTGAGGAGGAGTGCCTGCATAACTTGAAGATTCTGAATCAGTACGTAGAAGGGTGGATCTTTTGGAGTACCGTCGATTGGGGATCGTGATTGGTTGCGTCTCAGTCAGGCTGTGGCTACGAGGGATGGGGAGCTGGGGGGTCGTTGCTGGAGAGGAGGCAATGGAGGACTGATGGGACATGGCTTGCATCATCACGTAATCGTCGTCAGCATCCGAACAACTGCCAGAGCTGACTGTGCTGGTTGGACGCTGCTGAGGGACGGGGTGTCCCTTGGGAGGGAGAGGGGGAGGAGGAACGTCATTACGAGGGGGGAGTGGTGGAGGGAAGTAATCTTTAGGTGGGAGAGGTTCGAGGTTTTCTTCTTTTGTTGTGGAGATTGGTTTCTTGAGGAGTTCTGATCGTGGTCCAGCACGCTCCTTTGGGGGAGGGGGGTTGATAAGTTTTGGGGGGTCATAAATGTCCTCCATATCGTCAAAAATCCGAGGAAAGCAGTAAAGTTGAGATTTCCTTCCAGTAGCCTGGCCTCCTCCTCCTCCTCCAGTCAGCAAAAGCCTCTTAAGTGCAACATACCCACTCTCTCTCTTTCGATGGCCTTGGAGAAGTTTCTCATGGTCCAGCTTCTTCAAGATCTGCTCAATGGCCAAAACCCAGTCACAGTGCTCAGTTGGAAGTTCAGCTTTCATGACAAACTTGCTCTCTGGATTTTCAATTTCAATGAAGTAATCCACACCTTCTTTCATTTCCTTTGGATTGTTGACCATCACTTTCTGACAGTCGGCCAAGTTGAAAAGTGTCTCAGGACGACCCTTTACCAGACACTGGATCAGCCCCGAGCTTCGTAGCACTGTCCAATGCTTCCCATAATCGATAGCAGTGAAGGTGCCAGCAAAATCTGCATTCGTACCCAGCTGTCGCTGGACTAAAGGTTTGAGAGAATTGCCACTGTCTCCTTCTGATGGGTCATAGGAGAATTCTTGACAGTCCATGAAGCTGGCCTGTATCACTGCTCCCTCACTGGTATGCAGGAGGAGAGGGGAGGGGTCTAGGGTCTTGGCGGAACTGATGGACTCCACCCACTGAAGCATGTCGTCTTTACTGGTAGCCAGAAAGGAATAACTGCCTCCATCAGAGGTCTTCACCTTGAAAATGTGGCTGAAGGTAAGAAATATTAGGTAACAAGTGCTAACTTCATAAGAAGCCATTAAACATACCTCTTTCCTTTGGTGGATAACTCAACCATACAATCCTTAAAGTCTAGAAAACTCTCAAACTGCTTTACGCCTTCATCCTAGTAATCAGAGAAGTAATCAAAGGGCAATAAAGTCAATCTAAATGAACCATCCAGCTAGGCAACTTACTTCTTCTCTGTTGTAGCAGAGAAGAGTGGAGCCGTCCAGCACACACCAGCTACGGTGACCCTGATTACCTTCCTTACGCACCAAGTAACCGTGACTACCAAAAGAGAAAGCAGAGCCATAGGCAGGCTAGACGAGACAAGGAAACAGCATATCGGTAAATTACTGAGTTGCTAGCTCAGTATTCTTGTGGGAGCTCTGTATACTCACATTCTGTCTTACGGAGTCGATGATTTCCAGTGGGCCCTGACCAGGCATACTCACACACAGAATAAACATAGCTGTGGGAGGAGCACCAGCCTTCACGGATAAAATCTTGTCCTCAGGGTCCAGGTAGTGGGCAGGGCTTCCCGAGAATGGACCACTAACGAGTACCATCCTGTGACTATAAAGAAAAGATAGGAGAATGGAAAAAAAGGATTGAACCACATGATTACCTTTTGGCATCCTGGTCCTGTTTGCCACACTTTGCCAAGGAAGTGGCCACTACTTCACCCACACTTGACTTGCGGCTACACACTATAACCACACGATGCTGGAAAGGAGAGACCAGGGCTGTGTATACCCGTAACAATCCACCTCCCTTCCCCACCACCGACTGGTAAGAGAGTTCTTTCACTTTCATCTTCTTGCTCAGCTTGGAGTGGAGGCTGGATGGGATTAAGAAGAAACTTAGGATGAAAAAAATGTGTCTGCGTCTTCTCACATCAGATTAAACAAATTAAAGTTCAAAGGAAAGACACATCAATACAAACATTTCCAGACAACAATGACAACAGACTACCTCTTGAGGTCTCCTTCGTCCACTGGTGAAGTCAGTGACTTGTCCCCTTCACTGTAAACAAGTCACATGAACTAACTTTCTGAACTCCAAAATCTAACTTTGGCATACTTGGCAAGTTTAGCCACCAGTGGCTCAAGATGCAACTTGATGATGTCAGAGAAACGTGGACGATCTGTTGGCCTCCGAGCCCAACAAATCTTCATCAGGTGGTACAAGTCCTCGGGGCATCCCTGAGGCTGTGGAAGGCGGTATCCCTCCTCCACTTTGGACTGGATCTATAGTGAGACACAGACAGAACAGTCATGGCAATAATCAACAGAGCATGCTCACCTCAGAATTGCTGAGAGTTGCATAAGGGACTGATCCACCAGTCAGCAGCTCATACAATACCACACCAAATGACCTGCAAATAGAATTAGGGAGAAAAGCAGCAAGTAGAAGGTTAATTAATAATTAATATAATCTAGATAACGAGATTACTATAATAATTATGACGTATAAAGGTTAATGGGCCACACCTTCCCCCCATAGGAGGAGTAAGGGAAAGTTCATGGAGTAGTCTAAAGGGGGTGGGTTGTCTCCAGTATATATGAGCATGCAATGATAAACATAACAGTGGAAATAAACAGTGGATTTGATTACTTACATGCCTGCTTGGGGTGTTTCAGTCACCAACACAAAGAAAAAATAATCTACCACAAATCACAACTCGGAAATATATTCATTAGTGATGCCAAACGCCTTTTCTTGGGAAGTTAAACCACATAAACAATGCAATCATGCTTCCATGGGAACAATGATGTGAGGGAGTGTCCTAGGAGGATTTATACACACATGCAGAGTGTCAGGATCTCAATCTGTATTTTGCTTTTAGGTTTAAGGGCACTCTTTTGGGGTTATTGGGTATAAACAATTGACATGTTTATCATGGGACTTCAAATGATCTATGACTCTTATCTGCTGTGAGAGATCTCTGCAGGTCATTGGTCATTTTTCCCACCACCTTCCCACCAATAGATCACCTCAGGACAGCAGCTATTTTCATAGAGAAGGGTCAACCACCATTTTAGTGATGTAATGAAGTCCACCCCTTAGTACAGCAGAGCTAGGACAACTTTGTGGCAAGTGTGGTAACCTCTATGTAAACTTTTGGGGTGTAAATCTGACAATGGGATGTGGTCATTAACCCCCTCCTTTTGATGTGGTCAGTAGTCTCTCTCTCTCTCTCTCTCTCTCTCTCTCTCTCTCTCTCTCTCTCTCTCTCTCTCTCTCTCTCTCTCACCAGACATCGGAGTGCCTGGAAAAGATGAGGTCCCGCAGTGTCTCTGGCGGCATCCACCGGATATTGAGGGTGTGTCTGGCAGAGGGAGGGAGGTGACATGAGGTGGTACCGTCCCAACGAGAGGACCCAAACTCTGAGAGACGTAGCTGACCATCAGCAGCCAACAGCAAGTGAGGGAAGAAAGTCAAGGTGTTAAAACAATTGAGAATGTGAACTAAAACAATCATTTCATTACATGGTTAGTTTGAGGGCAGGTGATGTTCCTAATACCCTATAGTCTGCTATTGAAAGGGGAGACAGACTGTCATTGTGTAATTAACATTGTGGGAAGAGTGCATGTAGGAGGCTTGTTAATACCTTGCTCCTCAAGCAAGCAATCTGCATGTTGGCCAGGATCCAGGCCTCCTCTACACATGATGCACACATGCACTCTGTATAGTATTCATTATCTATCAGATCTAACACTCACCACATGCACACCCCATGGCAAGTCTCTCTCTCTCTCTCTCTCTCTCTCTCTCTCTCTCTCTCAGCTACCCAGGGCTGGAGTTGAGGGAGTTGCAACCCCCCCCCCCCCTTTTGGTCCCAAGCTAAGCCTGTAGATAAAATGGTACAATTTGACCATGCCTACTTGCTTAAAAGCCGTGTCTATTTAAAAACACTTGTGTTCTGCTACAGGTAATTAACTAATGTGGCTACTACAACCATCATCTAAGGCTAGTCTCATGAACCAGGGTCTGGTTACTACATCTAAGGCTATGGCCAAGAGTCTATGTTTAACATCACACCTGTGACCTTGCATGTGTCACTTCTAAGATACCTTTTGGAGTACTTTGGCTTACATTTTCAAGGTCACACATTAGATAACTCGGTGCATACTAACTGTGATTTCCTTCATGAACACCTGTGACTGCACATGTCACTTCAGAGTTAGTTATAACACAATTTTTGAGATGCTTCACCCCCTTGCCTATACTCATGTTGTCATATAATGCACACATTTAGGGAAAATTTTGGACATCTTGGATTCAATTTGTGCAAAAGTTATGACATTATAAAATAATTGAAGCAAAAATACTAAATGTTCAAAAAGCTGCAAGTGAAGCCAACATGGGTCCTCCAAATATCTTTCTTGCACCCCCCCCAGTGTGTGTGTTCCTAGTCCTGCACCCCCACCTATCTAAAAATCCTGGATCCAGCCCTGCTACCATTTCCAGGTTCGGCCATGCAGACAAAGTATCACATCAGAATACTTCCCAACAATTCAATACTACCAATTCTTCCCTCAGAACCAGCTCTCTAATATACATGTCTCTAGAGAAAGGATATGTTTCTGGCTGCAAGGTCACAGTGGAGCACACTTTTTTGGTGGAGGTAGTTCATAGCAGAGGCCAGCTGTTGACCATATTTGAGCACTTCAGACTCGGACACTTCACTGTTGTGAAGCACATTCAGAAGCCGGTGAGGGATGTATTCCTGAAGGAGAAAATTCCAATTTCAATTTTTACCATAAATGGGTATCATAACTAAGGTGAACCAGTCAAAGGTTAAACCAATGGACATTGGTTCACAAGAACATCAGTTGCCTTGCAGGAAGTGATGAGCAGACAAAAGTGAATAGAGGAACTGGACCCCTGACCAGAGGAGAGGACCAGTGAATGGCCAAATGGAGACAAACAGGTTCAGTCATAAACCCAAAAAGGAACCATATAATTCCAGAAAACTAATGCAGGCTCTCTCTTTTTACAAAAGAAAGTTCCATTACTTCTTCCAACTGCTCATTCGTGTGTACTCACCAAAACAAGAGACGTTGGTTCTGAAGTGAGGGTCACTGCTACTAGCTGGACAATATTTGGGTGGTTCACTTTGCTGCAGGAAAAAAAAAACGTTATTTTTCTAATACAATTTTTCCTGATGGAGATGCCCGTAAGAGTACTGCAGCTGTCTGTAAATATAACCTGTTTATTGAAAATTAACTTTGTTTTGTTTGCTTGCGAGTCCAACAGAACTGAAATTATATTATGCAACCACCACACGTGCAGGAAAAAAAAACCAGCCAGTGATATTTGAAAATTTTTATGTTAGATTTAAGCCTAGGAGTTATGAACCACATCTTAAAGGAGCTCAAGTTAGACCACCTGTGAAATCTCTTAATGTAAGTTACACACCACATACCATGAAGCAGCCATGCATAGTCCACCCTTGAAAGCATTTTGAAGAACCCTTTGCTTCACCTCAAGCTAATACAGCCTGGATTGAGAAGGATTCCAATTTCTTACAAGTGCTACCAGCAAAACAGGTGATTCGCTGGTAATTCAATATTCAATTAGTCAAAAGCCCACAGCAACCCACACTTTGTAACCAAGTTGAACAGATGGAGTTTAGTTTCTAAGTTACTCTGATGTTGAAATTAAAGCCACAAATTCATCTTCTACTCACTCACTCCAACCAAAGATCACTCAAAGATCACACTTGTAACCAGTCTAGTCTCACACCAGATACCCAAATACGGATCAGATACCCAAATACGGTTGCTCACCTCAAGATGTCCAGTTCTCTGTCAAAGGCGTGTTTGGTGTTCTGGTTGCAGTCAGGACGCACCACTTTCACTGTCACGTCCTGATCGTCCATCCGTCCTACAAAGACGTCACCAAATCTCCCTTTGTCCCGCACCTGTGTGAACTTAAGGAAAGAGGAAGGAACGTCCCATCCCATAACTGAGCCCAAAGCTTTCCGAGAGGCGATAATTTGAGTCTTTTTCTCCATGAGTGATTGGTGGTCTGTGTTTTCTTCATATGTGTATTCTTCACCCTATAAAAACAGGAAGAACATGGCATAATTGCTAATACCTAATCAATTAGCTCAATTAGCTAGCTGGCTAGCTTCAATGCATGCATGAACACAATAGAGTGCAGATTTCATCACACAGCTAGCTCTCTGACCTTCAGTGTGAAACCAATAGCTTCCAGAAGCGGAGGAACTCCTGCTTTTAGCGCATACTACATTACATGCAGAGAGAGAGACAGCATAAACCTGATTGAATGACATGCAATTTGCCCCTTAGCTGACTCACTTTGGATGCAGTCCTAACCGTGCGGAACTTTGCATTCTCGGGCTCGTTGAGGATATTCTGGACGATTCTTAGAGCAGTTCTGGTCAGCCTGAGGAATTCCTGCTCGTCCACTGCGCTTCTTAGAGAGGTCAGAGATTCTTCCATGACTACCTAGATGCTAACTTCCCGGTACTTTCGCGGCAGAGTTAGTAGATGCAAGCACAAACCAACCACTGCACTGCATGCATGCACTAGCCCTGCATGCACATAACACTATTTCTCATTTGAGGTTGGGTTTGGCGGTAAAAATTTACAAACACATGTTTATGCGCATGCGTATACATATATATATATTAAAAATAAAAAAAATACATATTCATAGCTTATTCCTAAACTCTGTATAAAAATCGATGGTAGCTTGATCAGTTTGAGGAGAAATGGTCTTCAGTGCTGTCTTGAAATGTCTTTGACTTACACGCTGGCACTCCATATTTTCATGCATGGCACACAGGGCAGCCTTTTGACACAGAGAGACCACCTTTCAAAACACAAGAAAAGAACAATGCAGCTATATCTATATAACTGTTCATCAAATACTGTGTACACACTTCGGCTCCAGAAAATCTGGCAGTTGCAGCAACCAGTTCTTCTATTTCCACATCCTTATCAGTAGGAATCTTTCTGAATTGAATCTATTCAAGGAAGAAGAATAATATTGTGCCCGTGGCTACATTCCTTATCCACAGCTATTATCTATTCAAGTAGGTATTACCACACAAAGCTGCCTTGTCTGAATTATTCTAGCAGCCAGCATTATTGTGTGGTTGCAAGGTTTGGTGAAACACTTTTACTCTCCCTGTTGTAGGGTCAGAGAGTGCACACTTTCTTCATGTACCTCAAAGATTTCTCTACGAGTGACTTCAGAGGGTAAAGGGACATAGATGAGCCTGTCTATCCTCCCTGGCCGGAGCAATGCCTGTTAAGTGATTAGTTCACGTAATACATTATCCCCTTTCACCTCTTCATGGACCCCTTAACAGGATATATTATCCTCTTTCCCCTCATGGATCCCTCAATAATTAACACATTATCCCCAACATTCCCCCTGAGGAGTCCTAATTAAATACATTATCCCCCTTCCCCTATGGACCCCTCAATAATTAACACATTACCCCCAGATCCCTTAATGATAACATTCCCCCTTGAGGAAACACATTATCCCCTTTCCCCTATGGACCCCTCAATAATTAACACATTACCCCCAGACCCCTTAATGATAACATTCCCCCTGAGGAGTCCTAATTAAACACATTATCCCCCTTCCCCTATGGACCCCTCAATAATTAACACATTACCCCCAGACCCCTTAATGATAATATTCCCCCTGAGGAGTCCTAATTATACACATTATCCCCTTTACCCTATGGACCCCTTAATAACATATCCCCCATTGATTCATGGACCCCTTAATTACACACACCTTGTCTATCATGTCGGGTCTATTAGTAGCAGCAACTACGAGGACATCCCCAAGCCTCTCCACTCCATCCATCTCCGTCAACAACTGAGCCAAAACTCTGTCTGCAACTGATGACTGTTCACTGGGGGGGGGAGAGAGAATGAACAAACTTACATAAGTCCATCACTAACTTCAATACTTACTTTTTCCTCTGGACAGCTAAGGCATCAATTTCATCAAAGAATATGATAGCAGGGGCAGCTGCTCGAGCCCTTCTGAAAACCTGTCGCACAGCCCTCTCAGAATCCCCCACCCACTTACTGAACAGCTCTGGACCCTGGAAATGTGACATGATACACTCCATTACTCCCATTTATCCAACGGACACACCTTGACTGCCATGAAGTTAAGTCCGCTTTCAGTGGCCAGAGCTCGAGCAATCATGGTCTTGCTACACCCTGGGGGACCATAGAGAAGAACCCCTTGTGGAGGGCTGATCCCCAGTTTTGCAAACACCTTTTCAAGGGGTGAGGTAGTGATCATTGGAGAGTCAGTGATACACATAACACACCTCAGGGTGAGTGAGGGGCCATTCCACTGCCTCCTTCATCCTCTGCTTCACCTCTTCTTGCCCTCCAATGTCTGACCACAATACCTGGCAGTGATAATCGTTACCAAATCCCTTTCACTCTCAACCTTTTTTTTAATTTTTACCTTTGGCACCTCGAGGGATACTTCTTTCATAGCACTGGGTCGGACTTCTCTCAGAGCCAACATCATATCCTCAAATGTTATCATCAATTCCTCACTTTGTGCATTCTCATCTCTCTTGTCCTCTTCACTCTTGTCGACACAGTTTAGTGTTCTGTGAAGTGCCTTGTACTGAGCTACAGCAAAAGAAAGGGTCTCATGCTTCATACAATCACAATAATTACTACATGTTTACCTTCAGAGCAAACAGCATGTAGATCAGCTCCTACGTAGCCATGTGCCTTCTCTGCCACACTGAAACAAATAATTCAAGTTCTAAAATCGACTCACATAGAATCCCTTCCTCACACCGGCCATACTACCTTTTTAGCTGTTCTTCTGAAAGACTATGGGGTCTATTGCACAGCAGGATACTGATAATCTGTAAGTAATTGCAAAGACTGGATAGCAGAAATTAGTCGTGATTGCTGCACACCTCAAACCTTCCACATGCTGTGGGGACCGGTAGTTCCACTTCTTTATCAAATCTCCCCTGACGTCGGAGATTAGGCTCCACTTTCTCAATCTGATTGGTTGTTGCTAAGACAACCACATGCAAAGGAGGAGGGTGTTTGTGCAGTTCATCCATTTGCGCTGAGAGACAAGCCACAACTTTCCGTTCCACTTCACCAGGAGAAGTATCACGATGAGGACACAAAACCTCCAGGTCATCCAGAATAATCATGCAGGGACAACTGCAAATATCCTTGAAAATTAAAACACAAACAGTTGTAGATTTTATACTTTTCTCGGGCTTCAGAGAATGTCTTTTGGAGCAGAGTTTCAGAGTCGTGGGTTAGGAGTTGAGGTGTGGAGAGGGTGACTGTGTGAACTGAAGCTTCCGTAGCAAGTACCTGGGCGAGTAGAGATTTGCCAACACCCGAGGGGCCATGGAGGATCACACCACAAGGGAACACTATACCTAGACAAGATGGTAAATTGTGGCCCTGTGTTACAGCTTTACCAAAAAAACAATCCACACATCTCATAATAACAGTCATATACACACCTCATGAAAGGGAATAGTGATATACATACCTCGTGAATCCACATTAGGGCTAAGAGGATACAAGATAATTTCCTTGAGAAGTTCAATTTGTTTCTTGGCACCTCCTACTTGCAAGAAACTAGGGACACTTTCATCACCATTTCCCTTTAATCTGCCCTCCCATGCTGTTCTGTTCACAATTTCAATTCTAGTCCGAGAAGTGATTTTGTATATTGTCAAGTTTGAAACAGTTGATAAACCCCTTTCCTCTCCTTCACATACCAGACTGGAACCATTCAAATCTATCTGCGATAAACTTTGTTCCAGCTGTCCAACACTACTTGAAGACAAGTCACATGTCTTCATTTTAAGGCCAACAACTTGAAATCTTCTTAATTCACCAAGATATTGTACACCGAGACAGCTGAAAGGTGTTACTAAGCACCCATCTACGTAACACCAGGTTCCAATTAATGCTCACTAGATACGGAGCATAGCATACCGTGCATGTGAAGAATGTAACTGGTGAATGTTGAGTCCACTGGAAAACATAAGTCCTCGCTATACAAGAGTTATTGGTTTATTTGCAGTTGCCACAACTACACTGACCTTGGAACCAAAAATGTCACTTCTAGACTGACCTTGGAATTAATGTCACCTCATCGGCGACAGGAATTCGGGACATGGGAGATGCCATGGAATACACTGCCACACCTTCCCCATCTTGCACATGGCAGCCATACACTGCATTCCGTCCAAGGGCAACAACTAGAAAACAACAAACACAAACAATTACCTAAAAGAGTTGTACTTACAATAAAGAAGACATACCATCAAGAGGGAGTGAGGGAAGAGGTAAGATCTTACAGCAGACATATTCTCTCACACTATTTCCACTATCCGTTGCTGTCCGGTTCCACTCTTTTGCAGTTCCATTCCGATTTTCCATTCCTATCTTTACTTCCCCTTCACACACACCTTCTTTACTGTGACCGCTCTCTGCTTGGTCATGTCTCTTGGTCATCCCATCCCCATCTTGTCCCCTTCCCAACCGTGAGATGATCAGAGGAGCAGCAATGGGGAATCCACAAGTTCTCATGGTCTCAGGATGCAAGAGAATACTGTTTTCTCTTGCCGGCAAGTACTCACCTATGGGACGAAATAAGGCCCACATTACCTGCATCAACTTTAATTGAAGGGATATCCCTAATATACTGCAAAGGGGTAAGGGGTCTGGTGGCCTCATATAACCATACAACAATACAAAGTGAAAGACTTTACCATACAGTGATTAAGCACATCTATGATATTACTAGTCCATCCATAGTAAAGGGATGAGGGTAGTCTTATACACACTTCAGCTTACTGATGTTCATCTGTTCCAGAGGAGCCCACATCCCAAGTAGCGTGGCTCTCTCTACATCAATAACTCCTCCTGGAAAAGAGCTGAACTTCTCTTGAGTGAGATGGAGTGAGGAGGAGTTCATATTGACCTGCTGCTTTTGGAATGCACTGACCTTATGACTGGGAACCAGGTAGTGTGTAGCCAATGGCAACGGCACCCAATGATGACCTGGTAAAGATTGAATAGATCCTTAGTCTACACTTCTTTCCCACACTACCACCACGAACCCTGCTGTTTTGAGGTGCCAGGGGATTCCATAAGTCCTTTGGATCGCCTTTTCGACTCTCTTTTTGGATGTACAGGGGAAGGAGTAGCCATGGCTGCCACGTGGGTGGGTGGGTGCAAAAGAATGCGCATGCCCACCAAAGAATGACGTCATTAGTAGTAATGGAGACGTTTGAGTGGGAAGAGCATAAGACAGAGCTGGATAGGATATTCTTCAAAGACTTTCCACTTGTACAGAGGTAAGAGAAGCTGTGGGCTAGCTTCAGTCCCTACTAACAGTTACTAACACTCTTATCTGACTCCCAGGGGTAGTCAAGAGCATGCAAACTTTTGGACATTTCTGCACCGCTATCAGCAGTTCACCTCCAGGCACCCAACTTCAGCTAGCACCAGCAAGAAGAGTGGTGAAGGAACAACATCCAAGAAGGATGGAAGCCCTCACAGTTCTCAGCGAAAGAGTTTAGAAGAGGTTACCCCCAAATTTGGCCTTCCAAGAGTATATGACCGTTCCTATCGTATTGGATTCTCCGTGGTGCCACCTGACATGGCTTATCGCCTGAGGGGGGTGCAGGAAAAACGGAGGGAAGAAGGAAGACGAGAGTCACCACTTACCAACAAGCACCTCTCCCACTTTCGGACAATCCTCAGACACTTCATCAATTTCCAACAAAAGCAAAAGGTAACGGTATGATTATTCCTTTGACATTAGTGGACTAGAGCCTCTTTCTCCTTCCCCTTACCTCTTCTTAGTTTGATAAGTTGGCAAAGATCCGTCATGACCAGGAGAGCTTGCCCATCCACCAGTACAGACCTCACATCGTTAATGCTGTCAAGTCCAATCAAGTGGTTCTAATCGCAGGGGATACAGGGTGTGGCAAGTCTACTCAGGTCCCCCGCTACCTCATGGAAGCAGGATTCCACAAGATCGCCTGCACCCAACCTCGGAGGATAGCTTGCATCTCACTGGCCAAGAGAGTCGGTTATGAAATGCTGAATGAGTATGGCTCGGAAATAGCCTATCAGGTCAGATTCGAGAGGAGCAAGACACTGGCAACCAAGATTCTCTTTTTGACAGAGGGCCTCCTTCTTCGCCAGTTCTCCTCAGACCCTGACCTTTCCTGGTATGATGTCATTATCGTAGATGAGGTTCATGAGCGTCATATTCATGGGGACTTCCTCCTTGGGATACTCCTTGGACTGGTGGACAGAAGAGCAGACCTCAAACTGGTCCTCATGTCAGCAACTATTAATATACAGCTTTTCTCTTCTTACTTCAACGATGCCCCTGTGATTAGGGTCAGCTAATTATGTAACAACAATGATGTCATTGTTGTTTAGTATTTATTTGTTGTTGGTACAGGTTCCAGGAAGATTGTATCCAATAGAATTGGAGTATCATCCAATTCCTTCCATGCTAGGACCAGTAAGTGCAGACATGTGATCATGTGACTAGCCTCCAAGGGGATACCCTAATCCTTCAACTGTTTATAGCTCTCTCTGTGTTATCCTCTAGGAGCAGTCAAAAGGCCGTGCCGAGAGATTGAACCCAAGGCCCTACCTCAAGATTATGCAGAAAATAGACCATAAGGTGCTTAATTTAGTGAATATGAGTGCATGAAATTATGAGAATAATGCTGCAGTACCCCACAACCGAGCGTGGAGACCTCCTGATATTCTTAAGTGGCATGAATGAGATAGCTACCCTCATGGAAGAGGCAAAGACTTATGCCACTCAGACACGTTCATGGGTGGTGCTTCCTCTACACTCTGCCCTCTCCATTGAGGACCAGGATCGTGTATTTGACGTTGCTCCTGATGGGGTCAGAAAGTGCATCATCTCCACAAATATTGCTGAGACATCAGTCACCATTGATGGTGTGAGATTTGTCATAGATTCTGGAAAGGTTTGTCTCAAAAAAAATTGACCTTTGGATAACCTTTGACCTCCATTCTACCCCCTACAGGTGAAGGAAATGAGTTATGACAGTGCAAGTAAGATGCGGAGACTACAGGAGTTTTGGATCAGCCGGGCCAGTTCTGAGCAGCGGAAGGGGAGGGCAGGAAGAACTGGGCCGGGAGTGTGCTTTAGGATGTATGCTGAATCAGATTATGATGTTTTCAGCGAATACTCCACTCCTGAGATTCAACGTGTTCCACTGGATTCGCTGGTCCTGCAAATCACAGCTCTGGGACTGGGTGATATCCGAAAGTGTGTATGGCATTATAACAATATGATATTACTATCTGTTGATTCATTCCCAGATTTCCATTCTTGGAACCACCTTCTATGTCCAATATTGAGACTGCAATTGCATTTTTAAAAGAGCAGGTGAGAGAGAGAGAGAGAGAGAGAGAGAGAGAGAGAGAGAGAGAGAGAGATCTTTGACCCCCATCATGCTTGGTTTCTTTTGTAGGGAGCTCTTGTTCCTTCAGAAGACCTCACTCCCATTGGTCACATGCTCGCACAGCTTCCGGTGGACATTGTTGTAGGGAAGATGCTCATCATGGCAACTATCTTTCACGTCAGTCCTTGCCTATCTCCCCCCCCCCTTCATTACCCCCCGATTTCTTGTTTATGTAGGTGCTAGAACCTGTTTTGATCATGGCAGCTGCTCTGAGTGTCCAGTCTCCCTTCAGCAGAGTAACTCTTGGCCAGAGTGATGTCAATGTGTGTACATTATATTTAACTACCAGGGGCCTCTTATTATTACTCTAACTACCAGGGGTCCTCCTCTTTAACTACCAGGGGTCCTCCTCTTTAACTACCAGGGGTCCTCCTCTTTAACTACCAGGGGCCCTCTTATTACTCTTTAACTACCAGGGGCCCTCTTATTACTCTTTAACTACCAGGGGCCCTCTTATTATTACTCTTTAACTACCAGGGGCCCTCTTATTATTACTCATGTAATATTTACCACTCATTTAGATTGCTAGAAGACCACTGGAGTCTGAACATGGTGATCCCTTCACTTTGTTGAATGCTTATGATGAATGGATCCAGGTACAGTTACAATATCTTTAGGAAGAGCAATAAGCCTTCCCCCCATAGTTTGTGTGGTGTACTAGTCCCACTCTTGCCCTCTCACCCCCCTCCAGATCAAGTCAGAGAGAGGAGGCTCCACCTACAGGTGGTGCAAGTCCCGTGGGATCGAGCAGCAGCGGTTCTACGAGATCACCAAGCTCAAGGAACAGTTCCAAGAAATCCTCCAGGTGAGAGTAATCATCCCACAGACTGGCCCTCAACCCCCTCTAGTCATGTGACTTTGTTGATATAGGATCATGGTTTGTTGCCTCGAAATTATTTCGGAGCAGGAATGGAAAGAGGTGTGTCCAGGGATAGGCTGACAGAGGATCAGAAGCGGGATCTGCGACAGATGAGGAAGAGACAACGGGCAGAGCATAGGAAGAAGAAGATCATTAAATTAGATGAGGAGGGGGTGAGTGGACAAGTGAGGGGTATAACTAGCTGATGGTACTCAGAATAATGATAGGGTGCAGAGAGTGGAGGAGAAGATAACTCCATTTCATCTGAGTTGAAGGATCTAGAGTTCAAACTCCTCCATGACTTAACGAAGCTTCAGGTAAGCAGGGAAACTCATGAATTTCTGTGTATACCAACCTTTTTTACCTTGGCTAATAATCATCCATTATTGGGACTTAGAAACACTACAAGTATCGATTATGTGTAGCTACTTGGACCTTGACATTCCCTGATGAAGTTTAGATTTAGCTTTGTTCATATCTTGATGGTAGCTATAGTCAGTTTATTTTGAGTATGGATGGAAGTTACACACCACCTTCTACATAGCAAGTATGAATTCTCTATTAGTTAAAGATACTTAATGATTAGCTGTGACACTTGAAATTGTCGTCTCGATGACAACAATGAGGAAACATCGTATGGAAGAGAAGAGGGCATTCATTCATTGTTTACACAACTTGAGAAAACCCCAAAAGAAGAAAATGCCCCTCTAATCAAGATATCCACTATTGCATTAATTCTACTCATCATTAAATAAGACATGAACAAATTGTGAGGAGCTATGGCAAGTAGGCTGCACACTTGCACTTCACTAAGAGAACTATGCTCAACTATTTAACTAAGTAGCTAGCTATTGTTATTGTTACAATGATGGACAGTCCTGTTAGTTGCATGTGGTTTTCACAGTGCATCTCTTTGGACGTATCTTCATTTGGACTTTAGTGTAAGGGACAAAGGTTGATCCATCGAACCAGACGAGCCTACTAGCACTATTTCCTGGTTCACTGATCATATATGGTCCATTAAGATTTGTATAATAGCAATTATTATGCCACCATCCTCCTCCATGCACTGCAGCACAGTTACGATTCCACCTATCATTATCACGATCTCGAGTACTGAAAGGTCTTCCATTTTGTTCAGCCATTGAATCATGTGTACCTCCCACTCCTTTGGCCTGTCCAATGGTCAGTTGGTACTTAGTTTCAGCCCCTCCTACTCTGAAGAGTTGGTAGGTCCAGACTTGAGTTGGTACTGACCCATTCCCAAGTTCAATGCGTAGTTCCACATCATCTCGTGTGGTGAGGCAGTGGATCTTTTCCAGTCCATACCAAAATTCTCCCTCCAGATCTCCAAAGCCGTACACATAGTCAGTCCAATTGCGATTGAAGTCGACAGAGCCATTGATCCTGCGCTGGATGACCAACCACTTTCCTCTATCTGTCTCCATGTCACAGCGAGCATGCACTTTACTGGAACCAAAACTCTCAGAAGAACCACACACACCAGCCATTTCATAGCTACCGGTAGAAGCCAATGGCATCACCTTCTTGATCTAAACATGACAAAGATTATTTACTTGCCGAGAAGGACACAAGTCGTGTAATGCACACTCACCTGACAGCAGTCATGGTAACCTGCTGCATCACAGCTTTCACTGGAAGATATCAAATCCTTCAACAATTGTTGGTGGTGCTTTCCACAGTCGGAGGAAATGACTTCCACATGAGCAAGGAGAAAGGTTACAATGATAATGCTGAGGATACCCATGGCAATGTCGCAGTATTATGATGACAATGATGCCTCAGTGATGATTAAGGATATTTCGTTCTAAGAAAAGGTTTTGACTCTGTCCTTTTATAGCTAGCTGCTCCCTTCTTGGTATCCCAGGTCGACCATATCCACTGGATTTTGTTTATCCATCAAGGTGATTGAGCTTAGAAGCAGACCTTGGTGATGCCCATAGAACATTCAGAGCTAAAGATTGTTATTTAATAATTTGCAGCTTCATAGTAAGTCTTCAGAATGCATGGAACTGTTTGCTTAGATGTTTTTCAGCTTCAATAATGCCATAATTGGTCATAGTTTATGACACTTGAGAATGTCATCTCAATCACATGAAAGAGGAAGAATCTAGATGCTGTGAATTCACAGAGACATTCCTCTATTGTTTGCATAACTATATAGATAACCCCAAGAGAAGAGAATGTCCCTCTAATCAAGATAATAGAGAAATTTCAATAGTCGTTAATTTTAGTTCTACTACTAGGGCAATGTTCAATATTCAGTTGGCAGCGAGCGAGCAAGCAAGTATTCTTTAGTGCTACAACTCTTTAGAAGATTTTGCTGTTTAGTTTAGACAGTGAGCAAGTGAGCATGATAGGCTCCAGTGCTTGATATTGCGTCAGAGACAAGAGTCATGTAAGTGGTGGTTCCAACCAGAAAGCTCCACCGCATCAAAAGCTGTAAATACTTACCACAAGCACTTAGATAAGCCAAGCGCCTACAATTCACTTTGACTTGATACATTATTAATTTTGACAGCCAGCGAGCAAGCAAGTTAGTGCTACAACTCTTTAGAAGATTTTGCTGTTGAGTTTATATGTAACAAAGTACTTAAATAAGCCTATAGCCTCTACAACTACTATAGCAATGTGCAGCATTTGAGCAAGTGAGCAGCTGATAGGCTCCAGTGCTTCATTGCTGTCAGAGACAAGAGTCATGTAAGTTGTGGTTCCAACCGGGTAGCTCCATACATAGAAAGCTGTAAATACTTACCACAAGCACTTAGATATAAACAAGCGCCTACAATCCACTTAGATAAGCCTAGCGCCTCTATGACAAAAGGCTGTAGAAAACCATCTAGCTAGCTTGATTACAATTGGAGCATGCGCATTGTGCACGCGCAGAGCGCTACTATTGCACGACACGTACCGTACGTATGCCTGGGGCATTTTGGAGTGTAGACATAGTATATCTACAATTTCAATGAGTCATGACCTGAGAGTCAGCTCGCTCGCTGCAATAAAGTCTAGAAAACATGACCTTTGTGAGGAGTTATAGTTAGTAAGGTGCACACAGTCATAAAAATAGAACATAAAGAGAGTTTTCTAATAGAGAGAGTCTATATGGACAGTCCTGGCATATTTCTTAGTTGCAAGTGGTTTTCACAGTGCATCTCTTTGGACGTATCTTCATTTGAACTTTAGTGTAATGGCGGTAGATTGATCCATCGTACCAGACAAGCCTGCTATTAACATCTCCTGATAATTGCATTATATATGGTCCATTAAGATTTGTACCACTAACATAACAGCTATGAAACCACCATCCTCCTCCATGCACTGCAGCACAATTACGACTCCATGTATCATTGTCACGATCTCGAGTGCTGAAAGGTCTTCCATTATGTAAAGCCATTGCATCATGTGTACCTCCCACTCCTTTGGCCTGTCCAATGGTCAGTTGGTACTTAGTTTCAGCCCCTCCCACTCTGAAGAGCTGATAGGTCCAGACTTGAGTAGGTACTGACCCATTCCCAAGTTCAATGCGTAGTTCCACGTCATCTCGTGTGGTTAGGCAGTGGATCTTTTCCAGTCCATACCAAAATTCTCCCTCCAGATCTCCAAAGCCGTACACATAGTCAGTCCAATTGCGATTGAAGTCGACAGAGCCATTGATCCTACGCTGGATGACCAACCACTTTCCTCCGTCTGTCTCCATGTCACAGCGAGCATGCACTTTACTGGAACCAAAACTCTCAGAAGAACCACACACACCAGCCATTTCATAGCTACCGGTAGAAGCCAATGGCATCACCTTCTTGATCTAAACATGACAAAGATTATTTACTTGCCGAGAAGGACACAAGTCGTGTAATGCACACTCACCTGACAGCAGTCATGGTAACCTGCTGCATCACAGCTTTCACTGGAAGATATCAAATCCTTCAACAATTGTTGGTGGTGCTTTCCACAGTCAGAGGAAATGACTTCCACATGAGCAAGGAGAAAGGTTGCAATGATAATGCTGAGGACACCCATGGCAATCTTCTTTTTTTTTTTGTTCTGGGAAATGCTTTGACTCTGTCCTTTTATAGCTAGCTGCTCCCCTCTTCGTATACCAGGTCCATGTCCACATGAAATATATGTTTATCCATCAAGGTGATCTTAGAAGCACACCTTGTGATGCCCATAAAACACTTACTGCTAAAGATTTTTATTTAATTGCAGTTTTTTCATAGTAAGTCTTCAGAATGCATGGAACTATTTGCTTAGATGTTGTCCTTCAGCTTCTGCATAAGCAGAGGATTGCTTCAATTGATGAATCCCAAGCATTTACCCATTTTTGATCATAGTTTATGGCACTTGAAAATGTCATCTCAAGTAGATCTTCATGAAAACAAGGAGGAAACATCACATGAAAGAAGAAGAATCTCAATTCTGTGAATTCACAAAGACATTCCTCTATTGTTTGCATAACTTTAGATATAACCCCAAGAGAAGAGAATGCCCCTAATATTCGTTTCTACTATAAAGTCTAACCTTTGTGAAGAGCTATAGCTCGTAGGGTATCTTCATTTGAACTTCAGTGTAATGGACCCAGTCAGATCCATCATACCAGACAAGCCTACTAGCACTATGGGTCCATTAAGATAGTACCAGTTTGATAACACTTGAAATACCACCATGCTCCTCCATACGTTGCAGTACAGTTATGATTCCATGCAACATCATCACTGAAAGGTCTTCCATTGTGATAGGCCATTGAATCATGTGTACCTCCTACTCCTTTTGGCCTGTCCAATGGTCAGTTGATACTTAGTTTCAGCCCCTCCTACTCTGAAGAGCTGGTAGGTCCAGGCTTCAGTAGGTACTGAAGTTCAATATGTAGTTCCACGTCATCTTGTGTGGTGAAGCAGTGGATCTTTTCCAGTCCATACCAAAATTCTCCCCTAAGATCTCCAAAACCATACACATAGTCAGTCCAATGTTGAGCATTTGATCCTATGCTGAATGACCAACACTTTCCTTTGTTTAATACAGTAAAGTGCATGCTTGTTTTGACATGGAGACAAATCCTGCAGTAATTTTTGGTGGTGCTTTCCACAGTCAGACTTCCACATCAGCAAGGAAAACAGTAGCAATGATAAGTAGATAGTTCCCATGGTGATGTAATTTTATAGCTGCTCCGTTCCAGTGTATACTAGTGTGACTATGATGCTGGATCACATTGGCATGTAATGGTGCCAGTCATTGAGGACATTAGCAATCTCATTTGATTACCTTTTAAGTTTTAATTGAGTAAATCAGGTCAGTTTATGCAGATCAATATCCAGTATCAGGCAAGTTTCACCATTCTCTTAGTAGAAACTGTATTTCTAGTTCCATGATTGCATCTCCCAATAAAAATACTATATAATGTTTATATTATTTGGAACTTATCTGAATTTCAAGGACCAGCAGGTAACCATAATGTGCTGGTTCTGATAGGAGTTGTACTAAGATAAACCATAAGTAACCAGTTATTCAGCACTTCTGAATCAACACAGTGGGATAGGAAGATGACTATGTCAGGAACCATCTCATATTCCTGCACACATCCATTACAGCATCAAATCTCTGCTCTGTTGAGCGCTCACTCTTTGACAATGTCCCTCTATATAGTGTCATTAGTTAGCCTCGTTCCCTCGTGCCTGGGAACGAGTCATTAGTTTGACAATTTCAAATGATTTATATATTGGTAGATACTATTTATGCTACACACAATCACAAAAATATTGAAGCACATAAATGGTAACTACGTAGACTTCTGAGACTTCTGTTCGTATTGTTATGTTAGTTGCATGTGGTTTTCACGGTGCATCTCTTTGGACGTATCTTCATTTGGACTTTAGTGTAAGGGACATAAGTTGATCCATCGTACCAGACGAGCCTACTAGCACTATTTCCTGGTTCACTGATCATATATGGTCCATTAAGATTTGTATAATAGCAACGATTATGCCACCATGCTCCTCCATGCACTGCAGCACAGTTACGATTCCACCTATCATTATCACGATCTGGAGTGGTGAAAGATCTTCCATTTTGTTCAGCCATTGAATCATGTGTACCTCCCACTCCTTTGGCCTGTCCAATGGTCAGTTGGTACTTAGTTTCAGCCCCTCCCACTCTGAAGAGCTGATAGGTCCAGACTTGAGTAGGTACTGACCCATTCCCAAGTTCAATGCGTAGTTCCACGTCATCTCGTGTGGTGAGGCAGTGGATCTTTTCCAGTCCATACCAAAATTCTCCCTCCAGATCTCCAAAGCCGTACACATAGTCAGTCCAATTGCGATTGAAGTCAACAGAGCCATTGATCCTACGCTGGATGACCAACCACTTTCCTCCATCTGTCTCCATATCACAGCGAGCATGCACTTTACTGGAACCAAAACTCTCAGAAGAACCACACACACCAGCCATTTCATAGCTACCAGTAGCAGCCAAAGGCATCAACTTCTTAATCTGAACATAAAAAGACATTATAAACCTGATTCTTGCTGAAAAGGACACACACTCACCTGACAGCAGTCATGGTAACCTGCTGCATCACAGCTTTGACTTGAAGATATCAAATCCTTCAACAATTGTTGGTAGTGCCTTCCACAGTCAGAGGAAATGACTTCCACATGAGCAAGGAGAAAGGTTGCAATGATAATATTTAGGACACCCATGGCAATGTCGCAGGATTATGATGACAATGATGGCTCAGTGATGGTTCTTTTCTGTTCTAGGGGTTTTGACTCTGTCCTTTAATAGCTAGCTGCTCCCTCTTGGTATCCCAGGTCGACCATATCCACTGGATTTTATTTATCCATCAAGGTGATTGAAGCAGACCTAGGTGATGCCCATCGAACACTTAGAGCTAAAGATTGTTATTTAAGAATTTCATAGTAAGTCTTCAGAATGCATGGAACTATTTGCTTAGATGTTGTTGTCCTTCAGCTTCAATTGATGAATCCTGCCATTTTGGTCATAGTTTATGACACTTGAGAATGTCATCTCAAGTAGATCTTCATGAAAATAAGGAGGAAACATCACATGAAAGAGGAAGAATCTTGATGCTGTGAATTCACAGAGACATTCCTCTATAGATAACCCCAAGAGAAGGGAATGTCCCTCTAATCAAGATAATAGAGAAAGTCATTTAGTTCTACTATAAAGTCTAGAAAACATGACCTTTGTGAGGAGTTATAGCTAGTAAAGTACACACAGTCATAAAAATATAAATAAGAGAACATAAAGAGAGTCTAGTTTATTAACTATGGACAGTCCTCTTAGTTGCATATGGTTTTCACAGCGCATCTCTTTGGGCGTATCTTCATGTGAACTTTAGTGTACCATCATACCAGGTCAGCCTACTAGCAGCATCTCCTGGTATTTGAATTGTAAGATTAGTACCAGACAACACTTGAAATACCACCACACTATGACGATCGCAAGTGCTAAAAAATCTTCCATATGACGGGCTATTGAATCATGTGTCCTTTGGCCTGTCCAATGTTGATCTCTTAGTTGCATGTGGTCTTCACAGTGCATCTCTTTGGACGTATCTTCATTTGAACTTTACTGTAATTGACCCTTTTTGATCCATCATGCCAGACGAGCCTATTAGCACTTGTACCAACCATGGGGTTCATACTTCACTACCTCACCACACGAGATGACATGGAACTACGCATTGAACTTGGGAATGGGTCAGCAGTACCTACTCGTCTGGACCTATCCTACGCTGGATAACCAACCACTTTCCTCCATCTACGCACTACTGGAAACAAAACTCTCAGAAGAACCACACACACCAGCCAATTCATAGCTATCAGTAGAAGGCGAAGGCATCAACTTCTTGATCTGAAGATAACAAAGCATCATGAAAATCATGCACTCAATTGCCTACATGTAAGTGCACACTCACCTAACAGCAGTCATGGTAACCTGCTGTGCCACAGCTCTCACTGGAGGACATCAAATCCTTCAGTAATTGTTGGTGGTGCTTTCCACAGTCAGGGGATTCGACATTAGCAAGGAGAAAAGGTTGCAATAATAATGCTGATGACACCCATGGCAATGTCACAGGATTATGATGACAATGGCCATGAAAACAAGTAATCTTGTTCTGGGGAAGGCTTTGACTCTGTCTTTTTATAGCTATAGTTGCTCTGAGTCTCCCCTCTTGGAGTCCTGAATCACCAGGTGTGCATGCATGTGCGCAAGTATTTCAGTTTGTTTATTCATTCAAGGTGAGCTTAGAAGCAGGCTGTACCTAAAGAATGGTTGGCACTCAAATTCAAAAATGAGTCATGCACATGTTCTTGTTTGTTCAAGGTGAGTTTAGAAGCATATGCTATACTGTCTATAGCTTAATGCTTAAGATTGAAATGAATCACGTTTGCCTTGTTTATCCAAGGAAGAGATATTGCTATCATAGCCTGGAATGAATCACATGTTTGCCTTTATTGTTGCTGCTTATATGATTTCTCAAGGTGAGCTTGGAAGCAGATCTTGGTGATGCCTACCTATAGCTAGTGCTAAATTTTGAGTTCAAGATTGGATGGTTCAGAAGTCTGAGCAGTTTCACAAATGCTCGGAAATAACCCTTACCAAGCAGGATTTCATCTAAGGAGTGGGGCACAGGAGAAGCCCCTACTTTGTCAAACAGGAAGTGTTGTCTCTGTATGCAATGGTTAACAGTGGAATGTCTCTATTAGTTAAGAATAAGACATGAACTTTGTGAAGAGCTATATCTAGTGACTAAATGTACACATTCACAAAAACCAAATAAGAGAACTGTGCGTTTCTAATAGAGAAAGACTGTTCAACATAATATATTTGACAAGTCCTTGCAGATCTCTTAGTTGCATGTGGTTTTCACAGTGCATCTCTTTGGACGTATCTTCATTTGAACTTTAGTGTAATGGACACTTTCATTCCAGACGAGCCTAGTAGCTCCTGCAGTAGTATATCCACCATCTTCTGGAGTGTGGGGTTCATACTTCCCATTGAGATTAGAATAGTGGCAGGCACCATACCACCATGCTCCTCCATAGACTTTAGCACAATTACGATTCCATGCATCATTATCACGATCTCGAGTACTGAAAGATCTTCCATTGTGATAGGCCATTGAATCATGTGTACCTCCCACTCCTTTGGCCTGTCCAATGGTCAGTTGGTACTTAGTTTCAGCCCCTCCCACTCTGAAGAGCTGGTAGGTCCAGACTTGAGTAGGTACTGACCCATTCCCAAGTTCAATTCGTAGTTCCACATCATCTCGTGTGGTGAGGCAGTGGATCTTTTCCAGTCCATACCAAAATTCTCCCTCCAGATCTCCAAAGCCGTACACATAGTCAGTCCAATTGCGATAGAAGTCGACAGAGCCGTTGATCCTACGCTGGATGACCAACCACTTTCCTCCATCTGTCTCCATATCACAACGAGCATGCACTTTACTGGAACCAAAACTCTCAGAAGAACCACACACATCAGCCATTTCATAACTACCAGTAGCAGCTGAATGCATCAACTTCTTGATCTGAACATAACTAACATGAAAATCATGCATAATTGCCTACATGTAAGTGGACACTCACCTGGCAGCAGTCATGGTAACCTGCTGCACCACAGCTCTCGCTGGAGGACATCAAATCCTTCAACAATTGTTGGTGGTGCTTTCCACAGTCAGAGGAAATGACTTCCACATTAGCAAGGAGAAAGGCTGTAATGATAATGCTGAGGACACCCATGGCAATATTGTGATGACGATGATGGTTCAGTGAAACAAGTGATGAGATAGTCTTTGTTCTGCGAAAGTCGTTGACTCTTTGTCCTTTTATATCTAGCTGCTCCCTAGCCCTTGGTATCCCTGACTACCCAGGAATATGGGTCTGAATATATTAGTTTATTTATCACATGTTTTTTTTATTATTGGCTGTTTATATGCTATGGAATTATTTTTTTGCCACATTTCTCTGTTTATTATTGATTTTAGAGAATAAATGAAACTGATACACAAGGCCCAACTTCTGCATTGACTAAACTGTTATGAGATTTCTGAGTTCAAGATTGGATGCTTCTAGTAGAGTTCAGAAGTCTCAGCAGTTTCAAAAATGCTCGTTTTACCTTACCAAGCAGATTTCATCATGTAAGGAGGGGGCACAGGGGAAGCTCCTCTCCCCCCAAGAAGCCTAATTTCCCCAACAAAATCCCCAATCCCCCCCAAGGGTTTCTGGTCTCTGGTCTCTGCATGCAATGGTTAACAGTGGACAACTTCCACCCCAAATTGATAAAACCCTGCCAAGTAACCCCCTTCAGAACCAGCACATTATGGTTACCTGCTGGTCACTGTAATCACCAAATGGAAATACATACAGGGGCTGGTACACTTCCACCATCTTCTGGAGTGTTATATATATACTTCCATTGCGATTAGAGATTAGACCCAAAACACACATTGAGCCATCACACTCCTCCATATACTACAGCACAATTACTATGCCATGCATCATTGTCACAATCTCGAGTGCTGAAAATAAGAAAGGTCTTCCATTGTGATGGGCCATTGAATCATGTGTACCTCCCACTCTTTTAGCCTGTCCAATGGTCAGTTGGTACTTAGTTTCAGCCCCTCCTACTCTGAAGAGCAGACTTGCCGGGAACACATCATGTAGTGCACACTTTCATCTGACAGCAGTCATGGCAACCTGCTGCGTCACTACTAGGTTAAATCCTTGGTGGTGCTTTCCACAGTCAGAGGAAATGACTTCCACATTAGCAAGGAGAAAGCTTGCAATGATAATGCTGGGGACACCCATGGCAATGGCACAGGATTTTTATTTTGTTTTTTTGTTTTTATTTGTAAGGCTTTGACTCTGTCTTTTTATAGCTAGTTGCTCAGAGTCTCCCCTCTTGGAGTCCCGAATCACCAGGTGTGCATGCATGTGCACAAGTATTTCAGTTTGTTTATTCATTCAAGGTGAGCTTAGAAGCAGACTGTACCTAAAGAATGGTTGGCACTCAAATTCAAAAATGAGTCACATGTTCTTGTTTATTCAAGGAGAGTTTAGAAGCATTATGTTATACTGTCTATAGATTAGCACTTAAGATTGAAATGAATAACATTTTCCTCATTTATTCAAGGTAAGTTTAGAAGAGATATTGATAATATGTATCATAGCCTGGAATGAATCACGTTTGCCTTTATCATTGCTGCTTAAGTTATTATTATTTAGAGAACGAATGGAAGTCATACACAAGGCCTGTAGCTTATGCATATGTAAACATGTGATGAGATAGTTCTTGTTCTGGGAAAGGCAAGTGGCCATGAGCACATGAAATACAGTATGCATGATTCTGAAGTATTCCAGTTTAGTTGTTTATCTATCAAGGTGAGCTTAGAAGCAGATCTTGGTGATGCCCATAGAATACCTATAGTGCTAAATTCACATAATTGCAGCATCATGCATTCAGCTTTAGCATAGTAAGTCCTCAGAATCACAAAGTTCAGCTTCGATGATTGGTTTACCCATTTTTGGTCATAGTCTATGACACTTGAGAATGTCATCTCAAGTAGTCTTCATGAAAACAAGGAGGAAATATCACACGAAAGAGGAAGAATCTTGATGCTGTGAATTCACAGAGACATTCCTCTATTGTTTGCCGAACTATATAGATAACCCCAAAAGAAGGGAATGTCCCTCTAATCAAGATAATAGAGAAAGTCATTTAGTTCTACTATAAAGTCTAGAAAACATGACCTTTGTGAGGAGTTATAGTTAGTAAGGTGCACACAGTCATAGTTTTCTAACAGGGAGAGACTTGTTATCAACTATGGACAGTCCTGGCAGATCTTAGTTGCATGTGGTTTTCACGGTGCATCTCTTTGGACGTATCTTCATTTGAACTTTAGTGTAATGGCGGTAGATTGATCCATCGTACCAGCTAAGTCTGTTAGCACCACGTGTAACACCAGCACCATCTTCTGGTGTGTGAAGTACGTAGCCCCCATTGAGATTAGACGTAAAACACTGCTCATATCACCATGCACCTCCGTATGCTCGGGCACAATTACGTCTGCCATCATTATTACGATCTTTAGTACTGAAAGGTCTTCCATTGTGATGGGCCATTGAATCATGTGTACCTCCCACTCCTTTGGCCTGTCCAATGGTCAGTTGGTACTTAGTTTCAGCCCCTCCCACTTTAAAGACCTTGTAGGTCCAGACTTCAGTAGGTACTGACCCATTCCCAAGTTCAATGCGTAGTTCCACATCATCTGATGTGGTGAGGCAGTGAATCTTTTCCAGTCCGTACCAAAATTCTCCCTCCAGATCTCCAAAGCCGTACACATAGTCAGTCCAATTGCGATAGAAGTCAACAGACCCATTGATCCTGCGCTGGATGACCAACCACTTTCCTCCATCTGTCTCCATGTCACAGCGAGCATGCACTTTACTGGAACCAAAACTCTCAGAAGAACCACACACACCAGCCATTTCATAGCTACCAGTAGCAGCCGAAGGCATCAACTTCTTGATCTGAACATAACGAACATGAAAATCATGCACTCAATTACCTACATGTAGTGCACACTCACCTGACAGCAGTCATGGTAACCTGCTGCATCACAGCTCTCGCTGGAGGACATCAAATCCTTCAACAATTGTTGGTGGTGCTTTCCACAGTCAGAGGAAATGACTTCCACATTAGCGACACCCATGGCAATGTCGCAGGATTATGACAATGGTGGGTATGAAAACAAGTAATTTTTGTTTGTTCTGGGGAAGTGCTTTGGCTCTGTCTTTTATAGCTAGTTGCTCATAGTCTCCCCTCTTGGAGTCCTGAATCACCAGGTGTGCATGCATGTGCGCATAATTATTATGATCAAGTATTTCAGTTTGTTTATTCATTCAAGGTGAGCTTAGAAGCAGACTGTACCTAAAGAATAGTTGGCACTCAAATTCAAAAATGAGTCACATGTTCTTGTTTATTCAAGGTGAGTTTAGAAGCATATGCTATACTGTCTATAACTTAGCACTTAAGATTGAAATGAATCACGTTTGCCTTCTTTTATTCAAGGTGAGTTTAGAAGAGATATTGCAATCATAGCCTGGAATGAATCACATGCCTTTATTGTTGCTGCTTATACTCAAGGTGAGCTTAGAAGCAGATCTTGGTGATGCCTACCTATAGCTAGTGCTAAATTTTGAGTTCAAGATTGGATGGTTCAGATGTCTGAGCAGTTTCACAAATGCTCAGAATAACCCTGTTTCATCTTACCAAGCAGGATTTCATCTAAGGAGTGGGGCACAGGAGAAGCCCCTTTATCAAACAGAAAGTGTTGTCTCTGTATGCAATGGTTAACAGTGGAATGTCTCTATTAGTTAAGAATAAGACATGAACTTTGTGAAGAGCTATATCTAGTGACTAAATGTACGCATTCACAAAAACCAAATAAGAGAACTGTGCGTTTCTAATAGAGAAAGACTGTTCAGCATAATATATTTGACAAGTCCTTGCAGATCTCTTAGTTGCATGTGGTTTTCACGGTGCATCTCTTTGGACGTATCTTCATTTGAACTTTAGTGTAATGGCGGTAGATTGATCCATCATACCAGCTAAGTCTATTAGCACCAGTCGAAATACCAGCACCCGAAATACCAGCACCATCTTCTGGTGTGTGAAGTACGTAGCCCCCGTTGAGATTAGACGTAAAACACTGTCCATACCACCATGCACCTCCGTATGCTCGGGCACAATTATGTCTGCCAGCATTATTACGATCTTTAGTACTGAAAGGTCTTCCATTATGTAAACTCATTGCATCATGTGTACCTCCCACTCCTTTGGCCTGTCCAATGGTCAGTTGGTACTTAGTTTCAGCCCCTCCCACTCTGAAGAGCTGGTAGGTCCAGACTAGAGTAGGCACTGACCCATTCCCAAGTTCAATGCGTAGTTCAACGTCATCTCGTGTAGTGAGGCAGTGGATCTTTTCCAGTCCATACCAAAATTCTCCCTCCAGATCTCCAAAGCCGTACACATAGTCAGTCCAATTGCGATAGAAGTCAACAGAGCCATTGATCCTACGCTGGATGACCAACCACTTTCCTCCATCTGTCTCCATGTCACAGCGAGCATGCACTTTACTGGAACCAAAACTCTCAGAAGAACCACACACATCAGCCATTTCATAGCTACCAGTAGCAGCTGAATGCATCAACTTCTTGATCTGAACATGACGAACATGAAAATCATGCACAATTGCCTACATGTAAGTGCACACTCACCTGACAGCAGTCATGGTAACCTGCTGCATCACAGCTTTCACTAGAAGTTATCAAATCCTTCAACAATTGTTGGTGGTGCTTTCCACAGTCAGAGGAAATGACTTCCACATGAGCAAGGAGAAAGGTTACAATGATAATGCTAAGGACACCCATGGCAATATTGCAGGATTATGATGACAATGATGGCTCAGTGATGATTAAGCAAGTGATAAGATATTGTTCTAGGGGTTTTGACTCTGTCCTTTTATAGCTAGCTGCTCCCTCTTGGTATTCCAGGTCCATATCCACTGGATTTTGTTTATCCATCAGGTGATCTAGCTTAGAAGCAGACCTTGGTGATGCCCATAGAACACTTAGAGCTAAAGATTGTTATTTAAGAATTTCATAGTAAGTCTTCAGAATGCATGGAACTATTTGCTTAGATGTTGTTGTCCTTCAGCTTCAATTAATGAATCACGAGCATTTACCCATTTTTGGTCATAGCTTATGGCACTTGAAAATGTCATCTCAAGTAGATCTTCATGAAAACAAGGAGGAAACATTACATGAAAGAGGAAGAATCTTGATGCTGTGAATCCACAGAGACATTCCTCTATTGTTTGCATAACTATATAGATAACCCCAAGAGAAGAGAATGTCCCCTAATATTTGTTTCTACTATAAAGTCTGACCTTTGTGAAGAGCTATAGCTCGTAGGGTATCTTCATTTGAACTTCAGTGTAATGGACCCAGTCAGATCCATCATACCAGACGAGCCTACTAGCAGCATCTCCTGGTATTTGAATCATATTAAGATAGTACTGGTTTGATAACACTTGAAATACCACCATGCTCCTCCATATGTTGCAGCACAGTTATGATTCCATGCATCATCATCACAATCTTGAGTGCTCCTTTGGCCTGTCTGATGGTCAGTCGGTACTTAGTTTCAGCCCCTCCCACTCTGAAGAGCTGATAGGTCCAGACTTGAGTAGGTACTCAATTCATAGTTCCATGACATCTCATGTGGTGAGGCAGTGGATCTTTTCCAGTCCATACCAAAATTCTCCAAAACCATACACATAGGAAGTCCAATTGCGATAGAAATCAACAGAGCCATTGATCCTACGCTGGATGACCAACAAAGTTTTAAAATAACCAATTGAGTAAATCAGGTCAGTTTATGCAGATCAATCAGGCAAGTTTCACCATTAGTTCATGCACATGTAGTCTCTTAGTAGAAACTGGACATCTTGTATTCCTCCATGATTGCATTTAGTGCATCTCCCAATATAAATACTACATAATGTTTATATTACTTGGAACTTATCTGAATTTCAAGGACCAGCAGTTAACCATAATGTGCTGGTAGATATAATGAGAGTTGTGCCCAATATCAGTTACTAAGGTAAACTGTAAGTAACCACTTCTGAATCAACACAGATGGATAGGAAGATGACTATGCCAGGAACCATCTCATATTCCTGCACACATTCATCACAGCATCAAATCTCTGCTCTGTTGAGCGCTCACTCTTTGACAATGTCCCTTAGTCTCGCGCGCCAGACCTTTCTGCAGACGGAAGGGGAGGGGGAAGGGAGGGAAAGGTCTGGTAACTATTGACAGGTTTTCGTGGACCCCAATCAGATTTCAGATTTTAAAAATTGGTGTTGCTGTCACGAGATTATCAGATGGACCATCTAAAGTTCACGTGGCAAACTATCGATCGCAGCTGTCATGTACAAGGAGAAAGAGATTTTAAAATGCTATACAAGATGTGACAAAGAAATGGGTATTCTAGTCTTCGTGAAAAGCAAGAAGAGATCATGAAACATTTTCTCTCTGGTCGTGATACTTTCGTGAGCCTTCATACTGGCAGTGGTAAATCTCTTTCTGTGTTTGACAAACTGAGAAGGACATCCTCCAGTTCAATAGTTGTAGTAGTTAGTCCGCTCATGAAGGATCAAGTGATTGCTATGCTATGAACCAATCTCTCTGAGCACGCGCTAGCTCTCGTGTAATCATCTGATTATGTGACTGCAACATTCCGGAGGTCCACGAAAACCTGTCAATAGTTACCAGACCTTTCCCTCCCCCCCTCCCCTTCCGTCCGCAGAAAGGTCTGGCGCGTGAGACTAAATGTCCCTCTAATGAGTCCACTATAGTGTCATTAGTTTGACAATCTCATGACAGCTATTGGTAAATGCTATTTATGCTACACACAATCACAAATTAGCACATGAATGGTAACTACATATAGTTTTCTGAGACTTCTGTTTATATTGTTATGTTAGTTGCATGTGGTTTTCATGGTGCATCTCTTTGGACGTATCTTCATTTGAACTTTAGTGTAATGGCGGTAGATTGATCCATCATGCCAGGCGAGCCTACTACCACTATCTCCTGGTACTTGAATTATATATGGTCCATTAAGATTTGTACCTCTAACATAACAGCTATGAAACCACCATCCTCCTCCATACACTGCAGCACAATTACGACTCCATGTATCATTGTCACGATCTCGAGTACTGAAAGGTCTTCCATTATGTAAAGCCATTGCATCATGTGTATCTCCCACTCCTTTGGCCTGTCCAATGGTCAGTTGGTACTTAGTTTCAGCCCCTCCCACTCTGAAGAGCTGGTAGGTCCAGACTAGAGTAGGCACTGACCCATTCCCAAGTTCAATGCGTAGTTCCACGTCATCTCGTGTGGTGAGGCAGTGAATCTTTTCCAGTCCATACCAAAATTCTTCCTCCAGATCTCCAAAGCCGTACACATAGTCAGTCCAATTGCGATTGAAGTCGACAGAGCCATTGATCCTACGCTGGATGACCAACCACTTTCCTCCATCTGTCTCCATGTCACAGCGAGCATGCACTTTACTGGAACCAAAACTCTCAGAAGAACCACACACACCAGCCATTTCATAGCTACCAGTAGCAGCCGAAGGCATCAACTTCTTGATCTAAACATAACCAAGATTACTTACTTGCACACTCACCTGACAGCAGTGCACACTCACCTGACAGCAGTCATGGTAACCTGCTGCATCACAATTTTCACTGGAAGATATCAAATCCTTCAACAATTGTTGGTGGTGCTTTCCACAGTCAGAGGAAATGACTTCCACATTAGCAAGGAGAAAGGTTGCAATGATAATGTAGATAGTTCCCATGGCGATGTAGTGGCTGTAGGATATGATTGTGGAGATAAAAACTGAAATGGTCAAATGTTCTTTTATAGCTGCTCCTATACTGTAGGCATTTTAGACCACCCATGTGGGTGCATGTATGTCTGCAAGTAGATAGAGACTAAGTATGGCCATTATGACAGTATGCATCATAAGTCACTATAATTCAGCGCCTGTTTGGTTGTCTCCAACTAAGCATGTCAGGGGTCAAGTCCAAAGGTAATGACTCCTTAATCATAACATCGGGTCAGTTTATGTGCAGGTTCAAAGGTAACACATGCCTTATCGATTTTAGGAAGCTTCCAATATCAGACGAAGTTTCACCATGAGGGATATCAATGTACTGAAGATAGTGCTGTGCAGGTATGGATATATATCATCTCATCCCCCACTCACACTATATCACTCACACTATATCTATTCAACCACACTCCACCACAGTTCACCATAAATTACCTCTCACTCTCATTTTCCCACATATAACTTCCTAGTGGTCTCTACCCTCAACTGGCCATTGCAGACGACTGTAACTCTTATCGCAGAGACTCCAGCCAAGTCTTCCACACTAAGGTCTCACCACATCCTACAAATATCCAGCTATACCATCATGCCTCTCTCTTTCTTTCTTTCTCTCTCTGTGTAGTCAAAGTCATTTGTTGTATTCCATCCAACTAGTGTATTTTCTACAAACCCTGAGCACCTCCAACCTAAGGTTGGTATACATCATCTGCTCATAATTGAATCATTCAATAGTCTTACTTTCTTCTAGGAAGGCAAAGTCGGACATGAACTTCTTGCTTATGTGTGAGTATAGATAGCTAGCTATGTGATATGACACATTATAGAGAAAGAGCAGTGACCTACTGGAGACAAACAAACCTTATTTGATGAATGTCATGAGAACACCTGCTCTCCAAACAGTCACCCTCTTCTCCCAGAACTTGGACACCAATGCTGACTGCACCAGGTGATGTGATCACATGATCTCCCTCCTTACTTATAGGATATTTGTTTGCAGGATTGTGGTGGATGGGTGGCTGGAGTTGAAACTACACAGCAGTGAAATCGGCCAACAAGTGCTTGCTGCACTACAGACACTAAGAAACACATGGACACATCTCTTGGAGACAAAATTAGAAGAATCCAAAAGTTAGTTTTAAATTTAGAATGTAACCATTGCATCTCTTCTCTCTCTCAGGACATTATTCTAGAGGCGAAAGTTATTATGATGAATCTTCAGATGCTACGGCCAAAATCGCTATTCTCGAAGAACTTTTGGCTACTAAACTTGCCGAGTATCTTGAAAGCACTTTTTCTTACTCTCTCTCAAAGCTTTCCAGTGCTGCACTTACTAATCTCTACAAAGGACCCTCCAAAGGTACACAGCTACAATTTACCACCTTCAATTTGGAGCATGATAGCTATATTTTTGATCCAGAACTAAAATCATCAGAGTCTAAACCATCTTCATCAGCTTCAGTATTTGAGAAAGATGAGAGGAAGCCACACCCTATCAAAGGTGGATGGTGCATTACTGATTATCTGACTTATGATTGGTGAGTTTTCATGCTGTAAATGAATTAGCTATAAAATTTATTATAATGCAGCTTGGTGGATGATTTTGGAGCAAGTTCTTCAGAAAGCTCCTGTATTCAGCGATTATGGACCTGTCCTCTTTGCCAAGTGAAGCTAGCTGTCAATGTGGCTGAACAGCTTCAGCACCAAGCAAGCTGCAAGAAAGAGATGGAAGATGCTCTGAACAAGCCTGTGGAACCAGCTGCTTCACAAAACCCTTCCTTGTTGAAGGAATACCACTGTCCTCAGTGTGGGGAAACCCTGCAATTAACAGCAATAGATATCTTGAAGCATAAACGTGACCATGCTAGAAAAAAATAAGCATTTAAAGCTCTTTTTCTCAGTTGTCATTATTAATCTCAAACCACTTATATTTTGACACCTGCCAACGTTTGGTCTTCTTCAAGTAAACCCGAGTTCATCCTCGAATGAATGTCATGAAGTGACAGGTAAAAGCCAGAATTCATTCTTGAAGAGGTAGCTATAATTAATGTCATCAAAAAAAAATGTTCTATTTAGTCAGAAGGATTTGTGACTTCTGAAGACTGAAGGTCAAAATAAGTTGTTTGAGATGAAAAAGTTAATATAATCGTAGGAAGTCATTTTAGCCCCACCCATTTTGAAAGGCCATTGAATCATGTGTACCTCCCACTCCCTTGGTCTGTCCAATAATCAGTAGTTTCAGCCCCTCCCACTCTGAAGACCTGGTAAGTATCAGTAGATACTTGACCCATTCCCAAGTTCAATGCATAGTTCCACATCATGTATGGTAAGTGGAGTGTACCAAAATTCTCCTTCCATATCTATATGTTATGGAATTATTTTTGGCCACATTTCTCTGTTTATTATTTAAAGAACAATGAAAGTCACCAACTTCTGCATAGAGTAAATTGGACTTCTGAGTTCGAGATTGGATGAGTTCAGAAGTCTCAGCAGTTTCAAGTCAAAGTTAAACAAGTGACGATAGAGTAGAACTCTAAACTTCTCTATTATCTTGATTAGAGGGATTGCTTCAATTGATGAATCCCCAGCATTTACCCATTTTAGGTCATGGTATTAGCTTTTATGACACTTGAGAATGTAAACAAGAAACATCACATGAAAGAGGAAGAATCTCAGTGCTGTGAATTCACAGAGACATTCCTCTTTTGTTTGCACAACTATAGATAAAATTATATAACCCCAAGAGAAGAGAATGTCCTCTGCTTATGCAGAAGCTAAACTTTGTGATGAAACAAAAGACAAAGCATCTATAAGCAAACAGTTCCATTCATTCTAAGGACTTACTGTGCTAAAAGCTGTGATTTCTTTGAAATAACAATCTTCAGCATTATAGAGGAATGTCTCTGTGAATTCACAGCATCTAGATTCTTCCTCTTTCATGTGATGTTTCCTCCTTGTTTTCACGAAGATCTACTTGAGATGACATTCTCAAGTGTCACAAACTATGACCAAAAATGGGTGATTCATCAATTGAACCTATCATCGAAGCTGAACTTTGAACAAGTCTAAGCAAACAGTTCCATTGCATTCTGAAAACTTACTATGCTAAAGCTGTGAAATAGGAATGTTATGTGATTAAAATTCAGCACTAGCTATAGCTAGGTATTTTATGGGTATCACCAAGATATGGCTCACCTTGATGGATAAACAACTATGCATACCATGCTCATGCCAACTATCTCATCACATGTTTACATATGCAGAAGCTATAGGCCTTGTGTATAACTTCCATTCGTTCTCTAAATGACAAACTTAGAAATCATGATAAGCAGCAACAATAAAGGCAAACATGTGATTCATTCCAGGCTATGATAGATATTTCTTCTAAACTCACCTTGAATAAACGAGGCAAATGTGCATGATCATAATAATTATACACACATGCATGCACTCCTGGTGATTTGGGACTGCAATTGGATTGACTATGTGTACAGCTTGGAGGGAGAATTTTGGTAAGGATTAGAAAAGATCCACTGCCTCACCACAAGAGATGACAGGGAATGGGTCAGTACCTACTCATGTCTGGACCTATCAGCTCTTCAGAGTGGGAGAGGCTGAAACTAAGTACCAACTGACCACCATTGAACAGGCCAAAGGAGTGGAAGGTACACATGATTCAATGGCCTATCACAATGAAAGACCTTTCAGTGGAAGACCTTTCAGCACCCAAGATCATGACAATGATGTGGCATAGTAATTGTGCTGCAGTATATGGAGGAGCTTAATGTGTGTTTTAGCTCAATGGAAGTACATATATAACACTCGAGAAGATGGTGGAAGTGTACCAGCCCCTGTACTATTTCCATTTTGGTGATTACATTTAACTAGTGTTACTTCTTATAGACAAGGACCAGTAGATGCTGGTTCTGAAGGTGGTTTATTATGTGCACTAGGGTTACTTCTAAATTACTAAGGTAAACTGGTTACTTGGCAGATTTAGGGTGGAAGTTGTCCACTGTTAACCATTGCATGCTCGTATTCTAAATATCCTTGGGGGGATGTGTTTGGGATTTTATTGGAAAAAATAGGCCTCTTGGGGGAGAGGAGTTTCCCCTGTGCCCCCCCCCCCCCCCCCCCCCCCCCCTCTCCTTAGATGAAACCCTGTTTGGTAAGGTAAAATGAGCATTTTTGAGACTGCTGAGACTTTTGAACTCTACTAGCTAGAAGCATCCACTCTTGAACTCAGAAGTCTCATAAAGTCCAGTTTACTCTATGCAGAAGTTGGGCCTTGTGTGTGAGTTTCATTAATTCTCTAAAATTAATAATAAACAGAGAAATGTGGCCAAAAATAATTCCATAGCATATAAACAGCAAACAACATGTGATGCATTTCTTGTTTAATCTTAAAGGGCCAAGTACAGTACCTGGTTCAAAACACACCTTGAATAAACAATCAGAATAATTTTTTTGCTCTTTTGAACATAAGCTCAACTTGAATAAATGAACCATGCACATACTGTATCCACCTGGGTAGTCAGGGATACCAAGGGCTAGGGAGCAGCTAGTTATAAAAGGACAAAGAGTCAACGACTTTCGCAGAACAACATCACTTGTTTCACTGAACCATCATCATAATCCCACAACATTGCCATGGGTGTTCTCAGCATTATCATTGCAACCTTTCTCCTTGCTAATATGAAAGTCATTTCCTCTGACTGTGGAAAGCACCACCAACAATTGTTGAAGGATTTGATGTCCTCCAGTGAGAGCTGTGGTGCAGCAGGTTACCATGACTGCTGTCAGGTGAGTGTGCACTTACATGTAGGCAATTGTGCATGATTTTCATGACGCTTTATTATGTTCAGATCAAGAAGTTGATGCCTTCGGCTGCTACTGGTAGCTATGAAATGGCTGGTGTGTGTGGTTCTTCTGAGAGTTTTGGTTCCAGTAAAGTGCATGTTCGCTGTGACATGGAGACAGATGGAGGAAAGTGGTCGGTCATCCAGCGTAGGATCAATGGCTCTGTTGACTTTTATCGCAATTGGACTGACTATGTGTACGGTTTTGGAGATCTGGAGGGAGAATTTTGGTACGGATTGGAAAAGATCCACTGCCTAACCACACAAGACGACATGGAACTACGCATTGAAATTGGGAATGGGTCAGTACCTACTGAAGTCTGGACCTACCAGCTCTTCAGAGTGGGAGGGGCTGAAACTAAGTACCAACTGACCATAGGACAGCCCAAAGGAGTGGGAGGTACACATGATTCAATGGCCTATCACAATGGAAGACCTTTCAGCACTCGAGATCATGATAATGATGCTAATTGTGCTAAAACCTATGGAGGAGCATGGTGGTATGGTACCTGCCACCATTCTAATCTCAATGGGAAGTATGAACCCCACACTCAAGGTGGTACTGCAGGAGCTAATAGGCTCGTCTGGTATGATGGATCAAATCGGGTCCATTACACTAAAGTTCAAATGAAGATACGCCCAAAGAGATGCACTGTGAAAACCACATGCAACTAAGAGATCGACCCTGTCCATTGTCGATAAAGTCTCTCTCTGTTAGAAAACTCTCTCTTAGCATATGTAGTTAATTTTTGTGAATGTGTAGAGCTCTTCACAAAGTTCATGCTTATTCTTAAATAATGACTTTCAATAGCACTGTTAACCATTGCATGCAGAGACCAGAAACCTCGAAACTTCTGTTTAACAAAATCCTTGTGGGGGAGCTTCCCCTGTGCCCCCTCCTTAGATGAAACCTTGAACACCCAATTTTTGAACTTACATTAAGTCCAGTTTACTCTATCCAGAAGTTGGGCCTTGTGTATGAGTTTCATTAATTCTCTAAATAACGGAGAAATGTGGCCAAAAATATCCAAAGCATATAAACAGCAACAATGAAGGAAAACATGTGATGCATTTCTTAAATAACAATATTAAGGGCCAAGCATTGTAGCTATCACTAAGATCTGCTTCAAAAATACCTTGAATAAACAATCAGAATAAAGATTCTTGCTCTTTTGAATAGCAATCTTTTGAGTGCTAATCGTTCTTTAAGTTACAGTCAACTTGAATAAACAAACAAATACTAGAACCATAGATACTATAGACTGATTGGAAACGCGCTTCATAGAAACAATATATTTCGCTGTGATACAATCCTAGTTGCGCCCCATCTGCAGCAACTATTCAAAGCTCTCTTACTGTGAATAGCATTTGCCTCTTCATCTTTGCCTAGAGTTATTTCCTTTCTGTTGGAACTCACTGAACATATCATGCTATGTGCACTCATACTAAATTCATATTGCAAATTCCCTCAAATGATGATGTGGCTACTACAATTTTTGGTACCTTTTCCATGTAAATCAGGCTCCATCTCACAGTAACCATTTAGAATCTACTCTAACAACCCTTGCTTCATTCCTTGGTGCTGTGCTTTCCAAGTGCAAGTTCAATGCATAGTTCCACATCATCTCCATGTGGTAAGTGGATCTTTTCCAGTGTACCAAAAATTAATTATATAAGACACATAGTTGAATTTCGATAGAAGCTCATTGATCCTATGCTGGATGACCAACTACTTTTCTCCATCTGTCTCCATGTCACAGTGAGCATGCACTTTACTGGTCTCAGAAGAACCACACACACCAGCCATTTCATATTTACCAGTAGCAGCCAAAAGCATCAAATTCTTGATCTGAACATAAAAGACATTATAAACTTGCTGAGAAGGAGCTTTTGCATAGTAGGTCAGTTGGAACAGATGATTATTTCTCTGTGAGAATGTTCACAAGACACAAGGGTTTGTGTAGTCCCTCTAATCAAGAGAATTTAAAAGGTCTGCTATTGTATTGGAAGTCGTTAATAGTTCTCCTAAGACATGAACTTTCTTTATGAAGAGCTATAGCTAGTTAGTAACTAAATGTACACATTCACAAAAATCAAAATGGACTTCACAAGAGAACTAGATGATTTTCTAATAGAGAGAGAGGCTAAAATAATGTTCTCAATGACAAACAGTCCTGGCAAAATCTCTTAGTTACATGTGGTTTTCACAGTGCATGTCTTTGGACGTATCTTCATTTGAACTTTAGTGTAATGAATCCAGCCTGATCCATTATTCCAGCTAAGTCTGTTAGCACCACGTGTAACACCAGCACCATCTTCTGGTGTGTGAAGTACGTAGCCCCCATTGAGATTAGAGTCAAAACACTGCTCATACCACCATGCACCTCCGTATGCTCGGGCACAATTACGTCTGCCAGCATTATTACGATCTTTAGTACTGAAAGGTCTTCCATTATGACGTGCCATTGAATCATGTGTACCTCCTACTCCTTTGGCCTGTCCAATGGTCAGTTGGTACTTAGTTTCAGCCCCTCCTACTCTGAAGAGCTGGTAGGTCCAGACTTCAGTAGGTACTGACCCATTCCCAAGTTCAATGCGTAGTTCCACATCATCTCGTGTGGTGAGGCAGTGAATCTTTTCCAGTCCGTACCAAAATTCTCCTTCCAAATCTCCAAAGCCACTCACATAGTCAGTCCAATTGCGATAGAAGTCGACAGAGCCATTGATCCTACGCTGGATGACCAACCACTTTCCTCCATCTGTCTCCATGTCACAGCGAGCATAGACTTTACTGGAACCAAAACTCTCAGAAGAACCACACACACCAGCCATTTCATAGCTACCAGTAGAAGCCAAAGGCATCAACTTCTTGATCTGAACATAATAAAGCATTATGAAAATCATGCACTTGATTGCCTACATGTAAGTGCAGACTCACCTGACAGCAGTCATGGTAACCTGCTGTGCCACAGCTTTCCCTGGAGGACATCAAATCCTGCAGTAATTCTTGGTGGCGCTTTTCACAGTTGGAGGAAATAACTTCTACATTAGCAAGGAGAAAGGTTGCAATGATAATTTGGATAGTTCCCATAGTGATGTAGCAACTGTAGGATGTGATTGTTAAGTAGCAATGAAGATAAAGACAGATTGTACTCCAAGTGAATATTCCTGTTCTTTTATAGCTGCTCCTACTGTGGCTATGTCAGACCACCCAGGCTCCCATTCAATATTCATCACTGTAATGGCACCAGTCACTAATTGAATAAACTAGTGCTAGACTATGCTCAAATTTTTCCCTATCAGAGAGTACGATAGTACTCTCTAAGTAGGGATGGCACGGATTGCCCCATTGCACTAATACAAAACATTTTTTTTTCATTATGCAGTCTCTTCTACCATCAACAACTCCTGTCTTGAAGACAGAACACCTTCAATGTGCTAGGACTCAAGTATGAAGAGCAGAAGATAATGCATTGTCATTTTACAGAAATTTCTAAAATCGTGATTCTATTTCTGGATGTATTCTCTTAGAATTCCAATTTTTTAACCCCATTATTCTTGATTATGCAATCTTCATTTCCTGGCAATGTTTGGTTCCAGCAGAGAAAAAAACTCTTTGCTGCTTCGAAAGAAGCAGTACTGCTCTGCAGCTGCTAGCTAGATGTCTACAAGTTGATGTGTCATGCATGGAAAATGTGGTTTGTTAACATAATCAATAATCTCCAGCTCCTTCTCTAAAAAATGTGTGAGCTGTCTCATAATACTCCTGAGGAATAATCCTAATGTGTGGATTATTTCCATTATCTAAAAAGGAATGTGTGAGCTGTCTCATTATACTCCTGAGGAATAATCCTCCACATTTATAGCTAAGTGGAAAGAATGTGTGGGCTGTCTCAGATTAGCCCTAAACTTCTATTATCTAAAATAATAGTATAAATGCACTTAATCGGGACACTTATTACTTGTCCACGTTTAGAGGTTCCACTCTGATGGAGGCTGAAAAAGTGGTCAGGTAAATACCCCCATACCTGACCTAAAACTCCACCAGTATGTCACTCCAAAAGAGAAGTAAGAAGTTCATGTCCAACTTACACTTCAATTAGCTATGAGTAGATGATGTAGCTACCAACCTTATTCAGACAACTTTACAGAGAGAGAGAGAGAGAGAGAGAGAGAGAGAGAGAGAGAGAGAGAGAGAGAGAGAGAGAGAGAGAGAGAGAGAGAGAGAGAGGATGGATGGCATAGCTGGATATTTGTATTTTTATTTTTCACCACCAAGTGACTGACAAGGAACCTGAACTAGCCATAGGCTAATACTAACAGGCCCCACAGGACCAACGGCTTTAACTAGCAAAGCTAGCCCACAATCCACACCCCTGAAATATAAAGCCACACCGCCACACCTTCTGATAATTGAACTAGGCAGCTGAAAAATCATAGATGCAGCAGATGTATTGCTGCCTGGCATAAGCTCGACAACCCCCCTCATGCCTGTTACATGGGAGACATACAAACCTTATGCGATGAGAACACCAGTCACACGAATTTGGACACCAATGCTGACTGCACCAGGTGATGTGATCACATGATCTCCCTCCTTACTTATATGACAGTTATTTGCAGGATTGTGGTGGATGAGTGGCTGGAGTTGAAACTACACAGCAGTGAAGTCGGCCAACAAGTGCTTGCTGCACTAAGAAACACATGGACACATCTCTTGCTGACAAAATTGTCAGTGAGGACATTGATGAGAGGAAGCCACACCCGATCAAAGGTGGATAGTGCATTACTGACTTGTGATTGGTGAGTTTTTCATACTGTAGATTGTGGCTAAATGAATTATAAATTTAATATAATGCAGCTTGGTGGACTATTTTGGAGCAAGAAAATTCCTGCATTCAGCGATTGTGGACCTGTTCTCTTTGTCTAGCTGTCAATATGCATGGCCAGAGTCTCCACTATGGCTGGTATGGCTATCACTTTTCAGGGTTTTGAAATAATAAAAAAAAATTAAAATGTTGTTTATGTTCAACTGTGTGTAGCTAAACATAATGTTGTAGCTATCACCATAGCTATGCTATCACACATATGAAATCCAACTAGTGAACCTTAAGAAAATTTAGGGGCATGCCCCCCCCCCCCCCCCCCCCCCCCCATGGCGTGCCTTTGCATGCTGTGTGGTCACAACTATGGCTGAGCACCAAGCAAGGAGATAGACGCTCTGAACAAGCCTGTGGAACCAGCTGCTTCACAAAACCCTGCCTTATTGATTGTCCCCAGTGTGGGGAAACCCTGCAATTAGATATCTTGAAGTGAACCGATTAGCCCCACCCACTATACGAGCTCCACCCATTGTACTCTATTTGGAGCGCACCAATGCTATTTTTCTACATAGCAACAAGAACAGATACTAGCTATGGCTTCTTTAGGTGTTAATGACGGAGGAAGAGCCAATAGCTTTCGCATTTCTAAACTCGTGACTGAAGTGCACTCTGCACCAGATCGTCTTGGAACTCTCAGCAGTCAAAAACGAGGAAACAGCATGGAAAAAGAACGAGCAGTCGGAGCACTGAGTGAAGAAGAGGAAGAAATGGAAGGAAGCAGCGAAGACGAAGATGAACTGTGAGTTAGTCCTGCATTCTTTGGCGACAACACTATTATTAGTCCATTAACTAGCTAGAACTTCAGTATTGAAATACTTATTAATTTAGTTTGAGGACTGCAACTCGGTTTACTCCATATGAAGAAGAGGAAGAAGAGAGTGTGCAAAGTCATAATGTGAGCTAGTAGCACTGAGTCTTACCACTGGCTGAATAATTAATAACTGTGTGTAGATTCTTTTTGAAGCCCAGGCTCTGTCTAATTTTGAGGGTGAAGAAGACGGAGACTTGGGCTTCAAGGAAAGAGAGATCCTCACCATCCTTGAATCCAGCAGGGATGATGGGTGGCTATTAGCTGAGAATGCTCTCGGACAGAGAGGGCTGGTGCCAAGCAATTATATCAAAGTGAGGTACCAATAAATTTAGGAGGAAATTGTACTCCTTTTTTTTTTCTTTTCTTCTTCTTCCTTCTCTTCTTAATAGCAACTTTCGAAGTTATCACGTGCTGTGTCACCAGCTGGTATGTGTGCATGCATATACATTATCGCATTACAAATTCCTTATTCTATTTCACAGATCAAGGAGGAGCCTCCATAACCCCTCGAAGAGGTCGTGACCTTTGGTCTAAGCTGCGGCAGAATGTGAAGCAGACTAGCCTGGCAGATGTTCTGAATGCCCTGGGGGCCATTCCCTCTGGTTTCAGGGAATCTACAATGGCCAAACTCCTTGCAGACTCACGTAAGCATGTAATGAATTTGCCATGCTGGTACATTATAAATACTTCACCTATAGCAACCTATTTAATGTCCACATGGGTGATGCCACGCCCTTCCCTCACTGCCATGGCTTTTAGGGACCTCAAATGGAACCACTCTGGAGACTACTTGCAGCCCTCTCCTGCTAAAACCAGTCGGGAGGTAGCCATTATCATGGCTAGGATGATTCCACTCCCTGGGAAAGGTTGGCTATATCATTTCCCTTGCCCCTAATAATAATGATAATAATATGACCAATATCCAGGGATCACTGTTCTTTCGAGACATGTTCGAGTAGCAATTTTCAACAAGAATGATGTAAGTTATTTTTGATAAAGCCCTCACTTGCAATATTCCTATCTCTATCATGTGCAAAAAGATGTTGAGCAATATCCACACGGTGAAAGCTGTGTGGTCTTCTCAAGAAGAAAAGACTTGGAAATTTATCCCTACATCTCGGACAGCAACAAGTAGCCTCTACCATCGAGTCTGCACTGTCCGTGTCAACTCCAGTGATACTAATTTAGGTGAGCAATATCAGTGAGTGACTCTCCTGTCAATTAAACACTGAATTGGTTTCAATTTCAAGACTGTCTCTCCTCTACAAATTGGTCTTTTTGTACCAGATTTTGCTGAAGCATTTGCACAAATGCATAAAGTACTTGAGCATGTATCTCAGATACACTAGTGGTTCCCCTGCTTGTGTCAAAGAATAATTGACTTCTTGCAGAATTGCTGTTCGAGCTTGGAATCACCTTCAAGAGGCAGAGCACTGGGGAGAAAGGAGAAATCAGCTGTGGTTGGAGTTCACTGCCTCTCTTTGATCATACTGGCAACCCCACCCTCAGCAGGTCAGAAGATGTTCCCCCCAACCCCCTAATTTTGTGATAATTATTATGATTATCTACATAGAACATATGAACTAAAAGTACATGGTGGGACCCCATTTGAAAGTGGGACAAGTCTGGATGCATCGGCTATCAAAGGTGTGCTTCCTCATAGTGCAGTACACATTAAAATAATAACAAATTTCTCAAAATAAAAATGATTATAGCATCTGGTACTGGTCTCTTGCCATCTATATTGCGAGCAAGACAAATGCCTCGCCTCTACGTTCGGCTAATGAACTCTTCACGCTCAAAAAAGGCTCTTCAAAGCCTTCTTCCATCCACTATAGTCACTGCATCCACTTATATCCAAACAATCGGTTGTTTCAGACACTTGGTAGGCGTTGCTTGTTTGAGAGGAAGACTAGGGCTCCCATTACAAAGTGAGTTTGGGAGTTGTGTGTAAGTGCAATGCTCATTGATGTTTTGATATCCAGGCAGCATAGTCAAACCCTCCCTTAATGTCTTTCTGAATGCTATTGATCAGCCTGATGTGATGGACAACCTTTTGGTACAACTGTGCTGCTTTTTTGGCTATATTTATTCATATTAGCCTCATAGGTATTGTTTCAAGAAAAATTGAAACTAGCAAAGAGAGGAAATAAGGTGGAAATCATGTAGTGTTGTTTTGTTATGTTTTTAGTGTAAGTGTACCGTTCTTTGATCATAGCAAAACTTGGGATACTTGTCAGAACAGCTGGAATGTATCCTTCTACAGCAAATTTATCCTCTCCTTAATTCTCCTTCTTTCCCCCCACCCACTTGGGGTAGTGAAACAGTAGAGAAGGTATTGTTACATATAAACAGCTGACTGAGCACGTGTAAGTTTTATGTTAACTTGTTTGTAGGAAAGACTAAAATTTATAGAGAAATCAAGAAGACGAACAGATTTGTCTGCACTTCTTGCCCCAGATGTCAGACAAACCATACTGAACATAAGTGAACAAATAGTCCTCATTTACCCATAGATACAGTAACAACCTCATCAGTGCATAATGATATTCATGATCAGTGCACATTTCGCGCTTTCCGGATACCAATGTTAACCTTGGAAATATAATTTACGGTATTTTACGGATTTACGATTTGGAAAATGGCGCTTTGCTGAAGGTGGCTCTGCTGATGTCTTTGTGAGCTTATTTGCAGCTTACAACGCATGAAAACTGCTCAAATACTTACCCAAATTTTGCCGCTAACCCGAGGGAAGATCGAGAAATCTACAAAAGCCTTTTGTATAGCTTTCCAGAAATACTCCTAGATATTGAGATTTGAATATCCCACATGGCAGCTCAGGTAAGGTGGGGACAAATTCGAAGCCTAGTAAATGATAGATCTTTAGACAATACATAGTACAGATTATGATACTTGGGAATATTGTGTGTGCTTATAAAATAATGCTAAAAAATATGCTAGCTAGTTAAATAAGTGATGACTTTTGACCACTCCACCACTGTTCACAGTCTGTTCAAATCAAGCTAGTCCTGGGACATTCTGCGTCATGGCGTAAGAGGCCAACGACCGAGGGGTACACTCATGATTGGACAGTTCTGGTGAGAGGAGAGGAAGGACAGGACATAAGACATTTTGTGGAAAAAGTCGTCTTTTATCTTCACGAAAGCTTCCCAAAACCACGAAGAGGTAAGTGTATTTAGTCATATCTGTGGTCTCATTGGAGGGCCATCCCCCTTAGCAATATGATTGAAAGTGATAATGATAATTTGTATGGTAATAATTATTTTAACTTGCGTATTATATTTCAGTGATAAAAGACCCACCATACCAAGTGGCTGAATCAGGCTATGGGAGCTTCATGCTTCCAGTAGAAGTATATTTTCGCAACAAAGATGAACCCAAAAAAGTTAGATTTGAGTATGATCTCCTACTTCCAAATTTAAATGACCCTCCCATCAACCAAATACGAAGCGAGTGCCTGACATTTCAAAACCCAAGTGAGGAATTTCGGCAAAAATTATTGAAAGCAGGTGGAGTTATTAGTGGTGGACCTTTAGTATCAGCAGACAAGAAGCCTCAGCTAGCTCCTCCTGCCAGTTTGAAAGGACAGAAAAGACAAGGGGGTGGTTTGGAGAGCGAATTACCAAAAAAGAAGAAAAAGATTGAGAAAACAAAGGGAGAAAAGAGAAAGAAGAAGGGTTCCAGCAGCAGCGATTCTAGTGATTCTGACTCAAGTAGTGACAGTGAGAGCGGGATAGATGAAGCTCCTGCAAAGAAAGGAAGTAAGAAAGTATCACCCAACAGCTGGGACACAAGTGCCCTCAAACGGCTCCACAAGCAGCTTAACTCACTCCAAGACCCTCAACAGCTCCAGGAGATCGTAAATATCATCGAACAGACAGGACTATATAACCTGACGGCATCTACCTTTGACTTTGACCTTTGTAAACTGGATGACACCACACTGACCAAGCTAGTTAAATTTGTCGAGCCAACTTGCTAGAAGCATATCATCTCACATTGGGGGAAAAATTTTTTTAAATCCCTGCCATTAGGTATCTTGTAAATAGTGTTCTTTCATGCATGCACACATCACATGTACACCCTCTCATGCATTTGTGACCATTTCGTAGATTTCTTCTAACATGTTCTTTTATGTATAGCTCTATAATAATACATTTTAATCGTTGTGTATCATGCTCTGTATAAAATTAATATTTCATCTTTTTTTTTTTTTACATTTCTTCTAAAATGCTGATACAGCATGCTTTGAAAACAATTTTTTGTGTGCAAAAATTATTTTTAACACGAAGTGTTTCTGGAACATAAGCTGTTTGCCCCACTCTGTATTTTGCTGGAGGGTGAACTCCTTCACATACTGTGCATACCTAATCTTCTGTAGTCCAGCTTGGTCTTATTTGAGTGTCCACGGGGTTACCTCTAAAATCCAGTTTCACAAGTCCACTGCTCACTTTAACAATATCCTTTGGAAGAGTTGATATTTTATTATCCCTCAGAATAAGATTTGAAAGCAGTAAACATGAAATCATTGGAAATTCTGTCAGAAGGTTCTCACTGAGATCAAGAGTGTGAAGAGATGTCAAACAAAACTCATTTTCAATTGAACTGAGTTTATTTTTTGCCAAGGAAAGCCATTGAAGGCTCACCAGTTTGCTAATTGGAGTGGTGCTTGAAATACTTGAGATATGGTTCCCTTTTAACGATAAGTGTGTCAATCTTGATAAGGTACAGACTTCATCAGGAAAGCTCGTCAGTTCTATATGCCCCATCCAGAGTGATCGGAGATTTCCTAGTTGGCTTGTAGCTGGAGGGAAGTGCATGAAAGGATTGTGACTTATATTCAGGAAGAGAAGGCTGGAACTGAGGGAGGATATTTTAGAGGGGAGGAGGGTGAGTTGATTGTGCTCCAAAGAGAGGTACTCGAGCTCCCTCAAGTGAGAAACTTCTTCACCAGGAGGCATTAGAATATTGTTATCATTGAGAAACAACCTCTTGATGGAAGTCAGCTTTGAAATTTCTGCAGGGATGACTGTTATACCTCTATGGCTCAGATTCAGCAAGGCATCTTTCCTTTTCTTAGCTCCTTCAATCACTTCATTTATTCCCTCCCCCATATTATGTGTACTTTATTTTATGAGATTGCTGACTCGACACATTCTTTAGGTAGGATACGCCCACGCAATGATGTCGTAATAATAATCTCGCATTATGCCATGACATCACGAAATTGAGAGACGCTTGAATCTCTTCGACAAGGACAGCTTCCCACTCAATTTAACCCCGAGATGTTAGTACCGCTACGAACTTAGATGATAAAGAAATTCTACTAGTGATAATCTTGAGTTAAAAAGTCACAGCTGGACGGAAAGCTTACCCAGGCAAAGAACAACACGGGTCAAAATATTGAATACCACCTGGCTCTGAGAAGACCTTCTTAATAATGAACGGTTTATCAGTACCGGAACTCTGCTATTTATTCTGCTGTCCACCTCTACCTTCAAGAATAGCAGCTAAGCTAGCCTTTCTCCCACCAGACCCCACTTACAGATATGATGATGAATCAGATGGATCTTGTTCCCTACACCTCACAGAAAGATCAGAGTGGCAGTACACTCTCCGTGAACTAGATGGCATAGATGTCTTCAAAATACGAACAAGCCGCAATAATACTATTGCCTGTATGTATGTGAAGAACACTGAAAACCCAAAGTTTACCATTTTATTCACACATGGTAATGCCGTGGACTTGGGGCAGATGTCTAGTTTTTTTGTTGGATTGGGATCAAGAATAGGTTGTAATGTTTTTGCCTTTGACTACTCTGGCTATGGAGAGAGCACAGGGAAGCCATCTGAGAAGAATGTATACGCAGACGCAGAAGCAGCGTGGAGTGCCCTCAGAGAGAGATATAGCCTGGCCCCACACCAGATTATCTTGTATGGCCAGAGTATTGGGACAGTAGCCGCCATTGATTTGGCTACCCGTTATGAAGTAGCAGGTGTGATCCTACATTCACCGCTGATGTCTGGCATGAGGGTGGCTTTTCCAGACACAAGAAGAACATGGTTTTTCGACCCTTTTCCAAAGTGAGTAATACAGTAACTGTATTTTAACCAGTCCCCCCCCCCCCCCCCCCTCCAATGTATACTCCTTCAAGTCTGAATGAAATGCTTATGATAGACCCATAATGAGACTTTTGGCAACGAAATTGCAACCAGATGGGGCATTGCAGGGTGGTACTAATACCAAGTGTCAATTGCTTACATCAAACAGTGAACTAGTCTCAATAACTATGTACTGAGCATGCTGGTATCTGTACTGAAACATGTTGGTATTCTGTATGATATCTGTACTGAGCATGCTGGCATCTGTAATGTACAGTGAAGTTTAGATAAAAGACACTTTGGATCAGAGACACCTCAAATGTAAAACTTTAATTATTACATCCTTTGCACTGTACAGTGAAATTCTGATAGCTAAAGGGCTTTGGAAAATATATGAATCCCATATCAAGTCTCCCCTTACTAGGTAATGATCCTTAGAGGAACTTCAATTTGAATAATGGCCTATTCATATATCTTTCAAACAGGGAAACATACCTTCCTCAAATAGTGACCCCCAACGAATGTGCACAAATTGTAACTTCAATTTGAGTAATGGCCTATTCACATATCTTTCAAATAGGGGAAGCATACCTTTAAACCCTCAAATAGTGACTCACATTGTGGGTACAGTTACTCTGCTGAGCTAATTCTGTCTGTGGGTTGTATTACATTCTTGTATAGATGAGCTATTGCATTTAGTGTGGGAGTACTACCTGGTGTCACTAATGAAGTGTGGTCATCAAATATGGTAATTTTTTTTTTTTTTTTTTTTTTTTTAGCATTGAGAAGGTACAGCAAGTTCGATCTAAGGTCCTTGTGATTCATGGAACTGAAGATGAAGTGATAGACTTTTCCCATGGGTTAGCCATTTATGAGAGAGCACCAAACACAGTGGACCCTTTGTGGGTGGAAGGGGCAGGACATAATGATGTTGAGCTGTATGGACAGTACTTGGATCGATTGAGACGGTTCATCAACCTGGAACTTGGGTCTTCTTCCTCTTCATCATAAGTTTTTTTCCTTCTTTTTATGTTTGAACACCTGCACTTGTTTTAGTCTTTGCATACATTATTATTATAATCACAGAGCCCTGATATATTATACTGTTACAGTGTATTATTTTTCTATACCATTCTTGTGCTAGAGAAAAAAAATTACTCAATAGTTGATACGGTGTGCATTATTTGGAATAATAACGCCTCGAGGCCACAGGCCAAGATGCCTACAGTGGTGCTACTAGATACTTCCCTGTCCATGAGAAGACCAGCCTTTAAGACCAACCAAGATGAAACCAGACACAGCCTCGCCTGCAAAGGGCTGGAGTGGTTCTTCGACTTCATGAGCAAGTGTTTTAGCTATGAATACACATCATTCCATACATTCTCCTCCAATTTCGAAACCATGGTCACATTCACCAGGGACTACACACAGCTTAAAGATAAGCTAGCTGATATTCCTTTCCAAGACCGTACAGATCTGCATTCTGCTCTAGTGACAGTAGTGGATGTTGTGGTGACTGAATGGGGGGCCTTTGCTCCCTGCCAGATAGTGATAGTGACAGACGGCTCACCAGGTGTCAAGCACCAAGATGCAGTCCACCGCAAACAAATAATGAGCATTCCCTTCTCGTGCCAGCTCAGTGTGGTGTGTGTTGCCACACAGGAAGAACTTGTGACGCAATCGTCTCTCTCCAAGACAAGCCTACAGAGATTGTGTGAGAGTGTCTCCATTACACCTTCCGAAATATATATCCCCAGGGGACCTCTCAGTGGGGAGTCTGTTAAGGGAGCCTTCAAGCAGCTTACTAGACACTGCTTTGTTCCTTTTGAGAGCACACTTAAATGTGGTCACCTCCAATCTAGAGTCAGTCTCAGTCCTTCTCCCTCCATGTATAGAGCAAACTATGACTTCATCATCAATCCCGAACAGAAATTCCCAAAGTTAGATGAGAGTTTAGGAAATATGCAGTTTCCTGGGGAAATGCTTGTGTGTGGGTTTCTGGATCATAACTGTATTCCAGCACCACCTCACTATTCACGACATTTTGTATTGGATCCAGAAATAGATGAGAAAACGTTGAACCAAGAACTGAGCATCTTGTCTCCGACTAGAACTGAAGAAAAACCTTTCGCTGTTGGATCACTCTCTGAGGAGGCACAAAAGCCTTCGTTTAGGGTATTACTGCATGGAAGCCTCAAGTGTGAATCCAAAATGGCTCTTGTGAAGCTAGGGTGAGCTCTAAATGGAAAGCATATAAGTTGAAAGTCGTAATCGTGTTCTTTTAAAATTGTAGTGAAAAGTGGTATGCCCTCTTGTTCTCACAAACATCCTCCACCAAGAAGGCTAATTTAGTGATGTGTGTGCTTTACCCCAACACTGACCTCCCTTGGTTAGGGAAAATGGCTTACCTAGGTCCTAAGGTAGCCGATGTAAGTGATCCAAGGGTTCAGTCAGCCACCAACGAGGCAAATCCATTCCCTGTTGGTCCAGCTCATCTCCCGAGTTTCCACTCACCAAGCACCTTGTTATGGGCGAAGGAGTCTGTACTACAGGTAAACAGCTGTACAGTGGAACCTCCGAATTATGGACACACTTGAGACCGTAGATTTTGTATAGAGTGTGTACTTCTATACATCCTTAGTTGGGTGTTACAATTATCTCATCTCCTTTATTTGCAGACTGATGTATCAAAGGTTGTACGATACAGCAGAAAACTGCCTGACAAGGAAGCATCTCTAATTAAAGTAAGTATTTGGAATGTAGTATTATGTCGAGAAATACACTGTAAGTTTAGGAAACCTCCAAATAATAGACACACTTGGGACCCACCCAGCCTTTTGTCCTTTGTAGAGAGAGGTCCTCTTTTGGAGGTTATTTTAGAATGTGTATACATACTATCCTTTGAGAGGTTTTTTCGGAGTGTTCTTTATTTGGAGGTCCCACTGTGTCCACATCCCCTGTGTTCATTTTGCAGGAGTTGAACAAGTTGCGTCTTGTGGCCCTGACTTACTGCATGCCTGAACTACTGGAAGTGACGTGTATAGTCTTATCAAAGGAAGAAAGCACAAGCAACAACCCCAAAACGCAGACGCTTTTAAAACAATGTATCTTCTTTCTCAACAATAACAAAAACCCTCAAGATAGATTAGTCATCAAGTAACAAAACCATTTGGAACACTTATATAATATATAATATAAAGGTTTATACAAAAGACTTGGAACACTTACATCGGTACCAGAAAACTCAATACAAAAGTGTATTCAAAGTGTTAGCCTCATACCCAGGCTCTTGCCAGGAGTATGAATGTATGCATAGAACGAAATCAACAAAAATATAATAGAGTATTATATCCTATTGGACCATGTATCTAACCTCGTCCTTGTCAACCAAATTCATTATAAAGGTACAATGACTTCCACATAGTTCTTTGGGAAGAATCCTGTTGTACCTCTGACTTCCCCTTCCAACCAATTCTCATCAATCTCGCTAACCAGGTTGATGATGTCTCCCTCGCTGAAGGCCAGTTCTCCCTCATTTTCTGGTTCAAAGTCGTAGACGGCCCTAGCAGAAGGTTTGGAGGATGCACTTGGCTGTGGAGGGCTGAAAGGAGGTGGCGGGTTGCTATCATCATCAGAATCTGAATACCTGGGGAGGGCAGGAAAAGGTGAGGGGTGAGGGTGGGCGGGAAAAGGTGAGGGAAGAGAGAGGACTAATGCTTGATTGGACCATGTAGTGTTTTGGACATTTCTCATTATATTGGGACATCTGCCATCGTGTTAGTCATATGTCAGTTGTTGCTATGACAGTTGTAGCATGTTATTATGGCAAGTAACATAATGTTAGAGCACTATCAATTTACATATTGAAGATGAAAATTCCCAAGGCTTTGAGGAGCAACGACCTTTGCTTCATTCACATCCAAGGCCTCATCTAAGGGCCTTGTTTGTATCCAAGGGCCAAGAGAAGCTATCTAGGACCAACCTTTGCTTTGCAACAGGAGTGACTCTCCTTTCCCTGGGTGGTTGGGAGGAAGCTTGTACGACACGATCCTGAAGAGTGGAGTGGAGGCTTTCCAGAACATCCGTACTCTGACGATGGTACTCCAACAAAGCTTCTACAAAGGCATCCAATTGAGTCACTTGTTCCACCTGCAACAAACAAAATTCTCACTGATGTCGCATTTATACTGATAGAGTTGAGAAAATAACACACCTCACTGTCTAGAAGGTTAGCCATGCCATTCTCAGCTAGCTCCTTGGACTCTTCAAACTTTTCCAAAGCCAAGGTGACCTCATCGTCAGTGATGCTGGATCCCTTGGCTTGCTTTCGCTTCTTGGCATCATAATCCAGCCTGCGTCCACTCATCTTCTTACGGTGGTGCATAATCTCCTTGATGTCCTTGGAAAGTAGTTGGTTCAGGGGATCAATAAAGTTGGCCTTCACATTGAGATCCTGAAGAATGAAGACAAAATACACACCAATCACTTCCAGGAATTCATGCCAATCACTTCAATATCCTGTCGTACACCACAGGACATCTAATGAAAAGTTGGTTGCCATGCTTATTGTCTTTATCTGTCACAGCCTCCACTTACAAGTGAATCCTTGATTTCAGCCAGCTGCTTCATCCCTTCCCCAACATCTTGCAGGGCTATCCCTACAATCAGTACAATAATTATGTGACTTAATTGCCCATAAGAGTCCCAGTGGTGACCCACCAAAGCTTGTGTCTTCAAGAACACCTGCTCCACCTTTAATCATGACCTCACCAAGAGCACCTTCAGGTTGCGGGTAGGAGGACCCCTTGCTCCTCATGGATAAACGAAGTCTAGCAGCTGGAAAGCCCCAATTGAAGTGAAAGGGTAATATAGAAGTTTTGGGAGTTACAGTACATACCTGGATTAGGCTGAAGAAACTCCTTGGTTTTTGTTGTGGTTACTTCAACGACTGCAGCAGTGGCATCTGTTTTCTGTGAAGGAGAGAAATGATGTCATAGTACCTGTCATATGGCAAGGAAGGTGCATGCTTTGTCATGGTTCCCGACTAATAATGTTCACTAGATCATACACTATACTGTCCGATGATGACCTTATTTAGCACCCTTTGTCATTTGCCCCCCCCCCCCCCCCCCCCCCACAAGTACATACTTTTTCCATATTCCTGTACTCCTCATCCAGCCGAGTCCCCTCGTCCTTCCCCATCTTTTCAGTCATAAACTACAAAATTCATCAATCATCACCATAAAGCTTGAAAAAAAAAAAAACAACTTTTGATGACAGTATAAATGCATAGTCTAAACACACCCTCTTTAAGTAAACTCAGAGGGGTGCAATGATACACCTCATGATTATTCTGGCTGTGGTACAGACAAAATATAGTAGGTTGCTTCATGAGGCTTTTAATAGTCCTCAGAGGATAACTTCATCTCCAAGCCACTAACCTGAGTGATCTTGTTGTACTGTTTCTTCATGCCCCCTAACGACATCTTGGCTAGTTTTGGCTTCTCAACTCTGGTTTATAAGAATAGGACTTTTTTTTTGCTGTGACAAAAGCAGAAATGACAACAAACAGTAAAAAGCTAGCTTCTCGTTGTAGCTTATGAGCATTTCAGCTGGCACTAGTTCAAGTTATTGAACAGTCCACATGATAGGTCAATGACTCATACGATTTAATAGATAGCTACACTCACCTTTGATCAAGAAAAATTGTAGCTAATTCTTCTACCTATCTTGATAGCTCCGAGTCCCGCGGAGCCCAGTGAGTATAGTATTGTCGGTGACACAACTTTGCAGCAAAGTGATCTCATACGCACGCTCACAAGACATCTATATAATGACCGTGGACCCGCCCACAAAAAAATACTCCCCCGCACTAAGGAAGAATGTCCAGGGTTAGAGAGGGAGGAACCCGGGCACCCACAGAGAGATGCTTCTGTTGTTCTCTTGCTTGTGCTGCCTGCAAAATAATTTGTTACACTGTAAGCTTACAGACATTGATAATTTATGATTGATAATTTATGATCGATATGATAGCTTCCTCCTCTTTGAAATGTTAGTATGTCTGTCCGGGCTGCTATCCTCAGCCTCCACCACCCAGACAGGAACTCTCAGTGCTCTGTCTAGGGCTTGGTGGGGCAGGTAAGTCCACCATTCTGGCTGCACTGGCAGGAGAGGATACCAACTGTATAGTTCCCACTATGGGTTTCTGCATCAAAACCTTCTATGGGGAAACAGCATCTTTCACTGTCAAAGAACTAGGCGGGGATGAGAAGATACGACCATACTGGAGCAAGTACTTTGATGAGTACGAAGCAATAGTAAGGGTAACTCTAACACCCCCAGCTTTCTTTATCATTTTAATAATTGTGCCCAGATTTTTGTTGTGGACAGCTGCTCCAATGATCAACAGTTACAAGAAATAAAAGCATGCCTAGAGAACTGTCTGGGTGATTCTGCTCTTCAAGGTTTACCTCTGCTGTTGCTATGCAACAAGCAAGATAGTTCAGGTGCCAAGACAACAGAAGAGGTGGGATTTACTTTTATCAGCTAATGATTGGTGTGGGTTGCCAACAATAAATGGCATTCCCTTCCCATAATAAGGATGGTGAAATTATGACACATTGACTTATCTTGACTACAGTTAACTGAGCAGCTCAAATTTGCAGCGCTCTGTGAAGGAAGGCTGCACACAGTGAAAGGAGCCAGCTACAGAGATGTGGATGGTTTAAGGAGGGCAATGGACCTGCTGGTAGAAATGTGCAATAACAAGGAAGGAGAGAAGTTACCAGAAAGATGACCAGAATCATACCAACACTATCTACTATTGCAAATTATCACTTATAGAAATGATAAATAACTGTCAAAACAACAAAACTCAAATTCGTTTATGATTTTTTTCTAAACTGTTTGTTTTTTCAAGTAACTGATGAATGCCTAATGCCTCACCTAAATGGAGAGATGATACTCCAACTCCATACACTGCCATTAAAAGGATTGGTTTCTTACCTGGTGGGATACCATGTCCCTTTTCCAGTCCATGAGGGTTTGACGGCGTTTTGCAATCCATAGTTGGTTCCTTGCGAAGGACCAGATCTATATCCACAGCACTGAAGAAAGCCACAGACTACATGATAGCACGATAGGTACATATAAATATGAACCAAAACTGATCCGTAGAAGTCAAGATCCCCGTAAACCACTTATCAAACATGATTGGATGGTGTTCTGTAATGGTAAGCTCCACACCAGATTTCAGCTACCATAAAAAATTACCTTGTACAGTAAAAGCAAGAAGTGAAGTGATCCCTACCTGGGATGGGATTAACTCTTGCTCTGGTTTCCTATACTTACCAGAGGAAGGTCATACATCTTGAGCTGATGGGCAAACATTGCACGCGTGAAGAGGTTGGCAAACTGAAGAGCCAGTGCTGCTCGGTACCTATCCTCACTCTCCACTAGATACCTCACCTATCATGTGATTATCATGTGATATTGGTGATCCAACCAATGACCTTATTATACCTCATCGTGGATACTGATGCAAAACCGTCCATCAATGTTGTACTTTTTGAAAAGCCATTTGGTACACACTAACATCAAATGAAGGTAATCCACAGCTGAAGACTGGACCACCCAATTCACCTTACTCGGTTGATACTGCAAAGCATAATTTTGTGCAAATATAAATTTCACCCCATTTAGTGTACTTTCAATACCACAATATCCACAAAATATTTCCCCCCACAAAATTAAAGTGTTGATGTACAGTATAGTGAAGGACTTACATTTCCTCCTACATATTTACTGTTGAGAGCCTTCGATATGCAGCAGCCTAAGACTGGGGTACGTGGTTGCTCAGACAAGGCTATGCTTTCTATTTTGTTGAAGAGGTCAGACTCGCTGCCTCCACACCACACTTTGTTCATCAAGACATCCAAGGCTCTTCGACAAGAAGAACATTGTTAGCAGAGTGAGTGTGGGGAAGGTTCCTCCTACTTACTTGAAGTATCCCACACCAGAGCAGAGTAGCTTCCAGTCGTCATGTGTGATACACCCACCATCCACAGGAATATCCATTTCCTCTGCTAATTTCACACCCTTTCTGTTCAACTTATACCTTAAATAAACAACACACGTTACTGTAGGTCTCATGGATTGGCCATTTGGTTGGTATTGTATATTACTCGAAAACAATGAAATAAAGATTTCTGGCCAGTGGACGAGCACAGTTATGTATTTCCAGCTCTGCTTCACTCTAAGTCTTACATTCTTCTTCCCTTGGTAGCAGAATGGAGAGCCATTGCTTTGTCCTCTCTCTCTCTCTGGGAGAGTGAAGGATTGAACTTGTGAAGCAGAAGTTTGATGAAGGGCAATCCAGCGCCATATATGCGACCATAGTTCAGGATCTTGGCATGGTCTCGACTGATTCCTATTGTCTTGGCTGTGTTGCTATGGACATCAGTGCCTTCAACCTTACTGCCTTGCAGTGTCATCCACCCAACTCCAGTACAACCTGCAATAAATAAATAAATAAATAAATAAATAAATAAACAAACAAACAATTAAACAAACAAATAAACAAACAAATAAATAAATAAATAAATAAATAAATGCGGTGGTTTATAGCTTTCATCTCACATGCTGTTTTGCTAAATTACATTTAAGGTTGTACCATGAATGCCAGCGAAATGCATGTCGCCCAAGACAGCTGCAATCCAGAGTTCCTGGCTGTCTACATCAGCACCAACAAGATGGTATCCTGGAGGTGCTCTCACCATCGCCTTTAACTCCGATCCCACACGATTCTCCTGAGACACAGACGGACAGATATAACAAGAATATTTCACATTTTTGTTCTCATGCAAGAACCTTTGCATTGCTGGCTGTCAGCCAAGTGGGTTCCACAGCTCTCCGTGTGACAGTGCCTGCCACTTGAAGCAACGGCAAGATAGCAGACAACTGTGCTGAATCAGCAGACGAACTCTGTTCCAAGTTCACCACAAACTGCTGCCTAGTGAAATGCCAGGGAGAGTGACCATATTAGCAATAAGGAGGGGAGAGAATAGGGTGCCCCTATTAATCATCCACAAACTGGTGCCCCTATTATCACTGACTGCTGCATAAAGGAGGGGATAAAATGAGTGCCCCTATTAATCATCCATAGTTCAATTACAAGATCCTACTCCTGGCTCCCCTCCAATAAGAGATGATGGAGTTGAGCAAGAGGATGTGCTGGCCCAGTTGACCTGCAGCAGACGTCAGCGTCCCGTCCTCCATCTTGGGGAGGTAGTCCTTGGAGAGAGGATTGCCACAATTAGCCTCTGAGCCGTCCTAAAACCACAAAGTCACCATCAAAATTGTAAAAGAAGAGATAAACCTTCATTGTGACTCACTTTATGAGGAAGCTTGAAGAAGAAATATCTCTTTCCATTTGCAAGGGTGATTATATCGTTGGTCAATCCCCACACAGTGTTCATCACTTCATGGTGGACCTACAATATTATGTATTCCAGCTGCAAAATTGATGCAAAAATCACGCATCTTCACCTCAGATTTTTCCCCTTTCTTTGTAACAGGTTTCCTTTTTGATTTCCATATCTCAATCTTGCCTTCCTCTTTGGTTTCTTCCTCTGCCACACCTTCCTTATCGTCAATGGTACTCCTTTCATCCAAGTCTTTATCAATCAAGTCCTCTACTCGTTCCAGAGACACATCGTCATCCATCAAAGCCTTTTCCCTCTCTTTCCTGCATAATGCAACACACACAAACACCGTCAAGTGACAGCTTTCCAGTTAGAAAGACTATGATCCTAGCCTCATGGTGCTCTACAGTTAATGCCAGGCTCGTAAAAAAAAAAAAAAGGCATGGTCCCTCTCCCAACTACAGAAGTATTTAACAAGAACACCATTAATTTTTGGCTAATTAGAAGATTTCTGACCTGGAAAGTTCAAAATCACAACTATCATCAAATTTAGGGGTTTCCCCTTTGGGGAGATCGGGTGAAATGACATAGCCCCAGCCCAGAGAAGTGTGGTGGTGCAGGGGGTGGCCGTTCCACTTCATCCTCAGCAGGTAAGGGGTCACTCTGGTTTGAGCAGTGATCTTTACAGGTCCTGGCTTCCAATCATCACTGCTTCTCTTCATGCACAAGTCTCGATACCACCTACAAGATTATCGCACAAGTAAAATATGTGATACACAGGTGGAATACGACTCTGAACACTGCTGATTCTGAAACTGACTCAGGATGTACATAAATCAGGACATACACAGGTGGAATAGGAATCTGATTTTGGAACTGACTCAGGATATCCTGGCATGTGGACTGGTCTAGATTGCTTCATGAACTCCAAAGAAATAATGGTGTAGTCTTCATCTTCATATTCATCTTCCTCCATATTTGTGACAAATTCCTCTTTTTTAATTTGGTAAAACTTCTCAAGGTCTTCAAGGAGCTTAGTCGCACCTTTCTTTGTCTTTATGGCCTTGCCACGAAACTTTTTTGAGCTCCAGTCCAAATTACACAACCATAGACTCTCAAGGTACCTTCAATTGCAATACAAAGTCCTCACACACAAGCACACACACACACACACACACACACACACCAGTATAGTGGGATACAAGCACACACACATACACACCAGTATAGTGGAAGCACACACACACACACACACACCAGTATAGTGAGAACTTCCGTGGGATAGAATTTTTATGGTTTATGAAAATTGATATGTTGTAGGGAATCCATACGGTTAACACTTCTAGGACATGTTTTTCATTAGCTTAAATCTCAAAAGTAAGAATTTCCAGTCCTGTGTTCTGTAATGGTTAGACTATCTCAACACCAAATTTCCAGACCAGTAATCATGAGTTATGGTGTGCCAAGTTTAAAATAAAAAGTGAACATGTCATTCCAATCTGAGTAATGTACACCAGACAGCTTCATTAGGTGTGCTGGGTGCCAAGAATGTGCACATGTACATGTGCAGATGCTCGCATGTACAAAAATGTATGACTGTATCGCAGACACACTATCGCATGTACATACATGCATACATACCTCTCATCGTGTGAGTAGAAACAGGCATTGTCAGCCAGAATCCTCAATTTAGCCTTCACCTCTCCCTGCATCTCATCAAAAGTGCTCTCTGCATCATCTATAAAACAAGAAAACAATTCAAGGTACAAGTTTTCAGAGTTAAAACTGTTTCCTACCAATGTACTTCTTCCAGCTGAAGTTGAGAGGGAGGTAGGCAGAACCCATCTCTAGCATTCCGGCAAAGGTGACAGGGTGGGGGCATTGAGTCAGAAACCGAGGAAAGACTTTCTTCAAGACTTCATGAGTACAAAAAACATCTTCGGCACAATAGCGCATCAAATTCTGAGAGAATAAAGTTTTATAAGAGAGAAATTTCATCAAACTTTTGATACTTAGAGAGGTTGTCTCCTATCAGGATAACTCTAGCACCATCTGAATTACCTGGAAGTCTTTTCTGATATCCTGGATTGTTCCTTTAACAAAAACATCACGTTTCGTTTTGTCCATTTTCCTCTTCCCTCTTCTCACATGCAACCAATGAACATCAGCCAAATTGCCAGGACTGCTCACTTCCATCCAAAGGTCAGTATGGCGAGTCCTCTGCTGGGGAATCTCCCCCTCCACCTTCTCTTCCCTTTGCAGCTTCTTCATCCTTGACGTCCACACACCCTTCTGACGAGACGTCTGTCCTGCCACACATGTGTGCAAGCTGAGAGTATCCAAGAACTTTGTCTTTGGACCCTATGATAGAAAAATTCAGTATATTTATAAAATCTTCCAATAGTAGGGTTAGATAGAACAGTTGGAACTTGTTTTATTATTGACACTTATAAATTGTCTTTTGAGCGTCAGTTCTAAAAATTAAACTACTTACTCTGAGCAAGTACTGTTCCTTGATGCGTGCCCTGTCATAGCTCACATTATGTCCTACCACTATCCTCTGGCGCCAGGTAGCATCATCACCTCCTTTTTGATGACCACCTGCTGTACTTTCAACACTAACCACCTCCAAAGGAATAAGATCATCTATTTGAGTCTCACGCTCAATATAAAAGTCCTTGCTGGATTTCAGTCTGTCGCTGACCCAAGAATACCATGCCTGAGGGGACACGGCAACAGCAAGAGTGGGTCGTTGACCCTCTGAGACACAACACTCCACATCCAGGACCAATGCATCATCAAGAGGGCATTCCACCTTCTCCCCCCGTCTGGTTTTGGGGTCATAACGGGTCCACCCTGGCTCTGAACTCCACTCTCTAGGCATGGGGTAGAGTGTCGCTTGCACCAGCTGCTTTGCCAAGTCCAAATACGGCTGACTTTGAGCTCTGGCTATACACCGAAAGTGCTCGTCTAGGTTTTTCCCACAGATCGATGGCAGCTGAATGTCTAGTTCTGGTAACAAGGTAGTCTCACGTCCCCACAAGTTCTGCTGCTTCAAGTGCTGAATACTTTGTTTTATAAGAGCTGACCTTTCAACTCCAGTAGTTTTGTTGTTTCCAAACACTTGCCGATGGAGAGGTGTGGAGAGCATCTGAATACCCAGTGGATTGAGTCTTCTGCTTGATGCATCAGAAGATGAAGAACTGGTTTGCTCTGGAGCTGGTGAGCGGTGTCTTGGCACTTTTGACCAAGGAAGAGTCAAGAAACCACACCTGGGACACCTAAACATCTCTGTAGCTCGTTTGGTCCACGTGTTGGGGGGAGTGGCATGTCGGTTAATAAAAACGCTGGAATTTTGAAATATTGCGTGATGACCGTAGGGTTGTGTTAGATATAAGGTTGCTCCAACTGAACTGTGAAGTCCTAAGCCTTTAGTTTACAGTATTATGCGATGAACTGTAGCCAGATCCTACCTGGTGCGGTCAATTCGGGACCCTGCTCGCTTGCAACAGGCTATTTTTCAGGGAACCCTTTTGTGGTGAGATGTATATAAATTAAAACCAGTCAGCCAAGAACAGGCTGCAAGAAATCACCACTGGTGATTGATTCACCAGTCACCAGACTTTAACCACCTAACTAATATCTCTGACTAGGTGTATGCTTCAGGAAAGGATGTGATTCTGTTGGATGGTCACCTGCAACACCTCCAGACCATATTTGGGAGCACCCGAGGTTACGGGGACACCGATGTCTCCTGCTTACACTGTGCAGAAGCTGTGGGGAAGATTGCTGTAGCGTGGGGGACAGACATCGTCATTTTTGAACCCTCCTTCAGCGAAGAATTGGCCAGCTCCGATGGAAGAGGGGAAAGCGTTAATAAGGAGGTCAGAGTGCACTACAAGATCTCATATCTATTTTTAAATTCTGTCTTGAAATGAGTTCATATGTCCTGGTTTGAACTCTACCAGGAAGCTTATTAGTGGTCAATGCACGTTTGAATAGATTCTTCTGTTTCTCAGGCATCCCTCTAACAGACACAGTTACACTCTTGCATAGAGCACTAATAACAGAGTTAGTCATTGGTAAACTGCTAGGGCTAGGACGTAGGGCTAGGGCGTAGGGCTAGGGCTAGAACTGACCCATTCCAATAACTTAAATACTGGGGAAGACAAAATTGTGAGGAGCAACCATATTAGCTAGACCATCCATGACCAGCATGAATGTTGTATGTTACGTGCTGAAAAGATGCCAGCTGCTTTACTCAACTGCAACCACCTGCAGTTTCTTGCAGAATGGAATGGAGCCCACACTTTGTCCCTGGACCACAAAGTGACCAGTATCTGTTGGAACAGAAGTGGGACGTGCCTCTTGACAGGAGGAACCTCACTCATCCTTTGGGAGTACAACCCCCCGCTCTTGAATTTGGATGAGATATCGAGTGAGGTGGAGCTGAATAAAGGGGAGGGGCAGGAGGATGCTGGGGGGAGAGGGGAGGAGGAGGAAAGGGAGAAGAGAAGTCCCTTGAAGGAGTTGTGGAGGTGTGAAGTCTCCAATCCTCTTTTCCATCTCAAGTTTTCTCCCAGTGGCGACCTCTTTGCTTCTTGTGGAAAAGTAAGCCAACGACCTCAACAAGAACGAGGATCTCTCAGTTCTTTGTGGTATTGTAAGCATTATGTTTGACACTTTTCTTTCTGAATGCCATTGAATGAGGAATGCTGTGCATTTACACACTCTCCACGGTGTCTGTGTTCAATCAGACCACCCTGTAATGAGACCACTTCTCTATTAAGGCCATATCCCAACAGCCTATTCCAAACATGTCTATATCCACTCTTTCTCTATAAGGTCTTGACAGCACCTATTCCAGCTATTTCAATCCCACCTCCCTATTGTTCCTAGCCCATAGGTGGTCGCACATAAGCAGGTTTCACAGGATTACTTATTGGTACTTATGCTTGTGCTATGCAGGATGATTGCCTAGTGAAGATATGGTATCCCTGTGCCATGGGGTCAGAACATGTGGGCATTGGACAACCTGCGACCTATTCCTTCTGCTATGTGGCACACCCCCAGTCTGTCAGAGGCTTCGTCTGGCGTCGCATCACTCCCAGTTTGCCAAGGTGTGCTGAGTCAGCTAATCTTTTTTGCAGTAACTAAGCAGCACCATAGAACTAATAGACAAAGGATATCAATAAGGTGGTATATATGATCGATTAAAATGTGTGTAGCCGATAAAGGTGGGTGTGGTTTCTCACATAATTTTACAACAAAACTTCCATACTGATGTATCCATCTTGCAAGTCATTGTATTCAAACTTGCTTCCTTTTTGCAGAGGTTGTATTCCCAACGTGTTGCTCACCCATTGCACAGACAATATCTGCCGTCTCTGGAGTCACTCTATCCCCTTCAATAAGGATGGACACCTCCGATTCTTCATTGCTGCCTCCATTGATCCAGTAGCTGACATCCCTTTCCGAACAACGATGCCACTGGATGAGCAACCTTTCATTGTCCACTGGCTCAATAACAAGGAAACGACCCTCAATTCCAAAGTGGAGAAGTACCAAAAGGGGATCTTGTTGCCTATTTCCCACGTCTCATCGCTCCAGAGTTTCACTTCCAATATCAACGAAGAGATTCTGCAGAGTTGGGTCTGCATTGACGATGGGGAAGAAGCAGAGGATGTGAATGATTCCAAAACTGGGACAGTGTCCGATTCCAAGACTGGAATTGGATCTGGAAGTAAGAGTGAGCAGGAGTTATCGAATGTTGTGAGTTCTCTTGCACGCAAAACCATTAGCATGTACACCTTTTCCAATTATCTGACGCCTCATTCTGGGGAACGTCCAAGTTCGGTTGGTGCAAACTCCCCGAGTCCCCTGGGAGGTACACCTCGTCCCAAAATCCCTGTCAGTCATAAACGTGCCTTGGCGCACTTGTTGGACGAGTGGTGTAGCACACCTGATCTTCTCCTCTGCATTCACCCGACTGTCGGCTCCCTAATGGTGTGGACAGTGGAAGGACTTGACGCACCCCCTAACTTGGAACGTCTCGTCCATATCAGCTTCAGCTCTTGCCTCCCTCATGTTTTCCCACCTCATCTCTCACAGTCCTTACAGCAGGATCTTCTCCAGTTCCTCATCAAGGAGCCTGACGCCCTCCACACACGAGAGGCCAATGCAGAAGGAGGAGGAGGGAAGAGTGTACCGACAAGAACCACGGCTGATATCAACATCCCCGTCCCACAGATTCGCCTCTCGGTTGGAGCAAGCATGTTGGCAATGTCAATGTCACACTTGGAAACGGCTGAAGACGTGGTGAAAGTGAAGGCTGATTCCACCTTGATCTTGGTCTCCAGTCACACCAATGGGTCTCTCAACACCTGGTCGGTTGAATTGACTGTCCAGTCCAACTTCTGCACATCCATAGCGGGCTTGATTCACTGTGCAGGTACTGGAGGTCATAGGTCAAGGGTCATGGCCATACACCGGCACCCCTGGCTCCCGATTTTGATGACCGTTTCCTCCAAGTGCAGACCCCTCCCCCTTACTGGCAGTCTAGGAGAAGAGGAAGACAAAGATGGCGTCAAAGTGAGTGAACTCATCATTTGGAATGCCGATCTTCCTGGACCTCTACAACACAAGAGCAAGTTAAATGAGCTCTCCCGAATTGTAGCCCCAGATACAGAGTCCTTTAATCATGTGACCTGGATGCCACCCATCTCGATAGGAGGTCCAAACGAGGGAGCTTTGGCACGCTGTCCTTTATCAGGACTCTTTGTGGCTAATGTCGGTAAGGAGTTGATTCTCTTTCAAGCTTCTCTCTACTCCATCACGAAGCCTCAGCCAAGTTCTTTCATGCAGAGTGATAAAGCCAAGGACAAACTCAACAAGGAATTGTCGCATACCTCCGTTGGTCACATGATTCAAGGCATCAAGGTCACGTCCCAGTTGGGTATGAAGGGGATCACTCTGATTGACACCATTGAGAGCAACCTCTCGTGTTTTGAGGAGATCATAGGTCTCCATGCCTTCAGGATGTGCTCCCTCGTCACAACCCTTGACCTCAGAAATTGCTTTGATGCTAAGTTCAGTAAGGATGTGATTTTGGTTCTCATAGAGAACAAGAGACCTCAAAATAGTAGTCGTTTGTCTTCTGGGTCCCCTCTCAACAGCCCGGGGTCAAAGGGCACCCGATCTTTCATCCACCTCTGGAGATTGACTCTCAAGAGAAAGCCAACCAGACCAGGCACACCCCCATTCTCGGCCTCCCCTGAGCACGACGACCATCTACAAGCCGATACATACTCCGCTTCCATCACCAAAGTGTTTACAGGACCCATCCCTCTCTCGACAGGAACCCACGTCCTAGACATCTCCCCTGCTTGTGACATCTCTAGTTCTCTTCAGCTCCAAACACCGACCTTCTCCGCTCCCTTCCTTTTCTCCACCTCATGCTCAGACGGCAGTGTCCAGTGTTGGCAAATTAGCATCGAATGCAGGGACATCCCCATATCACCCGACGACCCTACTTACTCATCGGAAAGCGAGGAACCAACTGACAATATGGTCTTCAACATCTATGAAGTGTTCGATTCCAGTACCAGAATCTCAGATCAGAAATTGAAACCGAGTTTTCTCGACTGCTATGAGGAAGAAGTGATCAAATCCCTCCCCACTCAGTCGTTTATCCCCAGTGGAATCAAAGTGGCCTACCCAGGTTGCCTAGCGATGGCCCACGTGCTCTCCAAGCCAATCAAGTCCTCCATCCACCGGAACTCTGTGACCACAAAGAGACCCTCCCGTTCCTCCCTTGTCAAGGGGGATAACCCCCTCAATCGTTACTCCATGGTGACGGTGTGGGAATGCGAGTCATCGGGCGGACTGAAGTGGTCCTGTGAGGCCACACTCATGCTTATGGGTCTGGCGCAGGTTTCAGGCTCCAAGTCGAAAGATTTGGAGATGAATGTCCTCATGGAATGGATACCTATGGAAAATGGAGCTTATCTCCTTGCCACTTGCTTTGCTTCGACACTTTCCATATTTGGTATGTCGTTGCCTCAGGACGAGGAACAGTTCACTGTCCTTTCAAAGAGGGTGGGATTTCTCCCCAAGGAGAAGACCTCCGTCCTCAACAAAGTCAAATCACAAGCTTCATGGGTGTGTCTCCTCCAGTTCCCCTGTTTCAGGCCTTCGTTGGACCTCTCTATCACCTGCCTCTCCTATACAGGAAGCAATAGTATCATGGTAACCATGGGATCTGAGATACACCTCTACTCCTGTTGGGTAAAGGGTAACCAGTTAATTGCCTTCACACCCTCGAAGAGTGAAAGGAAGAAGATTTCAAAAGGTCCTTTCAGTCGTGGGTTTGCTGCTACAGGCAGTCCTGATCAATCGAACCTTGCTGAAACAGATGTGAATTTACTGGACTATGCTCACGCTCGAAATACACCTCTTCCTCAGTATCACCCAAAGATTCTCATGGAGTTGATGAACTCTGGGAAGCTGCATGCCGTTAAGGCCATTCTGATCAATCTTACCAAGTTCTTACTCCTCTACAGGGAAAAGAAGTCATCCTCAAAAGATGAGGGAACAGAAAACTACTTCGACAATGATGATTTGAATAGAATGTATGAGGACGAACCACCAGAGAAGAAAAACACTTTGATTCTTTCGGCGGATGGTTACTTAGAGCGGAGCAAGTCAGCCAAGGCCAAAGTTGTGGTAGAAACCATCCCTCATCTTCCTCTCTCAAAGATGGACATCACTCAGTCCAAAGGAGTCACGAGACCCTCGGACCAGCCAGATGGAGGGGAAGTTCCTGATGCCACTAAAGATGATTACGATGAATTATTCTCCATGGCAACAGTCACTAATATGGATGATCCTTTGAAGTTCGGTATTGACGAGGAAGCTGAAGTGGAGGTGGTCTTTACTGACCTGGATGCAGAAAAGGGAGAGTTTACTCCAAAGTTAGCCAAACTTCTTGTGACCATCTTGAATGATCACCAACTTGCTGACCTCAGCGATTTGGAGCAGGTGCAGTTACAATCCATAACTGAGACAATGGCAAGTACTAAATTGAGCATTGGTGACCTCTCTCCCTCAGAGGGTGTGTCCCTTGACACGCCTTCCATTGGTCTCTCCATGTCCTCCCTCTCTGGAGCGGGCTACGCCTCCTCTGGAGGGTCCAAGGGAAGAGAAGCCATGGATGACTGTGGACTCCGATATTTGATAGCTTTGGAGAGTCACATAACCCTCTCCAAATCCCTTCCCAGTGATGTGTCCCCAGGACCACTCCCCCCTTCTGTCCTCGTGTGGGCATTCCATTCGGATGCAGAGACCGACCTACTGTCTGCCATCCCATCTGTGCAGAAAGACGAGCTCAAGTGGGAGGAGCTGAGGAAAGCAGGTGTTGGTTGGTGGTTAAGGAGTCTGGACACTCTCAGAAGACTCATGGAAAAGGTACATATAATTTAGGCCTCCACAATTGAGGATGGCTAGCTGGTTCCTGAGCACAAACTGGCATAGAATGATTTTTGTGTTCCCTTGAACAAACTCTTCAAATTTCAAAAACCAGCTCGTGGAGTGGTTGATCAGCTCTCTGCTGGTGTTTTAGAAATGTGAAAATTTTGGTCAAGAATTAAATTAGAGCAGATAATATATACCAACTATTTCAGACTCCAGACAATCCCTTTAGACTGATATCATCATATATATTTTTTACTGTGCTTCTTTCTAGCTTGCCAAGGCTCAGTTCATGAGGAACCAACAACCTCTGGATGCCAGCTTATTGTATCTGGCCATGAAGAAGCAGTCACTATTAAAAGGATTATTCAAGTATGCTAATTAGTAGGCACATCCCCATAATACACTAAAATAGAGCTAGAAGAAATTACTGGACCAAATTTACTATCTCTTGTTCTCTCTAGGAGTGTTTCAGACTCAAGAATGACTTCCTTCTTTGCTAATAACTTCTCCAACGACCGATGGAAGAAAGCAGCTCTAAAGAATGCCTTTGCTCTCTTGGGAAAGCAGCGATTTGAAGAAGCTGCAGCCTTTTTCCTCTTAGCCGACAAGCTCTGGGATGCTGTTGAGGTGTGTGTGAGTCGTCTCTCTGACTTTCAGCTGGCCTTTGTTATCGTCCGTCTCTACGAAGGAGATCATGGTCCTATCTATGAACGTTTCTTAAAGGAATACATCCTCGGTGTTCCCAGTTCGCAGTATGTGGACTCTAAAAGACAGAAAACTATGAGATTGGAACCAAATCCTGACCCATTTCTACGCAGCATGGTTTTCTGGTTACTGCAAGACTTCTCTGGTGCTTTGGAGACTTTGCTAGTCGATCCAGAGGCAAATAAGGACGGGAGCAAGGAGCTGCAAATCTTTCTCACAAATCCCGCCATTTTCAATTTCTATTTCTACTTGAGGGCACACCCTTTCTTGATCCGACGTGATCACCGTGCTAATACCTCGATCCTGATGGCCCAATCTTCTGCCATCGCCTTGTCACAGAAATCATCCGGTAAGCAGTCGCTGAGTAGTGTAGGTGACGAACCCCTCACTGCATTGGAGAGGAGTCTTCTGTTCGGTACGGCATACTACCATCTCTGTCATGGTTGCCCCCTCCTGGTGCTCAACGTTTTATCTCGACTTCCCAAGTCTAGCAACCTCGGCGCTGACGTGTGTGAGGCCACTCCCAGCAGCAGTGAGGAGGGGGATGGGGGGAGTGGCCAGGACATTCCTGGAGGGAAATCTCATCTCTTGAAAGGAGGAGGATCAAAAATGGATTCTATGACTGGAATGATTGAAAGTGGGACTTTGGAAGGTGCTTTTGGGAAATCTGGTGCTAAAAGAGAGAGTAAAAATGATGATGATGATTTTGATTGGGGGGCTCCTGCGTCCAGTCAAGGTGGTGGTGGTGGTCGCTATGGTGACATGGACGACGAAATCGATTGGTCAAAACCCATGAGTCGCTATGACAACCTCCAGAATGGGAATGACGATATTGATTGGAGCCAACCAATTTCCTCGCGTATGTTTTCCCAAGATGCTCCTACTCTAAGTCCACCTCATTTCAATACTTCATCCGACAGTGAAGAACCCACCCGGCATCGAACCTCTTCCCCTAGCCCTCAAGCACCGCCAGACACACCCACCAAGTCCTCATCCATGCTCACCACCAGAGGACTCTTTGTACTGACTTTGGCAGAGCAGCTGCAATACAATGCCTGCCTCAGCATATTCACGGAGGAACTTCATTCCATATACCTTCCAGCTTGCTGCCTCTTTCTTTGGCAGTCAAAGGGAACGAAGGGTCCCCCCATCCTGCCCCTCTCTAAGCAACAAGCTTCGGAGGTGAGTCTGACTCTCCACTACAGTTCAAATGCCTTCGATAAAACTGTTCAGAATTTGCGTGGAATGCTTATGGATTGGCTGAGAGGGGAGACTCAGACCGTGAAGGAGGTGTGTCTATTGGACCTACCCGAACCTGACAAAGAGGATGTGGCTTCCACCGATAAAGAGGGAGTAGCGTCCACCAATGAGGTGTCTTTATCACTGAGTTCCAGTTCTGTCCCTGCCGGCTATGACCTGCTTACCACTCTCATGAATTACGCATCGTTGCATGCTGCTACCAGCCCCAGTCTTCTCACTGTCAAGTTCGAGCTGATGCATCTGATGAACACTCTCCTCCCTTGGGGAACTGGCTCCCTCTCCCATCTCCAAGTCCAAGGAAGAGACACCTCCTCTTACAAACCTAATATTTCGCTTGAGTTTGTTCCCACGTGTGCTGTTGATCCATCTCAGCTTCCCATACTCACTTCCTGTTCACTTCCTGTTCGTCATCTCACCAACTTGGCTACTCACCTCCGCATGCTGTCCAAGTGTATCATCAACGTCCTTTCCCGCCACACTTACCCGCCTATTTCATCCCAGCCCCTCCCACAAATTAATAAAATCTTTGAGCTGTGTTCAGCCATCTCGCATTGCCTGACTGTCAGTCTTAACCCTTTCCTCTCTGAAGTACTCCCTCAGGCGGAGGTCCCAGACACCCCAAATAGCCACTTTACCAGTTCAGTTGGTTCTCTTGGCCGAACCCCAACTCCTTCTTTCCCGATATTGAGCGAAATGCAGCAGCAACGGGATTCCAAATTGAGCCAATCTCCTTTGCTTCGTCCGAGAATTGACTCTTTCAGTAATCTTGATTACAATGTTGGCTCCCCCAACACCAAGCCTGCCAAATGGCCAGGGATACTTAACTGGCCTTGCACTTTGACCTCTGACGAAGGTCGAGACCCCACCCCATTGAGCGTAGTACTAGTGGAGTGTGTGGTGACTGTGTACCTTGGTCTCTTAGCAACAGCATGGTCGCAGCACTCTGTGGAAGACCTTCTTGTCCTCTTGAAGAACTTGCCCTCAATGGATATTTGGTACAGCACTGTGGGTGGGGGTGTGGAGGGAAGGAGTTCAAGTCGCAGAGAGGTCAAGAGTTTTGTTACTCAGACCATTGAAAATGTCAGCAAACGTTTTGGTTGGCATAAGCCCACGAGTCCTAAAGAGGAGGAAGATGTGCAGGGAGTGTTTATTGCTCCAAGGCGGACACTTCTGGATCACTTTTTATCAGTTCCCATAGACGAGGAGGAAAGGAAGAAGGAGGTGAAGAGTGAGCCGGGGTTCTTTATGGTGGGCAGGGAGGAGAAGGATGAGTCGGAAGACGAGGGTGAGTTAGTGGGTAAAGTTAATTTTTTTAGTGAAAGTTGGTAAAGGGTCATCAGACAAGCAGTATGTTAGTTGATGGGTGGAAGAATGCAGGAGTTGATGCAGAGCTAATACAAACCCTGTGGGTGCTGCATGTCAAACTCATGAAAAATATCTTATCAAAAAGCTTTGTTAGTGCAATTATGAGAGATGTATCTTTGGGGTTTGGAATGTACAATTTAAGTATTGAGAATGGGAATTGCCCTTACAGATTTCCTTTGCTTGTGTGCAGATGATGAAGACGATGTGGATGACATGTATGGAGACTCTAAAGGCATCATTTTCAGTGTTGGTGGAGAGAAGGAAGAAAGCCTGAGTGAGACCACTCCACGAAACCCTGACTGCTTTGCATGGTGTCTCATCAACCTCTGCATCTCTAAACTGACACAGCAGATGGTCAGGAAAATGGTGTCTGGTGTTGGACTAGAAGTGCTTGGTGAGATGACATCAATCTTGCAGAGCCTGATCCTTTACCAACCCAAAAGGTCAGGCTCTGCAAGACTGACCACACCCACTGCTCCTTCATCATTTCATTGCACTTCCTCTCCACTTTTCACTATTGACCACACCCATTTCTCCTCCCATTCCTTTCACTCTTTCCATTAACCACACCCATTGCCCCTTCCCACTTGTCACATCACTCATTACTCCTATCCACTTTTCATCACTGACCACACCCATTACTCCTCCCATTTCCTCCAGAGTTGGTGACTGTCTCACCTCTCCTCTACTCCACACTCAAGATCCTGGATGAATGGGAATCCATCCTTACTCGTCGTTTGGAAGCCCTTGGAGAGCCCCCAGATGATCTCTTTGGCTCTGATGAATTGTCAGAGTCATCTAAATTCAAGATTGGACTGGCTCTTATGAGACACAAATTCATTCTTGAGCCGGAGAATTCTCCTTTCCAGTCCAAAGACAAGATCTCCCGCCACTGCAAGAGGTTATGGCAATTCCTTGTGCATCAAGACGAGCCCAGGGAGACCATCATCCAGTATATCTTCATGAACAAGGTGAGACATCATGTGAGAGTCATGTGATCTGATTGTGATCTGATTATATCATGTATTATGTCATGTGACTGTGTAGCACAATGACATTACTCCTGCGGGTAGCTTGGATGAAGACGAGCCTGATGTACCTCAAGAACCAACTTGTAAAATCATCCACAAAGAACACGATAATACAGTCTCGGCTTTCTGCTTGAACTCTGTAAGGGTTATGATTTTAAGCACCATGCACATAATTATCATGTGACCAATAACTTACAGTGTAGCCGTGCTCATGTGACAGTGCTGGCTCTAGCTCTGCCGAGAGAGGTGCTGGAGATTGAAGTGCCCGATAACTCCCTCTTGGATACCATGTCCACAACAGAAGAGTCCTCACCTCGAACCACCTCACCAAAGAGAAAGTGAGACAATGAAACATGGAGATTTTTGAGCACATTGGTGGGGGAAGCATAGCTATAATGGCAGCCTACAACCACTTTCCTTTGGTGTGGGGACAAACAACTGCACAGTGGTCCTTTTTTGAGTGAGGGCAACAAATGTGGTTGATGAAAAGGGACAAGCACCTGTAGAGGTCCTTGTGGGGATTTTAGAGAACATGACACCTCCTTACAAATATTTTATCTTTTGAAGTGGACAGTCCCTCCCACTACTTCCCTCATCTGTTACTTAATCTCCATTCGCTTTCCTTGTTTCAGTATGAGTCGAAATGATGACTACATCATGGTCCAGTCCACTTCACACATCCAGCGTCCAAAGAGCTCCATATTTCCAGCAGCCAGGCACTCCATTGCCAATCTTCCTCGTCTCCCTACCTTCAGCACCCCTAGCTCCTCCTCCCAGCTGGCACATGGACAAACTGGAAGCAATAACAGTTTGGTAAGAGTCATGTGACTTTCCTTAGTCAGTCATGTGATGGTTATGTGTCCACCCTTGGTAGGTCATGTGATCGTCTTATGATTGCAAATGCAATGATCATGTGATGATCATGTGATTATCTTTTGCAGCTAATAAAACGGCCAACAGCTGGAGTCAAGCGGATGGCACCTCACCCAAGCTTGGCTTACTGTGAGTGGCTAATTGTAGGGGAAATCATCAATCACCATTTTAACCCCTCTTCAGATCTGACAGGTTCACTGGACGGATCAGTGACCATGTGGGAGTTTGGTATCCCACGGCCAGTGGCTATGCAACGACAGCCGGGCATGGGAGGTAGTGTGACCAAGATCCGTTTCACCTCTGAGGGAAATAAGGTATATTATACATGCATGGCTCCTGTTGTGCAGCTTTTGGTTTCATTCCTCTTTCCTCTATCTAGTTTGGTGTTACAGATGGTTCTGGAAAACTGAGTCTGTGGCAAGGGATTCAAACCTCAACCAGATCTGCCTACCACATCCTCCATTCTTGCATGAGATACTTGAGTGATTTCCTCTTTCTTGGCTCGTCTAGTTTCATTGCTACTTGTGGAGACGGAGACGGCAGGTAACCTTAGTCATGTGATTAATTTATTCCTTCCCAAACTACATTCTGTAGGAATTTGTATTTGTGGGACACACTGATGCCCACCAATAGGAGTATTGTGAAGGGTAAGTCACACGATTCCTCTTTGTGTCATGTGATATGTCATGATGTGACTTGGACGACTTTTAGAGTTTGTTTGCCACGATGGAGGTGCCACTTCTCTTGGATACTCTCTCTCGAAACAGAAACTCTTTTGTGGTGGGAAGAAAGGAGAAGTCTGCATCTTTGACATTCGTCAGTTCTCTCTCTTACATTGCATCTCTGTCCACACCTCCACCATCAACTGCATTGCCGTCAACGATATAGATGGCTACTTTGTCACAGGTGCTTCAGATGGTGATATTAAGGTAGGTGAGGACTGGTGGAGGTTCACTGCTGTGGAACTTCTGATAGAGGACACTCCGAAAGAGCTCAACAATATACCTCTATAAGAGAGGACAACTTCTCTCACAAAGTTAAAGGCATCCCAAGAGTGTCCCTTATTCACCATAGCTAGTGTTGGAAAATTCAATGACTACTGCACTTGCTTCTTCCTTTCTTTTCTTTCCCCCAGGTGATTGACTCTTCCACTCTGAGAGAACTAGCATACTTTCCAGGACAACATGCCAAGTCGCGCCTCTTCAGGCACAGTGAAGGTGGTGTGACTGATTTGGACATACTGCCCGGGGGCAAGCTTTACTCATGTGGTGCTGATGGTAGCATCAAGTGTCAGACGCTCAACCTGTAGCTAAATACACAAGCAAAATATATTTTTTTCCCTTTTTTTTTTTGTGTAATAAAAAGCATGTCATACATTAAATAATAAGCACTTTAACAAAAACTTCAAAAGAAATCCGTGTCAATTGAAGCCTTGAGTTTAGTTCTGTTGGTCTTTCTCTCTCCTTTTCCCTTCCATCCAGCAGCTGCTGAATCCTTGGTTTTCCTAGATCGAGTCCTCCTTGCTTGCTCCTTGTGTTTCTTCACCAGGCTACGGTGAACAAGATGGGTGACCACACCCCCTGCATTTTCTCCATGGAGATAGCTTGTGGTGGTGCTGTCTACTGAAGCAACACTGAGAGCATCTGATCCAGGGAAAACGTTCTCCCCTTCACTAGTAATATCAATATCTTCCCCACTTTCAACCACAAGAGAATCAATATCTAGTCCTTCAACTGCCACACCTCCTTCACATACCCCTCCCCCCTTCTCTTCATCGTCACGTGATTTAGCAGGTGCTGTCTGCCCTCCCCTCTCCTCTTTATCGTCATCGTTACACGATAGTGCTGTCTTGCCATGTTCTTCTTCAGAGTCGTGGTGCAAAGACTGCTCTTCATCAAACAGTCCTTCCTGTGTCAAATCACCACCACTTGCCAAAGTTTCTCCCAACACTGAATCACCATCATCACTTATGGACTCTGTTGTTTCTCCTTCTCCCACATGAATCTAACAAGTATTACATAATATGTGAACTACAGGACTCCTATACACAAGCATCAAGAGTGGAACCTCCAAATAATGGACACACTTGGGACCCAGAAGGGAATAATGGACACACTTGGGACCCAGAAGGGAATAATGGACACACTTGGGACCCAGAAGGGAATAATGGACACACTTGGGACCCAGAAGGGAATAATGGACACACTTGGGACCCAGCCTTCTGTCCTTTGTTGTGGATAGGAGGTTCCACTGTATCACAGAACAATTTACCAATTCTTCCAACGTCTTCTGCATGTCCTTGGTGAACCCACTAGCACTGACCTCACCATCTAGACATTCTGTACGACTGCATGTTAAGAAATTGAACAACACAACTGGAAAGTCTTGTGTGTTCTGGTACATGCAACTTACACAATGTCAGAGAACTGAGGGTAGAGCTCGCTCTCATAGTCGTATTTCCTCCTAAAGAAAGTTCTGATGCACTCAACATCCCTCTCAAAGTACCTACGCACATAAACAGTTTCCCATTAAGAGTGTGTTTACCTTCCACATCTGAGGGGATCAAGTTCATTAAGCTGTCAATTACAGTGCCTCTTTCCTTAGTTTTGGTTTCATATTTGGTGCTTTGAATTGAGTCCACAAGAGGTGTTTACGAATCCAAGAACTTACCATTGTTGACATAGCAGTGATTAGTAGGATTCGAAAAGTTAAGAGAGTTTTGCACTCAAGCCCAGGTACAAAGCCAGACCATAAAAGGGCTCACAAGACTCAAGGTCACATGACTCACTTTGAAAATCGAATAACTTCTAACCAGTTATGAGCCGGCTATGCTTACCATTCAGCATTGGGGTGTTGTGTGGAGACCATCTGTGGGAAATCAATGACAGTAATCTTGTCCTTTGAGTCGAGAAGAATGTTGAACTGGTTGAAATCACAGTGAATGAGTCCATAGTTTCCCAACTGCACAATGAGATCCATCAACCTGCTGTACACATCAGGAGGGTCATCCAGATGATGGACTTGGCAGCTGGAGAATAAAGGGGAAGAGATAAGAGATTTTATGAAGCTAGGGCTCCTTCTCACAGAGGGTGTCCGCTGAGCAGCTGCATGACCACACAGTGTCTGTTGAAGTCCACGGGAATAGGGACAGGGTAACCATGCTCGTGAAGAGACTGAAAAAATTCCAATTAAAGCACTCCAGAATGAATGGTTGCCAGATCTCACTTTCATGTAGGCAAACTCCTTCATTGCAGAGAGACGGGAGAGATAGATCCACGAGGTATTGTGACGATGGCGATGGTAGTCCCTCTTCTCCTTCAGCCTACGGAAAGAGTTTCTTCCAAGTCGATGGAGTTTGAGGGCATACTGCTCTCCTTCCTCATTGGCAACAATATAGATGTCTGCATGTATGTATTTACAAAGATGAACACACACTAATTGACCATTACATACCTGCTTCTTTGCCTACTCCTATCTGATTGCCAATGGAGTAGAGAATATCACGAGAAGCAAAGGCTTTCAGTGCCAGATAGTCATAACCAGAGAAAGTGAGTCTATAGCCACAGACTATTCCCAACACAAAATTAAGATGAATGCTGAGTCAGCAATCAGTTTAGACTACCTTTCTTGTGTTCATAGCAAAGGAGTTTGTGTTGGACCAGTTGACGGAGGATTTTATGGCATCCACCATGCTTCAAGCCAGCAATGGAAGCCACAAGATTGGCAGGAACAACCTCATGGTTTTTCATACCCATTTCAACCTGTGGTGAGGACACCAAGCAGTTCATGGGGCTAGCCAGCTTCATAAAAGATTAAACTTACAGCAGTAAGAACCCTGAAATCTTCTTTGGCGAGGTATCTCAGCAGAGCTGCGTTCAACTTCCCCATTCTACCATAGATATCTAGCAAAGACGTACACCCACGCCGCACACGTGTTCAGGTTAGATCTACAGTGCGCATTATTTGGAGTGTATACTTAATGCGCAGCTGATCAACGCATCATTCTCCCACATCCTGTTTCCCTTCGCTATAATAATCCTTATTTACTCCTCCTTGCATAAATGATAGTGAGAGCTACGGTGCAAAAACAGATTCGAGCTAAGCAAAGATGCCTATTAAACCCGAGTACAAAGTGACCTTACTGGGAGCAGGAGGTGTGGGGAAGAGTGCCCTAACGCTGAGAATAATCTCTGGTGTCTTCACACCAACGTACAATCCGACAGTGGAAGACTACTATCGCCACGACACGATGGTGGAAGGCGTAGGTCCTTGCATAGTAGAGATCCTGGACACTGCGGGCACCGAGCAGTTTGCAAGTATGAGACAACTGTACATCTCCAACTGTAAGGCTTTTGCGCTGGTTTATTCCATCGACGACAGAGCGAGTTTCGACGAGACATTAGATCTCTATCAACAGATCATGTCAGCTGTTAGCAATCCGTCGGATGTCACCGTGATCCTGGTAGGGAATAAGTGTGATTTGGAGCATAACAGAGAAGTTGATGCTGCAGAAGGCAAGCATGCTGCAAGAGACGTCATGGATAACTGTCCCTTCATGGAGACTTCAGCCATGGATGGGACAAACGTGCAGGATTTCTTTGTGAAGCTGGTAGGAGTGATGAGTGGACGAATGAAGAATTCTGCCGTGCAGAGAAGACCGCGTTCCACTAGCATGAGTTCAAAAGCAGCCCTAATCAGAGGGTCTCTCAGACTAGGGGGAAGAAGAGTCCGGAGCAGTTCGCAGCCTGATCTCAGTGTCTGCTCCACAGACTCTGGTGCATACAACTACCCATTGCCTGTAGAATTCCCCTCAGCCGAAGCTGGTGACAGTGCAAAGAAAAGATGTTCCATCATGTAGTTAGCGAAGTTGTTTTTGTTGTCTTTCGTTTTGCTTTTGTTTTGTTTTTTCATCACTAAGTGGTTTTAATTTTTTTGCACAGTCATGTCATATTATCAACTCATTTCACTGCACTCTGCATCTAGTCTTCCAATCTATTCCTTACTTTTCTGTGTCTCATCAGAAAACTACGAGACAATAAATATTTTCCTCTATTTTTATTTGATCACTTCTCCAGTTATCAAAATCACATCTTTGCAATAACCCATAATAATAATTCATGAAATTTCTGAAATTTGATCACCCACAGTGTGCAATACAGTGGCATTAAGAGAGTGCCAAGTAACTCAGTAATACCACTTCCCCACGGAGAGCCATAGAAAATTAGCATGCTCAAAGTCCAATGCTGTAGCCATAGCACCACCACTTATTTGTACACCATCACAGCATCAGAGTAGGCATAAGCCTTAAATAGATTGAACTGTATAACTTATTGCCGTTTGAAGAACTGGTTAAGTGTAGTGATGGCTTATGTGCTTATACAAACATCCACTTGAGGGAAATGAAGCATCCAAATGCATGCATACGGCTGCAAGCTATTGATGGTATTATTTATAAAACTTCTGTGGCTTTTTTGAACTCAAAAGTATGCAATCTAGGAAGTGGTATATTCCTATCTGTAGATATGATAAAATGCCCCCCAGAACCCTTTGATGGTCCTACCCACCTCAAGGGAAAACACAGTGGGGGGGAATAGGTTCGGTGGTCAGCCTGAGGTGGAAAATTGAAAAACTCAGAGAGAGCTAATTGGTTTCACAAATAGTCCCAAATGATAATACACCCACATCACTTGACACCAGGCAATAACTTGTAGCTGTGATGGTTCTCTTGACAAGACTGTCTCCTTGGTTTCAATTTCTTTGAGAGCTGATCTTTTTTGATACCTGACTGTGTGTGTTAGTAACTCGGCAGTCTTGTCTGCGAGCATCCACAGAAAGAGAGAGCTTTGACTGCTGCTAAATAAAGGAAATGCATTTGCAAAGGAATTCAGCCAAAATAGTCGAGCTAGTGGGTGAGGCTTAATCGGTACATGCCACAGCTAAGAGCCTCCCCTAAAGTCTAAATAATAGTGCTCACCCCGAATCCTCCCATATAGAAACTGTTAACAAATGAATGGCAACTTCACACTAGGATGGGTTCCATAATCAGATAAATATTATTAGATGAAGAAAATAATTAAAGTGGTGATTATGATAAAACTTTATTCCAGTAAAACATAAAATACATCACCATGGCCCTGCCAAGAGATAAAAGTCTGTCATATATTATAATAAACCTGATTCTGATTAAAATAAGTGAGAAAGAAAGAGAAAAAAATTACATACCAAGAAGAAAAAAAAAGAAAATGAAAAAAGTCTGTCCAAAGTGAAGACAGATTGGAGTGGAAAGTCATCCCAGACCTGACCCTGATGGGCGTGATCTTGAAGTAGAGCCTACAATACTGGAAGTGGTGAAGGAACTCTTCTTACTAGATGAGTCACAGTACATGGTGTTAGACTCTCTACGCACATTAGACTCTCTACGCACATAGAACAAGATGTAGGCATGCTGAGAAAGAACGTGATGGAAGTCAATCTCTGTGACTGTGCTGTCATTGAAGTGATACCAAGATCCTGCAAATAGAAAATGGGAATGTAAGCATGAGGAAACTCCAATCCCATGTGTGGATATAGAGAATAGGAATGGAAATAAAAAATGAAATCCTGATCCTGTACATGGATAGAAAAGGCCCCTGAAAGGAATTGAACAGATAAAAAATAAAAAATGGTCACAGAATTACAAAGGGAACCATGATTCTGTGAATAGAAAATGTAAACATGAAGGAAGAATGATAGCATCTATGCAGACAGCCATTTCACAAACATGTGAACCAGATACATACCGCATTGGTTAAAGGAGAGTTACATATAAAGTTCCTTTTATAGAGAATGCAAGTCGTATCCTGACAACAGCAGAATCCATGGAAGGGTTGACCACCAGTGGAGGTGTACCACCTATGGATGCTGGAGGTATACCACCTATGGATGCTACACCAGAAGCTAACTAAGCTGAAGGGGGTGTTGGACATCTGTCCAAGGAATACATTGCGATGACTTAGGTCTTCAAGCATAAACAATAACACTGAATAACAAGTCAATAGTTCAATAGAAACAGGGACATGTAAAATGATGATTTGCAGTTCATTCTACCTGATCAACACTACAATACTGTTGAGTATATATTATTATGATTTAAAGGAATACATTAAAGGATTGTTGATACAGCCACCACTGCACTACCAATTAGCCCTGAATTTGTTGAACATAACAGCAGCAGGGAGTGTCCGATGCAAACACGAGGAAAGAGCTAAGTACAAAATGCTCTCCCATGCAGGCACTCTGGTAAGTTCCCCCTTCTGAACATTCCAAACATGTTCCAGCAGTCAGTCCAGCATGATACATGTACGTACATGTCAAACTCCAGCAGGTCGGTTACATTCCAGCCATGTTTTACTGCTGAGATGAGCAGGTCAGTTCATTACAGAGCTAACCAGCCATGTTTCATCACTACAACAAGTTATGTTTAGCAAGAAAAAAGTCCCATTATGCTAGACTTAGTCCTAGTAGGCCAGTTATTTCAGACATGGGGTACAACTTGATGTTACATTGAATCCAAGACATATACAGAAAAGTACTAAACTCCAGCCAGTTATTTCAGCTGCATGGGGCTGATCTCCAACAGTTACTACTACATAGATGAATGGCAATCTCGAGAAATAATAGGTAGCTGCCAGCAAAGATGAATGCAATTAATTAATCTCATCTTGAGAGATAAAAGCCGCCAGTTGAGCATTATTATTGAAGACTTCCAAAAAAAGATTAGATTACTGTAAATAAAACTCCCACTGGAGCCATGTTTAGGTTGGCTACTCCACTTGCATAATCCATCAGGGAAGATTTCATTAGGTACGCATTATGTCCCCTTACAAATGCACACTGCATTATAAATACTACAATGGGATGTGGTTTTCAGTTGCAGAAGGCTCATAACTTTGACCTCAATACGGTGAGCAGTTTTTTTAAAAGGGTTACTGCCTGTTATGAACTACAAAGAAAACACACAACATAGAGCAGTTCTGTTTCAGCAAATTGTTGTGCTGCTGTCGTGAACAAACAAAAAAAAAAAGAAAGACTCTTTTGTAATTAGAGCGTTTGACATAGTGTCAGCTACTTATTAGCCAACCACCAACACTCAACAACAGATCAGCACAATCACAAACACAATCCATCCTTATAGTAATGTAACTAACAACCACTAGAATCAATCAAAAAAAAAAAAAAAGAAGGAGAGATATCATTCTTGGTGACCCCCTATTAAGGTCACAAATCAGAATGGAGGGGTGGGAAGATATTTAGTAATCTTCGTTCCTAAACCAATGATGATTTTGCTTAAGGCCAAAAAGACTGCAAGTCTGAGCAAAAACATTCCAAGATTCCAATCTAATTGGCAATAGATCGGCTCTCAGAGTTTGGTATTCCAATAGCCTAAAATGAATCACAGTCCACCTAGACAGAACCCAGATGATGCAGTCACAAAGGTGTGAGAATTAAACCAGCTATGCCATGTCCACATGCATCAGTAGTAAGTTACTAACACTATCATAAATGCTAGTACCAACTCTTAGGAGTTTAAAAAGCATGCTGCTGTACGACGAGTTCAGGATTATCCCTTCTGAGACTACAAGGTCAAAACAGTTGATCTCAATATTAAGAAATTAGTCCCTTCACAGCTCAAAGTATAACACAACAGATGCATTCAATTACCTGATAATTCCAGAGGCAGCTCCACCCTTGGACTACAAAGAAGACTCATGTACATAAAGAGAGGGATGGTAAGCAAAGGTGGGGAGGTCAAGGTGCCCCCTACGTGATGATTTGTGCTCTGGTCTGGCACCGTCCTCAGATAGGCAGAAGATTCCCAAAAGGTACTGACCACATGGGGGCACACCCCATTCACACTCTACACCATATCCCAGAGTGTCTCTAGGAAGTGGTGACTGCAAGCCCCCCACGGAGAGCCCGCGTAGCTAGAAGCCAGGGACAAACAAAACAATACACTCATTGCCATAGCCACCTCACTCCATTGCCATAGCCACCTCTAAGTTTTCCAGAACAAAGTGGTTCTGTCACTACCTACTTGACCTTAGCAACTGCAACTGCCACCAAGTAGTACTTAAATTCTGGGAATGAATCCCAAATCTGACTTCTCCCCCCCCCCCCCCCCCCCCCCCCCCCTCACTTAAATCCATAGCAACAACCTATAAGTTCTAAAAATATGTACCTGATTTTGGACTGAAGGCATATGCTGTGTAGTGTCCACAGGTGACCCTACATATATTATAAAGACATATTCATTAAGAAGCAAGAACATCAAAAGATGATCATAATTCCCAGCACCATGCAATGCTAAGATATTCACTAAAGGCAAGATGTATACAAGGGCTTTTAGCTGTAATTAATCACCTCTTATTTCACTATTCAGTATTCACACAAGACCCAGTAAACGTACACTATTTTTGGCCAAGCATAAATGTTCACTCGTGCCACACCTAAGTGCTAGGTAAGAATGACCCAATGCTGGACTCATTAGACAATTGGCAGCTTTCAAGCCAATTGAGATGTCTCTTAAATGCAACCTTAAAAGGTTCAAAGAAAAGTTAATTTCTTGCTAGAATACATAAACATTAAAAGAAGAATTGGTCCAAGGATTATACATGAGAAGACCCACCCTGATCCGTGGTGCACAACAATGGCTGCAAGGTCATAAATCTCTCCCTCTCCTGTGGAACCCTTGTTCCTCGCTATGTATGAGGACATGTCAAGTCCACGGAAGGGGAAGTGGACCATCGTGTCTATTTTCGTCCGAGAGAAAGCCGTGAAATGGAATCGCTTGAGATGAATGGTGAGAACCTAATAAGGGAATCAATAAAGAACATGCATTGCTGATCAGTATAGCCACCAGGCCAAAGGATTATCTTTTGATTAAACAGTACTTAATATAATCAACAAACACGGGGGGGGGGGGGGGGGGGGGGGGGGGGCCAACTCAGCAAACTTAGCAGTATGTCTCCTTTTGAAGACTATCCCACACTCTATTATAAATACTAACTTTAAGCTTCTCCAATGAGCCTAGACCAACAGCAGATCGGCCCACAGCTATTTCATCATGCATCAAGCTCATAAAAATGCAAGGAATTTTCATGCTCAATTTCCAAGCTCTAAATATAAACCCAATGGTCAGAGAAAAGGAGTATTGTGTCCCTTACATTGGATAGTGTTTGGATGGACAGCTGTTTGGTGGAGGGTCGACGGCTTTTACAGCGGGGACAGTAATACCACTCTGACTCTTGTAGCGTCTCCAGGTCTGTGAAACTGTCGAGACAGTCTAGAATGATATACAACAATAAGAGGTTCTAAAAACCCTACATCCTCTCAGAACCAGATTCTGTTTGGTAAATAAAGAACCATACAGTCACAGATTCATATTCTAGGTACCTGAAAGATGGCAGTCAGGACTGGTTTTTTTCTTATCTTTCTTGGGAATATCCAAAGAAATATCTAACAATAGAAATAAACACAACATCACTAAACCCCACCTTTAAGGGTGGATCAATGATTTTTTTGTGGTTTTTTTGTCCATAACTTCCTTATACTTTACTTAAGATAGCCCTGCTATAGTTATAATGGAAGATTGCTCACCTAAAATCGGATCCAATTTCCGTGACTCGTTTCTACAGGTCAGACATGATACCTACATATGCATGATATATATATATAATTATATGTAAGGTAAATAGAAGTCCTAGCATGTATAAACTGACAGAATAAGATCACGTACATACTTCTCAGATGTGCAATACAAGTACCTACACAACCGCCCAAGCTATCAGGTATTTTTATAGTTCAAAAAGGTCACCATCCCAAACATGAATGATTAATTTATGACAATCACTCAGATATGTAAAGGTTATTTCTTGGAATGATGGCTTATTTATTGCCATCCCTTGATGATGTAAGAACAATCCACGATCAGCACTCCCTCACATATACATAGCCTATAAAACAAGCCCTCACGCACAAAATATTCAACCAAGAAAGTTAACCTACACATGTCACTACAGCCGATGCCATATATTACATTGTACTACTAAAAATGCTTCACATAACTAAACCTACAAAGTGAGACCCTATGAATATCTAAACATGACAGCTATGCCACAAATACAAACATTAGTAGTCAATTTTCCAAATGGGATTATGTACTATGACCTCACTTCCAAACCATGCTCGGAATATAGCAAAACCCCCTTGGAGATAAGACATGGCTATGGCATTATCAAAGTGGGGCCTGGGTACAAGGCTACATCTATGTGTATGTAACATAGATGTCATGTAACCATCACTCACGTCACTCTGAAGGATGCCTTCAAATATGTCAGACACGATGGACTGTCCTGTCTTGTGCTGTGGCTTCCGCACTTGAATCAATTCTGTGTGCAGCTTGTCCAGAAGGTAACGCATAAACTCATGTGCATCTTGCTGCTGGTAACCCCTAACATGGGTGCAATGAATGCATGAGCAATAAGAGTGAAATTGGTAAAGCATCATTAAACACAAGTACCGTTAAACACATGCACAGTCGGTAAAGTGTCATCAATGTAATAGGATTACATAGTTGGTAAAGTATCACAAAAGGATTACATAGTTGGTAAAGTATCACAAAAATTAAAAACACTACAAGCTTACCTGAATTTAGGGACCAGTTTCCAGACCACAGCAAAAAGGGAATCAGGTGAATAAGCTCCACTTCCTTCTTCCCACAAAGCACAGGATATCTTTCTCACTTCTTCCACCAAAGAACTACAACAAAGTATGAGCATAACCTTGTGAAGTAGCTTCTAGCTGTACAAGAGCTCACATTTCATCTATGTCTCCATTACGTCTTGTACTGTATTTATGTGTCCGTTTGACGTCTGTTGACATCTTGACATCGAGGGAGGGGAGTTTCTTAAAGAAGAGATAAAACTGTTCCAAGTTGCTGTAATAGGTAGTTGATCACCAGTTTAATGGTGCACTATAGTGAATGGGTCAACTCACTTGAGAGACTGAAGGATTGCATTCATGAAGCAAGTATTACCAAGATTTATCAGTCCTACTGGACTAGGATGCTTCTACAGATGGAAAAATGTATAGTCAAGTAAGTATTACATTAAGGATCTGATTCTTACCTGCATCTTTGAAGGAGGGGGTTTCATGTCATTATCAGAGTCACAGGAGCCTAGTGCACTAAAAAAATACAGACTATACTAATGTCCCTAACAACTGCTTTATGGCTAGTACTCACCTAGTTTTCCCTAATTCACCCCCAATCCGTGTCCTCAGCAATTGGATGATCCGGTTATCATTCACAACATACTCATCATCCACATAGCTACATAAGTAATTCGAAGGGGTTGGACATAATTTAAAGATAAGGACCTGATGCAGGTTGTATTGAGTGACTGAGGTACTTACCAGTACACTGAAAGATTTTGATCCATACACAATCTATGTCCAGTGAACTGTTCCGCATGTTCTTTGGCGTGCCCATTTATATACCTGGTAAAGGATCATTATAAAACATACAAAGATATAAATTAAACTCACCTGCCACAATGAACCACACCACATGCTAAACAGATCCAGGGACTTTTACGAGACTTGCATTCTAAAGGTCAAGGTAAAAAATGTATTACATGTTAAGCAGACATGTTGTCTGCAAGCATTGTAAAGATATAATTTGTGGTCGCCCAAGTCATCTGTATACATTGCTAACTTACTTGCACATGCCCAATGCTGTGGCTCCACTTTGGATACGTCTTTAGCTGTCAGCAGCACAGCAGTTGACAGGTGCTCACACTCTACCATAGTAGCTAGCTAAGGATACAAGAATAACAACGAAGCATATACGAGGAAAGTATTGTATTACCTTTATTGCTTATTCCCCCCGAACATTTCAACGAAAGAACCAGCTATATTTTCTTTGGGTCTTTGCAGAACAATGCTCCTCGACATGGCTGACCTTATCGCGTCCCAGCCAAGAAATTTAAATTTTTAAACCACGCCTACCTACCGATTTCAATTAATGCGCATCATAAACAGATGCAGGGAATTTGAGTCAGAGCCATAGAAACCATCCAGCGCTGCTGTACGTGTGATTACATTCACATGCAGTGAACTGGTGATGCCTATAGTAGTGGTGGAAGGTGAAGGTGTAGGAGATAATGGCCCAGTGGGTCACGAAAGTGAAAATGAAGACCTTAGAAATAAATTGATACTCCTAATTGTATTTCTGGTTATATTCCACGTTGGAGCATTTGTATCCTAGTCAATGTCTTCGTTATTAGTAACTGTAACTTTAATATTCATTTAGTTATATTCCCTGACTGCATTTTAGATATTCTGGGCATCGAAACTCTGGAATGGGTCTGCATCTTCTAAACATGATAAATCAAAAATACGGATATCCTAGCGGTTATCTTGCACTGCTTCCTTCATACTCACTGGCTATGAACAGTATAAAAGACAAAGGAACATGCAATTTTATTTTTGTCGACATGATATGCATGATTGATAACTTGTTGGGCGTGGCATGACCTATACGATGAATGAATAAGCTTTATGGAATGTTGCGAATATAAAATGACCTAATTTTATATTACGCTGGCAGTAAACAGGAAGATGGTTTGTGTGTATTGATAAGTGAAAATCGTCTAGACTTGCTTGTGTTACAAAGACTGAGCTGGACCGCACTGCTGGGACTGACCGAGCTGTTAAAAGCTCTAACAGCTGATGAACTCAGCATTCTGACTGCCGTACAGAAACAAAGAAGCTAAACTTCCCAGCAGTCTCAGTGTCTGTTTTAGTTGGTTACTTACGGGCCCGATCTGTGTGGAGAGTGGACTAGACGAGAAGAACCGGTGAGTTTATGATGTCTGACATGGCTTGCAAACCATGTGCCTAGCTAGTTATGTACCTGGCCTTGTTCACTTGTATGAGCTTATCCACAGTGATAGATCCTTTTGTGCTGTCACTGTCTGTGTGTTAAACTATGACTTTCTAGCCTGACCTACTTCTATTGCCTGCAGCACCCAAACAGATTTCAGCTCAAGCCCTGTTTGGACTTGTATTAAACCATAATACCCTTTTGATCTTTCTGAATCTGCTGGCCCTGGGTCTCTAAATCACTTCAATTATCAACTCTCAGCTAATAGAGTTGATTAATAAAATGGAATTTTCTTTCTGTTAATTAGGGGGGAATGAGCTGGTGTCCTTTTGGTTTGTACTGTAAGCATGTCATACTAGGAATCATACTACTAGTGTCACTTGTTTTTCTGGACTTCCTTCATCATTCCATAAAGAATAAAAAAAGAGTTGTTAAGAATTTCAGCTACTTATTGGGTTTATTAGACATGTGTTTTGCATGATCTTCCAGCTCATTAAACTCAAGAGTTCGTGAGAACTTACATCCAAGCTGGGTCAATGAAGTACTAAAGTTTGATCTTAATTATGTGAAGAAAAAATAGCATTATTTATGATCAAAGGGCTCACCACAACACACCTGTTGTTCTTGGTCTATTTAGAGGAAGAATCTTGCCACCTTCAAATAAAAATTACATTTCTAGAAATGGCTTCCTAATTGAGTAAAAAATCTTTTCTGGCTCCTTGAGTGTTGGTGTCTGCCGATTGCATGTGTAATTTGTGCACACTTGCAGCACCTGATTCTGGGTGCTGTTGATACACTGTCGGAGAACCATTGCTGGCAAGCAACCGTGCAAATGCTGCCCAGAAATAGTGCACAAAAGCTGTTTCAAGTGGTCATGTACACCTTGTGGAGTGTGGTAATTAACACCATGAGTTTTATTTCTCTTTGGTTGGCCAAAAGTGGTGGGATTTCAGAGAACACCATTCTGAAATCAGAAGAGTTTCAGAGGGTATTTTTAAGTCATTTTGTTGTTTTTGTTGTTATTTGCACCTACTTAATCCTTCAAGCATAATAATTTGTTCTTTAGGAATTGAGATACAATCTTAGTCAGTGACTAATAGGCATTACTTGGTGCATAGTGCTCAAATACAAGCTGCTCTATACAGAACTCCATGGACCTATTTGTTAGCACTATGGTAACCTCTCTTGTTTAGTATTCAGGATGAGTACTGCCTCTTATTGTTTTCTGTACAGTGAAAAACTAACCTGTTTGTTATATTACCATCATCATTCAACTTCTCTCTCTCTCTCTCTCTCTCTCTCTCTCTCTCTCTCTCTCTCTCTCTCTCTCTCTCTCTCTCTCTCTCTCTCTCCATTCAGATCTCCACAGCAAGAATCTCTCAACATTAAGTTTAGGCGAGGAAAGATTCTTCTAAGTCAGTGAGTCCCCGGACACTGAAGGTGGAGGCTCTCCTTTTTCCAATATGATGCTTACCGCCGCCATTCCTACCAATCCTGGTCCTTCTGTGTATGCTCATAATCACTCCCCGTCAGTTGCTACAAGCTCTTCCCCTTCTCACCCGGCATCTCCAGACTCTCTCCCCGGCCCCCAGGCTTGCCAAAGCTCCACCCATGTTCGACGTGGAATGGAGAACAAAGCATCCACAGGCTCAGCCATGACTCCAGATCATACTAATAGTAATAACGAACGGGGACATCCTCCTCCTCCTGCTGCTCAACTCATTCCCATGACTGCTCTGCACCAGCCGTTCATTCTGGGACCTGGGGGAGCAAGCTATGCCCTGCTCCCTTCCATTCAGCAAGTTAATAATCTATCTGGTGGCAACGATGCCACCATGTTTGGTATCCAACCCCTTGGCGCTATCTCTACTCTGCCGAGACCAACAGCTACGGGGACAGCAGCTGCTGCTCCCACCACTGCCACACTTCAGCCCATAGAAACCAGTTACTACAGCCGTGTCCAACCTGACCCCTCGCCTATGGTCTTCCAGCAACCTCTCCAACAGAGAACTGCCACTTCATCTGATTCCAGACACTTGAATAGTACCTCTATCCAAGTTCCTCCGCCTCCCACTACAGCATCCCTTCACCCCCACTCATTCCTCATATCTGGAACCGGAAGCGGACTCATCTTGAATAGGAATCAGACTGCATCAACTTTGGGACCAAAACCAAGCTCAACAACGGTGCCTACTCCCAATCTAGATTCCAGAGTGGTCCTCCCAGAGAAGGCCTCTTCCCCCCCTTCCTCCTCCTCCCCCCAAACCTACACAGGACATGGATCCAGGTCAACTCGCGTCATATTGGATAAATCCACAAGCTCGTCCGATCCTGAGATTCATCGGAGAAACAGTATTGGAGACGTGAACAACGATGACATCATTAGCAGAAGAAGACAATCTCACGATATGGTCTCGTCCCATTCCTTTTCTCAGCCACAGCGCCATGTATCTCAATCTGATTCCAACACAGCCTCATCAGAAATTGGACTTCCTAAAGATATCCGTGTTAAGCATGAGCCACTGGGGGATGACCCTCCTCTCCACTCTGTGACCACTCGTAGGAACTCAGATAGCAACTTGGACGAGGCTGCAGGTCTATCCTCCTCCTCCTCTTCGTCTAAGAGTTACCAGATCAGTGCTCTGATCGATGTCCCCCCGCCTCCCATGAACCAGCAGCTCAACAAAGCATCACGGACGTCAAGTCTGAGCAGTTCCCTGTCCTCTTTCAGGTTCGGGGGTAGTCTGAGTCAGTTGTGGGCCTCCCAGATATCACTCTCGGGGAAGATTAATAACATGAAGAGCACAGGGTGAGTTTTAACTTGAGAATAAGTGATCCAGTTTAGGTTGGAGATCCAGTACTGAATTTGATAGGCTGTTTCCTTAGTTACTAATAGCTGCAGTACTTCTGGCTCTGTCCACTTGGTACAAAGAGTTGTCCACTTGGAACAAAGAGTTTGATAAAGAGCAGACTTGAATGCAGCCAGTCTGTTGGTTAGTAGAACCATAGGCACCTCTTGATGTAGATACTTCTTGCAGTTGGGGAGTGGTGATGATAGGTTGGGAGGGCTGATCACATTAAAATTTAAAAACAAAGACAGTCTATCACCGCAGGCTGCTCAATCACACCATTCATAGTTTTGATTATCAAGTTATCTTAGCCACTCCTGGTATGAAATGACACAATAATAGCTTTGTCAACTTTGAAGCAGAAGTAAGTGTATAGGACTATCTATTTGTGATCTTTCCTTCTCTTTTTATGGAGGAGTGAAAGTTCAAGTTCAACTGTAACTGATCTTAGTGCAGCTTTTCATCAGGAGCATAGCTTGCATATCCAGACAGCAGCTGGGAAGCTATTATGCTTAGAAATAATGGCTTGGGGTTTAGGTGTGTGGATTCAATACCCTGATAGTTGGTAAGACGACTTGCTTGACGGTACTTCCTTATAAGAAGTGACCTTGTTGCGATGAACTTGTGAACTTTTGTTTGGCAACCTATCCAACTTAACATATCCAGAGGGTTTGTGTGTGAGAGGCCCCACTAGACCAGTCCTTTTGAAGTCCTCATCGTCACCATGAAAATGATTTTGGGGGTGAACTTTTTGTTTACAACCTGATGCTATATAATTCTGCCAACCATACAAGCCAAAAAATGCCACATACACTGGATCGTCACATCTTTTGCTTCATTTAGCCAGCTATGACTAGTATGCACTCACATCTATTTCAGCTTCTCTTTGAAGACGTTACACAACATCAAGCAATTTCTCTTTTTCCTTTCTATGGCCTTCAACATTGCACCATTTTGTATAACTCAGTCTCTCCATGCAAGATTCCTTCCTCCCTCCATGTAAAATCCCTTCCCCCCTCCCTTTTCTTTGAGCTGCATTGTCCCACAACTTTTCTGTCATAGTTTTCTATAGAAATAGAGATAAAGCAACACATTGAAGAGACACAATGCTTAGGCTTTTTTATACAATATGCACAAGGATCTCGAGTATTGTTTGCTTAGGATGTTTAACTCAAACGAATGATAATTGTTGTGCATGGGGAAGCTAGCACAGCACACTTGGCCTATAAAACCTAGCACACTCGGCCTATAATTGAATATAATTGAGGAGGTTCAATGGCAATAATTACAGGAGTAGAGTGTTGCTATGGTGTGGAATAGAATCCAAGAAAGGGACTAAGTGAGAAATAAAATGGACACAAATAGCGGTGGTATGGGGATTTGAACCAAAGTATTTTTTTCCCTCCTTACTTTGTCTTGATGTGTAATTAGACAACTATTTTAACTAGCCATGCAGAACTAACGGTCTTATTTCCCTGATCTGATACTAGCTAGCTAACTGGTTAATCTCTTTCTCTCTGTGTGACTTGAGGAAGACTCTTACCATCACAAGGAACACTTTGAGGATTTGAAAGTGCTATACACACAGCATAATCCCTCCAAGGCACTGCCTGCCGGATTCCCAGTGTTTGTTTTGTCCAAGAAGGGCTAGGACACAACTATTAAAATTCCTCGTCCCCTTTGATGTGTGTGCTTAGTCTATAGTTCTTCGCAGATGTTTATTGGCCAGGGAGATAAATACATTATGCTTCAGGCCATGGCACTTAAGATCTGTAATACTGTTGTTATTGAATATCTTGGCTTCTCTCAGTTGTTCATGTTGTGGTCAGCCCAGAGTGTTATAAATAGCTTTGCAATTCTCTAAGATGACTTGCCCAGGGGAGCTTTTTAGGGTGTGGTGATATCATGTGATTAGTTACATAATAATGAAGTCCGTGTGTGGCCTCTGGGAGCTTCTAAATAATGCTTTTATTATTATTGTAATATTATTATTGGTCAGATGTGTGGTATGTGTTGGCTACAGTTATTAAACTCCTTGAAGTGTTATTTTTGATGGAATTACTCCTTTGTGGTGGCCAGGTAATTGAGTTAGGCTGCAATTTGAGAGGCTCTGAACCTGTCTGGTGGTATCCACCACTCTAGCACTTGGCAGATTCAGGTATAGTAAGCTGCAGGCATAGTTGAATTGGGCATGCTTGCCTAAGAGGGTAGCTTCGGGTACTCCTGACGGGACTTGTTTTCCTCTCCATAGCTTATCAAGTTTCAGACATCACTGTGTCACCATTTTTTTATTTATCATCGAGGGAGAAAGCATTTTCCATGTCCTCTTTTGGCTACATGTCCTCTTTTGGCTACATGTGTCGGTGTTCTTGTTAATTAGAGCCTATTTTGGTTGAACTTTTGCTTTTATATTTTGGTTTTTAAACTTTCATTCTCTTTCATTTCTCTTGATTATCTCTTTCAACCGTCCTCCCCCTTTGCCTGGCCCTTTCCTCTTCCTCCTCCCTCCTCTGCTATTCCACTTACCTTCTGATGTGGGTCAGAGAAAATAAACTCTATTAAATTCCTTCATATTCTTCCTGTAGCCTAGTTAATAGTGGGTGACAATGATGTTTAAAAGTGTGTGAGCAAAACCGAAAGTTGTGAAAAGTGACCAGAAGACAGGACAGTGAGAGAAGGAATTGAAATTGATGTATTAATCTTTCCCAAAGTACAGAGATTTTGGCAGTGGTCAGGTAGTGGGTGAATTTTGAGGTCACCTTTCTCTTTATAGAGAGCTAGATAGAAAGATTCTAACCTTGATTTTACTCTAGTTTGTGTAAACTTCTTCTTTATAACCTGAGCTAGCTGCCAAGTGTTCGTGACCCATTCAAATATGATAGGCGATAATATCTAGGCAATCACTTTTTTGGAAGTGGCACTGGTTGGCAAACATGAGGCCCTCACTGTATGTACTTACAGTCACCGCTTATAACAAAACAGAGTCTGCATAAAAGGCTGGTGTTCTAACTAATCTGGAGTTGTGTTATCAGTTTTGCATGGCTGCATTCATTTACTCAGAGAGAGTTGTCTCTTCTGTGAAGTTGATTAATTGAATTAGAACTATATGGATCACTTTTTTACTAATTACATTGTTGAGATGTTTGGGGTGTGAATTATAGAACACAGCAATAATAAACAGGATGAGTGTTCACTCAGTACTTATTGTAAAGTCACATGATAATAGTATTTAGTAGTCATGTGATTACAAATTTATGTGCTCTTATTTCATATCCTTAGAAATTTAAATGCTGATGCAGCAGTCATGCCATCACTTGGCAACCAGTACTTTGCATTTGGTGGCAGTCTCCCAGAACTCTCCCTGACCTCCCTCAGTCGTCTCCTTCCAAACTCCTCAGCCAATGACTCGGGCATGTCATCTTGTCCTGGACTCTTTACCCTCCCTCTCTATGTCTACCCCAGCCAGCAGCACCTTGCCACGCCCTTCATTAACACCCATGGGTCCATCACCTTTGGCAGTTTTCTTTCTAATGGCTCAAGTTTGTGTAGCACCTCACGAGGATCTGCTGGGGGAGGTGGCAGCAGTAACAATATGGGTACACCTGGCGAGGGAAACACAGGTGATGCTGATTGTGATGTGACCAATAATGACAACAACACTGAGGAGATATTGGATGGGTGTGGTCAGACAGGAAGTCCCTCCCCCTTGAGAGTGAATGGGTGTGGTCAAACAGGAAGTTCCTCCTCCTTGCAAGAAAACATTATTAAGCTGCCAATGTATTCTCCTATTTCTGGAGCTATTTTGGGTGGGGCTGCCCCTGGGGTTATCACCTCGTTGCCTGCCTTCAGCACGCTTGCTCGTGGAATGGAAGCAGACCCCTCCAGCACTAAAACAGCTGCAGCAAGCAACACCAACAGTTCCTCTTCACCGTCATCCAATCATCCCAACTCTCTTGGGTCGCACTGCATTGCTACCATCACTGGCAACACCATTAGACATCACCCTCAAGGAATCGCCTCGTCAAACGACCACGCACACCATCCTCACCATCTCCCGCTCCATAACCCAGCGCAACCCCATCTCCATGGCACCACTCCAGAGGGGGCTAGCGATAAGCACCCACACTTGGCTGCTATGAGTCCAGGACAGCCTGACCTCTACATGGCACAAGAGAACACGATACTCCAAACAGTGCCCACCATCACAAGTCTGAATAGAATCAAACTGGAGAGTGATATGGAGCCACTTGAGCTGGACCCGACACACAGGGGACTTGCCCTCGTGTCCCCAGAGGGAGCTCGATTGAACTCTCCCCACGGCCAAATAGACATGGGAAGGGTTATCGGGACAAAGGACATCAAAAAGGAAAAAGATAAGCCATACAAGTGCGACCATCCTGGGTGTGGTCGTTCCTTCTCATTTCCTGCTCACCTCCGTTCACACATCCAACAGATCCACATCTCCTACCGACCATGCAAGTGCGAATTTCCAGGTTGCGGCAAGCGATTCTACACTCCTCAGCACCTTAATGTGCACCGACGGGTCCACACAGGGGAACGTCCCTTTGTCTGTCCGTACACGGAGTGCACAAAGGCCTTTACCACGGCTGGGAACTTGAAGAATCACATCAGAACACACACGGGAGAGAGACCGTATGCTTGCAAGTTCGAAGGCTGTGGGAAGAGATTTGCAGAGATGTCCAGTCTCAAGAAACATGAACTTACCCACACTGGGGAGAAACCTTATAAGTGTAGGGTGTGTGGAAAGGCATTTTCACAGGCAGGAAGCAGGAACACACACGAACGTAAGCACAACAGAACAGAAGATGAAGAAGGAGAGGGAGTCAGTATCGGAGTGGGAGGAGTCATGGGTGGAGCTAAGGGATCTAAAAAATATAGGATTAAAAGAATATCTGGCAGTGGGACGATAGAAGAAGCAATGGAGCAGTAAGGTTACAGAACATAATGTACTCCACGTTCCTTTGTTCCATATCATCACTGATGTCACATGACCAAGCACAGTCCATCAATATGACCAGTTCCTCAAAACAGCACCACAGTTACCTTGGTAACCACATCTAGCTATACTTTGTCTCTGTTCAACATACTCTATTTATCATAGTTCTCCATCCATTCTAGTGTATAATATTGTCCATAATTGCACTTTGAACTGGTCCCCCTTCCACAGCTGTATACATAACTCCACTGTATTTATATATTTTTTTCTCTCCCTTTTTTCCATGTTTGATATTATACTCACTCCATCTTGTGAAAGTACTGTTTGTGGGAACTAGCCATTCGGTACAACTATTATCATTCTCAGCAATACACACTAGTGACTCACTCGCACATGAATAATAATTAACTTTTGTGCCACACCACTCGGCTACTTAGATTCTCTATCCATCTCAGCTATACAGTTAGTCAGTGCACTTCTATTTTCTGGTGACCACTTTGAGGTATATTCCATTCTTGGGTGCCATGGTAACCCCCAGTATCGTTTCCAAAGGTACCTATATAAAAAGAGACCATAAAAGGATATTTAACTATGAAAGGACTTGCCTCTGTGTCTGGTGCCCTGAGGAAAGTGAACCTCTTGAGGAGTTCTATGAGGGCTATCTTTGCTTCCAGGAGGGCAAACCTCATCCCAATACAGCTGCGTGGACCAGCACCAAATGGCATGTAGCATTGCTGTGGACGCTTAGCTTTTTCTTCAGGAGTGAACCTATCAGTTGATAATAAGTCACTGTGTGTGTGTGTGTGTCCAGAATGTGTAGTCACCTCAAAGGATCAAATTTCTCAGGATCTTGCCAATATTTAGGATCCTTATGGAGCAGCGAGGAAGCAATGAACACTGAAGCTCCCTTGGGGATAGTCATGCCCTTGTAAGTGTGGGCTTTCGCACACTCCCGTTCAAATCTGCAAAGGAGCCACTTTTACTAATTTAACTTATGGTGGGAGGAGTCTCACATTAGTACCGGAGGGTAGAGCCTAAGTGACTCCTGGAGAACCATATCCAGATAGTCCAAGTCCTGGGCTGCTTGGTAAAGGGAAGTCTCCTGTGTGTGTTGTATTCATGTATAATAGAAGAGTGAACAGACAGAGTATTGGATATCTTTATTTACAGGGTTCTCCTCAAAGTAGCTGTCAATTTCTTCCTGCAACTTTTCCTGAATGTGAGGGTTGAGGGCTAGCAGGTAAGAGGTGTAGCTGAGGGCATTGGCAGTGGTCTCGTAACCAGCAAGCATGAATGTGATGGAGTGACCTGCAATTTCCTCATCAGATAAATTCCTCTTACTGCCATCACTTTCTTCCACAACTGCATCCAGCATCAACTGAAGGAGGTCCTTGTACTGTTAGTATGAGATATCACAGTGATAACATTGTCCTCTTCCTTTGTTCACTAACCTCTCCAGTTTTTGTCCCAGCACGACGCTCTTTGATAAGTTTGATGGCTGTGTCATGGAGAACATAAAAGCTTTTCTGCCGTGCACTCCCTTGGATCATGTACCGCAATACAGGAAGTAACCATGGAAAATTACCTGGTAATAATAGGATTGAATGAGTCTTCTCTACACTACTATAAACGATTGCAGTACCACTAAACTTACTCAAAATCATAATAATGTAAACTGCAGAAGTCTTCTTCATTTCTTGTGTGCCACTAAAGATGGTGGCAGCGGCTTCTGTCAATTTGTCAGATTTTCCTTTCTGAATGTCTATCACTCGACCAAAGGCAGTAGCAAATATGGTTTCCATGGTGAAAGCACCATAAGTCCTTGAGAAGATGAATATCATTACAAAAAGGACTTGGTGGCAACAATAAGTGCTTACTTGAAGAATTCCATACTCTTCTCTGAATCAGCATGTTCTTTGAAGACTTCCACAAGTATCTTTACACTGTTGTGTATTAGAGGTGTCATCTGGATACATAATTACTTAATCAACACACAATAATCCAAGAGATTATACATACTGCTTTAATCTTGGAAGAGGAGAAGGTAGGAGAGAGGGCCTGACGTGCTACTCGCCAAGAATCATCTCTAGACTGGAGCAAACCACGCTGACTATTCTTGGTGGCCCGCTTCTTTCGTAATAGATCAGGAATTTTCTGAAGGGAGTTAATCATCACATGACTATCATTTGATAGTCACATGCTTACAGGTCTGTTTATGAAAGCATCAAAATCCTTGATTGTGATTAGTTTAATGAGGTCAATATCTGTCACAGATATTTGAGGAGACTGTCCCAAATAGAACCTGAAACCAAGAAGAAGAAGAAAAAATTGTAAGGTTCAGTCTGAAGGGACAAACCTACCCCACTATGGATCCATACTCCTTGTGTAGTTTTTCCACATACTTGAGAATTCCCTTGAAAGAAACAAAGATTTAAAATGGCTTTATATAGTAGAGGTCTTTACTTCTTACTCTACAAGAATCTAGCTACATCCTAGTCAGGCAATCCTAGTCAGGCACACGGGGGGACCTCTCCTCCTGTGTGTGCATGCAACTAAGTGTGTGTGCAGAGTATTGTAAGGGGGAAAAGAGTCTGGCTAGCGAGACTAGCTACATCCCCTGGTATTAGTCTTGCGCAGACTTTCCTGATGGGTGGGGCTTCACGGAGAGGGAGAGGGAACTGTGGCCAGGTTTCAGTGGACACTGCAGGAATTTGTGGCAGCACCAATCAGATCGCAGATTCAAAAATGTCATGTGGTCGTTAGGAATATATCAATTATAAACGATCGCACGTTCAAAGATGGATGACTCTCTTGCTATCAAAGAAGCTGTCAATTAGGCTGATGGCTGAAATCTCGCACAGATGATAACTTAAACCTCCTCCGTAAAAAAAGGAAAAGAACTCTAAAATAAATTCTTTAGCGCACATGACAAGTGCATGTGACTGTATTCCAGAGTGTCCACTGAAACCTGGCCACAGTTACCAGACTTTCCCTCTCCCTCTCCGTGAAGACCTACCCATGCACGAGACCACCCTGGTATAGCTTTTATCCTTCAACTTACCTCCTTCGACCTTTCTTGATAATTGCCATAGAAGAAGGAAGGTGTAGGACCCTTAATCCCATTCCTTTTGAGAACTTGGAAAGAGAAGAAGGCAATCCTAAATGCATTATGCAGAGTCTGACTTGGAAGTCAATTCTGGCTAGACACTTAACTTACTTCAAATAGAGTAGGATCAAGATGAGCAGTGCTATAATGAATAGCCCATAAGGTGAAAAAAGAACTCCTGCCGCCACTGCAACCATTATCCCTTGGCTATGGCCTTGGCTAGTATATTTGTAGCGGAAATCACAGCACAGAATTAGGCCTGGGTACGAGGCTAGCTATACACCCATTTTCACTTCACTTTGAACGTGCTCCGAGAAGCGTATGGTTTGTTTTTTCAAGGCTGTTCCAATGGGGATCAATGGAACCCACAAAGCATAAACTTCCCGTGAGATTTTTGGAAGGTTATGCTTTGTACGTGCCGTTTAATGTTTATTGAAACTGCCCCGGGGCACATTCAAAGTGAGGTGAAAATCGGTGTACTGCAGATTTCACTTGCGTTTGAACATTGCGTGGGCTACAGCGCATGTTTTGTATTGCAATTTTATAGAGTGGCAATGAGGGTCAAAGGTCCTACGCAAAACTCAATGTTCAAACGGAAGTGAAATTTGCAGTAGCAACAATCTATCCGTATTGCGGAGCATCACCAAAGCAAATTTTTTGCAAGACATCTGTTTTAGCCTGTTTTGGCTTTGTGTATGAAAGAATAAATATTCAACTTAACAGTTTCAGACTTTAGTATATACACTCTACTTCATGCCATGCCCCCACTGCCTGTATCTAACCCATTTCCAGCACTTTATTCTTTGCATTGTATTCAATGAAATTGAAAATTGAACCTTGACCTTGAACCTTTTAATTATTGGCTGAAACTCTTGAATACATGCAAAGTTCACTACATTAATTTTAGATATGAGGGACTGTATCCAAACAGTGGCCTCGTCATTTCTTTAAATATGGCAGCTGAGCAGTCCCAGTTGGGCCTAAATCTATGGCAGTATCCCGTCACTGACCAAGCATATCACCAGTTCCTCAAAACAGCACCACAATTACCTTGGTAACCACATCTAGCTATATACCCTATTTATCATAACTCCATCCATCTCAAGCTACTAGATTTAATTATACAGTTAGTCAGTGCACTTCTATTTTCTGGTGACCACTTTGAGGTATATTCCATTCTTGGGTGCCATGGTAATCCCCAGTATCGTTTCCAAAGGTACCTATATAAAAGAGACCATAAAAGGATATTTAATTATGAAAGGACTTGCCTCTGTGTCTGGTGCCCTGAGGAAAGTGAACCTATTGAGGAGTTCTATGAGGGCTATCTTTGCTTCCAGGAGGGCAAACCTCATCCCAATACAGCTGCGTGGACCAGCACCAAATGGCATGTAGCATTGTTGTGGACGCTTGGCTTTTTCTTCAGGAGTGAACCTATCAGTTGATAGTAAGTCACTGTGTGTGTGTGTGTGTGTCCAGAATGTGTAGTCACCTCAAAGGATCAAATTTCTCAGGATCTTGCCAATATTTAGGATCCTTATGGAGCAGCGAAGAAGCAATGAACACTGAAGCTCCCTTGGGGATAGTCATGCCCTTATAAGTGTAGGCTTTCGCACACTCCCGACCAAACCTGCAAAGGAGCCATTTTTACTAATTCGATTTGTGGTGGGAGGAGTCTCACACTGGTGCTGGAGGGTAAAGCCTAAGTGACTCCTGGAGGACCATATCCAGATAGTCCAAGTCCTGGGCTGTTTGGTAAAGGGAAGTCTCCTGTGCGTGTTGTATTCATGTATAATAGAAGAGTGAACAGACAGAGTATTGGGATATCTTTATTTACAGGGTTCTCCTCAAAGTAGCTGTCAATTTCTTCCTGCAACTTTTCCTGGATGTGAGGGTTGAGGGCTAGCAGGTAAGAGGTGTAGCTGAGGGCATTGGCAGTGGTCTCGTAACCAGCAAGCATGAATGTGATGGAGTGGCTAGTGATCTCCTCATCAGATAATCTCTTCTTGTTGATTGTGTTCTGGTTCTGGCCGTCTTCATCACCTTCCTCCACAGTTGCATCAATCATCAATTGAAGAAGATCCTTGTACTGCATAGAAGATGTCTGTACATAAGATCATCATCCCTTCATTACCGTAGTCACTGTAATTCAAGCGCCAGAAAATAATAATTCCATGTAGGCGTGGCGCTTAGCTTATGGCTTAAAAAATGCACTTCCTCTGGGCGTGGCGCTTAAATTACAGTGGCGCTTAGTTAATTCATAGATAGTAGACACGGAACAGGATTGGAAACTTAATACTACCATGCGCGTGCTATCCGTGTTTGCCGGGAAATTTTGGCGCGAGATATGAATGCATAGTTACCACATAATAGTTAAGAATGAGTTCTGCAAAAGATATCAGAGCGAATATTAGTTTAGTAGCTTAATATTAGCTGGACTAGAGTGTTTCCATGTTGTGCTTTTATAATAATAATAATATTTAATATGAGACTAGATCTAGCTAGATAGTATAAATCTATGAGAGATTCAGTATCTCAAGTTTTGAAAGATGAAGAGTTTAGTCTTCCTCTCTAGCCATCTATAGATGCCCGTTCTTGTGCAGAGAGCTTTATGGAGTGGATAATAAAACATGATAATGCAAATAAATAATAGAAATGTAATAATAATAACTATTTAACCCATAGTTTAACACTGCAATCAAAAAAAACTAACAGCTATGAATCAATATAACATATATCATCCGATAGACAAACTATTATACTACTAAAAGATATCAAACGCTTGACTTCTAAATTTATATTAGTCCTGTTCTAGTCCCACAAATTGGTAGGCCTATAAAATCTTTAGCAACATATCCTACACTCTTTATTTCAGTCTATTCCAGTAAGAAACTTTACCTTCCAAACTTCTATAGGATAAAATTGCAAAAAAAACACTTGTACTCGTAGCTCTAGTCCCACAAAGTCTGTACCTCTCTTCCTCAGAAAATGTATTGCGACAATAGGGCTAAATTTTCTATGGTTACAACGCGGATAGCACGCGCGAAATGTATTAGCTTAATGGGAGTGACGTCACATGACGTAGGCAGTTTCCAATCCTGTTCCGTGTCTAATATCTATGGTTAATTGTAGCTTATCTGGACTGCAAAAACGTGGAGATGGCTGCTAGCAGTGCCAATCACTTTCAGCTGTCATTCAGCAGTGTTGTGAGGGGATTTCACGTGTATCAGGCAGTTTGGACCCCAGTGCTCAATGCTGAATACCTAACACAGCAAGAACATGGCAAAAAAGCTCTTGATGGAAGCATAGATAAATGGAAGTCTGCTTGGACGATATCACCTCTCAAAAAAGCTGCTTCAATAATGACCACGTGGGTTGCATTTATTTAAGCGCCGCCTAAAAATAATACAGGAAGAGGTGTGGCGCTTTTCTAACAACTAATAAAATGTGATTAGTTGCTAGCTGGCGCTTAAATTATAGTGGCGCTTGAATTACAGTGACTACGGTACTAACCTTTCCTGTCTCAGTCTCGGTGCGACGTTGCTTTATAAGTGCAATGGCTGTTTCATAGAGGGTACTGAAGGCCTTTTGGGCTGGACTTCCCTTAGACAAGTATTGCAATACTGGCACTAACCAAGGAAGGGTACCTGTAGTAGTTTCGAGGGAGAGAGATCACAGTACTGTTAACAGTATTACAGAGTCAGTCACTGAGATTTCACTACATTATTATGCCGCACTTACTCATGAGCATAAGACCGTGCAGAGGAGAAACAGCATTCTTTTTCCCCTCCTGACTCATACTGAAAAAGGTGGAAGCAGCCTTTGTCAGCCTGTCAGTCTTATCTCTCTGGACATCCATCACTCGACCAAAGGCAGTGGCAAAAATGCTTTCCATGGTGAATGAGCCATAGGTCCTTCAAGTAGAATCAAGTTTATTTGAGTGAGTAGAAAGATTTAGCTGTGGTACCTGAAGAATTCAAGGCTCTTATCAGAATCGGCATGTTCCTTGAAAATCTCCACAAGCACTTTTACGCTATTTTCGATCAGTGGTGTCATCTGAGGGGGAGGTGAGAGATTGTTCATGTGATTCATACGGCAAAATCATGCTTCTGCATTATACTCCTTTCAGGTCTTACATCTGTGCCAGTTTCCACTTACTGCTTTGATTTTTGAAGATGAGAAAGTAGGGGAGAGGGTGTGGCGAGCTACACGCCAAGCCTCATCTCTGGACCGTAGCAGACCAGGTTTTTGACGAAACATGTTAGGTAATAGCTAATGGAAGATATTCAAAGCTTGATGTAGGACGAGGTTGGCTTATATAGATGCTTACAGGTCTGTTTGTGAACAAGTCAAAATCCTTGACAGTGATGTGTTTGAGGAGTTCAATATCCATCACTAGAATCACAGGATTCTTCCCCAAATAAAATCTAGAAATAGAACTTAGAAGGATGAGATTCTCATCCACAAGGTGAATGTACCATCATGTACCCCACTACTGGTCCATATTTCCTGCAGAGTTCTTCCATAAATTTGGCAAATCCCTTCATAATAAGTACATGACATTTGAGAAGAGGACAAGAACTTTAAAAAGTGTGCATACCACTTTCTCTATCTCTTTGAAATTTCCGTAGAAGAAGGAAGGAGTAGGACCTTTAATTCCATTTCTTTTGAGAACTTGGAAAGGGATGAAGGAGAAGCTATGGATACATTGTAGAATCACAACTTCATAAATATTCTCCAGCTTGTTAGCTTACTTAAGGTATACTGCTAGAGCTAAGATCACCACCACCACAGTTAGAGAGAGAAGGATAATTCCCAGAGGTGAAACAGCACTAATCATCCTATTGCAATGAGAAGTGCTGACTTGTGGTTCAAAGGTCAAGGTTCGATTTCAATTTCATTTAATGCAAATAATGTACGGTGTAATGCAAAGGGTAATGTTTAATGAAGTACTGGAAATAATTTCCCGGATTGGATATAGGGCATGGACTATATCCAAACAGTGGCCTCATAGTATGATAGTTGAGTTGGACCTAAATCCATGGCAGCATCCCATGTCTTCATCCAGCTTGTGTCAGCTAATCCAGCTGCCACAGAGTTGTGCTCTGGTGTTCTGATGATGATGTGGTGTATAATATCTCCCTGTCCCTAATTCAGTTTCTCATTCTTTTTGGTTCTACTGTGCACAAACAATACCAATTTTCCTATATACATAGCTATGCATAAAGCCCTCCACATTCCATATTGTCACCGACCAAGCACAGTCCATTAATATGACCAGTTCCTCGAAACAGCACCACAGTTACCTTGGTAACCACATATACCCTATTTATCATAACTCCACCCATCTCAGCTACTAAATTTGATTATACAGTTAGTCAGTGCACTTCTATTTTCTGGTGACCACTTTGAGGTATATTCCATTCTTGGGTGCCATGGTAATCCCCAGTATCGTTTCCAAAGGTACCTATATAAAAGAGACCATAAAAGCTGGATATTTTAATTATGAAAGGACTTACCTCTGTGTCTGGTGCCCTGAGGAAGGTGAACCTCTTGAGGAGTTCTATGAGGGCTATCTTTGCTTCCAGGAGGGCAAACCTCATCCCAATACAGCTGCGTGGACCAGCACCAAATGGCATGTAGCATTGCTGTGGACGCTTGGCTTTTTCTTCAGGAGTGAACCTATCAGTTGATAGTAAGTCACTGTGTGTGCGTGTGTCCAGAATGTGTAGTCACCTCAAAGGATCAAATTTCTCAGGATCTTGCCAATATTTAGGATCCTTATGGAGCAGTGAGGAAGCAATGAACACTGAAGCCCCCTTGGGGATAGTCATGCCCTTGTAAGTGTGGGCTTTCGCACACTCCCGATCAAACCTGCAAAGGAGCCATTTTTACTAATTCGATTTATGGTGGGAGGAGTCTAACATTGGTGCTGGAGGGTAGAGCCTAAGTGACTCCTGGAGAACCATATCCAGATAGTCCAAGTCCTGGGCTGCTTGGTAAAGGGAAGTCTCCTGTGCGTGTTGTATTCATGTATAATAGAAGAGTGAACAGACAGAGTATTGGGATATCTTTATTTACAGGGTTCTCCTCAAAGTAGCTGTCAATTTCTTCCTGCAACTTCTCCTGGATGTGAGGGTTGAGGGCTAGCAGGTAAGAGGTGTAGCTGAGGGCATTGGCAGTGGTCTCGTAACCAGCAAGCATGAATGTGATGGAGTGGCTAGTGATCTCATCATCGGATAATCTCTTCTTGTTGATTGTGTTCTGGTTCTGGCCGTCTTCATCACCTTCCTCCACAGTTGCATCAATCATCAATTGAAGAAGATCCTTGTACTGCATAGAAGATGTCTGTACATAAGATCATCATCCCTTCATTACTAACCTTTCCTGTCTCAGTCTCGGTGCGACGTTGCTTTATAAGTGCAATGGCTGTTTCATAGAGGGTACTGAAGGCTTTTTGGACTGGACTTCCCTTAGACAAGTATTGCAATACTGGCACTAACCAGGGAAGGTTATCTGTAGTTTCGAGGGAGAGAGATCACAGTACTGCTAAGAGAGATTTCACTAGATTATTGTGCTGCACTTACTCATGAGCATAAGACCATGCAGAGGAGAAACAGCATTCTTTTTCCCCTCCTGACTCATACTGAACAAGGTGGAAGCAGCCTTTGTCAACTTGTCAGTTTTATCTCTTTGGACGTCCATCACTCGACCAAAGGCAGTGGCAAAAATGCTTTCCATGGTGAATGAGCCATAGGTCCTTCAAGTAGAATCAAGTTTATTTAAGTGAGTAGAAAGATTTAGCTGTGGTACCTGAAGAATTCAAGACTCTTATCAGAATCAGCATGTTCCTTGAAAATCTCCACAAGCACGTTTATGCTATTTTCAATCAGTGGTGTCATCTGAGGGGAGGTGAGAGATTGTTCATGTGATTCACACAGCAAAACCATGCTTCTGCATTATACTCCTTTCAGGTCTTACAGCTGTACTAGTTTCCACTTACTGCTTTGATTTTTGAAGATGAGAAAGTAGGGGAGAGGGTGTGGCGAGCTACACGCCAAGCCTCGTCTCTGGACCGCAGCAGACCAGGTTTTCGACGAAACAACATGGGAAATTGCTTTGGGATTTATTAAGATACTCAAAGCTTGATCTAGGACGAGGTTGGCTTATATAGGTGCTTACAGGTCTGTTTGTGAACGAGTCAAAATCCTTGACAGTGATGTGTTTGATGAGTTCAATATCCATCACTAGAATCACAGGATTCTTCCCCACATAAAACCTAGAAATAGAACTTAGAAGGATGAGATTCTCATTCACAAAGTGAATGCACATAATTTTGTACCCCACTACTGGTCCATATTTCCTGCAGAGTTCTTCCACAAATTTGACAAATCCCTTCATAATAAGTACATGTATACAATATTGAGAAGAGGACAAGAGTGTGCATACCACTTTCTCTATCTCTTTACAATTTCCATAGAAGAAGGAAGGAGTAGGACCTTTAATTCCATTTCTTTTGAGAACTTGGAAAGGGATGAAGGAGAAGCTATGGATACATTGTAGAATCACAATCTCATATTATTCTCCAGCATGCTAGCTTACTTAAGGTATACTACTAGAGCTGAGACCACCACCACCACAGTTAGAGAGAAAAGGATAATTTCCAGAGGTGAAAGCAAGAATCCAGCACTGCTAGTAGCTATTAGCCCAACCATCCTATTGCGTTGCAGCTCAGAGTGAGAAGTGCTGACGTGCCCGGGGGCCGGGCTACTTTCATGGTTCAAAGGTCATGGTTCGGTTTTACTGCGCACGCGCAATAGCAATTAAAGCGAGCCTTTTTTTTTCTTTTTTTTCGCGGCGGGGCGGTTGCAAGTGTTGGCTCGCGAAACTAAATAAGAAAACACAAGCAAGCAATAACAAAAAAAGCCTAAGCCCTCCAGCATTCCTTGTTTGGTAAAATATAAATAAATAAAATCAGTCTGGTGCCCGAACCTCTGGAGTATCTTTACTTCCAGGAGAACAAACCTTCACCACTGTACAGTTTCATAGAGGCATGTATAAACATTGCTGTGGATGCTTGGCCTTCTCTTCAAGAGTGAACCCATTAATGATGTGATAGGATGACTATAGCTAGCAATGGTACTTGTAGCTGTAGTGATAGCATAATAGTTATCGTGATGGTACATGTAGCTATAGTGATGGTACATGTAGCTATAGTGATGGCACATGTAGCTATATAGCTGGTGATGGTACAGCAGATTCGCGGATCTAGGATCAGCATTGATTGTCTATAAAATATAGCTACTCCATCGCATTATTGTGTAGGGCACTATAATATCTTATTGCTCAGCTGCTGGATTTGATAGTCAGTGCACTTCTATTTTCTGGTGACCACTTTGAGGTATATTCCATTCTTGGGTGTATTGGTCATCCCCAGTATCGTTTCCAAAGGTACCTATAGAGAGACCATGAAAACTATTCATTATGAAAGGACATCTTGTAATTACCTCTGTGTCTGATGCCCTGAGGAAAGTGAACCTCTTGAGGAGTTCTATGAAGACTATCTTTTTTTGCAGGCGGGCTAACCTCATTCCTACACAGTAGCGTGGACCAACACCAAATGGCATGTAACATTGCTGTGGACGTTTGGCCTTCTCTTCAGGAGTGAACCTATAATAGTTATCATGAAAAAGATGGATTGTAGCTATAGCAATGGTACACATAGCTATAGTAATGATCATTGACTAGCAAGAGTCACACCTCAAGGGATCAAAAGTTTCAGGATCTTCCCAATACTGAGGGTCCTTCTGTAGGAGAAGAATAGGGAAGGACACTACAGCACCCTGGGGGATGGTCACTTCTTTATAAGAGTAGGACTTAGCACATTCCCGATTGAGTCTGTAAAGGAGAGGGATTTATATATATCATATCATCAGCTTCGATTATGGAATCACATTGGTCCTATAGGGTAGAGCCTATGGGATTCCTGGAGAACCATGTCCAGATAGTCCAAGTCCTGGGCTGCTTGGTAAAGGGAACTCTCCTGTGTGTTGTGTTCATGTATAAAAAAGAGTGAACAGACAGAGTATTGGGATATCTTTGTTTACAGGGTTCTTCTCAAAGTAGCTGTCAATTTCTTCCTGCAACTTTTCCTGGATGTGAGGGTTGAGGGCTAGCAGGTAAGAGGTGTAGCTGAGGGCATTGGCAGTGGTCTCGTAACCAGCCAGTATGAATGTGATGGAGTGACCTGCAATCTCCTTATCTGATAAATTCCTCTTACTGCCATCACTTTCTTCCAAAACTGCATCCACCATCAACTGAAGGAGGTCCTTGTACTGCTAGTATGAGACATCACAGTGATAAAATGATAACATTGTCCTCTTCCTCTTACTACTAACCCTTCCAGTTTCTGTCCCTGCACGACGCTGCTGGACAAGTTTGATGGCTGCATCATGAAGAACATGAAAGCTCCTCTGCTGTGCACTTCCCCGGAGCATATACCGAAATACAGGAAGTAACCATGGAAAGTTACCTAGTCATCACAATACAATTTTAATTTTAAAAGTACTTAACAACTGCATTACTACACTTACTCAAAATTATAGTAATGAAATATCCAGAAGTCTTCTTGTCTACTTTAGTGCTGCTAAAGATGGTGGCAGCAGCTTCTGTCAATTTGTCAGATTCCCCTTTCTGAATATCTATCACTCGACCAAAGGTAGTAGCAAAATTGGTTTCCATGGTGAACGCACCATAAATCCTAGAGAAGAGTGACAATGTTATCAAAGAACCAAAATAATATATGTTTACTTAGTAAATTCCAAGCTCTTTTCTGAATCAGCATGTTCTTCGAGGATTTCCACAAGTGTCTTCACACTGTTGTGTATTAGAGGTGTCATCTGGATACATACAAGGAAGTGTAAAAAACACACACACACACAATAATGCTATGCATACTGCTTTGATCTTGGAAGAGGAGAAGGCAGAAGAGAAGGCCTGACGTGCTTCTCGCCAATGATCATCTCTGGAACACATCAGACCACGTTCACTATCCTTGGGCTTCTTTGGTTGCAATAAATCGGGAAATATCTGAATGTCTATTGGTCTGTTTATAAAACTATCGAAATCCTTGACCGTGACTAGTTTAATAAGGTTCACATCCATCACAGATATTTCAGGAACCTGTCCCATGTAGAACCTGGAACCAAGAACATATTGACCCCTTGCAGTAGGCATGGCATGGGCAGGGCTTATCACAGAAGCAGCCATGTTGGTGTACATCTTAGAGGGCATGTCTACAAGTACGAAGTACACTGGTACTGCTAAAGGCTTGTTTTCTCCAGTGCAAACGCAGATTAGCTTTGCTGAACTAGCGAGATATGAGCAATAGACTAGTTGCTGCATGAAAATAGCACTACATAGATAAACTACTAATAAACAGCAGCAGGAACCTGAACTTCCTGAAGTGCAAACTAATACAATTTTGCCTATACCTTGCTCACCAACATGGCGGCTGTGCACAATAAAATGCAGATTATGATTTTAAAATTTATGGAAATGCTGAGTCAACTGCAAGGGGTCTATAGGGTTAGTAGGAGGGGAAAAACCTACCCCACTATAGGTCCATATTCCTTATGCAACTTTTCCACATACTTGACACATCCCTAGAAAGAATTTAAAATGGCTGACTACAGACAGTGAGGACTTGAAGAACAGTAAAGTAAAGCCGGGCTGGTGGGTTCTGAAACTACTGAAGCTTCTGAGCTCAATGTTGGAGGATATAATACCTTTCAAAATAGAGCTCATAAGCTCGAAAAGTTTTGACCCTACCGAATAGCCTCACCAGCCCCGCTTTGCCTCTACAAGAGTAAGACCAAAGTAGACTACACATTACACCTTTGCAATCCTTTCAACTTACCACCTTCAAGCTTTCTTTATAATTGCCATAAAAGAAGGAACCTGTAGGAGGACCCTTAATCCCATTTCTTTTGAGAACTTGGAAAGAGAAGAAGGCAATCCTATAAAATGCAATGTTAGGGACTTGGAAGTCGATTCCGGCTAGACACTTAACTTACTTCAAATAGAGTAGGATCAAGATGAGCAGTGCTATAATGAAGAGCCCATAAGGTGAAAGAAAAACTCCAGACGTAACTTTAACTGCAACCATTATCCCTTGATTTAGACTGAATTCCGGGCCCGTGATTATGCGCATGCGTGCCAAAATCGCGTGCTGAATCCGCAACTGTGGTTCGCTCTCCTGGATCTTGGAAGCAAAGATAGCCCTCATAGAACTCGTCATGAGGTTACACAGAGGTAATTACAAGCAGTCCTTTCATAATTGCTTTTATGTTATCTAGGTCAGTGCCTCCAACCTGTGAACTTTGATTTCAGTATAAATTGAGTATTTTTACTATGAATTTCAGTATTTTCAGCCATTTTTAAGTAACACTAATATAAAATGTGTATAGTGAATTTGCTTAAATTTCAGTATTGTTGGAAAAATCTTCAGTATTTTTGGTCAAATTTCAGTAAAAATACTGATAAGTATAGTTGGAGGCTCTTTGGAAATGATGACCACTAGAGTAAGTAATCAATTATCAGACGGATCAATTACCGGACACTTTTTCTGGCATCCAGTACCTACGATTTAGGTATCAAAAGATAGCCCATTGAAAACTGATTCAGAATCCTGACTTTCAGTCATGGTTGTTAATTTGTGTAGATTTTATACATCATTAAAGCAAGTGTCCAAAAAAATCAATAATCAAAAAAAATTATCATATTTCAGACAGCTACCAGTTTATGGCAGAGTTTTCTAGGTATGATTGTCAAAATTGGAAGACAGGAAGTTCTATCCTTATCTGTGTCTCCATTTATAGAAGTCAAGCTTCAAATACCACCTGAACTTAAAAGCACTTCAGACAGCAAAAAATGGGTTGATTAGTAATTTGACCCTTCACACTGAATATAAGCCAGACTCAACACCACCAGTGGAATCAGTACCTTCTGAATGTGACTTACCCAAAGTTTCAAGTCCCAAAAATAAATTGTACTATTGTTACTGTCAGTTATTTTTTGTGATCTGTAGGTGCAGCTCTCAATAACCATGTAAAAATCGAGAAAATATGAACAAATATCATAACTGTTCATAGTTTAGTTACGAAAATTGTTACAATAGGCAAAAAGGGGATGCTGATTCCACTGGTGGTGTTGAATTTAGTCAAATTACTAATCAACCCATTTTTTGCTGTCTGGATATTGATTACCTTTAAGTTCAGGTTTGTAATGCAGTGGTATTGAAGCTTGACTTCTATAAATGGAGACACGGATAGAACTTTCTGTCTTCCAATTTTGACAATCATACCTAGAAAACTCTGCCGTAAACTGGTAGCCGTCTGAAATATGTTTTTGATTATTGATTTTTTCGGACACCTGCTTTAATGATGTATAAAATCTATATGAATTAATAACCATGACTGAAAGTCAGGATTCTGCTAGTAAAAAAAGACTACATGACATTGTATCATGGTACACCTACAGCTCTAGTGATGATATATATTGACTAGTGAAGTCATATTTCAAGGGATGAAAGTTTCAGGATCTTCCCTGAGGGTCCTTCTGTAGGAGAAGAACTGGGACACTACAAGTGCCATGGGGGGTTGGTCACTTCCTTATAAGAGTAGGACTTGGCACATTCCAGAGTGAGCCTGCAGAGGAGAGGGAGTTATATGAAATATCATCAGCTGCAGATTAATTAATGAGAGGAGTCTCACATAGGTACTAGAAGGTAGAGTACCACAACTCCTGGAGAACCATGTCCAGATAGTCCAAGTCCTGAGCTGCTTGGTGGATTATGCTTTTATTTTTTATTCTTGCTATTACCAATAATAAATTATAGCAAAAATTTATGAATGTAAATTATTGCAATTGAACATCATTGTAATTGAACATTACAGCATTGGTGCCTATAGATGCGGGAGCCAGGGGTTCAGTGGGAGGGGACAACCTACCCCTCTATATTTTCTGTACAGTAAGGTAAAGCGGGGCTCTGATATCCAATCAATCAATCAATCAATCAAGCAATGTAAAGCCCAAAGGGCATATGCAAAATAAACGGGGAAAAAAGAATGTCAAGTGACTGAGGGAGGCTACTCAGGTGTAACATAAAAATGATTTATAACAAGTGATAAGTCAGGTTCTGATGATGACAGAGCAGAGAGGATCCTGTCCACATTCATGAGGGCTAGTGCGCTTATCCCTTGCGCGCGCGCATGCATCCCAAAATCGCGCGCGCAATTAAATAATTAAAAATTTTTTTAAAGATTAAAAATGATCTTCCTACTTTCTGGTGAACACTCTGAGATAGATTCCATTTTTGGGTACCATGGTGATTCCACACACTGTCTCCAAAGGAACCTACATTGGCAGTTTAGAGTTGACTGCAAAATAAGATGTTTCTCACCTCTGTGTCTGGTGCCCTGAGGAAAGTGAACCTCTTCAGGAGTTCTATAAGGGCTATCTTTGCTTCCAGGAGAGCAAACCTCATCCCTATACAGTTGCGTGGACCGGAACCAAATGGCATGTAACACTGCTGTGGACGCTTGGCCTTCTCTTCAGGAGTGAACCTAATAATATTATCATGAAAAAGATGGGTACATAGCGACAGTAACAGCACATAGCAGAATTGCACCTCAAGGGATCAAAAGTTTCAGGGTCTTCCCAATACTGAGGGTCCTTCTGTAGGAGAAGAGTTGGGATGGACACTATGGTGTCTGGGGGGATGGTCACTTCCTTATAAGAATAGGACTTAGCACATTCCCGACTGAATCTGCAAGGAGAGGGAGTTATATATATCATCAGATGGTGGGAGGAGTCTCACATTGGTACCGGAGGGTAGAGCCTAAGTGACTCCTGGAGAACCATATCCAGATAGTCCAAGTCCTGGGCTGCTTGGTAAAGGGAAGTCTCCTGTGTGTGTTGTGTTCATGTATAATAGAAGAGTGAAGAGACAGAGTATTGGGATATCTTTATTTACAGGGTTCTCCTCAAAGTAGCTGTCAATTTCTTCCTGCAACTTTTCCTGAATGTGAGGGTTGAGGGCTAGCAGGTAAGAGGTGTAGCTGAGGGCATTGGCAGTGGTCTCGTAACCAGCAAGCATGAATGTAATGGAGTGACCTGCAATTTCCTCATCTGATAAATTCCTCTTATTGCCGTCACTTTCTTCCACAACTGCATCCACCATCAACTGAAGGAGGTCCTTGTACTGTTAGTATGAGATATCACAGTGATAACATTGTCCTCTTCCTTTGTTCACTAACCTCTCCAGTTTTTGTCCCAGCACGACGCTCTTTGATAAGTTTGATGGCTGTATCGTGGAGAACATAAAAGCTTTTCTGTCGTGCACTCCCTTGGACCATGTACCGCAATACAGGAAGTAACCATGGAAAATTACCTTGTAACAACAGGATTGAATGAGGAAACTTTTGAGTCTTCTCTACGCTGCTATAAACGATTGCAGTACCACTAAACTTACTCAAAATCATAATAATGTAAACTGCAGAAGTCTTCTTCGTTTCTTGTGTGCCACTAAAGATGGTGGCAGCAGCTTCTGTCAATTTGTCAGATTTTCCTTTCTGAATGTCTATCACTCGACCAAAGGCAGTAGCAAATATGGTTTCCATGGTGAAAGCACCATAGGTCCTTGAGAAGATGAATGTCATTACAAAAAGGACTTGGTGGCAACAATGTCAAGTGCTTACCTGAAGAATTCCATACTCTTCTCTGAATCAGCATGTTCTTTGAAGACTTCCACAAGTATCTTTACACTGTTGTGTATTAGAGGTGTCATCTGGATACATAATTACTTAATCAACACACAATAATCCAAGAGATTATACATACTGCTTTAATCTTGGAAGAGGAGAAGGTAGGAGAGAGGGCCTGACGTGCTACCCGCCAAGAATCATCTCTAGACTGGAGCAAACCACGCTGACTTTTCTTGGTGGCCCGCTTCTTTCGTATTAGATCAGGAATTTTCTGAAGGGAGTTAATCATCACATGACTATCATTTGATAGTCACATGCTTACAGGTCTGTTTATGAAAGCATCAAAATCTTTGATCGTGACTAGTTTAATGAGGTCAATATCTGTCACAGATATTTGAGGAGACTGTCCCAAATAGAACCTGAAACCAAGAAGAAGAAGAAATAATAATGTAAGGTTCAGTCTGAAGGGACAAACCTACCCCACTACAGATCCATACTCCTTGTGTAGTTTTTCCACATACTTGAGAATTCCCTTGAAAGAAAAAAATTAAATATAGTAGAGATTTTTACTCTACAAGAATTCAGTAAAGACCCAAGTAAGCCTATGCATTATTTTTGAGCTACACCCTAGTCTTGCTAGCCAGACCTATTTCACGTGCATGGGGGACCTCTCCTCCTATGCGTGCGTGCAACTAAGTGTGTGTGCAGAGTATAGTAAAAGAGTCTGGCTAGTTACATCCCCTGGTATAGCTTTTGTCCTTCAATTTACCTCCTTCGACCTTTCTTTATAATTTCCATAGAAGAAGGAAGCTGTAGGACCCTTAATCCCATTTCTTTTGAGAACTTGGAAAGGGAAGAAGGCAATCCTAAATGCATTTAATACAGAGTCTGACTTGGAAGTCAATTCTGGCTAGACACTTAACTTACTTCAAATAGAGTAGGATCAAGATGAGCAGTGCTATAATGAAGAGCCCATAAGGTGAAAAAAGAACTCCTGCCGCCACTGCAACCATTATCCCTTGGCTATGCCCTTGGATATCAGAGAGTGTCTCTATTAAGTAGGGATGGCAGGTCAAAGGTCATTATAGTTTATATAATTAGGAAATTAATCACACTCCTGCGCGTGCGAGTGAACCGCAAGCTAGCATCCTCTTTATCAGCTTGCCGCTCGGCAGGCTTGCACTTCATTCCTCTGGTAGCAAAAACATTAGGGGGCCTTGCTGACGACACAATTCAAACTGTTCGCTCCATTGGCAAGGCCATCGCAGACAGAGTGGGTACTACAGATTCCTCCAACTCTTCCAAGCACCTCTTTGGTCGACTAGCCATCGCCCTGTGGCGTGGCAACGCCTGTTTATGGCTACATCGCCTCCCAACTCTCCCCCCCTCTCTAGACGGAGTGCCATGACTTGGACTTGTTTGTTTGTCTGTGTATAATCGAATTCCATTATTAAAATTAACATAAAAAATAAAAAAATGTACTTATCCCAAGAGACTGGAGACCCCTTACCATAAAGCTAAAGTCATGAGACACTCCGGCTCCGTACGTTGATGAAGTGTCAAACGGCTACTTTAAAAGGTAAAGCAGAAGATGGATTCGGGAACCAAGTTACACACAAAGGGCAGATACTTCTGTGGAAGAAACGCGATCGTAGAAGGAGATATATTCAAATTCAAAGGAGAGGGAGGTAGTGTGGGCGTGGTGAGAATAGTAGAGCCCATCAATCCGATATTGAACTACTTCGAGTACCAGATAGTATCTAGAGGAGTCAAATGTGCCATAGGACTTGGCTTAGGGGATCAGTCTTATCCCTTAGATCGTATGCCAGGCTGGAACAGGAATGGTATTGGGTACCATGCAGATGATGGTCGGCTCTTTCACCAAGATGGCTATGGCAAGCAGTTTGGTCCCACTTGCACAGAAGGGGATCGGATGGGTTGTGGGGTTGATTTTGACAGTGATGTTGGTTATGGGTATTGTGAAGTATTTTTTACCAAGAATGGGGTGGAAATAGGCACACCAGTGAGAATAAAGTGTCCAGTCTACGGACTTTACCCTATCTTTGGCCTCCACAGTCGCGGGGAAAAGATCCGCTACTTGGGACACTGGAATCGTCAACGACCTGGTCTCCTGGAACCAATGATTCATGACCACTCCCCCTGCAACACATGGCTTCGTTCCAATAACATCAAATTCCAAGACGATGGTTTGACCTTGGAGTACTCTGGGGATGGGCTCAACCGACAAGATGTGGGTATTGCACAGGGGAATTTCTGCCTCGATCAGCAGCATCATTACTTTGAAATGTCACTTCTCTCATCGGGAAAAGAAGGATGGTTTGCAATAGGCCTAGCACGCACCACTTATCCACTTCATCGACATCCAGGGTGGAATGCAGGATCAGTTGGATACCATGCAGATAACGGCCACTTATACAAGGAGAGAGGACATGGAGAACCTTTCGGTCCAACTTGCACTGAGGGAGATGTGATGGGATGTGGCATATCTTTCCCCGTAGACAGTTCTCTGAGTGCCGAGGCAGTGATTGGTGCCACCTCCCCCAGCCCAGCTCTGGCCCCAGATTCTGATTCGGAGGATGAGAAATTCCTAGTCCAGGCCGATCAGTACAACTATGGGGAATTGTTGGATGATAATTCCAGCTGGGAGGAGGATTCAGACAATGAGGACATTTACTTGGGCTATGAGCTGGAGTTGGAAGCTAGGAGAAAGGTGTGGCAAGGAAGGAACTTGGCCCCCAAGGTGGAGTCACAAAGTACAAAGACCTGTTTGGTCTATTTCACAAAGAATGGAGAAAAAGTTGGAGAGACTGAATGTTCACTACCCAAAGGGGGTTTCTACCCTGTTGTAGCCATGCTGAGTCAGGGTGAACGAATTAGAGTCAATTTTAACCCTCTAACTGGATAGTATGTTATTATATATAGTTAGGCCTACATATCCACCATGCATCAAAGTATCCCACTGTTAATATGATGTAACGTTCGATTTGTACAAAGTACGCATGCGCACTATAAGCTGGCCGTGGTGTGTAGTGGGAGGGTCTGCAGTTACTACACGTAATCAGAACTCTAAAGCTATAACTATAGTATTTGTGAATATGCAAATATCTGCGTTTGTATTTATAGGTTTCGCTCTTTCCTACTCTTCAGCTGCCGTCGTTACTGTCTCCAAGAACTGCGACAATGGAGGGCCAGAATGTGTTTCCCTGGACAGGGCATTAAGAGACCTAATCTCAGATACCACCATACAAATGGAGTCTGGAGATTATCAACTGGAAAACTTCACTTTACACAAGAATCTATCCAATATCAGAATTGTGGGAAGTAACACTTCAATCCAGTGCGCAAATAGTGTGGGACTTGCTTTCATAAACTCTTCATACATCCTTATATCTGGAGTGGAAATCAATGGCTGTCGATTGAATGGAACAAATTTCAATATGGTTTTGGAAGAACTGGAGAGGTTTGTCGATCTGTTTTTCTCCATTCCAACTGAGGTCCAGGTGGGTGTGTTCCTAGGCCATTGCAGGAATGTGATGTTGGAGTCTGTGGTGGTTACCAACACTGCAGGATTCGGACTAGTTGGTGTTAACCTCATTGGTGCTTCCAGCTTCTCAAATGTCACTTTCTCTAATAATATCCAAGTGGGATCTTGCACAAATAATAGTATCAGTGCTGCTGTTTTAACACAAAATTTGACTAAAGGGGGTGGAGCAGTCCTGCTCTATCAAGATTTCACTAATGAATACAAACAAGCTTATACCAACCAAATTTTTAGTCTGGAAATGGAAAATGTTAACTTCTCTTCAAATTCAGAATGCACCTTATCTTATTTTACAGCCCTAGGTGCAAACTCTCAGTTTTTGAGTGAATTGGGTTTTGGAATAGGTGGTGGAGGAGGACTCAGTCTACATTTGGCCCAGCTTGATTTTAGCATCAATATCACCACAAGAGAAAGCTTTTTCACCAATAATTCTGCTCTCTTTGGAAGTGCAGCTCAAATCACTCTTTTTAGTGGCGTGAAGAACTCGGTTGTTACATTTGAGGATAGCACATTCGAGTCTAATGGAGTATTGGAACCCCTTAGTACTGCAACTCTGAGGGTTCTTGGATCTGGTGGAATAGCCATTTTTAATGACATTCAACTGCCTTATGATATTGTTCCAAACCTTGAGATGAATCGAAACTTTTATGTGAATATCCGAAACTCAATTTTCTCACGAAATAGATCTCCGTTTGGGGCAGGGATGTTCATTTACTCTACTCACACCTCACCTTTGAGGGATACAACTGATGCAGTTCAGTTTCTCATTGCTAATACCACCTTCATACAAAATGAGGCCAATTCAGGTTCTGCCATGATAATAACTGAGATTAAATCTTCTGGAATGGCTGATGGCATTCAAGTAACTATTCAAAATTCTTCATTCATAAACAATATAATTGTATCGGCCAATCCCGACCCCTCCATGGATGCCCTGCTCGTTGGACAGACTGTGGGGACAATTGAGGTAACAAACATCAATATTACCTTCCATGATGAATGTCACATTCAAGGTAATCTGGGGAGTGGACTCAAAGCTGAAAGAAGCCTAATTGGAGTGTTTGGGGATCTGACACTTCGTGAAAATGTGGGGGTTAGTGGAGGAGCCCTCCATCTTCTCAGCCAATCATTTATCATACTCCTGCCTCACTCTCGTCTTCGTTTATTGAATAATACCGGAGAAGTCTCAGGTGGTGCAATTTATGTGAATCAGATTAGCTCCACCTCATACAGTGAGGGCTTAATTAGTGACTGCTTCTTGTCCTTTGGATATGATGATTTTGTGATCTGTACAGATTGTTCGGATATTAATGCTACAAATGCTTACGTTGAGTTTAGAGGGAACACTGCTCCAGTTGGCAGTTATATCTATGGGTCTACATTAAGTGGTTGCCCCTGGGCTGACCATTTCCAGCTGAATTTCAACACTACAAATACCTTTGCCATCCTCCATGAAAACTTTCCAAATGTATTCAATTTCGAAGAAAATCCACTCAATCCTGGACTGGTTAGGGGCTTTGCATCCACTCTATCCAATATGACTCAAGTACCATCCACTGTAGCTCCAGGACAAAGGTTCTCAGTAAACTTCACGGCAATGGACAATCTTGGGAATTCTATAGCCACAGTCCTCTCTTCATTTGCTTCTTCTCTTATTAATCTGGAAATGGTTGAGAGGACTTCAACAACTGCTTCTCTGAGTACCAACAACTTTGCAATTCTATCCCATACAAATTCCACAAGTGTTCCGATAACAATTATTGGTCCTGAAAACAAAAATGTTGATGTCACCATCTATTCCACTGATCCTGGTGTTCGTGCGCAGACAGTTTTACAAGTGAAACTTGGAAGTTGTGGACTTGGATTTAACTTGTCTGATAACCGCTGTGAGTGCCGTAACAACTTCATAGAAATAGGAGTGACTTGTGATCTTGACAATCACACACTCATTGTCAGTGGTAATCAATGGTTGGGACTGTTGACTGATAATGGAAACCAATCACACAAAGATGACAGCAATGTTGTCTTTGGAACATGCCTATTTGGGTACTGCCGGCTAGAAACTGCAATTTTAGATGTCACCAATGACAACGTGCCAGACTTTAAAAGTCAGTGTGACTTTAACAGGGCTGGAGTATTGTGTGGGCGCTGCAGAGAAGACTACAGTGAAGTGATTGGCACTTCCATAGAATGTAGAAAGTGTTCGAATGTCTACATTCTCTTATTCTTCCTCTTTGCAGCAGCAGGAATCCTCCTCATGTTCCTTATTACATTTCTAGACATCAACATCACAGGAGGTTTCCTCAATGGTGTCATCTTTTACTCCAACATCTTCAGCCTTTATGCACCTAATCTCAAAATACCATCACAACATCATTTAGCAGTTGTTTTTTGGCCATCTCTGAACTTTGGAATTGACTCTTGTCTCTATGATGGTATGACAGCCTTACATCGCACTATCTGGCAACTTGTTTTCCCAGTTTACCTCTTCATCCTCATGTTTCTAATCACAGGCCTTTTGAACACCAAATGTGTCAAACTGGTAAAGGCTTCCTCGGGACACAGCATCATTCAGGCTTTCTCCACACTCATCATACTCTGCTATGTCAGCATCTTCCAATCCTGTGCCGAGTTGGTAGGAGCTACAGAGATCACATCACTCACAGGAATGAAGCATGTTCGCTGGATTGTAGACGCATCTGTTCCATATTTCGTCAATGGTCATGGGCTCCTCTGTTTCCTGGCTATCTTGCTCTTCTTGTTCTATCTCATCCCTCTTCCTATTTTCCTCCTATTCCCCAACCTCATTTATAGGAACAAATACTTGCACAAATTCAAACCCTTTTACGATTCCTTTTGGGAGCCATTCAAGACTAAATATCGATTCTGGCTTGGAATGAAGTTGATATTTCGATGGATTCCTTTCATTCTTGTGTTTACAACCTCAGAGTCTATTAGTGTGTTCATTACGTCCCTCATGCTCCTCCTCCTCCTCTTCCTCCAACTATTGGTCAACCCTTTCAAGAGTAAGTGGCGAAACTACATGGACAGCTTTTTCCTCCTCAACTTGTGCATGTTGTTTATTGGAGGTCTCTTTGTTCAATTGGAGGTGGAAAAGACTGGCAAGGTTCATGCTGCTCTCTTGGCCTATAGCACCATTGTGATTTTGTTGGGGTACACAGGATTTGTGATAATTGTGTTTTACCATGTCTTTGTCCGTTTTCCAAAACTGCAATCATGCCTGAGGCAGTGTATGCGTCGTACATACTTTGCAAAGTACATGAAGCCTGAAACTGATGAAAATGATGCTCAAGTTCCAAAAGTAAGCCCAGCCAAGAAAAATGTAGATGTAGACGGTAAATCCACTGAAACTAAGAACAGCAACCAACTCAATAACTCCTCTACGAAAAAGCAGCTAGTCACATTTACTGAAATACAGATACAACCAGTACTACGTGAGCCACTGCTGGAGCCTTGAAACAATTAAGTAGTGAGATATGGATTACTGTAATTAGCCCCCCCCCAATAATTTTTTCTCTTGCTGGTAGTTATTATTTGGTGGAACCCTATATTATTATTTAGATGCTACATTGACATTTTCATTAACTAGCTAGTTCACATATCAGCGAACTCTAACAACCCAAGTTAAAATCTCTGTGGGTGTACCCTCGAGTGTAAACATAGTATCCCCAAGAGTATTCTAATACGCATGCGTAGAAAATATCCTAAGCCACGTGCGTTTTTTTTTTTTTTTTTTTTTTTTTTTTTTTTTTTTTTTTTTTTTTTTTTTTTTTTTTTTTTTTTTTTTTTTTTTTGCGTGCGTGGTGCCGGTAGTCGATGCATGCGTATTAGAATACTATAGACGTGTCAGCCTTTTTTTTTTTTTCTTAGAATCTTTCTTTCTTTCTTGTTTTGATTTGGTTTGTTGCTGTAGTTTTGTTTTGTTTTTATTTTGTTTTTTTTCATCATCACCTTTATAGCTATTACAAATCTATGATTACTTACTTGTACTAGAGAGCTAGAGACGACGTCTGCGCGCGGTCGATCCTTTACCAAGTGCCACGTGGATGGGCTTTCAAAAAGAATGGCTAGCATAGCTCGCCTGTTCATCCGTGGCGTTACTGGCGGTACCCATAGACTTCTCCATACTTGCAGTCCATCACTTCCAATTCCCCTTCCGAAGAAATCTTTTAGCAGCAGACAGAATGGATCTTCCCCCTGTTCCTGGGGGGCCCACATGAACCTGGGGAGGTACTCCAGATACTATGTCACCAGTGGTGAAGGAGGAGGTGAAAAGGAAGGAGGGAGTGAGGAGGACGATGCTGAAGAAGGGGAGAAGAAAGAAGAAAACACAAGTGAGGAGGAGGGGGAAGCTGAAAAGGATTACGGAGATGATGGGGAACATTTGGGGCTTGAGATGCTTCCAGTTGCAAGACATCATGCCATAGCTCCTGTGAACATACCTGAGGACTTCCCAGAGGTCCCAGTCCTCCCAGTATCAAGGAACCCAGTTTTCCCACGTTTCGTTAAGATGCTTGAGGTCAGTTTTTTGCACACTAAATGTGATCCCCCAGCTGCTCCATCTGGCTAACAAAGCAGCCTAGTACATGGATGAGTGACCCCTGGTGCAAATTGGATGGTAGTGAGTGGACCTCTACCTGTAGTGCAGGTTGAGACCATCACTCCCACCAAGCAGGATCTACTGGAGTCCACTCGGCTTCACCCCTCAATTGAGGATGTGTCTGACACTGCATCCTTCAGAAGGGATGTAAAGCCGTTAGTCCCAGGGCCTGTTAGTATTAGCCTATGGCTAGTTCAGATTCCTCGTCAATATTATAATCTGTTGGTTCTTTGTCATACTTGACCCAGATTGCTGATAAGGAGCTGATCAAGTTGATCCGGCAGAAAGTTAAGCTTATGCAGCCATATGCAGGAGCTTTCTTGAAGAAGGAAGACAGGTGAGAGAGAATGGAGATTTGTGTAAAATGAGCGGTTTCCATCATAAGTGTGGGTGTTGAGAACTAGTTCTATTCAGCTGCCCTGTGGGGGATGGGGTTGTAATTCCAGAAGGGACTCCGTCCGTAATCCATGGTTATGAGTAGACTTGGTGCTAAAATTTGTTACAGAAATAAGCATGCTTGATCTGAGACTGTTTGTAAGGGTTGATCATAAATGGGGAGATAAATGAGTAACTGCAAGCCACAGTGAATGGCATGGGAGGAATCAACCTCACACTTCCTCAAAACGAGCGATTCCATGGAGGGAAAAAAAAATTTACCCCCCAACTGTGGTCACAGTATGCATAACTCTTTATCTTTACACTGAAACCTAAAATTATGAATTGTATAATCACTGTTGATCGAAAATTTTGATTAAATTTCTATTGATACTTGGCTACTACAGCATTGAAGCTCAATAACACTATATAACTCATTAACTGACTGTAGTAATGAGCATTGCAGTAATTAAGTGTTCTGATTGAGGAGGTGTCCTTAATTCAGGGGGTGATTTTAAGGGACCCCCAAAGAAATGTTCTGGTTACATATGATTTAGGCTTAACCCTTTTATCTCCTGCTGCTCCACAGCAATGAAGAGGACACTGTTACTCATTTGGATCAGATTTACAACGTGGGGACTTTTGTTCAGATCACAGAGCTCCATGATGTCGGAGACAAGATGCGGATGATTATCCAGGGACATAGAAGGTGGGTAAATCACTCTGATCTCAAATGACCCCAGCTAATGCAATATGAGTACAATTAGAATCAAGATAACTGAACTGATAGCAGAGGAAGTTGCTGCCTCTAACTCTAAGGAAGTAGAGAAGAAGAAAGAAAATAACACGCCTCCCAGGCGAAAAAGATGGTCTAGGAAGTATTTCGCTCCAGAATCAGATAAGACGAAGAAGAAGTCTGAAGTTGCACCCGAGGATAAGGATTCAACAGGAAATGAAAAGGAGAAGCCAGGAAGTGAAGAAGGAAGTGATAAGAAAGACCCACTGATCCTGATGGTGAAGACAGAGAACCTGATTCATCATCCGTTTGAGAAGACACAAGAATTGAAGGTGAGCTTTGTGGGTGAGAGCTCCATAAATGAACGATGAATGACAATTTTATGCAGGCTATTTCTGCTGAAGTTATCAAGACCATCAGAGACATAATAGCTCTCAATCCACTCTACAAGTGAGCGTTTTTTTAAACCCTTTCTGTGGCTGAGCCCTCGACAGTCTCTCCTGATTTTGTGTAGAGAGTCTCTGGCACAGCTGGTGGAAGCCGGGAAGAAGGCGGTGGACAGTCCTGTCCATCTGGCTGATTTTGGAGCAGCCTTGACTAGTGCCGATTCACAGCAGATGCAAGCAGTACTTGAATGTCAAGATGTGAGTCTAGTAACATGACTGGGTGGAGCATGAGTGGAGGGAAGTGAACTGGGTGAGCATGAGTGGAGGAAAGTAAACTGGGTGGAGCACGAGTGGAGGGAAGTGAACTGGGTGGAGCACGAGTGGAGGGAAGTGAACTGGGTGGAGCACGAGTGGAGGGAAGTGAACTGGGTGGAGCATGAGTGGAGTGGAATGAACTGGGTGGAGCAGGAGTGGAGGGAAGTGAACTGGGTGGAGCAGGAGTGGAGGGAAGTGAACTGGGTGGAGCAGGAGTGGAGGGAAGTGAACTGGATGGAGCATGAGTAGGGAAGTGAACTGGAATGATGTTGAGTCGAGAGAGAGTCTTGATTGTGTGCTCAGATTCCTGAAAGGCTTATGATGACCCTTGAACTGTTAAAGAAGGAGCTTGCAATTGCTACACTTCAGCAAAAACTTGGAAAGGAGGTACATTATTTTTTTGGTGAAGGGTTAGAAATAGTATAGGATCTCTGTTATAGGTAGAAGAGAAGGTGAATACAATGCAGAGACGCTATTTCCTGCAAGAGCAGCTGAAAATTATCAAACGAGAGCTTGGCTTGGAGGTATGTTTTTGGACAATACAAGGTGGAACTGGCATTATGGTGGGCAGAGCTAGCATTGTGGTAGGTGGAGTAATGGGGGTGGAGTGATGGGTGGAGCTAGTAATATGGGGCAATAGTGGGAAACAACTTACAAATAGTGGGTGAAGCACCTAACCAATTCTTCAGAAAGATGACAAAGATGCAATATCGGAGAAGTACAGAGAGCGTGTGAAGGACCGTGTTCTTCCTGCTGAGGTACAAAAAGTCATTGATGAGGAGCTGAACAAACTTTCTTTCCTCGATAATCATTCAGCAGAATTCAGGTTAGCTCGAAGTTAAAGAGGATATCCCTGTGATTAGTAGTAATCTTTCTCCCAGTGTGACTCGTAATTACCTGGACTGGTTGACAAGTCTGCCTTGGGGGCAATTTAGTGAAGAGAACTTTGACCTCCAGAGAGCTAGGCAGATCCTAGAGGAAGATCATTATGGTCTGAAGGATATCAAGGATCGAATCTTGGTACATGGAGGAGAATCAGAAGCACATAATTATGGGCTTGGATTGTTTCTCTTATTCTTCATAGGAATTCATTGCTGTAAATCTATTGAACAAGTCGGTCCAGGGGAAAATTCTCTGCTTCACTGGTCCTCCCGGTGTGGGGAAGACCAGTATAGCACGCTCCATAGCTCGGGCTCTCAACAGAGAAGTAAGTCAACATGATTGTTTAGCTGTCATGTGGTATATCATGTGACCTTGATTTGTGTGCGTATATGTATACATTTAGTACTATCGATTTAGTGTCGGAGGAATGACAGATGTGGCAGAGATCAAAGGTCATCGTCGTACTTATGTTGGTGCCATGCCAGGAAAAGTCATCCAGTGTCTCAAGAAAGTTCAGACAGAAAACCCGCTAATCCTGATAGATGAGGTTGATAAGTTAGGACGCGGTTACCAAGGTGACCCTGCCTCCGCACTGCTGGAACTTCTGGACCCAGAGCAAAATGCTAACTTCCTCGATCACTACTTGGACGTTCCATTTGACCTTTCAAAGGTAACATGTAGACAATACAGCACATGACATCAACAATGTTAGACTTTCACCATGTTGTTTATGCCATTAGCAGTACTGCTATCCTACCCTGCCATGACAGGTTTGAGCATATCCTTTATTACACTATCAACTCCCAGTTTCCGGGCCTTTTACTTAGCTATGCCTGGACAAAAATTAAGGGTGGCAGGTCAAGTCAACATTGTCAGGACACATTGAAGAAGTTAATGCGAGCACTGAGATGGGCAGCAGCAGTGTTTACTAATGATCGCATGACTCTATAGGTCCTCTTCATTTGCACAGCGAATGTCACAGACACCATACCTGGAGCTCTCCAAGACCGCATGGAGATCATTCAGGTCTCTGGTTATGTGGCCGAAGAGAAAGTGGCCATAGCTGAACGCTACCTGATCCCCCAAGCACGCAGAGAAGCAGGCATTTCCCAGAACCAGCTCAACCTGTCCAGCGAGGCCATCGAATCTTTGATCAAATGGTATTGCCGAGAGAGTGGAGTCAGAAACTTGCAGAAACAGATTGAAAAGGTGGTTTGGATCATGTGATACTCATGTGATATAATGTTGTTTTTGTTTTATTTTTATTGCAATAGATTTTCCGTAAGTCTGCTCTGAAGTTGGTCGAATCTGAAGCGGAAGATGCCAGCATCTCTGTCTCCAATGACAACCTTAGCAATTTCGTGGGCAAGCCCATTTTCACCTCAGACAGGATGTATGAAGTCACGCCCCCTGGGGTGGTGATGGGTCTGGCTTGGACGGCCATGGGAGGGTCCACTCTGTATGTGGAGACTGTTACTAAGGGGAGGACCAAGAAGGCGGAGGAAGAGGATGATGGGAAAGGAGGAGGTTCGATATTCTCCACAGGCCAATTAGGGGAAGTCATGAAGGAATCCACAGAGATTGCCTACACTTTTGCTAAGGTCTTCTTCATTTTAATTTTACATTCTCCGAGATTATATTTAATCTTTTTCTTATAGTCATTCCTTAGTGAAAAGTTTCCCGACAACTCCTTCTCCTCACATCCTATCCACCTTCATGTGCCTGAGGGAGCAACACCCAAGGATGGTCCAAGTGCAGGAGTGACCATTGTCTCGGCACTGATCTCTCTGGCAACCAACACACCAGTGAAAAAGGCAGTGGCCATGACTGGAGAGGTCTCTCTGACTGGGAAGGTGAGGAAGAAGAGGGGAAGGTATTGAGCATGTGACCTTACCATCTGCTATAGCATATACCATGTGATTATCGTGTGACCGTATTTTGTGATCATGCTCTACAGGTTCTGGCAGTGGGAGGCATCAAGGAGAAGACAATTGCTGTAAGTTGAGTCGGATCACCTTTACTTTATGATCCTTAAATTTCATGAACCCTCCCCCCTCCCTAGGCTAAACGTGCAGATGTAACTTGCATCATCCTGCCCGATGATAACAAGAGGGATGTGGATGATCTTCCTGACTTTGTCAAGGAAGGAGTGGAGTTCCATTTTGTCAAACACTATAGTGAAATTTACGACATCATTTTCCCACCCCATCCTTGACTTCATTCATGATTATTCTCATCTTCTATTGTTATAATTCATTCAAATATTCAAAATCAAGCTAAAATCAAAAGAAATTTTATCATACAAAAATCAGCAGTAATTGTTCAAAGAAAGATAAATAAATAGATTTTTTTTTTAAAGATCCAGCTAAGCTGGTCTGTACATAACAGTTGGTAGTCTCATAGTAGAACAAGGCACTACCTTATATGTAATAAGTAAATTTTGAAGACTGTTCCACTCTGTGATGGCAACTGAGGAAGCAGACTTCAGCTGGCCCGTGGTAATCTACACAATAGTACTACCTCTAATTGCCAGGATGGATGGGGAAACTCGCCAAGACATAATTGATACATGAGCTACAACGCACTGTGGTAGAGTGTCTGCTTCCTCCCTCTCATCAATCCGGCAGGGTCAAAGTGTGGGATGGAACTGGTTGGAGAGGTCCACATGGGGTTCTGTTGGTAGGTGACTATGGGGGAGACACCTGTATGGGTGGGCGTGGAAGGGATTGGCTGAATGGTACTGCAACTGGTCTTGGTCAGTGTTGGTGGTGGGAGTGGAGCCTGGGGGTAGTCTGGCGTAGCCCAGGTGTAGGCAAAAGCAGGCACAGGTGTGGAGTGCGTTGGGAAGAGCTGACTTGTACCATTAGGAGTTAACATCTGAGAAAGCACTGACTGCAGAGAGAAAGGTAAGTAGCACTGTAGTAGAGAGAGCCACATTGTGTAGAGCTTCTAAAGAAGATTTAACGAGACCTCCAACGTTCTAACATCTATTACTATTAGTCTACTTACACCAGATGATGATCCAATCTGCTGCTTCTGCTCATGTCTTGATTCTTTTTTCACTTTCATCTTCTCCTTGCAGCGCTTATTTTGGAACCAAACTCGGATCACCTTTGAATTCAGTCCGGTGATCTCAACCAGGTCCTGCTTAGTGAAAGCATCAGGTCTGTCATTGATGGCGTAAACTTTGTTTAGTGTCTGCAGCTGGTCCTCGGAGAGTACAGTGCGGACTCGAGGGTGTTTACCTGACTTTGCAGACCTACATCCTGAAGCACTTGATCCTTTATGAGAACAGTCCTTGTTTGAGGGTTTATTATTGTTGTTGTTATTGTTGTTGTTGTTGTCGTCGTCATCCATACTGAGAGGATCTGGAGATAGTGAATAATTTCAGAGTGGACTAGTATAGGTGACACTGCATGAACTTGGTTCTGTAATAGGAGGAAGGATAGAAGGACTTACCAATTTGGGTGTCTGTGTCATCATGCTGGAGAAAGCTGACATCTCTCTTACAGAATAGTTTCCCATTGATAAGCCCAAACTGCTCTCCTGGTACCAAATGCCTCTTACAATAGGAACAACGAAAACACTCCATGTGGTATATCTGCAGGGGAAAAACTTTACAAACTCAAGATGGGAAATCAGACCATATAAGAATACATGCTACCTTATCCCTTGCTCTCATGATGTAGTCTGTATCAGAGATAGACTGGTAGCAGGAAAAACACTTCACCCCAAAGACCCTGTGGGGGAAAAAAAAAAAAAAAAAAAGTTGGGAGTACACATGCACTTGGCAGCTGGTTTAACAGATTAGTTACATGTAGTGGTCCATGGTACATGTAACTAAGCATTATGACCAAGGAGTGGCCTGGTAATATCTTATCGGCATCATGTCAAGAGGTGGTATAAGATAGTCCACTGACTCCACTCCACCAGAGTCCAGTCAGGTCTTCTGACTCGGGGCTGGACCAAATTTCATGGTCTTGATAATCCAGCTGCATGGTCTCATATAATTACTCTGGTTTCTGGTTGATTTAGTGCGCCGTAGCCCGAGGGCCGCATTTTCCTTGCATGCTAGAGCTAGGGGCAGAGATTCTCATGCATGTATTTTTCATATTGGATGAGAAGAAGAGGATATTGCATGATATTTATTTAAAATAATAATGATTACTTTTAGATGCATTAGCTATAATAGAGACAATGCAATACACACTAACAGACCTGACATAGTCCTTCTTACAGTATGGCCGTCCTTCTTTCATGAAGCAAGTGCAATCCTCATTGAGATGGAGCTGACACTCATTACAGACCAGACAGGATGCATGCCACTCCAGGTTGGGTGAGACTCGCAGCCAGTATTCATCCTTGATGGGCTCCTTGCATCCATAACATAGCTTTGGATTGCTGCAGCTAGACAGGTTGCACTCTATACAATACATGATATGACATAGCAAAATTATGTGCAAACACCTTTGCTGGAAGTTTAATTTAAAAAATCTCCACCTATGCAGGCTTACCAGAGCTAGCATCCTCCATTCTTATGTCTCAACAATAGTAGCAGCAACACAGCAGCGCTGCAGCAGTTCTAGTTGAATAGTCTTCTTTTTCTTCGCGCACATTGCGCGCAATTATCGAGAGACGTACCTAGCTAGCTAATTAGCTAATGACCCGACCGCACCGCGACCGGTGGAAAATGTTCGTTCCAAGAGCAGTCCGAGTCGGGAGGAACGTTTTGAACTTACAGAAAACAGACAATGGGAGTACACACAGAAATCTAGAGCCAAGAGAAGTGGACAGTTATCCTGTATGTAGCAAGTCATCTCCAGAGCTTGAGGGAGCTCAGGGGTCAAAGGTCAGAGATGACCACTCCAGCAGTAGTAGTGATGAGGACGAAGCTGTAATCTCTTATTCTAAATTGCAACGTTGGCCTCACCATGGAGAACCAGTGTGTGTCGTGTGTGGTCGTTATGGAGCATACATTGTGGACAAAACCAACCAAGACGTGTGCTCCTTGGAATGCAAAGCTCGACACTTGATCAAAATGGGGCTGCCGCTGACTCCATCTAGTGCAACTGCACCAGAAGAGAGTCGTGAAGATGAAATAGTAAAGGGATGGAGTTATCGAGAACATCCGGAAGTGGCGGGAATGACTCCAGCGCAGGTGGATGCCTTGAGAGTCAAAGTCAGTGCTCGATTTAATCATTATCAAGTGTGTTATGATCCCTGATTTGAAATGGAATGTGGATTGTACAGATGAGAATCAAAACTGATGGAAGACGTGCTCCAAAGCTAATTTCATTTTTTTCCCAATTGAATCTCCCGAAGAAGTGTATCCTTCTATAGTCATAATTATCGCTAACTCCATTTAATGCTTCATTCTTTGACTCTGTGTCTAGTGATCTCCAATTTGGAAAGTGCTGGGTACTCTTCTATGACAGCCGTTCAGATGCAAGTGATCCCAGCTGCTCTCTCCCGTAACGATCTGCTTGTGTGTGCAGGCACTGGTTCAGGAAAAAGTGAGTCATGTCGAGTTGTCATCCAGGACAGACTCCACTCCTCTCTCCTCTTCCCCCCCTTCTCAGCTCTCTCGTTCCTCCTCCCTATTATTCTTCTCCTCCTTGGGAGGGAAGAAGGCATGGGTGAGGCAGCAGATTCAGGTACTGTGACGCGATCTCCTCAGTGTTTAATTCTGGTTCCAACCAGAGAATTGGCAATGCAGATTGAGAACCAAGCAAAACAGCTAATGAGGGGTACGAGAGAGGAAATAAAATTAAGAAATGTCATGGTGTAATTACCTATTATTGGCTAGGACTCCCTAACATGAGAACAGCCTTAATTGCAGGAGGGATACCCATTGCAACACAGCTGCACAGACTTGGGGCTGGAGTTGAAGTAAGAATCAAAAGCTATAGTATATGCATTATGCTACATCACCTGTCGTCTAACTTTACAGCTGGTGGTAGCAACTCCTGCTCGACTGAATGATGTTATCGAGAATCATTTCGCCGACATCGAACTTGCAGACATCAAGATTTTTGTGTTGGATGAAGTTGACTGCCTTCTCAGCATGGGATTCGAGTCGCAGGTAATACATGCATTGATAGGGATTCCCTCCTTGAGGGGTGAAAGGATTTCTGCTTCTCCTTTACAGGTTGGTATGATAGAAGAAGTATTGCCAGCAAAAAGACAAAACTTGATGTTTTCCGCCACCATTCCGCCCAAAATTGAAAGACTGGCCAAAGGGATGATGACTGACACCATTAGTATTACTGTTGGGGAGGTAAGAAGAACAATGTAAGATGCTCATATGGTAGTTAGCCATTTATGGTATTCTTGAAGCCCAGCACACCTTGTGAAGCTATTCGACATACGGTGATTTGGGTGGAAGAAACATCCAAGAAAAAAAAGCTCCTCACTTGGTTCAAAGATGGAAAGCACTTCAAGTGGGTATCCATTGTCTCTTTTTCAATTACTTTTAATATTCTTTCTGCAGTCCTCCTGTGGTGGTTTTTGTAAGTTCCAAAAAAGGGTCCTTGCTCCTAGCTGACAGCATTAACAAAGTATCTTTGACTTTTCCCCCTTCTTCTCCCTTTTAAGAGCGTTTTCTTCTGCTTTCTTTTCTTTTTTCCTTCCAGTCTTCTATTCCAGCTGCTACAGCAGTTGGCTTACATGGAGATATGGTTCAAGAAAGAAGATCAGAAATAGTCCAGGAATTCCTGGAAGGAAAGCACTCAGTTCTGGTCACCACCAATGTCTTGGCAAGGGGCATAGATCTCGTCAGTGTCCAACAAGTATGTTTTTTAGAGGGAACTGTTATGAAGGGATCAGAAAGAAAGAATCCTAATTCTGAGAGAATATAGGCATAATAGTCTCATGTAATTAAGGTTATTATTACAGCTTTTATTTCTCTTCTTTAGGTATTTATTTTTGATATGCCAACATCTTTATTGGACTTCATTCATCAGGTACATCTCCACCCCTCACAAAATTCCATTACTTGTGTTGTATCTCAGGTTGGTCGAGCTGGGAGAATGGGTTCTCCAGGAAATGCCATCACTTTCATCAATAATAGCAACAAAAACATATTTTTGAGTTTTTCTGATTTGATGAAGAAGATGGGTGTGTCCTTGCCAGCTCAGCTGACCACGTCCCCTTACCTGGCTCTGCAGAGAGAGAAACGGAAGAGAGAGGCTGTGACATCAACATCAAAGTTACCAGCCCCAAAGAAAAGTAGACAGGACAGAGACAAGTGAGCAATAATTAGAATACCTCGTATTCAACCAACTTCCCTTCATTTTGCAGGAGTTTACTAGAACTTTTAAAGAGTGAAAGGGCTGTAAGAAAGAGATAGAATGTATAAAAATATTACTCTCAGAACCAGCATTATCATGAATCTCAAGTTTATGCATTTCTAGGATGAGGGTGAAGTTGTAATGGTTTGTGTGGCATCTCGAATTCATCTTCTGAATCCACATCTGGCTTTGAGTTCAATGGCACAAGTGCTTGCTTTTTCAGTTGAGGACCACTACCAGAGTCTGTTTTCTTGCGTTTGCCTTTCCGAACTATCTGCTTGTTTTCTTCAGTTGCACTCTTTGTGAAGTAGGGGGACTTCTTTAGTGCCTCAACAGCATATTGTTCTGTAATCTTCAAGAACTTCTCTCCTTCAAACCTGTCCCACTTGACTTCAGTGTATCCTTCAATGCTGAGCATTTCACTCTTATTAGTAGGCAGTATATCAACCATAGCTTGGAGAGAAGAGCTGGAGATGATATATTCAGGATTTGTAATTTTATATTTGGCAACTAAGTCCATTCTCAGTGAGTTCAACTTCTTATAACACTCGAGTCTAAGAGTATCTTCTTTAGATGCTTTGTTTGTAGTTGCCTTAGAGCCAGAAGAAGCACCACTACCTTTTGTTTTGAGGATAATGCCATCAATTCTTCCATTTAGTACATCCATAGCCTTGGAGCCCATTTTTACATAGCACACCACGTTATCATGATTTCCAATCATCATACTCTCTGCTAGAATATCCTTCATGACCAACATGTGTAGCAGTCTTTCAAGATCATGCCTGGACCTTGTACCTCCCTTGTTGTATAAAGGGGCAGTAGCCAAAGCTCCATTGGAAATTCTTTTAGCAGAAGATCCCTTCAGTGCATCGAGATACTGATTCAGTGTAAACTGATCATTGCCAATCTGTTGAACACTCCGAACTATCACCTTGACTAGATCCGTCACGTCTTCAGAAACAAATGGTTGGTTTGATTGACAATTATCGCAGGGTGTTTTCCCATCTTTACACAAACGAGAATCAAAACCCTCTGCAAAGTATTCCAGTAACTGGACTCTCCTGCAGTCGGCGTGGTTCTCACAATACTGCACCATACGATACAAATTATCCATGTGGACTTTTTCTTGATGCTTTTCCATTTTCTCTCGTTCAATCATTCGTCTGAGTCTAATCATGTCAGAATAGTTGTAGAAGAGGATGCATTGAGCTGGTTGGCCATCTCTTCCAGCTCGTCCAGCTTCCTGGTAGTACCCTTCCACTGACTTGGGGAGGGATTGATGGATCACAAATCGCACATCAGGTTTATCAATACCCATCCCAAAAGCTATAGTGGCACACACCACCTGTAAGTAAGTACAAGTAACAAGCCTGAAACCATATTACAAAGGTCCTTACTTTGCAATGGTGGTCTTGCAGCCACCTCTGCTGTACCAAGGACCTGTCCTGGTCAGTTAACCCAGCATGGTAGCTAAGTGCTGTAATGTTAGCACTATTCAATTTGTCAGCTACTACTTCACAGTCTCTCCTAAACATTAAGAAAGAAAGATCAGTATCAAAATCATTTCTATCAACTCGAACCTTGATAAACAGTAGACAATGCCAGAACAACCGGGAAATGATTTTGAGATGAGCTCGATGATATCTTGATTGATTTTCTTGGGCTTCTTGGGAATTACGAGGTATTTCAAGTTAGTTCTGTTGAAACTCTGAGTGAACCTGCATCACCATGTACATACATGTTAACAACCTGTGACATGCATGTACATACCATTTGCATGTGCCTTCCATATTGAGTTGGTGAAGAATGTCTTTCCTGACACGTGGAGTAGCAGTGGCAGTCAAGGCTACTATAGGGACACCAGCATAGTCAGTTCGCAATTTACTCAGTTTCTTGTAATCTGGCCGAAAGTCATGGCCCCATTGACTGATACAGTGAGCTTCATCTATTACAAACCTGAATAATTTCATTACAGTCATATAGCCATAGGCCTTGGCTTTTAAATGTATGCTACATGAAACTGACCTTGCCAACATATGACGATTATGGAGCCCATGAAGGGTGGAAACTAACTTACCACTTGCACTAAGCTGCAAAAAAAAAGTAGTATAAAACTGATGAGAGTGAAACCCTGTCAATTAACCTTTTCTGGGGTGACATAGAGTAGCTTTATCACTGGGTCCCTGAGAGATAGGGCAGCATACACCTGACCTCCTTCAGACGACGATAAGTCACCAGAGAGATGCTGGGCAGGAATCTTGTAGGGAAGAGAGGTTAAAGGTGGCATACAACATAAAATTAATATTAAAGGAGCTTACCCCCAAATTTGTCAATTTCTGGACCTGGTCTTGAATGAGAGAACGTAAGGGGGAGACAACCACAGTCACTCCAGAGGTCATCAAAGCTGGCAGCTGGTAACAAAGACTCTTCCCCCCACCAGTAGGCATCAGGATGAAGCAATCTTTTCTCAGCATCATTGCATTTACTGCTTCAAGTTGGTTGGGACGAAACTGCTTCAAACCAAATACCTATGAAAAATCAGAAAGTCCACAGGTCAAAAGTTGAAATCACAAGTTTGATAGAATCACCTGGTTGAAAATCTTGTACATCTCCCGTGTGTGTTGATACTGGCCTCTAAATTCTGAGGCATTGTCTTGTGGAGCTTTACCATCACCTGGCGACTTGAACGTACTGGACTTTCCAGAGTTTGATCTTGTCAAATCTGATTGTCTGAATGGAGGCTTGAAAGCACCTTTGCCACATGAAGACGATGAAGTGCTAACAGGAAGGCAAGAGACTTCAGTTCTACTATTGGGAACTGACTCTGGTCTATTGGGCTTTGGAACTTGACACACTCTATTTGAAAAGGTTTGTGTGCTGGGCTCTGAAACTTCATACAATTTATCTTCTTCAAAATCAAAAGTGTCTTCATCATAATCAAAATCCCATTCTTCAGTTTCCATTCCCTCCCTGTCATTATTTTCTACTTCTCCCTCTACCACATCATAATCAATTCCTTGTGCGCTGGGAGGAAAGTCATGCTTGGGGTTCCCAGGAAAATTGTTACGAGTCGGTGGTGCTGGACCTAATGGTGATCTCATGGATGTGAATATGCCAACTTCCAAATGCTTCTTCAGCTCTTTTTCTTTCAGCAAGAGCAGTTTTCTGAATAGAAAGTTGATCAATATCCCCAAAGCCCCACTGACCGTGCAGCTCACCTTGTGGCAAGTTTCTTCTGCACATGCTCAGCACTGAGTCCAAAGAGAGACGCAATTTTTGAAGAAGGAATATCAGCTAGCAGTTCACAAATATCATCCATCACAGACAATCTTTCAATCCGAATGTTGTCTAGTTCATTGAACTGAGTTAGAGGAAAGAGATGGTCACAGTGAGCAGGATTTAGTGTGCACTTCACTTACCAGAGTGTTACTGCTAGAACTACTTGGTGTGGTGGGAAATTTGCAGCTGGCTAAGCTAGATCCTGGAGTGTACATCAGTGGAGACAAAGATTTCTCCATCAAGGAGCTGGAGGAAGAGGTACCAGTGGCATTTATTGGCTTTGGCTCATCAGTGCTACACAATAAAATTTTTTTAGTAGTAATCACATTGATGTACTGATGTACCTTGAAGTTGCCTTGGAAATGACGGGAGTAACAAATGCAATGGGAGGGTTTGGTTTAGTGGGCTGTGATGACGAAGTCACGGAACTGCAATAGGTTGGACTTGAGTGGTTGAATACTTGGGAAGAAATAGGACTGAACATAGAATTGGAATGACAATGTGATGGAATAAAAGATAACTGAGACAGAGCAGGACTGGATACAAAGTTGGAATGGGATAGAGAAGGACCAGATGCAGAATTGGATTGGGATGGAGTGAATGATAGTTTAGATGAAGCAGGACTGGAATGGGATTGAATGGAATGGAATGGAGTAGTTTTTTTACATGTCTGGGATGGAGTGGGTGTGGTCATAGAATTGAAATGGGATTGACTGGAGTGTTTTTTGGTATTTGGTGGGTTGATGATAGTGCCATAACTCCGACTGCATGTCCCTGCTGTTTTGGTTGTGGTGGACGGCATTTTGTGAGGAGTAAAAGCACCAGAACGCTCCAATTTCTTGGTCCAGAATCTATCAAAAAGAGCCAACTTAGAGATAAGTAACAGCTGGCTAGTTTCCTTGGAAACTGACTGAACTAAGCTTACTCACTTTCCCCTTCCTGGCGTGCTTCCTCTCTTATCAACACCCTCTAGTCTCTTTGTGGCGCTTATAGCTAGCTGCTCAGCAAGGTTATTCTTCACTTTGGGCATCATCTTTCCCGCCATAATTATTACGTTTTTGCACGTGTACTATATATCACGAAAAGTTACGCATGCGTGTTGGTTGTTGTTTGTTTTTTTTGTATGCAATGAATATCATTAAACTGAACTGATGAAACAATGAAATTAAGGTTTGAATCGCGCACGCGTGAAATTTGTTCAAATCCGGTCCATACATGTACAGTGGATTGCAGGTCGCATGGACCAATCAGATTTGCAGGCAATGATGTCAGCATGAATCTGATTGGTCCATGTGACCTTGCTGGCTGAAGTACTACTAGTGTCAAGCAACCTGCAATCCACTGTATCGCGCGTCGCTAGTCTCGGCCCCCCAGCCCCCACCCGGAAAGGAGATCGAGAGGGGTCTGGTGACTATGGGCATAAATCTTGGTTTTGCTGACTCAGCAGTATTAAAATTGAGTAAACCAATCAGAATAGCACTAACTGTCACACGATTCAATTTAGTGGGATCGATCGATAGCTAGCTGGCCAGCGCCATGGATCGAAGCTAACCCTATTTGCCACTAGCATTGCAACTAGTCCCTAGATATGCATAAATCGGCTTCCAGTTACCTAGTCTTCTAGCTAGCGAGCGAGCTTGCAGGTGGGGTTTGACATTAACTGCCCACGTAGCTGAGTCAGCAAAAAAAGATTTATGCCCATAATTATGCCTAGTCACCAGACCCCTCTCCGTTCCGCGATCCGGGTGGACGTGGGGGCTGGGCCGAGACTATCGCGTCGCGCTCGCTCGCTGAATCGGTGCACGTGTACGTGTACGTATGCGTAGCCAGACCCTTTACCAACTCAAGGAGGGAAAGGGGTGGTAAACTTCGCATAGCAGCTGGTCCACTATTTTTTCGGACCGGATAAGTGGGTGACAAATAATGAATACTATTATAAACCCAGCTAGTATACGTAGTGCGCGCGGTAAGCAATAATAATATTCATAACCATGCGGCTTAATGCTTGGCTAGTTTTTGGTCTAGGAGCTGACTAAGCAAGAACCACTCTGCTATGTGAAGTTTACCAGACCCTTTTCCTCCTTGAGTAAAGGGTCTGGCTACGCGAGACTAGAATCGGTGTACAGTGTACAGGGGTTTTCAGGTTGGTTGGCCAGTAGAATTTGCACATGTGCAAGATAAATTCAAGCGAGCACAATATATAAATGCAATGATCTTAAATTTTGCGAGCACGAATTTAATTCTGCACAGTCGGCAAATTTTGTGTCAACCAACCTGAAAACCCCTGTAGTACGCTAGTAGCTAGTTAGCTACATACGCACCTAACTCCTTCTAACTCCCTGTCAGGGTCTTGGCTCACAGAAACAGAGGTATCCATATCATCCTTAGGTTCAAAGGTTATTATAGCCTAATGCGCAATAATAAATGAACTGTCTTTGTTTCAGAAACGTTTCTGAAATTTCTTGCATAGCCGGGCCCATAAATAAAATGCGCATACGGTAAAAGCATACCCGGTACCCACAACTAAAAAGGTTGCTAGAACGTGTGTACGTGTGCTGTATAAATTGTTTGCGCATGCGCATAATGAACAGAACCCAAAAATAATCAAGTAATTAAAGTACAAAACTTTTGCCTGTGCTTATAAGCAGCTGTAGGTAATTCTATAGAAAGATGCATAAAATGTACAGCAAGGCTAACTATTACAGTGAGGCAATGAAGTATACAAAAAAAGTGGTTATGTATTATAGGGCATGATACTGGGAAAGAAAATAGACTCTTATTGATGGTGGTTTGAATTATTGAAGTGAAGTGGCAAAGTGGTGAGCCTAGAATAATATATTACTCTGTTATGAATGTTGGGTTGCAAAAAAAGAAAAGAAAATTAAGACATTGTCTAGATGATGAATGTGCAGAGGCTGTCTAGAAGAAGTTATGCTGTGAAGTGATGGCAGTTGAGTAGACAAAGTTCTGCTGATCTGCAGTGGTCTGCATTGAAAACAGTAGCAATAACAATGTCATAACAAGCTCTGATACATCTATTTCCGTAGTTTAATACAATATTAGGCATCTTAAGCACACCCCAGCATATTTTGAGACTAAATACACCCCTGAAATGCATACAGTGGACCCCCCCCCCCCCCCCCCAACCCAGTGTGGACCCCTAAAATGCATACAGTGGACCCCCACCCAATGTGGACCCCTGAAATGCAAATCCATATAGTGGACCCCCTCAATGTGGACCCCTAATGCACCCCCTCCCCCTTGAAATGAAGTCGAGTGTCTCCCATCAGCACACTATGCTACAGCTGGCCATTAACTTTTTACTTTAGTTTCACTCCATTTAGGCAATGTTCTCTACTGAAGTGGTTGACAGAGTGGGCCAGAATCATTGCCACTAACTAGAGTTAAAGTGGTTGATAGTGGGCCAGAAGCAGTGATTATTTCCTTTCCAATAATAACACCTGGTAATGGAGTCTGGTGAGATATACAAACGAAAGGTCACCTCCCACCATCCCATCTCTAATGGCTATCTTGTTTTACTATTACAACAAATCCTTAGCAACCAGTGCTCGGGTTGAGTTGTTAGAGTTGTGTGAGTGTTTGTGTTGGCACTATGTTGTGTCATAAATTGGGGCAAATTTTCTCAGGCATTTTGTGTAGGATTTCACAACTTCTTTCTTTACTCAACTTACCATGGGAGAGGAGTAGTCTGCAGCCGGGTCAAAGTGCGGGATGGAACTGGTTGGAGAGGTCCATGCAGGGTTCTGCTGGTAGGTGACTATGGGAGAGACGGCTGTATGGGTGGGTGTGGAAGGGATCGGCTGGATGGCATCGTAACTAGATGGGACTGGAGGGTATGTGAAAGCAGGCATGCCAGGGTGAGGGGAGATTTGGCCCATACTGTCGGGGGTCAGTGGTGTTTGCGGCGTTAGTGGAGGCAGCACCGACTACAGAGAAAGAGAGAGAGAGGTGTTAGCTACTTATAGGGGAAAAGATAAAATTGAACAAAGGCGCTAGTCTTCTCATAACCATCTCTTTGTGAGATAATATGGCACCAGGATTAAAATTTGGAGGTGAACCATCACTCTAAAATTCCATTGCCTCCTTTTGTGTATCCCTAACTGTAGCCGATCAGATATGTTCCCCATAACATATCTTTACGCTTGGCTCACCACGATCGACCTCCCAAACCACCAGCCACATCAAGGACAGGTTGGAACAGGAAGCCAACTAACACCTGATACCAGAGAAAACCAAAAGCACAAGAAAAATCTGTAGGAGTGGACCACACAGCATGGCAACCACTGTAGCTAGGTGGGCAGTGGGAAAATCCTCCGGTCATGTATGTAACTAACTAGTATACAGCCTGTTCTCTGCTCCCCAAGCCTTTATACATGAATGTACCGGTACATACATGGTACATACATGGGTATATGAGCCCAGCTAAGTTCCTGTTGTGGCATGTATGGTGTGTTAGTTTGTGGGTTATTTAGGGACATGGGAACAGTCCTATACCTGCCACACCGGCGGATGGCATGTGTCCGTCCCTCCGGTGTTGCCAGGATTATCTCACTGCCAGGAATGCTTTTGTCTAGCGGCTACATACCAGCTTCTTTATGACTCCATCCAATCCTTTCTGCATACGCTTACACACGTCAGAGAAGACTAATCATTAAGAAATGAGTTCACCTTTTGACCTGTTCACTAAAACTGGAAGTGAACAAGTCCTAGAATTCAATTACTTCATTTTTCATCATGTACTTAGTTAGCTCTGTTGTATAGCCTACCATGTTGTAATGTTCTCTTGGAAGTATCCTTGATTCACATTGAGGTCAGTGAGCTCACATGGGAATTTTTCAATGCCACTGCTAGATCAGAGACAGTACTTAGACACATCTATTCACCTCCCACTAGTTCAGTCCCACCTTCCCACCACCCTCTGAGACTTACATTGGATCCAGCTTGTTGCATGGCTTGCTGCTGCTGCAAACGTGCTGCTTCATGCTGGATTGCCTTCTTCTTATCCTTGCACCGCTTATTTTGGAACCAAACTCGAATCACCCTCGGGTTCAATCCAGTGATCTCGACCAAGTGTTCTTTCATGAGGGCATCTGGTCGAGGGTTGGTGGCATAGACGGTTCTCAATGTCTGTAGCTGCTGTTCAGAGAGGACAGTACGGACTCGTGGACCCTTTTCTGAGTTGGAACGCTTGGTGGTTCCACCTCCTGAGTTTGCCGATCCTCCAAGGGAGGTGGAGTCATTGTGGGTGGAGTTTGTGTGGTTATCGTTTTGATTGTTTGAGCCGTTGTAGTTCTCCACACTGGAAGGATCTGAGAGAAAAAAAAAAAAGGAGAAAGAGTTTAACACGATTCAAGCCACACTTTACTATGCTCCAGATATACTATTAACAAATTTTTTAGGGGGTGAAACTTTTGCAAGGTAATTTTAACAGAATAAAATTATCCACAAGAAACAACGGAATTTATTTTGGTTCTCTGCGGTAGTAGAGATACATACATGTATTGTAACTAGCTAGCATTTTAATTAATGCGTTGGTTCTTAATTCAGGAATGAAAGCATAATATTCATTGTCTTTAATGGCAGGCTCTGTCTAAAGTGGGGAGGGAAGAGGGGTGCACTACAGAGACAGGCAGTAAACAATGGCTGAAATATAGCCCATGTTTGCACAGCATCTCTATGGATGCTCAGGTGGTGGACCTTCGATTATTTTCATGATAATGTGTGTACATGTGGTGTAGTGTCTAGACGACGCAGGAAAAGGATGGGAGAGAGAAAGAATGCAGGTACGTACGCACAAGGGTGGATTCAAAAAAGCTTGCATGTGGTACTGATTTTCAGTTTTTCTTAAGTGAAAAACAAACGGTGCACAATTTGTTGAAGTCACAATAAAGTAGTCAGCTGCTGCAATTATTGCAATAATGTGGCTGAAAGAGGGAGAAATGAATGTAGAAAGATTAAAACCACACAGCCTACCATCCATCAAGGATCCTTTGTTGGTCTATTTTCTCATTTTCGCCCCCTCTATTGTACTGTTAAGTCCTCGTGGTTCCATATTTGGCCACCTGCCTACCACAGAAACATCTCCATCCTATTGTTAATGAATAGGGGCAACCCCGAGCAGCTTCAGCTCAAATGATCCACTCTATATTCAGACGATTTAACAATCCTTTAACCTTACATTATGAGAAATAAAATGGCTATTCCTGGAAGGATATGGTTGGTGCAGATGCCTGACTCTGCTAAAGGAGAGCATTTGGCAGTGACTAAATGGACGGCACTAACATTGGTCACTCCACCCTGACCCGGTTTGGCCAGCATCTCAATCTATAAGGAAGCCCACTCCAAAGCTGGTCCCTAAAAGAGCAAGGCATGAGTCCACCAGGCCAGCTGCATTGGGATATGTGGTAGGCAAGAATACCAAGTTAGTCCATCACACAGAGCAGCATCGATGGCAAGGTTCAAATAGGACAGGTTCTTCATGAATGACAGTTTTTTTGTATGAGTACAAAAATCACCACCATAGCTATGCAAACTCTCTATTTGTGACAGAGATCATATCTCATTAGCTAGTGTATGGAGCAAGAGATTCTTTAACTTAGCTCTTTGTAATAATAACTTAGGAATGGAACTATTATTAGGAAGAGATGGCCTCATTATTAGCTCGTGTACTCATTTCTTGAACCCCGGCACTCAATTTAATAATGTTAAGAGATCCCCAGCAATAATGATGAGAGATCCCCAGCAATAATGATGAGAGATCCCCGGCACTCAATTTAATAATGATGAGAGATCCCCGGCACTCAATTTAATAATGATAAGCTATACATGCACTTCAAGGAAAAGATTGGTCTACAGCTGAAGACCAAACATGCCAAGAAAAGAGAACAATGCAGTACATTGTGTCATGGAGTTAACACAGGGAGGGGGAGTTTGAAGAGCTAAACACATACATGTAAGCCCTCAGGGAGCTAGCTAGCTAGTCCAAGCGGCGGCTTACTCACCAGTTGGAGAATCCATGTTATCATGCTGAAGGAGATCATAATCACTCTTACAGAAAAGCTTGCCATTGCTAACCCCAAACTGCTCCCCCTGAATGAGGTGCTTATCACAAGAGGAACAGCAGAAACACTCCACATGGTAAACCTATGAAGATGAGGGAGAATAACGCTTTATAATAATTACTGTATGGAAGAACGTTAACATTCATGATGTTTTCTAACATTACTAACTACATTATATATCTGCAATTATGGAGAATAGATATATCACTGCATCATATTCAAATATTTGCACCCTTGAATACAATGACACTTGACACTGCCTCTCTTATAGGGGAGTCGTCATGCAGTGCATTGAGAAATGGGTAGGAGTTTAAGCAAGAAAAGAAAAAAAGTATCCAGCTCTTCTGTCTAGAAGTGCTAGGCATCAGGTTGTAGCCGAGACATTGGAGAATGCGATTGACATAGAACTGAAAAGACACTCTCAATGCAGCAAAAGTGTTGTGACACAAATAATTGAAAAAGGTGATTACAAAGAAAAGAGAAGCTGTTAGACTCCATCCATTGCACCCAGCTAGCGACAATTACATTGTGATCAACCGATTCAGTCTTTTATAAGACGTGTCCACTGAACTCATAAAAAGATCTATGCCAGTTAGCACCTAAGGTGAAACAAAGGTCAAAGTAGCTTCTTCCGTAGGCATATAATGGAGTACGTATGCAAGTATTAACAGTAGCTGTGCATTTAGACTTGCATAAAAGTAAGTCTACAATACATCCCAACTGTTACAAAAGCTATTTTGGAGTCAAATCAGTTTTAAAATAGTTTTTCCAGGTGAGTAGGTTCCTCTTTTGGAATTACATTGCTAAACGAGGGGGTCATAACAACAAGCAGGGTGATCACCAAGGCAACTAGCTATTTTCTTGTTGCTAGGCAACCATGCACGTATGCAGGTGTTGCGTGTGTGTGCAAAGTTCTCAGATATATCCCAGTGAGAGAGCCAGCTTGCTAGCTCACTGAGTGGCCATGGCCTGCACACATTCCCAGGGGGAAAAAGAAGCAGCTGGAAAAATGATACTTGATCACATACCATGTCTTTTGCTCTCATGACCAAGTCTTCATCAGAGATGGACCGGAGGCAGGAAAAACACTTCACCCCATATCCAAAGAGCCTGTATGAAGGAAAAAGAGCAATGAATGCATTTAGCCAGTGGAATGTCTTATTCAGTACATGGGGTGTTAAAGATTGGCAAGGCGAGTCTTTTAGTACGGAAATGGCAATAAAAATTAATAATGAGTTTGCTCACTTTGAATCTCTACATGGAGATAGATCAAGATAATTATCTTTTCTTAAGGTAAATTTGCCAAGGCAGTGAGTTTCGATCTCCACTTTTCCACTCTGGCAATTATTATAAGTTGAATTGATAGAGCGATACAAAAAGAGCATTATTCCAGAGTCACATACTGAGGGAATTCAGCTACTATCTATATCCATAGAGCTGGAAGGATCACAGGTCATTCTCCAAGGAAATGACAAAAAATTTCAAGTGCTTCAAGGTAATCTATTTTTGTTTCCTAGTTATTTCTGCACTCCATGGCTATAGTCCATTATTTCAATGGAATTTCCTAAGTGGGTTCTGATTTCATTTAAAGTCTTTTTTCCCTCTGAGCTAAAAGAGGTCACATCAGATTACCAGCGAGCCATCTCACACTGTACTTAGAGCAGAGAGTGTATTGTGGCTATCCAACCCTCATTAGTTTGCCATGAGGAGTCTTCGGTTACATGACTTATCATTGGCTTTCACTCCCCCTCACCAGGCCTCACCCTCGCCCATGCAGTACCCACAAGGGTAAGCTCCAAGGACTCTGTTCCTCTATTAAAACAAGCAGTCATGCAAATATGTGGTTTAGCCGACCACCAGCTGTTATATTGTGAGGGGGACAACCACCAGTTGTTGTGTGCAGGGGGGGTGTGACCCCTGACCACAAACTGTTGTGTGCAGGAGAGATGCAACTCCTGACCACTAGCAGGGGGGGATATAACCACTGACCACAATCTGTTGTGTGCAAGGGCCCACAGTTTGTGGTATATTCACATGGAGGCTGCTTAGGGAGGATAGTAGTTGGGGAAGGAGGGGGGGGGGGGGGGCAGCTGCATGTCATTCAAGCATGAAAACGCAAGCTGCATGAGAGTGTGTAATCATGATATACTATTGTGTACTATGTAGGAGATGTGGTTAATGTGTGGTTTGGTGCTGGAACTTTGACAGACAGATAAGGATGCGGATTAAGAGCATTGGAGAGGGTAGGGCTGCATGCTTGCAACCAGGTGCCCAGGAGGCTGAGCTTTTATGGTTTCTATTATAACTATAGCAGAAGATATCTACCCTCAAAATCTCAGCCCTGGTCGTATGTCAACAGTAACTAAACCAGCTGTCCTTATGTACACCTATTTAGAGTTAGTCACTGGAAGTTTTGAATCTAGAGTCTTCGTTGTCTGCACAAACAACATAACAGAGACCACATGCATTGGACATAACACAACTTAATCAATGCCTACTCAGCAAATATAGGATCCAATCTCAGCCTGACTCTGGTTCCAGACTTCTGGATGTTTTCCAGTTTGTATTCTGGCACAGTCTGTAGACTGGAAGGTGTTGCCATACCAATGAATGTTCCTATTACCACAATAGATATCTATGTTGTACATGATATGTTATTTTACAAGTGGTGTGGATGTGGGGAGGCTGGCTCGGCATGTACATTACATGTACCACATATAGTGTGTAGGCCCAAAAACACACTATTGATAGTCCACATGGCAACCGTCAAAGATGAAACTAACCAAGAGAGAGACAAGAGAAGTTGAGGATTAGGTGTTGCAAAATGAGATATCAGTTAAAATACCAGTGGAGCTAACCAGCATAGAGAGGCAATGTGGGCATTTTGGAGACCATGCAGTACGTCTCCTGCCAGGACTAAGTGTATGTCCCTCCCTTTCAGGGGTGGATAATAAATAATACACATGTCATTCAATGAGACACAGAAAAGGTCCTTACTTTAATGGCTTTTCAGGGACGTCCCCATTGAGGGATTCTGCAATGTACATGTATTTAATGAAATTCATTGAGGTACAAAGAGACACAGTGTTTACTTCCTCTTTCCCTCTTTCCTGGAAAGACAAGAGCCCTTCAAAAGTTTACACAGCAATGGCTGTCTTCTAGTGACCACACACTTCATTAAGGGTCAAATAACCACCAGTGACACCACCAACACCAGATTAATGACCAGCTTGCTCTCATGAGCACTTTACAAGAACTTATGTAAGTGACAGTAACATCACAGGAAAACAGAGCAAGAATTCTTGTTGTGAGCAGGGACACAGATTGCTTCTTCACATGGTCATCCATCAATTGATCTTCAATTCTTTAAAAAAAAATAATTAGGATGCATCTTGATAGCTAATGCTGTCGTGGTGACAGTATCTCTAACAACTGAGCTGGGTGTTTAATTTTAATACTCTCTATATATATACAGCTAAGGCAGTCCTCAATGTGCTAAGGCAGTCCTCGTGTGGTGTCCTGCTAAGGCAGTCCTCAATGTGGTGTTCTGCTAAGGCAGTCCTCAATGTGGTGTCCTGCTAATTAAGACAGTCCTCAATGTGGTGTCCTGCTAATTAAGGCAGTCCTCAATGTGGTGTCCTGCTAATTAAGAATCCTTTTAGGCTAATAGTGCACTAGGTCACATGAAGTCACTAATATACGGCTGGTTGAGTGTGATGGGGATGCAACTGGTACATGGGACATTGTAACATCATAGCTATCAAACTTACCACAGACTAGCTTCCTGGCCAGGAAACTATGGATTGAATATCTCCTAACAGGCTAGCCAGCAAGTACATTCTGTTGTGTTGTGTACATGACACAGCAGACTGACATGGCAAGCGCACATTCCAACCAAATTGTTTAGCTGTGAGCTAACCAGACTATACAGAGAGTGCGCTGCTGAGGACATGCTGGTCCCATTCAAATCTACATCTCACCTACACACTCCACTGTTCTCCCACATGGAGCGTGCTCAAAAATGCAAGTTGAGAAGTGTTAACAGACAGAGAGCAGTGGGCAATAGAGACGGGACACCAACCACCTCCATTAAATACCAACCCTTAATGATTATAAGTAAATCACTGGTGTAATGGAAAGGACTTTCCCTTAAAATCAGATCTCTGACCTATTAATTAAGGACTTGGATGCAGGGCAGGGTGGGGGGTGGTTACCATAGAAGCAATGTACATAGGATTTCTTTGACCACCTTTGAATGCTGGAAATGGAAGCGATCTCTTTAGTTAGTATTATATGGAGAGGGGTCCTTTACTAGCTACGTCCCAAACTTCCTTTATCAGCAATTATGGTCAGAGTGTAATATGATATATGAGGATGGACACACAGGGTCATCGACAGAGACCAGCTGGAGCCAGGAATAGCTGGGGTGCATTGTAATTCTAGCACCACGCCATGTGAGCAGGACTAGACTAAAAAAAAACATGTAATGTCACATCCTGTACATGGAGAGTCAACTAAGATGGCATGATCAGAGATAGAGATAGAAGCATTTTTAAACAGACACCACACCATGGAGGAAAAGGTACCAATAATAATAACAACAACATCAGACTATCAGTACTTAGGTGATTATTGGGAGAATATCTTTGGTGAAAATTTTTATTTCCCAGCTGCCTCCCTCCCTAGGCCTTAGCAGCTCACCTGATGTAGTCCTTCTTGCAGTATGGTCGTCCTTCCTTCAAGAAGCAAGTGTTTCTTTCATCGAGGTTGACCTGACACTCATGGCAGATGAGACAGGAGGCGTGCCACTCCAGGTCGGGTGAGACTCGGAGGCGATATTCGTCCTCGATAGGCTTCCTGCACCCATAGCACAGCTTGACATTGCTGGGGGAGTGCATATCCGAGTGGTCGGATTCTAGAGGGGAACACAAAGAAAACACCATGGGTAAATATGGCAGTAAATGAGTCAGTAAATGTGTCAGTAAATGTGTCAGTAAATGTGTCAGTAAATGGGTCAGTAAATGGGTCAGTAAATGTGTCAATAAATGGGTCAATAAATGTGTCAGTAAACATGTCAGTAAATGGGTCAGTAAATTATACATAGATAGGTAGCAATTTATTTGTTGCCCTGTGCAAAACCACAAACTGCAGTAGTTACAACAGGTTTTTATTAGTGTGAGCCAGAATAATTTATTAAACCTAAGATACCAGCTAGATAAATGTATAATGCTTGTGGCTTTGTTAAGGGTGCAGGCACATAGTAACCAAGGCATGCGCTAGTACTAGCACTAATTAACCACAAACACTACCGCGCTAAAATAACAGATAGTAAACACAATAGCAGCTGCTGCTTTGGCACATATAAAATCCATGCTAGCATGAATAATGAACAAGTCATTGCAACTCAGGAACTATGCATGGGAATGAGCCAATATTTTGCATATGGCAACTACTTGATAAGGTCTAAAAAGTTACATTTTGCTTTAGTTTATAGCTAGTACAGAATGTGCAGGACACTAGATCCTATATGGATAAATTAAAAAGTAGAATGTGAATTGATAAAAACTAAATGTAATTTTTATGGCAATAAGTATAAGAAGTTGTATATCAAAAATCAGCCATTGATTCCAAGTGGTCATTGAGATGTAACGCAGTTTACCTTGAGAATGGAATCAGTCATAACATCAGTCATTTTGATTGGTCCTCCTTTATTTTTTGTGTATGTGGTACTATTCTGATACTTAATAACATGGTGCAAGTTAGAAATTTCTATCATGAATAGTTTTTAAGTTAATTTTCCCTAGCAACCATGCGTGGGCGGAGTGTGCCTGCACCCTTAAGGAGTGTAAGTGTTGAACTACATCATTTTTATAGTTAAGTATATAAACCCATCTGATCAGTCACTGATTCAGTACGTTGAACCAACATTCCCTCTGTTTTTTCTCTGGTTTCTGGCTAGCTCCAGTCGCCAAGAGAACCAGCCCTCCACTTCCCAAATGTTTACCTTCTTTGCCACCATCCACCCCCAAATCTACTTGAGTAAAGGCCAGGCACCTTAACTCCCATAATGGGTCTCTCTTCACTTAGCATTGTTGCATTTGTCCCTCCAAAAACATCAATGAGAAAAGTGCTCCAAAAGCAAGAAGAGAATGCATGGGAAAGAATCATTATTGTTGGCGAGTACACACACACAGGTGCAGTCAATCTCAGTACCATGCCCACACCCATAGCAACGATTGATACTGTGTATCATTAGTCAAGGGATCTGAGTTGCTCAATGGGACGTGAAGATAGAAGCAGAAGAGATATTTTTAAGTTCTATATGATTATTATAAAATACCTAACCACCACAGTTCCTATAAGTAGCTGATTATACAGAGAAGCCTGTCTAATCAGACCACCCTGTAATGAGACCACTTCTGCTAGCTATACATCTTCCACCTCCAGCTATGAATTCAACCTCCCTATAAAGAGAGCCAGTAAGCAAGAATGAAACTGACAAACCCGATTGGAATGCAGTAGTCACTGCATCTTATGCGAAATTTAGCTATTAGCGGACAAATGGTATCTCCTTGCTCATTGTTTAGCTGCTCTGTCAAATGAGCTAATTTCCTTGCCAATACTTGCTTCCCTCATGCTCCAGTTAATCAATATCCGTCAATTAATCGCAGAATCGTGTAGCAATGTGTAGAGAAAATGTTATCACCTGAGTTGAGCAGATAATCTTGTCGACTGAGGTCTGGAGTTAATGTGCATGTCAGGAACATGCAATATGACTGCAAGTCTACAGCGATCCATTTGCTCCAATAAATGTTTTGAGGCACTGACTAGCTCTTACTGTCTTGAGCTACTGAAGAATGCACAAGAGAGAGAAAGCAATGGATTCAAAAAACAGCAGGGGATAAAGTTTGTTGGGTGACAGATTGCTCAACATCTTTCCAATCAAAAGGTTTCCTTATTGAAGCTCTATATAAGCTAGCTAGTTATAAATTGAAGCAAATGCAGTGCTCTAATAATAAGTTGCAATTGCAGATATCTTGGTTTGAGCAATAAATCAGGAGGCAGCTGAAGATAATGGTTGAAAATTAAAACAAGAAAAAAATGCAGCTATCATAGCATAACCATATGTTTACCTGCAATGTACAAACATTGCTCTTCACAGTAGCTAGCGCCCATTCGCGGCTGGCTAGCTTACTCAAAGGAAAATGATCTTTGCTACTGCTAGTTAGCTACTCAGTTAATTTCTCATGCAAGTACTAAATATCTATGGCATAGGTACTTACCGGAGTTATTACAGTTGTTTGCATTTTCTTCCATCATCATCATTCTTGATGCAGTTTATTATAGATCCCTCGAGATCGAGCTAGTTAGCTTGCTTTGCACACAAGTTTCCCTCTGCAACTCTAAACGTCGATACAAAATTCCGCGAACTTTTATACTACGCACTATCTCATTAATTTCATATGACGTAATGGCTTGATTTTTTTTTCTCCAAAAACATTCGCACTTCACATGATGTTAATCACTCAATTACTGTGAAGTGTGATAGCAATAACTGGAACTGATCATAATCTTACTGGCCTCCAAAATTTCAAAAACAACGGATAGCTACTGTGACATGATGGGGTGATAGTGGTTCTTTGTGATCATAATAAAGGATAAGTGATGTTCAAGATTGAGAGAAATACTCAATGGCGCTTTCCCAATGTGCTCTTGGGAAGCGATGCTGAAACATAGAGCTCAAATCCACACTATAGTTCCTTTGGGTATTTTTATCTGCAGTTCTTTCCTTTTTCCTAGCATCTTTTTCTTCCTTAATGGCTTCTTGGAGGAAAACCACCAGGAGTTTGCTGCTGATTTCTTCCTCCAAAATGGCCTTGTTTTCTTTCATCTGGTAGCAGGCGGCAATCAAGGAGGGATAGAGCAAGCGTGACAGCCTACAGACATAAGAGAAAACGGCAGTTTATGTTATAGTTCATGCTTGGTAAAACTGATGCTGTACACACTAAAATTTTGTGCAAACATAACAATAATATTGTATCTCACTTGGGATTGCTGAAGTATTCGAAGGGGAGTCCACACAGAAGCTGTAGCAAAGTTGGGCTTCTTCCGGACTGCAAATAAACCTGAAATGTTTATCAAGGAGGAAGGGAAATCCCTACTTCATCACATGCTAATTAAATAATAATTGTACATACTTGGTTATCATGGTTGAGAACACAGAAATATCCAACAGCCAGAATGAGCTCATGGAGGAGATTGGTATTACCATAATGAGAACAGCACCTGTAGAGATATCAAGGTGGACAAAACGAGAACATCTACATTGAAACTGGAGTGATAAAGTAGTGTCTGGCCGGAGGACAAGGCCCAGCCCTTCAATGCCTTCCCTGCTTTGGGTTGGCCAGGCAGCAAGACACAATAAGGACCATAATCAGGAAAGCAATCAAGCAGCAGTGTGTGCAGTGAGCAGTTCAACTGTCTGACAAGATGCCACACATCTGCTGAGATGCCACACATCTGTTAGTTGGTTTCCAGCATGAGTGACTGAACAACCACCCAGTAGGGCTGCTTTAGCTATACTCCACTAGCACCCGCTCAATCAACCAGCTACACTCAATGACCAAACCAGTCAGTGTTACCCACATTATACACATCATGCACAAGGTACATGTGCATGCATATTCATGCACACACATGTACATGGATGCACATGGAAAATAACACATTGGATTATGCATGCACATGTACATGTGCAGATAGATTACTTACCATAGCAAGTAGCTCACAATATGGCGAAATTCCAATGATATCCCCTCAGCTCCTAAACAAGACTAAGAAAGAAAACAAACAACAACAACAACAACAACAACACAAAAATAAAAAACTTACATTGATACAGTGATCTATTAGCTTTTTTAAAAAATGTAAAACTACTTACCTGGACCATTTTAAGATCAAGGATGGCTGCATTGTTGAGAGCCTTGATGGTGGCCATGGCAATGGCTAGGGTGTGTTGTGTGAGGAGGGGAGGGGTGTGAGAGTGGCGAGGGGGGCCATCTGAGAGCAGGATGGCATACAGCAGCTGCATCAGTCCCATCAGTTCCGTTTGTTTCAACAAGGTCGTCAGGAGGGTGGGATCATCACATGATTTCCCCGAAAATACATCCACGACCCTATTAAAATAAAGAAGACATGTCAAGTCAAATCACAAGCCCTGGTGCTTCCTAAAGTGTTGCATGACAAATTCTATGCACCTATACCTGAGAAGACCTTTTTCAGGCACTATATTATCGTATATCTAAACATGCAGGATACTCCAACAAAGTGTGAACACAATGATAAACCTTTATTGGAGTGCAGGCTAGCTCAGTAACTCTTCCCATACTGTCTCAACATGTATTATGTTGTGTCCATACATGCACAAGGACAGATAATGGTACTTCTCCTTTTAAGGACACCCTCATAACATTGGAATTTGTCTAAACACTAAATGTCAAATGAGAAGAAATGTCCTAGCCATTACACTACAAAATATATCCTAGTGCAGAACAAGTGTTTGCACTAGAAGATATCAGGGGTATTCTCAACTGGCAAAAAAAAACAAAAAAAAACAACAAACTCTAACCTTAAATGAAGAAAGGCTGTAGTAGCCACTAGTAAGTTGAGTCCGCCCAGGACCAGTTGAGTGATAGCAGGTTGCTCTATAGGACCAGTGATGGAGCTGAAACACTCGCTCAGCCTGTCCACCAAACTAACACTCACCATATAGCTGGAGGGAGGGAGGGAGAGTGAGAGAAAGAAAGAGAGAAAAGTGATATCATCAGAGGCAACCCCAGCTCCCATAAAACATTCTTCCCAACACCCCCACTTGGAAGGCTTGGGGTCAGGAAGCAGCTGGGTCACCGTGGCAATGAAGGTCTAGAAGTGAGCATTGCAGCCTATGAAATTCTAAAGCTGTGCTGGTACATATGGAAGCAAGTTCTACCGGAAGACCAGGGGTTGCACTGTGAGGTAAATACATGGAGGCTAGGGTAACCACAGACAGCATAGATCATCAATTGGATATAATGTAAGATGACAGGTACTCTAAACATTGTGTCTACCACTTTTTCTTTAATATAGAGCGAATCTATTATTATTCTGATAATTATCTTTCTCCTTGTAAAGACAGTAGCTACTGCCATAACTACTTTAAAATCACTATAACATTATTATAATCAATTCAGTAGCTCATTGAGAACTTTTAAGATTTCAAAAGTATAATTTTTGAGTATAAGCGGTGTATGCTCAATTGGTGTCCAAGGTAGTTGCATCATTCCATCACTAGTTTCTAAGAAGTTAAGTGTGCAATTGTCTTGAACATGAGAACCTGGACGTTGGCCAATAACCAGGTGCACAGAACGACCTGGCCAACTAGCTAATCCACTTGTTCCTACGCCAAAGGAAGGCAGGATTACATGGAATGGTAGCGCTATGCAACTTATAACCAATGGCAGACAGCTCTATTAGCATGAATCAAACCTCACCCAACAAACAGGAATTAAATAATCCCTAATATAACCTTCCACAGTGAGGTCACATCTGTCAAAAGTTCAGAATGGAACACAACTCAAACAGTGATCCATGATTGAAATTATCCATTATTAGGCAGAGGAGGAAGTTAAAAGTCAAAGTTGGACATCTTACAGATGATCTTTAATGAACAAAATAATTGCTGGACCACTAAACTTGTGACTTTGGTACACACACATATATACAAGCCTACAAGCCAATATACCTTATAATATCAGTGACGTGCTGGATTGTCTGGTTTTCCTTTGCCTCTGCATCTGTTGATAGTCCAGAAATGAGCATGCTCACCATCGATGCAAGCAGACGCAATATTGGTCCACAGAGAGAGACACCACTACATTTCATTACTTCTTTCCCAGTTTTCGACTGCTGGGTGGGCCCCTGGTGTGATTGCCAGTTAGAGAGGGCGTTATTGAGGAGCAGGAGGGAGAGGTCAACTAGAGGAATGGCTTTGTTGGAGGTAATCAGGTAGCGACAATTCTCCAATTGGCCAGCACAAGAAGCAAGAAGCACATTCACAGCCAGGGAAAAAGTCCTGTTATTATTATTATTATTATTATTGTTATTATTATTATTATTATTATTATTATTATCATTATTGTTATTATTATTATTATTATTATTATTATTATTATTAACCACTATCATTAATTTTTCGTAAGCTCATTATTAACACTACTCACTTCTCTGGAAGACTCCAATCAGGACCATTGCCATTACTACCACCAGTCACTACACTGTCCCCAGCACTCAACATCAACATCTTTACCACCAAGGCCACACCCCCAAGGTGACAAAAACAGATCTGGTCATCTGGTGAAACCAAGGCTCGGTTGATCTCTCCCAGGGCACGATCCACCAAAGGCAGCTGCGAAGAGTTGAGATTCAACCGGGAAGATATGTTGCCACCAGTTATAGAGGAGGCGTCTACTTGTTTATTCAATTCACGTAGAGCCTTCTGTAGCCTATGAGATGGAGAGGAGAAGACGGTGTAACTCAAGATGAAAAATGAAAGAAGGAAAATAAAGTCCCAACTGACTTACTTGGTTCTGTTCTTGGACTGTGTGCCATTACCACTTCCAGCTTTGTTGTTATTTTTTTCTATCTCCTTCATTCTGCACCATATAGGATGTCAACATACATTACGCTTATCAGTATCAATCAAAACACAGCTAATGGCCATTTAGTTTCAGCACCTGATTACCTGATTTCCTCCCAACGGACCAAGACATCATGCAAACCCTTGCAATGGCTTCACCAAAGGGAAGGTTGCTCAAAAATAGGTTTAAACTACAATCACTAGAAATATATTAACGACAATTTTGCTTTGGTGGTTTAAAGTATTAATTAATCAAAATAAATACCACAACCAAGTATTATGGTACAGCTAAGCCACACCTTGTTTAGATCTGATATAGCTAAGCCACGCCTTGTCTGTGATACCACAACCAAGAATTTTATCTGGTATACTAGCTAAGTCCCACCTTGCCACAACCAAGAATTCGGCAAGCCACACCTTGTTTATAAACCACGACCGAAAATGGCACAGCTAAGCCACACCTTGTCTACCTGGTGGTCATCCGTTGTCTTAGTTTCTTAGCTCTCTTCTTGCCAGCCTGCATCCTTTCTCGTACTTCGGGCAACTCTCCAGATGGACCCTGGTGTTCCTCTGCGGCATCAATAATCACAGGGTCTTCTCCCACTTCCCCTTCTCCCTCGGAGGAGGTGTGACCAGAAGAGGAGTAGCTGGTGGGGGGAAGGAGGGCCAAGTTGGCCTGATGCTTCCTCCCTCGCAAATGACTCAACAGGTATACCTCAGAAACTATCTGTTATAATAATTATAGCGGATAAAGGCCATGATGCTAGCTCCATCTACACTGTACATACCTCTATATTGCAAATAATACACCATTTTTTTGTTTTGTAGGCCTCAACTCTTGGAGGATTATCAGCAGATGTGTGACGTGAGGAGATGACACCAGTAGCTAACTTCTTTCTCTGCTCTATCTGCTGGTCATATCTCTTGGAAGATTCGTCTTGCTGTAGAAGGATGGCATACAATGTTACACTTCAATGTGGTCTCAATACTTCAATGTTACTGGGGAGGGGGATCATCGAAGATAACTGACCTTGAGCTGGATTTTTCTGCCCAGCTCTTTTGATGAAATCTGGAGAGCAACATTATGGGCCATGAGCTTCCTTTCCCTCTCTCTAAAGATGAAAATATTGACTTGAATACTTGAATAATTACGACTCCCTCCTTACTTAGCCTTCTCTTTAGCAGCTTCCTCCCGTGCTCGCTCCCTTTCCAACAACATCTGCTCCACTTTAGCCTCTTGGTCCCTACGTCTCTGGTCCATTTCCAAAAGTTTAGCCTGCCGTTCAGCCTCCATGGTTCTTCTCCTTTCCTGAGCTGCTTCCTCCTTAGCTAGCTGCTCATCTCTTCTCCGCTGACGCTCATCGAGGAGTTCTTGAAGTCTAGCTTCTCGCCCCTAGACACAGTGTCAACAGAGAGAATGAGCTCATCCACTCAGTGGGAAGTTAAGACTGCTCACCTGGTAGCGTTCTTGGACCTCAATCTTCCTGTTTTGGGCTTCTAAAGTATTGATGAAAGAGATTTCACTTACCTATAATCAATAAACAACACACAGTTTCAATATAAATGACGTGAAATTTATAATAGTGTCTACAGAAATCTTCCATGTATAAATTAATGCTCACTTTAGCTTCCTCCTCTTGTGCTCTTCGGATTCTTTCCTGGAGATGAGATTCACGTAGCATTTCTGCTCGCTGCATTTTATCTTCCAAAGCCTCTTTTCTTTGCCGTGCAAGAGCATCACGACTCTCCCTGGCCTCACGAATCTGTAATCATGCAAATGTGAGGGAGAGTCAGGTGAGGGAAGGTCCCACCTTATCAGCTTCAACTCTGGATTTCTGAGTTTTCTCCTCTTGAAGCTTAGAACGTTGAAGCTGAGCCTTGGCCTTTGAGGGAGGGAGGGAGGGAGAGAGAGAGAGATGAATAAGATTTGAGAACAAAATTCTGTCCTACTGACCTGTTTTTCTTCATGTATTCTTCTTGTCTCCTCCAGTTCAACTTGTCTGCATGTACATTAGTACAACTGCCAATTGGGTCTTTAATAGGGTAGAGTACCTTTTTCTAGAAGGGGACGAGAGTCTCTGATGGAGGTGGATGGCACGGCCTGGCGATCGTGGGACATCAGAGAAAGCCTCAGGAGGAGAGTCACATCTATCAGCCCACGATCTCTCAGCACGATAGGATTCATTAGCTGGAAACATTGAGCAGATACTTTTAATAGTCAATGGGGTGGGGGGTCATATTATGATAACATACCATCATATAGTGCCAAAGCATCATTCCAACTCCAGTCCTCCTGTTCAGGACATGGGGTTAACAATAATGCAAAAGTGATGTTTGAAACTATTGAGTATTTCCTAGAACAGCTGTGTGTATAAGGCTGAATGTATTACCTAAAGATGGCTGCACACCCTCTACTAAAATACTCCAAACAGCACTCACATCATCTCTTTTCTCAAGTATCTTGGCTCTTTTTCCTTCCATCTCCATCACCTCGGCCAGATTTCCAATATTTAGCTGGGGACTTAACTCCTCCTTCCCTGAAACATTGACTTCCCTCCCCTTCTCCTTAGGACCTTTGTGTTCCTCTGCCACATTTCCTTCATTCTCTCTCTTCTGGTTTACAGAAACTGCTGACTCTTGCATCTCTGACTCTTGTTCTTGGATCTTGCTTATCTTCAGTTCGGAATTCTTCTCTTGTTCTCCACTTCCTATCCCTTCTTCACCATTCACTTTGTTGCTACATACTGCATGAGGACTACTCAGTTCCTCCACTGTAACAGAATTCTCATCTCCCCAATCAGTATTCTGAGGACCACCATTCATATGACCCATATCTTTTGAAACAAAGTCCTCTTGCTGAGCAGATAGACTTCGTCTGTTAGCTCGGCGCGAGTTGGCACTCGTACTTTTGGCCCTTCCACGAGTCACCATCTTCCACTCATCTTCCACAGAACTCTCCTCATTCAATAATCCTTCCTTCACTGAATGATTTTCATTACCTTTTCCTTCATTGCTGGGTGGGTGTGGTTTAGAGGTGCTGGCAGAACTAGTCACACGACTTATTCCCTTGACTCTATCAGCCCACGTTGGTCCACCATCTTGAGTTCCAGATGCTTCACTCTTGCAATCAAAACTAGCAGACTTACTGGCATTCTGATTCACAAAAATTCTGGACTTTGAATGTCCCACATTACTGAAATCAAGACTGCGTGCAGAGCTCAGTCTGGATTCTGATCTACAGGATGACTGAGAACTTGATTCTGGGATGCTGTGCTTTGAGTCCTGAAGCTGATCTGAAGAGTCTTTATATTGTAGTTCCTTTGGCTGTTTGTGCGTGAGTGGTTTAGAGTGGGTAGTGGTGGCAAGATGAGAATGCCGAGTTCGAGGAGTATTGTGAAAGAGAGGAGAACTAGGGGAAGGAGGAGGAGGAGAAGGAGTGTCATGAAGTGAACTTAATGCTCTTGGTTTGCCAGGAGAAGTCGTTTTTCTGACTTCCCAAGCCAAATTGGATGATCTGTAATAAAGGAAGAAGAGGTCAACTTGCAAACAGTGGTTCTGTTGTACAATCATGATATAAAATACAATCTATGATACACACACTGACTTAGTGTGGAGATCAGACTGTTCGAAAAGTTGGATTCTTTGAATGAGAGCTTCAAAGTCCTTACGACAAACTTCAAGAGTCATGACTACCTCCTAGGGAAGAGGACATCAACATTATAATAAATTTGTACCATATTACATATCAGTATAGACTTAAATATTGCTTTTAACTACATCCCTGAAATCCATTAATGAACATTAACTACCTGACATTCCACTATGCTCTCATCCACCTCACACGTCTTGTATATTTCATCCACAGCACGGTGGAGGTTATCAAAAAGGTATGACCAGTATCGGGCATGGAGGTCAAATCTTGAAGACTTAGTAGAACTGTGTGGTTGAGATAGGGTTTTGGAAGAATAGTATTTACACATCTCCTCGCGTTCGCTCAATGTAGTTGGTTCTTCATTGCCAGAAACTGTCACACGCTTAGCCAATGGTGGCAAGTGTGGAGAGGAATTCTTTCCTCTCTCCCTTCCCCTCTGCTTGAAGTTGTTCCTTTCTCGCCTCCTGACATTATGCTTGCTGTTGCTAAGGCCTCTTGATTCTGCAGTTACCCTTTGCACTTTCACCCCATGCTGCTCACCTGAGTCTATAGGGACAGACCACGTAACCAGGTTTCTTGCAGCTTTTCCTTCCTGTTTAACTAACTGCTTGATTCTCTCCACTGAAGTTTGACATTCTACAGTCTGCATCTCTTCTCCTGCTATGCCATAGATACGATTCTTGTTATTGTCCTAAATAATGCCCACCAAGTCATATTGGCGGGAAGTTTGTAAATAATTACAATAAATGATTTCAGCCTATACATTAAACAAACACTAGTAGACCCAAAAACAAGAACTAAATGATTCCTACAGTTCTTCCTTCTTTCCCTTCTTCTTCTTCTTTGGTTTTTCCTCTTCACCAGCAACGACCACAGGTTTTTTAGTAGCATTCTTCTTGAAGAATGAAATGAAGTCAGAAACTTCCCGTCCACCCTATATATAATGCACCTTAAATGTATGCTAGAAGAACGTAGAGGAATAAAACAAACCTCATATTTCTGAGGACTGTCTTTACTGCCAGCTGGAACCCAATAAATGGTGGGGTACCTATCCATTGTCAATTATAGCAACACTTAAATGTTAGTATGTACTTACCCCCTGACTTCATAATGAGGAGGATAATCATTGGCAGTGGCATCACTCTTAGCCACAATAATATTGGGATCACCACTAATCTATGAAAAGAGATTTGTGATTAGTTATACTTTTAAAACATTGTTCTCCAACCTTTTCTCCTAACTCCTCATACTTGGGAGCAAGAGCCTTGCAATGGCCGCACCATGGAGCATAGAACTCTATCAACACATCCTTTGTGTTGTCATTCACGATCTCATCAAAATTCTTGCCAACTACAACCTGTGTACGGTTCATTAAAATTACATAAAATAAAAAATATGAAACAAAACTTACTTTGACTGGTCCACTGTTATCTTCAGGAACTGGTTCTGATTTTATATACAACTCCAATTCTCCATCCAGATATTGCTGTGCAAAAGTCTTCAAGGAATCAACACTGCAATAAGATAAAAATAAAATTTATTGTCATAAAAGGTAATGGGGGAAGATAAAGAGAGCTATGAATAGGGTCAATGGTAGGAACTGAGAGTAAAGGATTTTTTTGCTCACCTGAATTTCCCTGTCATGGAATACTTTCCTTTGGAGTCGTAGAGTCCAGCCACCACTTCAGTGCTGCTATCCAAGCCCAGTTCTACAAGCTCATTGCTATAGTCCTCTTTATCAGACACAGCGAAGTTTACTTGTCCCATAAACTGTTTGGCAACTTTGAGAACCCTACACCAAGGTTTCAGTTGAAGCTAAAGACAATCCACCAGAAGGCACACAAGTCTTACCTGTTACGCCAGTAATTGGTACCTTTAGCATTATGCTTATAATCAATGTTGAAATATACCACGGCAAGTGGTTTCTTGGCATCAAAATACTGGGCATTGTCGTTGTTTCGAACACCAGCCAATCCCATGCTGTACATTCCATCAAATAAAAATTTACCTTCTCCCCAAGCTGTATTAACTTACAAGTTCTCAGTGACAAAAGACTTGAGAGTACCTTCTCCATCATACACAACTCGTGACTCTTCCATTTTTGTTTGCATTACGGGAGGTGTGAAGATAACCACATGGCTGCATTTTTTTTAAAATCACTTGAAAGATTCGTCTAAATATGTCTTATGTCATTATCACTCACTCTGTGTATTCAACCTCCTTCAACACCTCAGGGTCAGATGTTATACCAAATCTGAAGTTATCCCTCATGCTATTAGCAGCAGTCATGAAAGAAGATCGGAGTTTGCTCCCGGCATCAGAAAAGAATCCTGCAATTCATGCTTAATTCAACTCTTTGTTATCAATAGGCAAATGTCTCCTTACCAATAATGCTATGCTCTTTGCTATCGAGGAATTTCTTGAAACCTTCTAGACCAGTAATTTCCTTGGCACTAGGGCCTGCTTGCTTCTTCATATAAGAAATGATCCCAGCTGCGAGAGAGAGAGAGAGAGAGAGAGAGAGAGAGAGAGAGAGAGAGAGAGAGAGAATCAAGCAGCAGTCTAACATAAATTTCTGCTCACATGAATCTCGAGGGCCTTGGTAGTCGGCACTGAACTCTCCTCCACGAAATATTTTTAGAGTAGGATAGCCAGAAACACCAAATTCACCACAGAGAGCATTGTTCGCAGGGCAGTCCACTTTGGCCAGAGGGATGGGAGGGTCATTATCTGCTAGAGCTGTAGCAGCTATCTCGTATTCTGGAGCCAATCTTTTGCAGTGACCACACCTAGAGAAGGGTGAGAAGAGGTGACTTCAAAATGCACAAGGAAGGCTAAAGGGAAACCTGCCATGGGGCATAGAATTCCACGAGAATGATGTCTCGGTCAGCAATCATTTCTTTGAAATTGTCAGTGTCCAGTTCTAGTACATCACTGTCCTCAGCCACTACCAAGACAGCAAACAGCAACAAAAGCGCCCAGCGAGACATTGCAAACTCTATCCAGTTATCTGAAAAGTGAAAACCGAAATTCCGAGACTGCTGCACTGCTAGCCACAGACACGTGGGCCAAGACTCACAATATGTGGACCAATCAGCACTACCTGACACTGTCAGGTGACACTAGCTTAGCTGTGAATATACTTTTATTATGCACATAATTGGAAGACTAAAAAAGTTAGTCCACTCCCCCACTGAGAGCAGCCTTAAGCTTCTGTCTTTTGAGCTTTTTCTGTGAGACTTTCTTCTTCTGTGCCAACTCATCTTCAGCTTTAGGCACCGCCTCGTCTTTTTCAACCAGAAACATTTCAATGTGGCAGGGAGAGCTCATGAATGCTGTATTGGGATTATAATAAAACGTAAACCATTGTCTGAGGAAGGGTAACCAGCTTACGGTTTATTCTTCCATGTGCTCGATAAGTTCTTCTTCTCAGTTTCTCAGCTTTGTTGATTTGGATGTGTTCAATAACAAGTGCATCCGTGTTGAGCATTCTTACTTCAGCATTACTTTCAGCATTCTTAAGCAGCTGGATCAAAATCTGAGCACTCTTCTTGGGCCAGCGACCTTGAGAACCTGGTACATGATGGTTTTTAGCCTAATAAAAAAGTACTTGACTCAAGTATTGATCAAGGTCAATCCACCAGTACCTACCTGTGCCTTTCGCCCAACTCCTCTATGGTACCGTCTAAATGGCACTATCTGCTTCTTCTCAATGACATCATTGAGGTAACGAATAGCCTTCTTCAAGTGCATATTCTTAATAGCCTGAGCTGTCTCTCTTGTGTTCTTGAAATGAACTCTCAAGTCCGTTCCACGGGCCTTACAAGCTAATACATGAATACAGCATAATATATACAGTGTTTCACCCACTTACAAAGAAACTCACATTTAGCAGCATTTTCTGGCTCTATGGCGTACCGACCCATCGCGAAAACCGGCCTGTGAAGAAAGTTAGAGCGTATGAACTAATTCATAGTGTACTTGCATAGCTACAAACTACAGTACGCTAAGATCACTAAAGATACTCCCGACTCCATACCCACATGGACATACCTTATATCCCAAGTTGAAAAGACAGACGCATGCGCAGTTCGACGTACACATGGTACCATTTACCCTTTACCTTATTAGTACTATAGTAAACATAATTATATATACATAAGGATGTTTTGGGGTAAGGTACAATACCTTCTATTGTGATGATATCTTCTATTTCTAAAGCCTGCAGGTTTAAAGCTTGAGGGAGGCAAACACTACTCTCAGTTGGTGGACAAATCTTTTCACATATCCCACGCCACATTAGCCATAGATGATGCTAAGTCCAAGCTCTCAAACTCCTCCACATTGGTGGCAGTTCATGCCATTGTTGAGAAGACAGACTACATCATATGTTACCTCGGGATGGTCTCAAAAACTCCCACAATCCAGCATCCACTCAACTTGGAAATTTCTGAAGGAGAAGAAATTGTTTTGTATGCAGATAACATTTCCAATCCAGATTCAACCACACCAAATGACTACACTGTTTATCTAACTGGCTACTTTAACAAGGACCCTTTAGCTTTCCCAACTTTTGAAGATTATGATGAGGAGGAGGAGGAAGATGAGGACTTATCTTCAGATACAGATGAAGATATTGAAGGAGGATGCAGTCTGGCTGCTTTATGCTCCTTTTCCGAATCTGAAAGTGATGAGGATTTCATTCCAAGTGATGCAGCATGGAAATCCGTCAGGGCACTGCCTCCATCTATTGAAGAACTAAGTGTAAGGGCTTTGGTCCAGGAGAGATGTGATAATAGTGTTAGTGATTTATGCAGACTAGTGATGATGAAGTAGGTGAGAATATAAAGAAGATTGGAAAACGTGAAAGACGACGTGATAATATCCAGTCTTCTATTTCTGAAAGCAATGATTTAAAGCCTCCAAATGCCAAAAAGAAGAAAAAGACAAAGAAGAAAGAGACAGAAATTAAAGAAGATAATAGTTCCATGGAGAAGAAGGATTCAAGTGCCACAAAGGTTATTTAACTTTCTCCTGTGTGTGTATGATTGTACTGTTAATTTATATAGAAACTGGCCACCTTCAAGACTAAAGGTGGTGTTGAAGTTCAAAATATCCAGGTTGGAGAAGGCAAAATTGCTAAAGCAGGTAAAATGGTGAGTGAACGTCAGGAGTTTAGCTAAGAGCATTGTGTGATGTGTAATGTATTCAGGTGTTTGTGAAATACACTGGGAGGCTGGCTCACAACAATAAGATATTTGACTCCAATATCGATGGGAAACGTGACTTCCGGTTTCGTCTAGGACAGGGAGAGGTTATCAAAGGTTGGGATGAAGGAATTGAGAGCATGAAAGTTGGAGGAAAACGAAGACTTACGATTCCTCCTAGTCAGGGGTCAGTAACACATAATTGTTTTTATTACAACTACTTTTTACATCACAATATACAGGTATGGTTCTAAGGGGGCATCTCCCAAAGTCCCTCCTAATTCTAAACTGATTTTTGATGTGGAATTAACTAAAGTCAAATAACTATTATAATTATTCTTGCATGGTGCTCTTCATTTGGAAACAATTAATTATTTTTTTTTAAACAACAAACAAGAGGAAATGGAAGTTGAATCTTTCTCTTCCCATAATGTTTTTGCGGAAGTTGGAAGCGATATCGAAGACGATTTTGAGATAGTAGAACATGAACAGGCTCATGCAGTCGCCGTAGCAACAGGCAGAGATATGAGTGGATTTGAGGAAGAGGAGGGGAGGTCGAGTCGTGCTGACCTTGAGGGCAGCAATTTCTGTGAGCCTTTTCTTGATCATTTTGCAGGCATGATCGACAGCACTAACTCCAAGTCTATTCTCAGAGAACAGGATCATATGTAAATCTAACTTGTAGATAAGGAGGGTTTCCAATAGTGTATGGCTAGATATATAGATAGGGGTCAGCTACTATGGCAGATTATATACTGTGTATATTGATCGGTTGTACATCAAAGCACTTCCGTAAATTATAGGTCAAAAGGTCAGGCTACTCTTGTATTAAAATGAATCTCTTCCTTTCTTCATCACAGGTTATCAACAATGGAAATCACTAACGAAAAGTTGGCTAGTTTGAATCAGATATCGGAGAAGAAGTTTCAGAGCATGTCTCTAGAATTTCGCCAGCACACCCAGACTTTACTTACCATGAAGAAGCAGCTGGACTCGTGCTTCAGGAGAATAAGATTACTCAAATCTAAACTGGCCACACAGTATCCAGAGGCATACAAAGGTGAGGAGTTGAGACAAGCCCTAGAGGATCACAGTGAACCTCAAATCCATAATAACACATTAGGACCAGCATTGCTTGGAAGCAACATTAGCACTGCATAGCCTTTTGTATGCATCACAAGGTGTCCTTTTGGGGGGGGAGTAGTGGGTCCTTTATCCATTGACTTGTGCTTATAACTTTGGTGCAGCTGCTGTGGGTCAGTTTCAGGTCAAACTTGAAGATGATGATGACAATAGATGATACTCTGCATATACAATCACTATATATATAATTTTTGTGTTATTATTAATATCTGTTGCATCAACAAGAAAGCATTCAATATCATTTATACTTCTTTAAGTGCAAACAATGTTTCTGAACATAAAGGAATAACTGTCACATTACCGTACCAAGACATGGCATTGAAGCAGTGTTAATGTGCACACCTGATGGTATGGGTATAAAACACACTTTACGGATATAGAGAACAGGATTTATCTGTGATGAAGCTGCAGTGAAGTACAGTATAATATAGCTGTTATAGAGGGAGAGAAGTAAGTGAGATCATGTATCATGCATCTAAGTGGCTTTCAATGTCTTTGTGGAGTTGTGTGAGTTCCCTTAGCTTGTGGCCCAGTTCTGTATGCCTCTGTTGTATGTCCTTCAACTTCATTTTGGATGCAACAGAAGCCATTTGGAGTTGATCTTCTAGAGTGGTGACCTGACCGGTTAGATTCTGATTCTCTTCCTCTATCATCTTTAGAAGCAGTGAGATAACTAACAATTCAACAATCTTCTCTAATCGACACTTACCCTAAAGTTTTCCTTAACTCTGTCCAGTTCTTCCTCTGCAGAATCTGCTCTTGTTGTATGTTCTTTAAGTTCCTGCAGTAAGTTTTAAGAATAATAATTATTGTCATGCTCACTAGGTCCTGGTCTGGGTAATAGGTCAGTCTGTGTATTACAGTGAAACATCTGATAAAAGACACTTCAAAGGAGGGCAAAAACCTCTCAACAAAGGACTGCCTCCAAAAGTAGTCTAACACTTCACCACCAATAATCCTATAGGAGAATATGGTAAAGGGTTGACTACACCAACTACTCAAAGGCGCAGGCAATTGTGTCTATTATTCAGAGGTTCCAAGGTCCTTTAACACACCTCTGTCTTTGTTTCCAAGTCAAGCTGAACAACATTAAGGACCTCTTTCAACTCTTCATTTTCTTTCTGGAGCTCCTCAACACTCTCGGACTGAACACACATGATAAGTGTACTTCCATTAACACCAATTAACCAATTAGCCATTTTACCAAATAAATTTTCACACGTACCTTCTTTTTGAGCATATCATTTTCTTCCTTATACTTTTGTAACTGAGTCTTCCACTGGGAGACGTGAAGTTTGCTCTCCTCAAGAGCAGATTGTAACCGTGAGTTATGCTTTTTAAGTGTCTGTATCTCACTCTCCCATTTCTTGACATTGGTAGTGCTAGAGAGATAGTTATGAACCTGGTTGACTCTGTATCCTTATTTGGTAATCGGTAACAAGGGGGACAAGACATGGCTACTTGTGGGACAGTTGAATTTCACACCACATAACACCACAGCCACCTCACTAAATCTTGTCACATTAACAAGTTCAGGGTGGACTGCTTTACAAGGCTTCTGTGGGACATGAGAAAAACTGAGGCTTCCTTTCTCTAAGGAGCACTGATGACGGTGGATTAAGTTGCATAGCTAATTGATGGAGTTACAGGCAGTGTAATTGATGCTCCATTGTTACTATGTTGCCATGGTAATGTAGTGATGTCATACCTTGAAGCGAGAGCCATTTTCAACTTATTATTTTCGGCTTTTAGGGAATCGAATTGCCCATCAGGGGAACGTTCAGACTAAGTATAGGGGGAAAAAAGAAAGAGTCTTAAAATAAAAGAAGGAATTCCGGAACTCAATGCTGGAATGCACATATTACACAAACTTACATCTCCATTAGCATTATGGCCATTGGACATATTATGAACATGCTCATTTTGGTTCCCATTAGTGATCTGTTCCTCTTCTCTACTGCTGCTGTTCTCTTTTCGTCCACTTTTCATTTCCTTGTCTTTTTCTTTGTCTATGTCACTGAGCAGAGCAGTTGTGACCTGACTCCCCTCGGCAGTGCTGGTGGTGCTGTGGGTCCCAGGCCCACTCGCTGTCAACGATGTGTACGGCCCAGGGCTAGTGACACTGGAAGGAGATGGGCTCTTGAAAGTCGAATTGGAGGTTGTTACTGGTGGCGAGATGACAGATGGGGACTTGACAGGAGGGGAAGTGGGTGAAGTGGACAAGCCAGCCGGTGGATGGGGCTTGTCTTGGTCCTGCAGGCGCTGGGCTAGCAATTGTCTCTCCTTAGCCAACTCTTGTGCTGCCAATTTAGCCTCTTTAAATTTCTCTATAAACTATACAAGAAAATACATGATTATCATTAGTCCTACGAGATAATTCAAGGTGATTATTTCCCCCACCCACCCCCTCCCCTTCTTTTTGACAGATCAAAAAAAATCAAAAATCACTCTATGGTGAGCCACAGCCTTGTATGCCCACTCGGTGTCAGGGTGGAGGGAAATGTTATGACTTGAGAGGCTTTGCCACCAAGATCTTAAGACTGACAAACATTAAAAACAACAACAATAACAACAAAAATAAACAAATAAACAAACAATAACAACAATCTATCTAATTATCACAGACACTATACAATTACTGAATGAAATATGAAGCCCAATGCCACCAGCTATCAGTCCTTGTGCTATTATATAACACATATTATTCCACTTTTGAGAGAAAAAATTTTTTTGATAAGGAAATGTCACCAAAAAAAGGAAGGTTCCTTTGTACCTTGATGGCCACATGTACAACTACGAAACAAATGTCACATGACATGGGTATTTTTAGGGAATGAATGCATATTATATGCACACATGCAACTAACTAGCAACATTTACCACTTTTTTGTAAGAGGGAAAGGGATGAGACATACTCTCCTCCTTGTGGGAGAACAAAAACACAAGAGGCATTTACTATCAACCATTGTGCCATTTACCAGTACTCACATGTAGGAGGGAGGGGAGACAGACACTCTCCCTTTATGGGAGGACAAAACATAATCTTGTTTGAGGGGAGATAGAAATATTAGTTATGACTGTGAGAGTCAGACTCACCTGAGTGAGGTCCTTTTCTGAGGAGAATCCCAAGCCATATACAGTGCTGGCTCTGTGGTCTGACCACTGTCCAAACTTTGGAGATGTTTTAGTAAAGTTCATGTTGGCAGTGATGGTGCTGTTGACAAGGGCCTGTCAGTGAGAGTGGGAGATGAAGGGGAGCGAGGAAGAGAAGGGGAGAAGGGAGGACACCCAGGGGTAGGAGAGCAGGGGAAGGCGAAGGAGGAGGAAAGAAAGAAAAGAATAAGGGTTGAACATCAAGAAAATAATCATACACAACCAAACAAAAATATATTTAGGACAAGAAAAAGCAAGTTGAAGTGGTTTCAGTGATTTTAGGATCTAGGATTCCATTGCATACATACATACATACATACATACATACATACATACATACATACATACATTACATACATTACGACACAATTTCATACACTCTTGTTGAGTCTGTGCACCATTAACTAGCACCAACTCCATAATATGAAAAATAAACTCTCTCCACTGGAGCATCTTTATTTGAACAGAGTGCACTGCACAGAACACCAACTGTGAGCTACTCAGACTCCACACCTCTGTGGAGAGACACCACTCTCTCTGCCGCTTTTAAAAAGTCCATGCATACCACAGATAGCAGCAATTCAAAAAGGAAAATATTCCATTTCAACAATCCAATCTCATTATATAAGAATAACCAGCCATTGACCACTCCTGGTGTCTAAATTTCCATTACAACAACCCAATCCTAAGAAAATCAATCATCCCAAGAAAATGGAGTTCATGAAATACTTCATGATCAGTTATGCATGACTGATCAGCCAGCCACCAGAAAGTTTAATCAAAGAGATATTTTATATCTGAGGTCATTTAGAGGAATTTGAGTGCAGTAACTCACTCCCTCTACAGAAGACCATGCTGCAGCTGCTACAGATAAATGAATCAATGAGTGTAATGGACTGAAACTTCTTGAATAGAGAATTTCCTCAATGGAAAATCTCTACAAATCATAGGAATTCATTCCAATGAACTGAAATTCTACTGCAAAAAAAAAAAAAAAAAAAAAAAAAAAAAAAGTAGAAGAAGAAAAAACCCATAACTTGAAGAAACCGATTACATTCTTCCTTTCAAACTGACAAGTCCTTGGCTCTTTGTTACGCACAATGAGACTGACATTGACCATTGTGCACTATGTAGAAAGAGTGAGACTGACGTTGGCTATTGTGGAGGAACAAGTCTAGAAATATATTCCAGCAAGCCCACTTCTGTTTACCCACAAGATGACTTGTGCATATGACTACATAACCTAGTGACCACAATCATACCTTGTTGTGCTCAATGGCGATGATACGATAAGTTTTTTTTGCCGGGTCATGGTAGTAGGCCACTTTCACAGGACTGGATGAAGAAGGAATCCATTTCTTCTTGGTCTCCTGGTCAATTTGGAAGACATGAGCCATGATAGAGAATACAGCTCTCTCCCTGAGTGAGAGGGATTTGAGAGGGGTATCAATTTATTATACAGAAAATAGGAAACAAGATTTATAATCTCACCCCATTACACTTTCTTGCTTGTTGGATGGAAACTCTGACAACTCAAAATGCAGATTCTGCACAGATAAAATTCCACAATTTCTGGCTAAAATTAATACTAGCCTAGCTCGAGGCCTAGCTAGATGGTTTCTGTAACTGTGTGTATACGCAGAGCTACCCACGTATTTATGTAGTTACATGCTTACGAGTCAGCTGAATCACTTATAATGCTAAGGTGGCCAACTACCTAGCTAGCTACCTTTTTCGATGTTTTAGCAGGTTGAGCTATTAAATCCACTAGCTGGATTCTGCCAGCAGCACTGCACCAGAATTCGAATTCTCGACTGATGACTTGCAATGGTTTTCAAGGATGATCACTTCAGTTATTAGCTGGGGAAGTCATTGACTTCTTGATTACTGAGCCAAGCAATGCTGCATACCTATCTAGGAAGTTTGAAACAATCACGCCCACCTTCTCGATACGACGGATCGATTAATTAATATTGACACATATGACGTCATGAGTAAAATTTAACCGGTATAAGCGCGCGCGTATTAAGGGATTTGCTACGATGACATGTCGACAGTCAGTGGGCAAACAAGGTTACCAATAACATTGATACATGAGTATTATGAATGGAGAAGTGGCTTCACCCTGTTTATTATTTGGAGTAGAGAATCTCTAGTGCAGCCTGCAAGTCACCACCGGTAGCCACTAATGCATGTAAGCATGCCGTGTCATCAGTTATCCCCATAAAGTGCAGCTGTTCCAACTATATACATCAAAACAAAAATGAGCCAAGGAGTGGCAATATCTATGGCTCACCTGTGCTCGATACCTGCTATGAGAATCTACATTGCCCATACCAGTTCCCTATTAGTATAGGATAGGGTAACAAACTCTCAATCAGATAGCTAATGTCTTACTACTTGACTTGAACCCCTGACGTTGGAGAGTGCCTGTTGGAGAGTGGTTGCACTGATTGGTCCGCGGCTGGTCTCAGGGGCAGCACTGCTTGAGAGTGGCTGGAGAGAGGAATAGGGTGGGGGAGCAGGGTTGGAAGGAAGGGATCCTGGCTGGTCCGAGGACAGACTAGAAGGACCACTATATGAATATAATCAGAATGTGGTTAGACTACAGTGGAACCTCCAATAAAGATACCCTGAAAGAGGATAATCTAAAAGGAACTTTACTTCACCTTCAACAACTCTCTACAGAGGACAAAAGGATGGGTCCCAAAAAAAGGACGATAAACCTCGGGTCCCAAGTTCCATTGTAAGGGCTGGCCAATGGTGAACTGCATTTCACTTACCTGGAGATTTGAGAGAAATCGAGGCTCGCTAGAGGAGAAGTGTGGGAGTGAAGAGGACGAGGGGAAGAGGAAGTGGAACTCATAGCACTGGCCAAGGCCGACCTCAGCTGATCTTGTGTGATCCCTTGTCCGGAAGCACCGCTGCTATAGAGGGAACCATGCTGCTGGGAAGACAGAGGATTGAAGGAGGTCTCTTGCATAGCAGAAGTATTGATGGTGGAGGAGAAGGAAGAAGTGGAGTGAGGGTGGTGGTTCAGCTGCCTCTGCTGTTGCTGATGATGGGCATGGAGAGCTTGCGAGTGTTCAAACATCTACAGGATAGCACAGAATTACAAGTTGGTTGATGAAACTTGTCAATAGAGCTAAGCCACCTACTTCATAATTATTACACTTTGGAACGGTACAAGTGACCTCATTAGAGAGGTCATCTACAATGACCTCAGCACTGTGTGTATGTTATGAGTTATTTATTATTATTATGGCCAACACGTGTCTGTCTTTCAGATACGACAAGGAGGTTTCAATGTGCATAGCAGAATCCTTTCTAGTTTGTGCACTGCTAGACAAACTCGGACCATCCCAGTCAAGACATTTTGCTGACCGGAAGACTCGAACACAACACACAAGATGATGGTTTTAAAAATATGACCACCTTTTATGTGTTCTGAAATTCCCCATAAATTGATTAAGGAATTCTATGTTTGTTAAACCCATCATGCTTGTTCTTAGCCTTGTACGCTTTTTTTGCAGGGCAGCCAAAAACCAAGGGACTGGGTATGAGGCTAGCTTGCTCTCTACGTCACCTGTTCCTGTGCTTGTGTCCTCTGAATCTCCCTCTCCCTCTCGACCTGTGCCATCTCTTCCTCCACATGGTTCTCCAGCAGGTCAATGAGCTGTTCCTCGTCTTCACCTCCCACCACGCCTTCCACGCTACTGCCCAAAAATTGCTGGATGATCTGCTCCATCATTGCCGACACTTCAGGGTTGTCCTGAAAGTATCTGGAAAGGAAGAATGAAGTGCAAATTGTTTGGGGGGGAGGAGGGAGGAGGAGGAGGAGGAGGGGAGGGAGGAGGAGGAGGAGGAAGAGGAGGGAGGAGGAGGAAGGGAGGGAGGAAGAGGAGGAGAAGTCGATCACATTTCAGTTTGCAGGGTATATACTGGATGTCAAGCTGGATCTCCTATTTCTATCTGGGTTGACTCACTCTTGGATATTGTCTGGGTCAGAGAGACTGGCTGATACTCTTGGATCACTCAGAAGCTCTGAGAACAGTAACACATAATCAGTTTAATAGCTAAAGAAGAACTTTACATACGTAGCATTGCATTATTTCCTGTTGATGCTGTACTCTGAAGTATACCCTGGAAGATGACTGGATTGCCCATAATGCGTCCAATCTGAACACAACAACAACAACATTACGAGTGGAGTCTTGGGACAAGGGTGGCAACATACATACCATGGCCAGTACCCTCCTGTTTTTCATTAAACCACCCTTTCCTCCCGATCTGGACCTCCGTTCAACACCTGAAATGCAACTTTATAGCCAGTTAGCAAAAAAGAGACCACAACTTACTCTTCTTGGGTTTAATTAACATTACATGAATGGTGCAACCTGCCACCACATCGTAATCCACAACTTGTTTGCCTGACTTCAGTATTCGTCCATCATACACCAACTCTATAAGCAAAAAGCTCATCATGAAAGTAACATATTATCTTCCCTCTTAGTCTCACTCACTCAGCTCATCCAGCGAGACTCCCATTCTAGTGGAAACAGTTTCTCTAAGTTCTTGAACTGAGAGAACATCTACATTATCAAATGTGAGCTCAGTTCTTTCAGAACTTTTGTATTTCTTCAGAATTAGATGAGGCATTGTCGAATTTGCTGAATCAGCAGTACTTCAAACTTTGAACTCTCGCCTCTGGCGCGGTGCGGCGAGGGGGTGAGGACAAAAGCCAAAAAGCCAAGTGTGTTTCACTGGCTGGGTATGACTTCTGACGATAGCAGTAAAGACACAGGGGAATGTGTGGTATGGTTGGATCTCAACTCGAAAGGATATCCATGGTGGCCTTGTAAGGTCAGCTAGCTACCAATGAAGTAGCTATGCATAAACCTAGTAGTACAACATTATCCATTAACTACATGTAGTGGAGGGGATTTGTACACTAATAGTTTCCTCTTTGTGGCCAGTGTGCAGGATAATTTGCACATTCAGTAATAATTTGTGGTTGGCGACATGCATCCACCTCCACCAAAACATCAAACATCTACCCAAGAATTAATTTCTCTGCAGGTGAATAAAGAGAATAATGCCTATATTTCCTTTTGGGACAACATGAGGTGTGTTCAGCCTTGCTATAGCTCAAGTTATGTATGAGGTAAACTTTTTGCTAGCAGTTATGAGATGAAGAGCATCAAACCTGCCAAGGTGAGGGAGTACAACCATAAAGACTTGAAAACAATGGTGGAGAAAGGAAAAAACAAACTCAGAAATCGTAAGCACCTTAGAAATAGTCATGCAGGAACTAACTGAATTTCAATAGAAATCACCAGTATCACTAGCTAACTTGGAGAATTCTATCTCTATTAAGGCCATTAGTTCCTAGTCTGGTCATAGTAGGCAGTATTACATGATGCTGTGCATGTGGATGAATTTTTTTCTATTTGTAGGACGTTCATATTTGGAGGGATACTGTGAAGCCATTGCTGAAGCTGTGGAATTCATCCAAAGTAACATTGATGAAAGCTTCCAAGATCCATCAGTTCCCATCACACCTATCCACAACTGGGATCGCAGCATCTTCACACACGGATCCGATTCCAGTCAGAGTGAATCTTATTATGTTTCAGATGATCCCTTCTCAACAGATAACTCCTCTTCAGCCACACCCACCAGGAGACAAGGGGATAGAAAGAGAAAACGGAGGGGAAAAAGAACTGGAGTCAGTGAGAGAAAACGAAGAAAAAATTCTCCCATAAAGGAGGAAGATGAAGTGATGCTCTCTGTAGATCCGTTAGTAGTGCCCATTCCTACAATGTATCAGTCAAGAACAATTGGAATTGAAAAGCATAAAAACAGTGGAGAGATAGTGGATGATCTCCATGATAATAATAATTCAGTTACTGCTCAGCTGACCAATCAAAAGACTTGTCCTGATGACGACGACGACAATAAGAATAAGAACGGATTGAGCTCTTCCTTGCTTCCAAGTTGTACGACCCAATCAATTGTTCCTGTCTCCACTACTCCTCCTCCTCCTCCTGTGTGTGACACACCCCCTCCACATTCTCATTCCTCTCTCTATGACATCCCCCCTTCTCCTTCCACACCCACTTTTACAACTAAGAACTCTGAGACTGCTGAGTCGGTAGATCATGCCGAAGCTGGTATAAATGACAATGATTACCATGGTAATAGCAGGAGAAGTGGTTTGAGTGACTCTGATGATGACGGTGATCAGCGGCTAGATTCTGAGGACTCTTCCTCTTCTGAGGATGAAAGTGAATTGCCTTCGCTCAATCTCAGTGCAACAAAGGATGTAGAGACACTCAGAAGTAAGGAGGACTCGATGTGAAAACACATCTCTCCATATTTGGTGTCCTTGTGCCCCCCCCCCCCCCCCCCCCAAACCCTAATGTTATATGGCTAATATTTTTACAGTTCGTGAATTGAAGCCGAGTGACGTGATATGGGTAAAATACACAAATTATCCTTTCTGGCCAGCACTGGTAAGCAATTCTTGTCCCACCTCCCTCCCTCCCTCTTCCTCCTCCTTTATGAATTATCTTGATCTTCAGGTCATAAAAGTCAAGGTCCCCAAAAAGAAACCCTACAAATCCACTACTAACGTAATATTCTTCGGCTACAATGACGTGCAGTAAGCAATGAAGCAATGAAGTCATTATCTAATCAACTGTTATTGTTTTTCTCTCTTAATTTAAGATATAAAGTTTCTAACTACAAAAACATTTCTCGTTTTTGGACTAAACACGAGGACTATTCTGTATGTCAAGCAGTAGCAACCTAAATTTTATTTATTTATTTATCATTATATTTATAGAAAGCTGGACTGAATTGCAAGCAGGCAGCGGAATTTAAGCAGGCATTGAAAGAGGCTACTGATTTCATCAGAGATCGAGCAGATGGAAAGTTCCCAACAGCTGATGATCCCAAACTGCTTTTCAAGGAAGTCATGGCACAAAGACCAAAGGACTATGTATGTGGGTTAACTTAATGTGTGTAGACCTTTGTCCTTTGTAGAGAGGTTGTCCTCTTTTGGATCTGCAAATCTTTCTGGAACAAACATTGGGACTGACTGTGGTGTGGGCACCACAACTAATGATAGCCAGTTGATTTGCACCTTGGCCCAGTGGACGCGGTTTGTAGTGAAGTTTCACTGTAATGAAGATGGCTGGGATCTCCCCCCTAATATAATAGAACATTTAAAATGTGACTTGTGACTTGCAGAATCCTTGCAAGATTTTGCCCAGAGCCAAGCATCGGTTGTTAGAAGAAGAGGGCAACCATTTGTCTGTGGATGCTGCTGGACAAAATGTCTCGCCAAACAACAGCACCAGCAGCAGTGAGAGTGAGAATGAAAAGGATGAAGAGAGCCAAGATGAAGAAGAGTAAGTCTTCTAGACTAGTTAGAATGGTCTAAATTACCACTAGCATCTGGGGAACTCACACATAAATGCTCAATTATTTTGGTATTGTCTGTTTTTCCCCTCTTAGTCCAATTTATACCTATGATCGTGTTATGAAAGAAGTAAAAGAGCTGGAGGTAAAGTTTGCAACTATAAGTCCATCACTACTAGGCAGCTTGGTGATACATGCACCTCATACAGCCAACACTGATAGGCATAATGAGAGGAGCCATACCCTCTGAACATCACAGAGTCTATGAAGGCGGATCCAACACAGAAAAGAGTAAGCTCAGAGTGGGAGCAATCCGTGGTCCCCTCAAAAAGAGATGGAAAGATTACAAGGTGGTGAAGCTCATCCAAGAAGTCCTACTCCCCATTGCTAGAGAGGAGAAGAAGACTCTAGGATATGTTCAAGATGTTTTGCTGCCTGAAGTGAGTGAGGATTTAGAGTGGAACCTCTGGATAAGGACATTCAAAAGTCTTAACGTACCACTCCATCAGTGAGGATTATACAGTATAGGCCATTTACCAGGTATAAAGGTCAAATGTCTGTGCTTTGGTCTGACATAACATCCCATTGCACTTAGGAATGTGAAGGCCATATCATAATATGGCCAATCAACTCTTCCCATGGTCTGACATTTTGTCAGATCATTTATAATCCTCACTGCTCCATACAAAATAACTTCCAAAGAGGACAACTTCTCTTTATATAAAAGGATACAAGACAGGGCAGGATCCCCAGTGTGTCTCATTTGGAGGTTCCACTGTATTACTGTTACAATATAATGGGGATTATTTTATAATGTCAACTTATTCAAGGCAATGGTCAGGGTCAAAGAAAAAGTGGAGAACATATCTTTTGAACAAGCACTAGAAGAGTTTGAAAATTGAAGCGTTATTATTTTGAAGCAGCACTGTGAAAAAAATTTTTATAACTAAATGGCTGCACTATTGAAAACTGTAGGATAGTCCAATTTTTACCCAGAATCTGTACAGTTTAAATATTAACTTTATGATAATTTTTATTATGGGGGAAAAAAATCAAACACAAAACAACCGAAAATCATAAAATAAAAGAATTGCAACTATTCACAGATCTAATAAATTACAAACCTATTTTGATAAGCATAAGGGCCAAAAGAGAAAGAAGGTGCCTGCCATGTCTGTGCCCAACTAAGTTGAGATGGCACTTTTAATTGCCTTCAACAACATACTGTTTATGACCATCTTTTCAGAGTTGACAGTGACTGTTGACCCCAGTTGAATGGTGACGAGAACTGGAAGTCCGGAAGCAAAAGTAACTCCTGCAAATCTCACAATGTTTAGGTCAGATGTCGACACCTGGAAAAAAATATATATCAAAAATCCCTTGTACCATGATATAACATCACATGACAGTCAGGTGACACACCTGTGCTAGGTTGGCTGTCTCAGCAACTGCTGTTTTAACAGCAGCTGCATCGCTAGTTGAGTCTGTTAGTTTTCCTGAAGTTTCATGCATGCCTTTCAGTTTATCTGCATGAGGGACAATTGATGACAAAAAACAAAGAAAGACAAGTGGAAGGACTTACCTTGTAAGGTTTGGAAAGCCTGTTCTGAGATGAGGATTGGTCTGAGAAGTTCTCCTACCACTGGCTCTACCTGCACTGCATACTTCTTCCCTGGAGACACACTACACACACACACGTGACATCATGTATTAGTTTATCCCTCCAACTCTCCTCACCATATATCGAACTTTGCTGGTTGCTGTGTGTCGTTGAAGTCGATGCCAATGGTGAGATTTGCAGATGCCCCAGCAGCCAATCCTGCCACGCCCCCAGTATCCCGCAGGGTCATCCCAGACTGGAGGCGAGTGTCTCCTATGCTCACCGCCCCCAATGGCGTCTCCAGTGTGTTTTGCAGTGTCAGCACCACCCCAACCATTTTGGATGATGAGATGTGTGGACGACGGGTAAAATGATACTGAATCTGAAGCCCTTCCCCCTTCATGCGATTTAAGAGTTCAAAGGTCTTCTGGGGATTGCAAGATGGTTCAACAACCTGGAAGGTTTATTGTTCATCATGATTGATCAACATCTTCACTAGGACATCAATTTACCTGAAAAGATGCACTTTTCTTGTCTCCCAAAGAAAGTCCCTCCAGTCCTGCACTAACAGGGGTCAAAAGGTCACTAGTTCCCATGGCTACTGATGGAGAAGAAGTTGGGGCTGCCCCTAGAGTAATATCATGGTAAATGACTGAACAATTATAAAGAATAAATTTACTCACAGTCATCAAGGTCAAGGAGAGAAGAGTCCTTTTTCTCGACACTCAAATCGTCTTCCTTCTTCTTGGGTTTAGCCTTGGCACTCCTTGTGGCTGTTGGCACTTGGGGCTTGGCCTTGATGGGTGTGTCCTCTTCAGAGCTTGTCTCTTCACTAGTGGACTCTTCCTCACTCTCTTCCTCAGATAAACTTTCTTCAGAATCCGAATACTAACAAGAAGTTATATAATATCACTGGATTACGGAGTAAAGGAACTCTACCTTCTTCTTCTGAGTCACTCCAAATCTTTTCTGGAGGTTCTGTAGAGTGTCTCCCTCATCACTACTTGTATCCTCAGACTCACTCTCCTCTTCCTCCTCACTTCCAGACTCACTCCCAGACCCTGAACCTGTTACAACAAGTCAAATCCACCAATCAAATCTCTCTCTCTCTCTCTCTCTCTCTCTCTCTCTCTCTCTCTCTCTCTCTCTCTCTCTCTCTTCTGCCCTTTCTCTCTCTCTCCCTCTCACCTGCTTCACTATCCTCCTCTGAGTCTTCACTACCAGATTCATCAGTACCAGATATGGAAGAGTAAAAATCACTTCCTTCTGAACTGTCTTCCTCTGAATCGTCATCATAGAATCCCTTCTCCTTCTTCTTCTTCTTCAAAGAGGCAGAGCCTGACAGCCCCCAGGTATCATCCTCCACGTCCCGCACGGATGGGTCTGGTGCCTCCTTTGGGAACTCCGGGAGAGCGTTGTACCCTGCAGCCTCTGAGTTGATGGCATGAGTGAGAGAGCCAAGCTGCCATTGGTTGCGTCCTTTGTACAGTGACTCCAAGACAGGGGCTGGTTTGGAGGCAAGAAGAATCTTCTTGGCATATTTGGAGAGGGCTGTTTCCTGAAATCAAGTGTGAGGTTGCATTTTCATAGTTTGTGGTTTTACCAAAATGGCAACTAAATTGGCAACTAAATTCCCCATAAGAAGACCATCCTATATGCTCACCTCACTGGGGAGGACTAGCTGTCGTAGGAAACGGGCACGATCCCGGATGTCGTAGTTCAAGTCGTATTTGGCAAGATTGAGGACATACTGACAGAGGAGCTTGGAGTACTTTGCATTTGCTATGCACAGCTTGGCTGCAAGGTTCACTGTCTGCAATTTCACTATGTCCTCCTGCATATAAAGTAGATGAATACTAACCTCAAGAAAACAACAACAACAACAACAATGGAAGCAAATAAACATGCTCAAACTAGCAGTTCTTGCCTCATTGGTAAAGGATTTGGCGGCTTTTCTCAAGACATCAGGAGCTATTTTGGAAACCAGAGAACAGTATTCGCCTACCAACCACAAAATGCTGGCCTTAGCCATAGGCACCTGCATGGCATGGGTGACAAGAGAGAGGTTAAAAATGATCAAGATGAAAGACGGCATTCACTTACAGTGACAGTATCTGTCAACTTTGCCACTTGAATGATCAGGTCTTTGTTCTCCTTAGGCTGAGGACAAACAAGAAAATTCAAGGGACGGGGGGAGAGAGACAAATATACACTCACATGGAGCTGTAGAAGCTTCTTTATGACCACGACACTCTCTGCCACCACACTCTCTATATACAATATTAAGTTAGCAACAAGAGTGGTTTACATCAATTTCAAACTCACCGTTCTTGTGGTTCAGTAGACTCATTAGTCCATGAAGACAAGTCTCTGTAACCTCGGAGATACTGCACGCTACTCTGCCAATGGCCTGGATGGTGGCAGCTGCAAAGGCCTTGTCAGAACTGGCAATATAAGTCTACAAGAAAGCAAGAACTCAATGAAAGAGGAGAGAAGCAAACAGGTATTTTCTGTGAAGGGTCATGTGGTGGCTTACCCTAAACTCCCGTAGTATTGTATGAATACTAGTCTCCCCCGCCACATTCGCTATAATGTCAAGCTGTAAGGGACAGAACTGATAGCATTGCAGTATATCATAATAAAGACAGTATACCTTAAGAAGCTTGATGTTGGTGGGGTCACTGGAGTGCACAAAGAAGCTCTTCAGATATGGTTCAAACATGCTCTACAACAAGAAGAAAACAGAGTGATTCTTAATTAAGGCATGGTGATTACTCTTGGACAAAATAAGGTGCTTGTGACAAGATGATTTTCCATGTTGGATGGACTAGGTGCTGATGACAGCTACAGCTGGACCACATTAATTTTAATATTACAGCCTTTGTTACACTGTCACCGATAAGGAATGTAGCTTTATATAAAACCACCACTTCCACTAATATTGAATTGATTGGCTTGGTAATAACAAAATGACCAACTCACAGGGTGGTCAGCAGACATGGTGGCCACATTGCTCAGGACAATGTTCTGTACTTCGCTGTGTGACTTGAGCAGTCGAATGAGTGGCTTGGATATGATACTCATCTCACTTCGAGGGGCAATGTGGTGATAGAGCTGTGCCACTGCCATGACAACCTGGTACAACACATTACTGTCACATGATCTTTTTTTTTTTTAAGTTACATGTCAGAGACACTTACAGCTGCATTTCGGCTTTGGAGTAGAGGTTTTGAATTTCGGAGCAAGAGGCGATGGTCAGAATCCATTACATACGGTTTCTTCTTGGGAGCCTTTTTCTTCTTCTTCTTCTTTTCTTCTCCTTCCTCCTCATCGTCATCATCTTCATCACTATCCTCCTCATCCTCACTCTCTTCATCCGAATAAAAGGCAGCCTCATTAATTTCCTACATTATATCAAGTTGTGTGTTTGAGTGAAATAGGCTGGCAGTAACTGACTCAATTTCAAAAAGAGACGATTTTTCAGACTCAAAAAGTGGGCCTTGAGTAGAATACCATCTACTCTGTATGCATATGGGTGGCTTTATGTCACCAACTGAGTTATACAGTTCAAATTTCATACATAAAAGAATGGTAGGGCTAAGACACACTAGGGCTAAGACATACTAGGGCTAGGACATACTAGGGCTAGGACATACTAGACATAGTAGGGCTAGGGCTAGGACATACTAGACATACTAGGACATACTAGACATACTAGGACATACTAGGGCTAGGACATGACATACTAGGGCTAAGACATACTAAGGCTAAGACATAGGACTACTGGAATGTGATCACACTTATTTCTTCTCCCCTCCTCTTTACCTCCAGATTGGGATTAAGGAACTGAGTGCGGGCGTATCTGGTGAGCATATTGATGATCATGACCTGCCCCCACTCGTCCACATCCACCAACAGATTGCACAGTTTTCGGTAGTTCTTGTGGATCAGGTCGATTCGTTCTGGACACACAGTCTCAAATGCCATAACAACACTACCTGCCACCAGCTGGACAAAGGTAAATTAAAATTGAGATAGGAAAAGAGAGTTGCAGTTGTTTTTTTCTTATTTACCGTAGTTTGGTCTTTGAGGAGCTTTTCAATCACCTCCACAAGCTGTTCCTTTTGCTCAGGATCAAGACTACATAAGAAAATATTACCAGGAGCCACCAAATATCATCTACTTACCTATAGAGCTTGGGGATGGCATTGGCAGCTGTCTTCCGAACATAGGGAGACATATCTGTAACCGACTGTGTGTTTGGGATAATAATACAGTCATAGTTAATCAAAATTAATAACAGTGCACACTAGCTGTGCTCTAATTAGAATACCTCCTTGATGGAGAGCATCATGATGGGAGCAATGATGGGGACACGGATACTGGAGAGAACACGAAGGGCAGACCCTCGGATCAACTGGTTAGGGTCCTTAAGTGCCTTCTGGAAGGTCGAGATTGAAAGAAGGGCAAGATCCTGCTGTTCCTCCGCATAGCGAACGAGGTACACATATACCAGCTTTTTAATCTGATCAATAGAAAAGAAAGTCACACATGTGCTAAAGAAGACACTTGACCACATCTATGAAAGCACTACATAGTAAAGTCACATGACCATATGCATATAACACATGTGCTGGAGAAAATGGTGGCTACTCACACACTGGTCTTGAGTGTTTGATATCTGATAAGCATGTTTGTCATACACTAAATATGTCTTTTTTTCCTTTTTTTTTGAACACTAACACCCAATACTTTCTTCTCCCCCTCTTGTCCCCAACATACTTCAGAGTTCTTTGATACCACATTCTTCACCACAGCTGGAAATAAATCAGAGCAATTTTTCCCTTTAGCCACCATCTGAGTGAAACAGAAAATTGATCATCACTACAGTTCGAAAAGAAAACCAAATAAAAAAACAGGAAATAGTGTTGCTGCCCAATTTTATTATAAAGTACACTTACTCCAATGATCATTTTCATTGCATCAAGTTTCTGGCTATCCTTGTTGCTGTCCAGCATTGTTTTGAGGTCTTCGTGTCTGTGGGAAACATTAGTTACTGGCTAGCCCTAACAGATAACTAGCTACAGTTATTTGTTACAGAGAAGCTGCAGGATGTTTTATCTGTGGACACTTAAAAATCCCAGGAAAAATACAGGACGATAGCTGCTGCCCAGAAACAATCTGAGAGTAGTGTTTGCCTAACCCTAACCCAAAGCACAGGAGAGAGCATACCAGCCTACACTAGCTATGGAATTTGGGTTTTTTAAAATACTTTTTGAAGTCAACTCCAAAGAGAGGTTGGCTTGAAATACCCCCTCCTCCTCCTCCACCACCATTTCTCTCTGGGTCGTGATTGGGAGTCACATCACTGCCAAAACTGGTGCTCGTGTCCGTTAAAATGCTTGGGGCATTATAACCTCCACCTGCTGCCATTTCTCTTCCACTACTAGCCTTTTCTAGGATGCAGAAAGATCACAGTCACGTGAAAAAGTTTACGTACACGTACACGCCCCCTTTCCTGTAAGTATAGGAAATGGTCATCAATTTAAGAAATGCTCGCTGCAGCGCTACAGTACGTACGTACGTACAGTGCAGTGCCTGCAGTACTGGCATGCAGCAATACAATAAAAGTTAGTCAATCCTGAGAGGCAAGTGAGTCTCACACCATTAATCTCAGCAGGATTATTCCTTCTTTTTCAGTGGTTTTGCCTTGCAGTTTGGTTCATGCACTCTATGTCTATCAAGAACGAATGTCCTCCCACATGTTTTGCAAGGGATCAAGTTTTGCTGAAAGTTTGAGTAAGACTGGTCGAATACTTCCTCCACATTATTATAAGCACCACTACTTCCAGGAAAATTTTTCCCATCCTGACTTGATATCACTTGAGCTACACCACTGTTTTGTCGTTTAACTGGCAATGGGTGTCTCTCGCGAGGAGGCAACTTATCATTTTCAATAATCCATTTCTTTAGGCATTGTGGTTCGTGAATTGCAATTGATTGTGAGCCATATTCCCTCCCACAAATATAACATATCACTGTGGGGGGTCTCCGATTAACTGGGGGTCGGTTTAGTTCCTTTAATTTCTTCTTTTCTAGATTGAATTTTTTCCGGCACTGTGGTTCATGAATTCTAATCGATTGTGATCCATACTCCCTGCCACAGATTTCACATGTCACTGTGGCCTTTTGAGGAGTTTCAGCCTTCAATTTTTTCCCACCTTCCACTCTGAGGGGGGTGTGACTTTTGGACGGGAAATCTACCTTCCCCGTTTTGACTTGCTGTGAGGGACTCTTGCAGGAACGCATGTGAACAGCAAGACGGTCAAAAGTCACAGACATACCACAATTTTCACACTGCTTGAAGCTGGATTTGCCATAAGTTTTGTTTTTGTTATCTATTCCCTTATTTTTGACAGTGCAATGGGAGGGGGATTCACTTCCTGGTTGATTTTCTTCCACATTAGAATGAACATAAACCGTCTCGCACTGACCTGGACCGATTGTAACTATTCTGGCTATTACTCTACTTCTTGATTCACTTTTGGGTATCACATCTGATGCTGAAGTAGACTCTTTTTGTCTACGTTGATGCAAACATAATTTTCTATGATTGGTTATGAATCGTTTGTTAAAATACAAGCCACACTGCTCACACAAACCATCAGCTTGTTCTTTCCTCTCGCTGCTTCGAATTGATTCCTCTCCCACAGTTATGGTTTTAATTCCATCACTTCCTGCACTGCTTGTTGAAATTGAAGTGGAGGCAGTTTCATATTTTCTACCACCTTTGTCCATTTTGTTGCTTATTTTGTTCAAAAGAAGTCCCTCTTGACAGTACTTTTCATGATCAAATTCTCTACCACAGATGTGGCAGGCTTTATGCAACAGTCTCCTGTCGTCTTTTGGTTTGAAAATCCCTCTAGCTAACCTGTGTTGTTGCTGGAGGGAAGGGTGGAAGATCACCCGGGGGTTTTTCAAGGTGACAGTTTTTGGTCTCGGCAGATCAATAGAGGGAAGGGTGATGTGAAACTCTTTACGCAAATTAGCAGGTTTTTGATTAGTCTGGAAAACTCTTTCTCCCTCTGGCGTCCTTAAAGAAGACTGCCTATCCCATAAAGGAGTATCAGTCATTCTTTTCTTTCTTTTGGAGTTTACAGATGGACGCCATCGCCACGTTATTTTCTAGGTATCCTTAGCAACACGTTTCTAATTAGCCCCACCCACACAATAGTTAAGAAAACTAAAAACAAAAATTAAATTTTAGCTAGCTTTATGGATCTCATCCAGCCATTTTGCAGCTCTTTGTGAAATGTTTAATTTAGGGTAAATAGGTTCAAGGCCTTCTTCTCCATTCAGTGAGAGGCCACTCAATCCAAGGTATGTGTGTAGAGGATCTAACAAAAAAATTGTTTTCATTAATCTTCATATTTATGACAGTGCTATATACCTGGATGGTGGTCAACCCACTTAGAAAAGCCACCATAATTTCCCTGAGTTGATATTATATATCTTCGATTCCACTCCTTATTCACAAACTGAGATGCTCCAAGAAGCTGCGGTAGCATAATACAGAGTAGGTAAAGGGTCAACAAAACGATGACTACATGGTATGGACCTTGAGAGAAGCACCTATCCAAAATGAGTAGCAGGTGTCAGTGGGTTTGTTAGGTCTCCCTTGGAAACCAGTCTGCTGACGAAGCAGACACCATTTCTTCAATTCTTCTAAATCAGTGGAGGAGAATGCTGTGTCCAACTTGCCCATCAGGCTCAGAGCTGCCACTCCACAATATGTTGACCCACCTAGAGGTAAAATACTTGGATTATTATTATGCTATCGAATGGACTCTGTTTACCAGATGATTCCAGAAAGGTAGCCTGTCCAATCCCACCATCAAAACCCTGCAAATAATATAATACACCATCAAACTTTATCGTTGTCATTGTTATCAAAATTTCTCTTGGTAGCTTGGTAGTGTATAAAGGTCATACTTGGCTAGATTTAATGAAGGCCACCATCTTGTCAATGTCCACAGTGCTCCAGTCATTCAGCATGTAACAGACACATGCCGCACAGTACACAAATCGCATGTCATTCTCACTCCCCTCGGCAATGGAGCAAAAGCTCCCACTGGGCAGCTGCATCTTTCTCAGACCAGCCAGTATGGCAGGCTTGTTGACTCGGGACAAGTCGTCGCCTAAGATCAGGAGACATGCCAGGGCTGTATAGTTCATAGCAATATGGCCAGTGTCATATGGCACTTGAGTAGGGGGAGTGGTTGCCTGCAAGAAAGGAAAGAAAGAAGAAAGGAGAAAGAAAGGAGAAAGAAAGAAAGAAAGAAAGAAAGAAAGAAAGAAGCTTCTGAAGAGGATACAAATGAAAGAGGAGAGATTTAACGTAGGACCTACTTTGTTGTCAAAGTCAGGGAGGGTTGAGGATGCAGATACCAAGTGACAGTTTGTATAATATAAGGTTATCATTTCCACTTTACTCACCTCAAAGGGGACACCAATAAAACTTGATCCTCTAAAACCACAGTTAACTGTTTCTCCATCCTCTCCAGGAAGTATCTGCTGAGCATAGATCCATTCTATAATCTCTTGCTTTTCCTTGGGAGAGATCGAGTCTATGGCTCCCAAAACATCCAGTCCATTGATTGCAAAGAAGGCTAAGGTCATCCTGAAAGTGGATAGGAATAGTCTTAAATCCAAGCTAGCACTAGCCAAGAGGTGGCAGCTCAGGTCCAAAATATTGACAGTTTGAAAATGCATCATTGGATCATTATGACTACATTCAGTCTATACAGCTAGCTATGGCTTAGGGCCTAGGTTCATACTCACCTGTTAGTATCAAGACTGGACATTGAACCTGGAAGAACCCCTAAGACTCTCTTGAAGTACTGAATATGTCGTTTGACCAGTAGTGGATGCCTTTGATGTTTTTCCTCCCCATTACTGTCGACGTCATATTCTTCGCCATTAGGAGTAACAGTGCCAACACTTTCCACCTTTTCACTAGTCACCTTTTCGGACATTTCTAAATATTACCCACCAATAACTTTAGTGGTGTGCTCCATATAAGAATACTAGAGTGCGATCTTGTGGTGTGGGACCTTTCATTTCAGTAATGTTGGATATAAGTGAAGAGATTTTGCATACTGAGTTCAGCCATGTTAGAGGTATATAGCTAACAAATGTGTGTATACTGATTCATGCATTAATATGCATGTAGGAGTGACTTATCTGGACCATGCAGGGGCTGCTCTGTATTCCTCCAAACAATTGCAAGACCACATGGAAGACCTGACCTCCAACCTCTATTCCAACCCTCACAGTGGCAGTCCAAGCAGTCATCGGACAACATCCTCAATAGATGCCACCAGAGAGCTGGTCCTCAAACACTTCAACACTGATTCCAATCACTTTGATGTGGTATTCACATCCAGCTGCACTGCAGCACTTAGTTTGCTAAGCAGAGCATTTCCATGGCAAGGGGTAACCTTGGATGAGACCAAGAAAATGAGCCTATTTTATTATCTCGATGATAACCACACTTCAGTGGTTGGGATGAGGGAAGTGGCTGGTCGTAATGGAGCTAAAACTCTGTGTGTGTCTTCTAGTGACCTCAAAATCAACACTAATGAGCCCCACCCACCTGGAGGAGAAATGAATGGAAAACTATCTGTGCCACGCCCACCCGAGCCACACCCACCTTTTTCAAGTGGACCCTATCACCTGTTTGCTTATCCTGCCCAATCCAACTTCTCCGGTCATAAGTACCCACTAACATGGTGCAGGGATATTCCAAGCAGGCAATTGTTCCTCCCAGGTTGTGAGTCATACAGTGGAGAATGGACAGTACTTCTAGATGCAGCATCTCACGTATCTACGAGTCCTCTAGACCTCACCTCTCACCGGCCTCATTTTCTCACTCTATCATTCTACAAGATGTTTGGGTTCCCCACTGGCCTGGGGGCTCTGCTGGTAAGGAAGGATTGTGGAAATCTTCTAAACAAGCTGTACTATGGAGGAGGCACTGTGAAAGCCACTGATAGTTGGACATTCTTTCATGTTTTAAAAGACCAGCTCCAGGACAGGTAAGGGGTAAGTGAGCTGTGTATGTGGAGTTGATTATCTGTACTTGATAACTCTTAAGGGCAAGGGGTGTATCTTTTACTCTCCACTAGATTGGAGGATGGAACATTGCCGTTTCTGGAGATACTGGCACTGAGACACGGTTTTGCTACTTTATCAAGGCTTAGAACATCCATGACAGTGGTCCAGCAACATACATTTTCTTTGGCTAGGTAACACAGTGTCATGGAGAATGATTCACATGATGAGATTTTTTTTTTTAACGGTAGAAAACTCTACATTTCTATGTCTGAACTCAAACATAGTAACGGGAACAAGGTCTGTCTTCTTTACTGTGATACGGACTTTGAAGGTGAAGAAAAGCAAGGCCCTATAATTAACTTCAATCTGCTCCGATCAGACGGACAAGTGGTAGGCTACAGTCAAGTGGACAAGCTTGCATCTGTATTTGACATTCACCTGAGGACTGGTTGCTTTTGTAACACTGGCGCATGCATGCGGATGCTTGGTATCAATTCCGAGAGATTAAAACGTCATTTGGACGTGAGTTAGTGTAACTCAGTGTTAACAGGAATCATGATCTGCTTTCATAGCAAGGCCATGTCTGTGGAGATCAGCTGGACATTATTGATGGTAATCCCACAGGCTCTATCAGAATATCCTTTGGATATACATCCACTGAAAGAGATATCGTGAGGTTTCTTGATTTCATCGAGGAGTGTTTTATCGACAAGAACAGCAGCCCACTACTATCAGAGGTACATATACATTGCATTGATCAACTCTTTATGAGGCTTGGTCCATTTAATTAAGAAAGGCCTAGAAACATTTCAAGCATTGATAAAAACTTATTAGGATTCCCGCCATTTCCGCCAAGAGTGATAATATATATATTACCATTGATTTTTGATCTGGTAATTGTATCTCCTACTCAGATTCTAGACACCATATAAAACTAATTTAATTTGTGGGTATTTTTTTGTGGACAATTATATCATCACAGTGGAATGTGAAATAGTTTCAGTATAAGGTTTTTGACAACCCTTAAGTGAGTATGGTTAAGTGTTGATGAAATGAGGTCCTTTCTGAACACAGACAGGACCAAGCGAGTTACAGTTGACCTGACATTCTTTCTAGCCATTGTAGTACCAACAGGAAATGGGCCGGCCTAACTTCTCTTGTGCCAGATTGTTGTGATTGTTAATTCCCTGACAGCTGCTCATACTGATAGACTAATTGTCTTAAATTTGTAGTCCAACAAGATACAGACTTCAGTTTCTGTGGCAACAGGATTGGATGATGATGAAGGTGTGCATTCTGAGGTAGTAGACGGTACTTCCTTCTTCCATCCTTCGACAACCATCATCAGCTGTGGTGATCTCCTTCACACAACTTCAAATCTCTCGGGTAAGTCCTTCCCCCACCTCCCTTCCCACAGTTATAGCAACAATTTCCTTTTTGATCAGACTATATAATAATTGGCATTCTTGTGCAAACAATGACCCTTAATTATTACGCTGTGAAACTATCTTGTAGGGACCTCGTAGCCTTGCACCGTCTGGCTGTCACCTGATGTGTGACAAATATGTACAGCCATGCATAGTTACGATCTAATTAAAGTGCATGCTGAAGATTTCCCTTTGGGGTTGTGATGACAGGAAATGGTTTTGAAGCCTTTCCTTTTACTGATAGATTATCATAACACACCATACTTTATTGGGCAGTGGCTTCTTCCTAATTGCCATCTGTGGTTCTCTTGCAAATTTCACCCTTTACTCCAGCTCGCCCAGCATATGCCTCCTATCACTTCAGTCCACATGTCCACTTCATTGCACTCAGCAATGGCAAACCACCACTGCATGAAACCAACTGTTACATATCATTTTACATTCTCACCTACAATCTGACTCGCATTCCCTTTACCTTCTTCAGAATCCTCACCCTCTACACTCCACTCTATCACACTCTACCCCATTAAGAGCTGTGCTGGGTTCAAAGTCAAGCGGTGGCCGGTGGGAGAGAAAGGGTTATTGCTGGACCGAGAGTGGATGGTTGTTGGGGAGAGTGGCTCTCTCCTCTCACAGAAACAAGAACCACGCCTTTGTCTCGTCCAGCCCTCCATCAATCTCAAAAGGCAAACCATGACACTCTCTACAAAAGGTGTGGGGAATCAGTTATGTACAGTTATATGGAAGAGCTCCAAATTGATTTTCTTGTTAGACTACAAAGTAGCACGCAATATTCGTGCTGTAGTAACAATAATAACACTTACTAGGTGGCCCTGATTCAGTGAGAGTGACATAATAGTTCATCCTACTTCCTGTTTTTGCCATGCAATCAGAACTTGACTTGAATATTAGATAGTTAATTATATGCTGGAGTTATGACCACAGATCCCCAACAAAAGCACAAATTGCATAGGACACCCCCTCACTCTTATTTAGTTTCTACTCCACTTTATAGAATTATCCACTTCAGGGCCACCCTTCATTGTTGTTCATGGCAACACCACAATCACTATACACAAAAACACTGCACTGAAAAATAACAATTATGCAATATTTATCTTCAGTACGTATGGCGTACCACTTCTTCATTGGTTTTGGCAATGTTACCATAACAATCACTCCAATATCACTCTGTTATCATTTCAGGGCACCCTTCAGTGTATTTGGAAATTGGAAGTGTTTTTGGTGCTTACCGACAACATCCTTTGGCTAACAACCACCAAACACTCTTGACAAGAGTTTGTAGGGACCGGTAAGTTGGTGGAACTTCCCAATAACGGACACGCTTGGGACCCAGCCTTTTGTCCTTTGTAGAGAAGTTGTCCTCTTTTGGAGGTTATTTTGTATAATATAAAGGCATTTTTAGATTGTCCTTTGTTGAAATGGTTGTCCTTTTTCCTTTATTGGAGATTCCACTGTATACCTAAGAGTAGACCACCCACTTTGAGAGTCCATTGTGTGACTTAGTGTATTGATAGGGTTGTGACTTAACGTGTTAACAGGGTTGAGGGCATTGATTGTGGTGATGGCGTGGCTGAGTGGCTGACTCATGTTCTAGGAAGAAAGAGTCGTCTGGTTCAACAGAACCCTCTCTATGACAGGAAGTCCAAGGGTGATCTCCATGGGACTATTCCTGGTGAAAATCTCCCTCCTCTGCTCTCGCTGGCCAATGAGGCACAGTATCTTCTCCTATCTTTAAGTAGTTTGGGAGCACTCTTGAAAGTGCTGCAGCAGAACCACCAAGAGTGGGTGGAGCTAGGGGTGAGTGATCTTGCTACTCGCTTCCGGGCTAATTTCGTGGTGGAGAGACAAGGAATGGAGCCATATGAAGAGGAGCTGTGGGAGAAAGTGAGAGTGGGCCACCATGTATTCCAGGTTAGGCCAAAGAAACCACTTATTTTGTGATGTCATAATTATTGAATCAAAGATGTTGTAATTGTATTTAAGTACATTGTAATCACTGGTGACTCCTGTCTTCTGATCAGGTGATTGGGAAATGCAGACGATGTCAAATGGTGTGTGTGAACCCCAACACAGGTGGGAAAACTCCTGAACCGTTCAAGACACTCTTAACCCTTCGAGGAAATAAAGTATGACATTTTATTTAATTGTGTAAATTGTATTATATACAGTCCAATAACGAAAGAGGACAAACCTCTCGACAAAGGACAATCTAAAATACACACTCTATGCATATGGGACAAAAGGCTGGGTCCATTACTCAGAGAGGTTCCACTAAAAGCCATTTCTCTGGTGAAACTGTCCTTGTGACGTTCTATAATGGTTGGACTACTAGAAATTGATTCCACATGTCACATGTTGCACCTTATAGAGTAGTGATGAATTTTGTAACGAGTTTCACGACTCATAATTATCATAACCATCATATAATTATACAGGCTTCTTTTGGGATCTATTTATGCCAGCAAAGAACTGAAGATCACTTAACTACCTAACTCTAATGGTTTATGTATATACCATGTCAGTCGATGCCATGCACAACACATGAATATTTATATCATTCACATGACCAGTACTGGATTAAATAGAAATTAAAAATTGGAACATACTCTTAATCCTGTTCCAACAGAAGCTACAGTACAGTTCTTAAAATTGTAAAAGGTTACGATAAAAAAAACGTGTTACAAAAAAAAAAAAGACATACGATAAAGAATAAGAGCAAGAGAGTAGATGTCACTAACAAAGACAAGGGGACAATAAAAAAAGATACAACGGTTTTTAAACTTATGCTGAGAGGAGTTTTTTTCCATTCTAAAAATAGGCGCACATGTAATTGCTGAGAAGGGAAAAAAAGTAATTTTAAACAAATTTTTTTTTTAACAGAGAAGAGGAGGGATTTTGGCTTACTTGTTATGCAAGGAAGAATGGATGGATACAGAATCCTAAAATCACAACGCCCATCAAAAGGGTCAGGAATATTGTACCAAAGACGGCAAACACGATGTCTCCTGCTTCAAGATGAAAGTTGATGGGGTTGGGGTTGCTGGCAAATTGCTGCGGGAGCAAAGTGCCAGGTGACGAAAGAGATGCTTCAGCATCAGAAATATTCACACCACCATTCATAGCTAAGTAGCGAAGAAAAAAGAATAATAATAATGATGGCCTCCATACTTCGTTTGCCCAGAAACTTACGAGGAAAACTATTCAGGATGATAGCATTAATGGTCGGGTCTCGGGAACGCTGATTCTCGAAGCCACGTGCCAGAGGGTGGGAGTTCTCGTTTGTGTCTCCGTGGGCAGGGGCTGAATAACTGACGTTGATTGCCCACCTATTCTCGTACCGTACCACCCGCATGTCACTGCGGTCGTTGGCTGCTGCCTCGAAACCACGTTTGAAATAGGTATCAAATTGCATCACTTCAACAACTGAAGCAGTATCCACAAAAGGATTACGAACAGGCCCTCCCTGGAAGTAAAAACTAACCAAGACCCTATACAGGAGAGAGAGAGAGAGAGATTGTTGCCTAGTATCTGAGTAAATGAAATTTAAAGTGTCTTACGATTCAGAGTAAGTTGAAACACGATTGTGGGTGACCTGTGCTATACAGAATTGAGTCACATCGAAATTATTTAAAGCTGTTCCCGCCCCACTTCGAGCCAGATCCGCCACAATAGTGAGGAGGTTTAGTTTCCTTTGACTGTCCAGGTATGAGAGGACTGGATACTGGATGAAAAGGGTCCAGAGTACACACTCTCGTCCCGTTGAACAAGTCGTCTCAGCAAGATTGGAGGTTCGAACTCTATTCCGAGGGAAGTCGGCACTTGACTGATTGAATCTCAGACACTGAAAGACACACAATAGTTTAGTATAATATTAGAAGTAATGGCAGATATCCTCACATAGAAATGTCTTCTCCTTTGTTCAGAAGCATTGAGATTTGCATACTGTGCAGTCAAGTTAGGCATAAATGATGTTGTGGGAGGAGCATCTGTCATCGGTGCATCAGTCATTGGTGCATCAGTCATATCGTCCATCATATCCTCAGTCATAGTCATTGCATCAGTGGGCACTTCTGCAGAGGGTTCTCCTGTTTGGGCAGCTGCCAGAGACAGCAGACAAAGGAAGGCACAAGTCCGCAGAATCATGGTAAATGTTTGAGATGTGCGTACTGCAAGGAACCAAGAGGGCAATAACATGAATCTTAGCAGGACTAATGGAATTACTACTGCCCCTCACAAAATTATTAGTGGACGACATTAAGATTTATCACTGACCCTGGTTTAAAGTTCAGTGGTCAGGATGCTAATTAAAAGGCAGGCACACATTGTACCCTATAGCCGATGGGTGAACACAGGAGATAAGGAATCATAGGCTCTAGTGCAATATATTCTCTGAATAGGTAGGTACTGTTTAAAAATTGTAAGCAATCTTGCTAACTGATACTTCCTACAACCTAAACTTCCTCTGTAACAAATGTTAGATCTACCAGCTACACCCCCTTCTTGCCTAAGGCTAGCTAAAGGCATGCATTTATGCACATATCCCAGACCAGGTTTAATTAAGCATAGATTATGAGTCTTACCAGCTACACCCCCTTCTTGCCTAAAGCTGAAGGCATGCTTTTATACACAACCCAGACCAGCCTAAATTATTTAGTCTTCATTTAAGTGACACTCTTAGCGTAGCTAGCCGGCCAGGTTATCTATTGAACACCTGATTCAGGTCCACAAATTAAAGTTTAGTTACATACGCTGTACAACTAAAGCTAGCTAGCTAGCTAATTTCTAGTTCTCACTTGCTGATTTATAATTATCCTGCGATTCCAGACAGCAGATTCCCTCAGGCGTTGAAAGGTGCTAGCTAAAGTAACAAAATATTTGGAGAGATAAGCACTGATTGACCTGGGTGCCAGCTCAGAGTGAAAACAGGGTGGGTTCAGGGGAAAAAGTCCGGAAGGTCGGAAACGCGGCTGCAAGGGGCGAGGCCGGCCACACACCGCTTGATCAGGGCCAAGGGTCTTAACACTTTTAACACGAAAACTGATAACGCTTGAGATTATTGAAGCCTACGTAATTGCAAATGGTTAACCTTTGAACCCGAGCCTTTTCGATATATCCGTATACAGTACGTATAACGTTGTAAGCTTGACTGGCACGGCACAGTTGTGAATTTCAGCAGATTATCCGCTGCAGGAAACAATGGGTTTCCTGAAGTTAGCAATTCTCATATCGATTACAATAAGAGGAGCATCTCCCCAGTTTCCGTCACAATGCTCCTGTCCAGAGAGCTGCATTTGTAGTTTGCAGAAAAATACGATTGATTGTGTCGACCAGAGACTGAGCCACGTCCCAGTGGAAATAAACTCTTGCTCCTGGCCTGGAATTACTAAAATGTGCGTTACACGTGGGTGGTGGGCGATCACGTGTGTATGAGCCCCGCCTCTTTTGTTAATCCTTGCAGAAACTTGAGTGGCAACAGAATAAGATTTGTACATGAATTTGCCTTTTCTCTTTTGGAAAACATCACACACTTGTAAGCTGGCAATGAAAATTGTTGCGTGTGAGCTCATGCATTATACATTCAGGTACTTGTACAATAATCAGCTGAGAGAAATTGACCGCAGTGCATTCATTGGACTCAACTCCCTGGAATATCTGTAATTTCAGAGTACATGAATTTTGCAATGAAATTTGTAGCGATTATATTTAGATTTCTGGATGGAAATCAATTGATCACTCTTCCCTACACTGCATTTTGGCCCTTGAGAAACCTCAAAAGACTGTGAGTGCAACTTGTAGATATTTGATAAAGGTTCATCATCATATTTACAAATTCCAGGTTACTGTATGGAAATTTATTAACAGATCTACCTGTCAGGATTTTTCGATACCAGCATCTCCTTACCCACTTGTAAGTTCTATTTATTTTATTTATGTTACTTATCATGTGACTGCATTGCAGGGGTCTCCATGACAACAGATTGTCGGCTCTCCGCACTGAAATGTTTGATAATTTATATCTTCTCCAGGAACTGTGAGTAAAGCAAACACAGTATTGCCATGGTAGTCTCAAAATTGAGACTGCAGAGATTATATGACTTCTATATCCATGCATGTGCCTCTACCATGCATATACCATCTACTATGATGTACCTAAACCTGTGGTCCTGTGGTCCTGTTTGATGCTAACTTTAGAAATGTTAGCATCTAATGGGCACAAGACTCTCTTATGCTCTTTCACTCTGTGTTCCAATGTATGACCTGTTTGTCCCATCACAATCCTCACATGGAATGCTATAAATCACTCCTGGCTTCTTGTTGTCCTGAAGAAATAATTATGTCTGATTGTGCAGATATTTACACGAGAACCAGATTAGCAACCTGTCTGGTGCTCCATTCCGCTCCTTGAGACAGCTGAGCATTTTGTGAGTTCCCATTACACCTCAATCAATCATCACATCATCATGTTTCACTTGATACATTACATCATGTTACATCACATTAGTAGCCATTAACTTTGTGTGCTGCTAAAAAGTAATAGTACCAACCCTTTACCAATTCAAAATTGTCCCCATTGATTAGTGGTTAATGCACATTATCATTATAAATTATGCAACTTATTGTAACTACTCAATCCTCCATAGCCATAAGAATTCAAGATACTGCAAAGTATATCATTCTGTTGTGTTTGTACAGGTATCTGAACAAGAACCGTTTAGCTCGCTTGACTAGATTTGATTTTCTTGGTCTTAATCGACTGTCACGGCTGTAAGTTATTAAATATTAACAGTCACAGCTGCTAAATTGACAGGGGGATTCTCATAGACTTCGTACCCCACGTATATCACAGAAAGTATTCAATTGAAGAATACTGTTCTGTATACTATCAGATAGTATACAGAACAGTATTAAGTTATAAAGTGAAGATGTACAGACAGACAAACTGCTTAATCTAGGCCAGGGTAAAATATGTAGGAGACTACTAACAGCCATCCAACTAGTTAGTAAGCAAGTTAGCAGCTAGAATTATGTTATAGAGATGAAAGTAAACTGTGTAAAAGGGACACCTCTGTATAGCACCCACTTTCCCAGGTTCCATTGTTATGGTTGCTCAGAGAGTGAATTAAGTTCTCATTTCATGGCCATTAGCTAGCCAAGGACTATGTTATGAGCTTATAAGTATATTCAAGCATTCCATGTCTGCATGTTTGACCTTTGCCAGCTCATTTGTCACTCCCACCACATGTCTGAGCATGACATGGTGCCTAGAAATAGCTAGCTGTGTTACCAGCTAGAGAATTTTGTCCAAGATGCCAGTGAAATGAATGGTAGGGTCAGGCCACCAGGATTGCCTTTTTCCAGGCAATAACACCGCTTTTGGAGAAAGTAAAGTGTACTATCAACGAGTGAGTAGTAGTCTCTGGTGGTTTTTCCATATAAGGAGATGGTTAAATCATCCTACAAGTAGCCAAGCAACGCATTCCGGACAGAATTCCTCCGCTATGGCTTTAACCTAATATGGTCATTCTGCTGCCTTCTGCTCAAACTGTGTTGACACTGGATTGACCAATCAGATTCGAGCTGTGGAAGCCACACAGTGGGAGTATAAAAAGCCCCTGCAAGGCTTGGTTTCCACTTGCAGAGTTTTTTTTCTGTTGTGTGTGAAGACAGGAGAGTGTACCTCCACCTTTGATTCCTTGCTTGAGCTTGCATTCCCTCCTTGGAAAGAAAATCAGCAAAGATGTGTGACGATGATGTAGCTGCTTTGGTAGTCGACAATGGTTCTGGCATGTGCAAGGCTGGGTTTGCTGGAGATGATGCACCAAGGGCTGTCTTCCCCTCCATTGTGGGACGTCCTCGTCATCAGGGAGTGATGGTTGGTATGGGTCAGAAGGATTCCTACGTTGGAGACGAGGCCCAGAGCAAGAGAGGTATCCTCACCCTGAAATACCCCATCGAGCATGGAATTGTCACAAACTGGGATGACATGGAGAAGGTGAGGGGAAAAGGAAAATTTTGATAGCTGTAGTGCAGACTTTGCAGCTGTGTGATACTGTGCAGCACTTGCAGGAGTTGCTTGGCAGCCAGACCTAGCTATTGTCCAAATATGGCTTACCACTTCCTGTAATTGGCCACAATGCTATTTATGATCCAAAAATTAATGTCACTTTCTCAGATCTGGCATCACACTTTCTACAATGAGTTGCGTGTGGCCCCTGAGGAGCACCCCGTGCTGTTGACCGAGGCTCCCCTCAACCCCAAGGCCAATCGTGAGAAGATGACCCAGATCATGTTTGAGACCTTCAACACCCCAGCCATGTATGTGGCCATCCAGGCTGTGCTCTCCCTGTATGCCTCTGGTCGTACCACTGGTATCGTGTTCGATTCTGGTGATGGTGTATCTCACACTGTGCCCATCTATGAGGGTTATGCCCTTCCCCATGCCATCCTTCGTCTGGATTTGGCCGGCCGTGACTTGACCGACTACTTGATGAAGATCCTGACCGAGCGTGGGTATTCATTCACCACCACTGCTGAGCGTGAGATCGTGCGTGATATCAAGGAGAAGCTGTGCTACGTTGCCCTCGACTTTGAACAGGAGATGCAGACAGCTGCCTCCAGCTCAAGTCTGGAGAAGAGCTACGAGCTCCCTGATGGACAAGTTATCACAATTGGCAACGAGCGTTTCCGATGCCCTGAGGCTCTCTTCCAGCCTAGCTTCTTGGGTATGGAGTCTGCTGGTATCCACGAGACCTGCTACAACTCCATCATGAAGTGTGACGTTGACATCCGTAAGGACTTGTACGCCAACACTGTCCTCTCTGGTGGTAGCACAATGTACCCTGGCATCGCTGATCGTATGCAGAAGGAGATCACAGCTTTGGCACCACCCACAATGAAAATCAAGATCATCGCTCCTCCCGAGAGGAAATACTCTGTATGGATCGGTGGCTCCATCCTTGCATCCCTCTCCACCTTCCAGCAGATGTGGATCTCCAAGCAGGAATACGATGAGTCTGGTCCATCTATCGTCCATCGCAAGTGCTTCTAAACACTGCAAAATCCTGTAGATCATTAAAACTTTTAGATGTTTATTATTGAAAAAAACCAAAAAAAACTTGATTTTTTTTTTCTTTCTGTCTTCTGATTATTTTTTTTTGAGCTCTCCAACAATCATTCATATATACTGTACTCTTTCACTTCTATGTTGAGTGGTGGGGGGGTCTTTGATCAAGCAACCCTTTAGATTTCTAAATAGTGCATTCTATCATTGGATTTTGTGTTAGGAGATATATAATGAATCTAGTCCAATCGAATTTTGAATCCAGAATGTGATCAGATCCTTGGTGTGTAGAGGTATAGAGTCTGTGCAAGAGTATTAGTGAGTGGTATGGCATACAAGGTGTACGACTATGGAGTAGCCTATATACATACATACATACATACACAGTGGTTCGGACACTCCGAAAAGAGGACAAACCTCGATCTCAGCAAAGGACAATCTAAAAGTACCTTTGTATATGCACTCTATATAGAATGAAGGACAACCTCTCTACAAAGGCCAAGTCATTATTGTATTCCTTGGCCATTGACTGGTTGCTATACTGGTTGCTATGAATAATGTTATAACTGGTATGGTGTGCATTTTGTGCTAAGGGTATTGAGTGACAATTCCATTGCTACTATTGATAACGAAACCTTCAAGCCTACCCAGAAACTGCAGTTCTTGTGAGTTTGTTTATCTTGTGGGATCTTAAGCCGTTGTAGGTTGATTTGGGTTCTTCCCTATACAACAGGTATCTTGACCACAATGCAGTGACTGATATCAATGTCCTGGTATTTGCAGGACCAGTGGAACTACTACAGCTGTGAGTTGTTGTTGTTTTTTTTTGTTTTTTGTTTTTTCCTTCTTCTTCTTCTTCTTCCTTCTTCTTTCTTGCTAAAATGTTAATTCCACGAATATTCCAAAAAAAGACCACTGTTTTTGATTATTGATTTTGATCAATCTCTTGAGGGAAAAAACTCTGTTAAGGAAATTGAGTGTCACTGTATTGGGTGGAGTGGTTGAAAGAGAGATTACAACGTTTTGGGGGGAGGGAAACCATGGTAATAGAGTAGAGGGGAGAAGCGTTTTGAATTCTGCAGTTTCACCATTGATAGATTGGTTTCAAATTTCTCAAGTTCTCTATCACACCCTCTTGCTTTAGTGTATATTGCCTAACGATTTGTATTTTTTTTTTTTTGAATCCTTCTTTCAATTTTCTATTTCATGCACAGTCACCTCTTCAACAACCAGATTTCGAGAATTTCTAATGGAGCCTTCTACAGGCTGAGGAAACTGCAGAAGCTGTATGTTATTTTATAAGCACTTGAAACCTTTCTGTTGTTTGATCTATGAATGATTCTCTACCTTCAGGGTCCTCTACAACAACCAGATCGTGCAGATCACAGTCCAGACCTTTGCTGGATTGGATTCTCTCACTGAACTGTATGTTGTCTGGGATCTTTGCGTTTTGAATATTGTTTTTGATCAGCTAAAACTGGTCAAGACCCCTAAAACAGAAATATCTATCAACTGTTTTCCAAATTTCTGGAGTATCTATAATTATTATATTTCCTTAACTTTTGTTTGCAATGATTCTGCAAATCACAAAGTCTTGTCCTATGACAGTAATAATCATTGTGTCAATGATATTACAATGGTGTGGTGTGGTCTTTCTCTATAGGCAGCTTTATGGCAACAGAATACGAGCCATAGGGAACAACTCATTTTCCCAGTCCACTCGCCTGGAGCGACTGTGAGTTGTTTTTTTTCACACTTTTTAGTTATTGCAAATCACGTAACCTTGCTTATCATTATCAGTAATATCAACATGCCTACAGCATGTGTTTGCAGTTGTTATGGTTATCACACTCTTTTTTTGTAAACCATTTTTGGTGGAAAACCATGTAATGAGAGTGACGTTCATTTGCTCACACCTTAGCAGGACACGATGTTTTAATCCACAGAACAATCTGTTTTGGTCTGTATAAGGAGTCTAATCACTCCTTACTAATTTTCATGTATACAGATGGCTGAATAATAATGACCTCTCTTGCATTGAAGAAGCTGCTTTCAAAGGACTTAGAAATTTACAGCTTCTGTGAGTTTATCTTTGGCAGGCATGCGATAACATATCACGTCCATGTCACATGCATGTCACATGCACGCACACGATGTCATGTTGACTCTTTCCAGGCTCTTGGGACAAAACAGGCTATCGTACTTGCCGGAGAAAATCTTTACACACACTCCTGCACTGACTTATTTGTGAGTGTAGCCCATCTATCATGTGACTGTCATGTGACTGTCATTATGTAGGCTTCTCAATTCCAACAAATTTACAAGTATTGCTAATAGACCATTTAGAAGTCTCAGTCGCTTGGTTCAGCTGTAAGTGATGGAGTATGTACCATTTATCATGATCATACCCGTCACCACACCCATTGCAGGAATCTCTATTCCAATTCCATTAATTACATAGCAGAGGGTGCGTTGGATGGATCCAGCAGAATATACTACTTGTGAGTTTCCCTGCACTCCTGTGAATCTCATGGTGCCATCTCTCTCTCTCTCTCTCTCTCTCTCTCTCTCTCTCTCTCTCCATACCTCCTCTCTATTCTCACCTGTCCCTCTCTACCCTGTCCCTCTCTACCCCGTCCTCTCTACCCCCTTCTGTCCCTCTCTCCCTTCAGCCAGTGGAGTACACTGGGAAGCCAGCCCTCCCTGATCTGTGACTGCAGTGCCTTGTGGCTGCACCAGTGGATGGTGTCGCGGACCATCCAGTCTAGTGTTGTGTGTGCTGGGCCCAGGGAATTTGCCGGGCAAGCTATCCGTTCCCTCACCCCTGCCAGTTTTGGCTGCAGTGAGTTGAGAATAACACATTTTTGGGCTGCAGTGAGTTGAGAATAACACATTTTTGTGATGGTAGAAGGAGAGAGAGAGAGAGAGAGAGAGAGAGAGTTGCCTATATATTTTTTCTTCTTGAAATGATTAAAATGACAAGTTATATCTCTTTATATCTCTAGCTAGCTCGGTTTGAATTCCCCTCTAATATAATGAATTACTTCAGGTACTAAGAATCTTCAAGTCTCCATTGACTCTGACTGTACTGAGCATGTGGTGGCTAGAGGTGGCTGTCTGCGTCTACAGTGTTCCTCTACCCCAAGGGGACCAGTCCAGTGGTCACGCATCGATGGTCGACCGCTCCGTCCAGTACTTGAATCCTGTTCGTCAGTGTCCCCATGTGTCCAGGGGGTACGAGGGGAAGGGGTGCTAGTGGTAGAGGACATAGGGGAGGAAGATGCCGGCTACTATGTGTGCACGGCTTCATTCCAGAACCAAACTTCCATTCAAGTCTGCCGAGTAGTGGTTGGAGGTTGGACCAATCAAAACACAATAATAATTATTTGACGTTAATTCTTTATCTCTAGACCCCCCACAGCTTCTAGAGGAACCAGATGAGCTGGAGCTTCTTTACCCAGGTAGCGTTGCCATGTGCCACCTGAACTTCACTGGAAACCCACCCCCTCAGGTCACTTGGTATCACAACTCTTCAAGGGTTCACATCAACTCTTCAAGGGTTATGACCCCACTGCTGGTGGATGATCCAGACTCTAGGTAAAGCACACCTCCTTTCAGTAAACGTGCAGCTGCAACATGAAACTGAACACACAATAATAAGAGAAATGAAACCCATAAAGTATCCCAATTAGTTGTCACAGTCTTCCTCTCTGACTGATGTAAATATTGGTCCATCTTACAATTCACTGAAAGAGAATCTGGTGGTGAATGCTGATGGATGTCCTCACTGGAGGTGATTTCCCATTCTTATCTCTACCCACAGGCACTTTGTCAGTAAAGATGGGGCTTTGATCATCACGGAAACGAGATCAGAGGATGAGGGGACTTTCAGGGCCATTATCAAGAATGGTGCTGGGGAAATAAGTGTGGATGTTCCATGTCATTTCGAGTTCCCTTCTTCCTGCTATCGCAGCTGCTTCAACAACGGCACGTGTGAAGACATCAGTATGTGTGTTTGCCCCGTGGGCTACCATGGAAGGTGGTGTGAGAAGTTCACTGGTAGGTCCATAGTTGGTTAATCCTTAAAATCTACCTCTAGTGTAGCCTGATGATACCTTACCGATTGCCTTACTCTCATTTTGCAGGAAATCCTTCCACCTCTGCCCGCTCTACTACACTTTACAGTCCCACTTCTGTTCCAGAACTAACCACGCCCACCCTACCGCTGCCATTACCACCATCTACCACCACTACCACTACGGCTCATACTCCTGACACTGTCACAGAATCAACCACACCCACTCTGCCATCATCACCGTCATCGTCAGTACCTGAAACTGAAGGACCAAGCACAGACTCACATTCCCAAGAGGGTCCAGTTTCTACAGGGTCATACACTACTACTGGACCAGAACCAAATTCAGGTTTAGGACCAGACTCGGGTTCAGGATCAGGATCTGGTTCCATATCTACTACTAACCCTTACCATGACATGGAAACTACTACTGTTCAGATTGGTTCCAAAGAATGCTCAAAGTCTAATTCTGGTATGGAATGCGAATCTTCTACTATTCAAACAGGCACTGAAGGGTTAGTGGATGACGAGGATTTCGTGACTAGTGTGACACATTCCCCTTCTGATGTCACTACAGACTCAGATTCAGGATCTGGTTCAGGATCTGGTTCCACATCTACTACTAACCCTTACCATGACATGGAAACTACTACCGTTCAGATTGGTTCCAAAGAATGCTCGAAATCTAATTCTGGTATGGAATGCGAATCTTCTACTATTCAAACAGACACTGAAGGGTTAGTGGATGACGAGGATTTCGTGACTAGTGTGACACATTCCCCTTCTGATGTCACTACAGACTCAGGATCAGGTTCCATATCTACTACTAACCCTTACCATGACATGGAAACTACTACTGTTCAGATTGGTTCCAAAGAATGCTTGAAATCTAATTCTGGTATGGAATGCGAATCTTCTACTATTCAAACAGGCACTGAAGGGTTAGTGGATGACGAGGATTTCGTGACTAGTGTGACACGTTCCCCTTCTGATGTCACTACAGACTCAGATTCAGGATCAGGATCTGGTTCCACATCTACTAATAACCCTTATTATGACATGGAAACGACTACTATTCAGATTGGTTCCAAAGAATGCTCGAAATCTAATTCTGGTACGATATGTGAATCTTCTACTATTCAAACAGACACTGGTGTTACTGGTTCAGGATTTGAAATGGAATCTGGTTCTAGAATGAAACTAGAGGGTGGGAAACAGCACCTTCGATCCAAACGACACTTGCTGAAAAGAGCGTCTGATTTCAACAGACCTGGAAAGATGGAGAGGAAAATGCACCCTCAGAAAAATAAGTTCAAAAACTTTATCGGAGAGATCATTGAGAAAATGCAACATGGATCATAAAAGATGCAAATTTCTAGCCCAATAAAGCTGGGTTAGCGTTTAAATAGTTATGCTTGGACCTTCTGAACTGATAAAGCCAAGTATATAAAAAAAACCCCTTTTTTTGAACTGGTGAAGTTTAATTTTTCTTATTAATTTTTGCATTGACATACAGTAAATAATGAGTAAATTTTCATGTTGCTATGATACAATACTGTACATAGTTATTGATTGTGGTTTTCCAGTAATAATATTAATGATCCCAGAAGATCTATATATAAATTATGGTGCTTGCTCTGAATAAAGGTTGCATTATGTTGCATTAATATTGTGCATCCACCTATGAATGAGTGGTAGATGGAGAAAAAGGTTGGCCATTATATCAGGTGTATATGCGCAGTGCTTGTACGTGACTGCCCATGCCACTCATCTGTGGGTTCTCCATCTTGGAGATGACAGCCTGTGTGTAGGGAGAAAGAAAGGGGGCAGGGTCACAATCACGAGGAAGAAGACTAATGCCTAACTGACCGTTGGTTCTCTGTGACTTCCTGCCATGTATGCAATGCACATGCTCTCTGTTGTGTGACCCCATGAAAAGTGGAGAACATCTGCATTGTTTATTGCCACATCATCAATCGAATCTAGCTTAACATTGTGTCGACCCTTTACCAACATTTAATCAAACTATATACTAGTGTAGCAATACAAAACACAGGCCTGGGTAGGAGACTTACTATTTGAGGTGAGATTAAATGCTATGAGTCCTGCCAGTTTCTGGTCCACGTTCTTCAGCCATTTTGAATCTGGTTGGAGAGATGCTGAGTAGTGAAGATACAATACGAAGGAGAGAAACTTACTCAGAAAGTGTTTATCCAGTGCTTTCTGGAGGGATGAATCAATTATTGAGCTGTGGAATTAAATTATTCTCTCATAGGCTATACATGATAAAAGAGGAAATAAGATTTCTTCTACAACTTTACATACAGGGCACATTCTTTGGCCAGAGTTGTCTTGATAATATACTCTCCAGTACCTACACAAAATGAGGTCACATACAGTAAACCAACACAATCTCATAAGAGGGAAACAAGAAACTTGAACAGGTGGGGGTGTGGCTTATTCTTGCTTGCTTGCCTGATGTGCTGCAGGCAATGGCTTTGCTGTTTCCTCCTACCACTTCATTGTCTGCCCAACAGCCACAGCCAAACATGGCAGCCTGCCCCACCCTTCCTGGAGATTTGAGAGAGATGCCTCCACTGGAGACCCCAGCCGCAGCCCTGCCTTCAAGGTCAAGGCAAATGGCTCCCACAGTGTCCAGGGGGGCTCGATAGAGGCCACTGTCACTCCCTCTCTCAGGAATTTTACTAGAAGATCTCCCTCTTGTATCCAGGGGAAGATGATTCACCTCTACCAAGGGAAGAAGCTGCAAAAGATTTTATAATTATAAAGTAACAATAAATCTCTTTCCTCATTACTCTCTCATCCTCTGATAATCTTTGTTTTTTGTGAGGGATTTTATCTTTTGCTTCCAGATCTGGATAACAAGAGTGCTTCTCTCCCAATTTAGACACAGGATCTAGCCCATTGCTCATCTTTTCCAAAGAGGAACCATTGACCATCACTCCATGAGTGAGTCCCTCCAATCTGGCCATGTGATCCAAATACACAGCTCTTGCCCGATCTGAAAAAGTTAAAAGTAGAATGAATGAACGAAAGAAAGTTTTGTATTTTTAGACATTATCAGTTGACAGTTTGGACTGCTAAATGTTACAGCTTCACTCTGAGAGTCATCAAAACTGAATGCCTCACCGTACGTTGGGGCAGAATCAATAACTTACCAGTTATGAGGTCATCTGGTGCACAGGTTGCTATGTGACGTTGCCTGGCCCAAGACTGTGCTCCATTTCCAATCAAAACACTGAAGAAAAAAAATTAGAAAGATGAACAGAGAAGGGATCATGGAAAAGGGACAGAGAAGAGAGTTAGAAACAAGAGGCTGGATATAAACAAAGTTTGGTCTGCTATTTCACATGAAGTGATTGGGAAATGATCAAGTGACCAGCAGCTGCTGGTATATCTAGCATTGTTATATCTCACAGTGGAGGGACACGGCCTAAGGGCAGACAGCCTTGGGAACTCTCCTTCAGCAAAGTGTGTGCCAGCATCACTGGATTCATCACCCCTGCGATGAGCAGCAGTAAAAAAAAAATAATAATAAAAAAAAAAAATTATTTATACTCAGTTTTGGTTATTGTCCCTTTTACCTTCCACTGCTCCCACGGCTCCAAAGTTCCCGTCGCCATCCATAATACTGGCATCACACTCCACTGTCCCTGAGAGGCTCAAGTTGGATCCAATCGCTGCATTAGTGTGTGTGCTATTCTGGAAAAGAAGAAGGAAAAGAAGGAAATAGTTAGCTATACACATAGTTATACTAACAAACACACAGCAACAAACCTCCAGGATGGAGATTGCCAGTGCAGTAGCCTCGCTTGAACTGGCTCCAACCTTCAAAGCGTCAATAGCCTTTGAGGGAAGAACAAAAAAACATGAAGTTAGAACTTGGGTAAGAGCTAAGTTCAGGATGTTACCTCCTTGCATGCCCTCTTACAAAGAGTCTTTAACTCCTTGCTGTTAGCATCACTATGAAATCCTGCTCCTGTTAAAGAATTATATCAAGAATAAACAACACTAACTGGGAAATTTTGCATTCTGGTTAGTGCTAGGGGAGACCCTTACCAACATGGACAGCCACAAATGGTTCAGTCATTCCTACAGCCCATAACAGTGGCACTGAAGCAACCAGTTGATGAAGAAACTTACCATGGAAATTAAGTTATGCAGCTAGGGAAAACCCCGCCCTCATTACGTCACCAACCTGCTGAACGAGCTCCGCCCCCTCCGTGCGTTGAGCTGGACTAATAATTATTATCGAGAGCTTTATAATCTGACAATGGAGCAGTTTTAAATATGATTTCTATCCATCAAAAGTCATCTTTCCTTTGGTCTAGAGGTCTAGTTGGAGAATCATCAATGGTAAAATGAGGTGTGGTCTGAGAGGGAGGAGGGGCTGTTGCAGAAGTCCCCTTGAATGACGAGTCTTTGAGAGAAGATTCGACTTTGGCACTAAATGTACTCATCTGGCTATCCAGATTCTTCATGAATTCTTTAGTGTCTTGTACCATATGGCTTGCACCACCTGGGTCAGTGGATGGCTTTCCATCATCACCACCACCACCCTCGGGGGTGTGGTCTCCTTCACTTGCCTTCAATGGACTATTGGAAGTCATGTGACCAAATATCCCCATAGCCTGAATAAAAAGATAATATCTATAAACACACCTATTTTAAGACATGCCCATAACAGACCTGTGCCACCATGGAGCCGACATCTCCCGTCTTTTCGGGGAGTAGAAGTGTGTTGCTTCTCTTGGCCAGCTGTGAAAAGGCTTGAACGTATTGTTCTGCTACTGCCAAAGAGGCAGCATTAGTTCCATTCTGGTATGGCATGTATATGAAAATGTAACTATTATTTTGCTGGTGTAATTCTTCTCACCTTTTCACCTATGGCCTTTCCCAGAATATGGAGAGCTTCTGCTCTGGCCTGAGCACGCGCTAAGATGGCTGATGCTTCACCTATGAAAGGGAAAAAAACAAAAAAACAAAAATAAAATTAAAAAAACAAACAAACAAACAAACATGTGAGCAGAGGAACAATCCAAAACAGAGAGAAAAAAATAACCTTTTGCCTTGTTGATCTGTTCCATTTGAATGGCCTCTGATGCCAAAATGGTGCTCTGTCGTAGACCTCTGGCCCTGTTGATGGCAGAGTCCCTATCTCCTGCACAGCCAAAAAAAAAAGTGATTATACAATCAACACACCTCCATTAGAATAAAGCAAACCTTCAGATTCCAAAATACTAGCTCTTTTCTTCCTCTCAGCTTCAACCTAATAATTGATACAAGTGTATCTACTTCTACAAACACAAGATTTTTCTTTTTTCCTTGAGCATGCTTGCATATAAGAGGCTCACCTGCATCTGCATGGCTTCTTTGACTTTGACTGGCAGCTGGATATCTCTTATCTCATAACGAAGGCAACGCATGCCCCAGGCATCTGCTGCATGGTTGATGGCCTCTGGTTTTAATCAACAGTTTGATAGCGTTCTCATGACATCATAGATTATATTTGTTTCAAAGCTACTCACCTACTATCATGTGATTGAGGTTCATTCGCTCCTGGAAGACAGAGTCCAGTTTGATCTTGCCGAGCTCCGACCTCATGGTGGTTTGGGCAAGCTGTACCACTGCATACTCAGCATCTTCTACACCATACGAGGCCTGTACATTTACAAATCATGGTCTCTCTTACTCAAAACAGTAACAATTCCTGTTCACTTTATATGGATCCACAACTCGATAATAGAGTACTCCATCCAGATGAAGGGTCACATTATCTGCAGAGGTCAGCTTATTAGTATACTATCAGTATATCATTAGTGTATTATATCAGTATACTAATCCCTACCTTCAGTGATGGCAGACTGAGAAGGGATATCTATAGCATTCTCCTTCAGGCTCTGAACATACCTGATCTGATCAATGAGGGGAATCAAAATATTTAGACCCTACAAAAAGAAACACTAAATGAAAGGATGTTTTGTTGGACACCTGTCTCACTCAACATACTGGCTTTAAGGTCTTCAAGTAGCGGCCAAATCTTTCCACTATCCATGCTTGCTGTTGTGGAACGAAATTGATGACCTGTGCAAGGAAGCGAAATAAATCTGTGTAGAGAATACATATTAAACTCACAAGGTTAGTAGGTGTGGAACGGAGTCTTGACACCACTAAGGAAGTAGAAAAAAGTCGTGCAGACACCTAGAAACACGTGCACCAGTTGATAGGACACTAAAAAGCCATGTAGATCTATCTAGTTAATATGAGACCTGACGGAAGCTCCTACTCATAGCAGTTGGTCTACTGCAGTGTTGCAACGTAAGGAACAGTGTACTCATCCTCACAGCTTATACAAAGATGATCTTAGAGCTAGAGGCGCGCTCATTAAAAAACCCTTTACCAAAAAAACTCGCAACCATTTCGGTAAAGGGTCGATCGGGTCGCGTGCATGGTGCGCATTAAAAAATGTATAGAGTTCAGTGAGTGCAGAGGGGGCTGGGGGAAATGAAGTTCTCTGCACTCAATAAGGAGTCCTCCAACAGCTCAGCCTTGTCAACTCCTTCATCAAAGAAAGGAATACCTACACAAGAAGCACAGGTCAGTTATTTATTGTTCTTGTCCATAAGGCCAGTGAATCTCTTCCAATCGGACATCATCTTCTGTGTTCATTCATCAAGGAATCTTCTTGTTTGAAACTCTACCACAATGCCATGCAATTGCAACAAGAAGGGAAGTGGGAGGATGCTAAGGTTATATACTGTGAGATCCTGGAGTCAGAGATTATGGAAATGGCCAGCAGCTCTGCCGAAGCATCTGCATCCAGTACCATCCTGAGGCTCAAATTCCTTATCTTCAAAAACATAGCCAGCATAGCCCAAGAGCAGGGCGACCTCTCAGCAGCTGCTGATGCATACATTGAGGTAGTAATTATGGAAGGGGCATCGTGTGAGATATTTGAAGATAACATTTTCCACGTAATGATTTATTGACAGGCTACAAGTGTGGATACGACTGACATAACAGTGTGGTGTCAGTTAGCCTCCATGGCTTCATCGCTGGGCAACCTCCTGCTTGCTAGGAAAGCACTGGAACAAGCCTTGTGTTGTCATAGTGACTACTGGCCAGCCATTGAGAGCCTGTGCACTGTACTCTTAGCTCTGGGTGACTTTCCATGTAAGCAACTTCATACCATTCCTCTTTTTTTTTGTAAGTCCAAAAATGGGTCTTGGTACGAGGCTAGTTATGGCATTTGGTGATGGACGGTCATTATTCAATTCTCTTATGCAGCTTGCCTTCATACAATACGTAAAGGATTAGACTTGGACCCACATTTCCCACGAGGTTAAAACTTCAAAAATTTATGGTCACATGTTATGATAATTTTTTTTTCTTTTCAGGATTAGTTTACCTGCGAGAGATTGTGACGAAATATCCTGAAGTGGTGGAGTCCCAAATGTTCCACCTCAGAGTGTGGGTATCCACTATTAATTAACCTCTTATGCTCTATAATGATTATTAACCCTTTATGCACCTCAGACATTTGATGAGTCCGCAACCAGAAGGTAAGGAGCGTTTCTTGGAGGAAGCAGGGGTCATGAGTAAAAGGAGAGAAGCTCTGAATAGTGTAGTTGCTTTGAGAGACCCCATTGTGCCCACCAAGAATCTCTCAACCCTCACGTATGTGTGTGTGTGTGTGTGTGTGTGTGTGTGTGGTATGGTGTAGGTAGACTTAAGGACGTTGATATACTCTCATAGGATTGGCTCTCTGGCTACTTGTCTTCTCTCTCTGTATAAACATTGCAAGGACCTCTCCCAACGAACAGTGAGTAGCATGTTTTGTTGTTGTTTATTTGTTTGTTTTTACTTTGTTGTTGTTTATTTGTTTACTTTGTTGTTGTAGGGGAGTTATGCTGTACCTGTGGATCTTTCCTCCTTCATTGACATCCATCCCACATCCCAGGGTTCAGGTGCCTCTCCACCATCTGGTAAAGAACCTTCACACATTGGTGCTGTATTGACAGGATCTGCGTCTACTTGTTCTGATGTGGTGGATGCTGGTAGGGAGACTTTCTTCCAATCAGATGCTGCAGAGGGTGTGGTCAAGATGGGGAGCGGAGAAGAGATGAAGGGAAGTGGGCGGAGAGATGCCAAGAGGAAGTTATTGGATGGACCAGAAGTCTTTACTCCAAAGAGAAGATCAACTCGAGTCAGTATAAGTATGAACATAGAGATAATGATATGCTCATAACTTGTCTTCTCTCTCTCTCTCTCTCTCTCTCTCTCTCTCTCTCTCTCTCTCTCTCTCTCTCTCTCTCTCTCAGATGATGACAAAGAGAAAGGACAAAGAACACAAAACTTACCTTGAAATGCTCTCCAAGTACCTCCCACCTAACCTCAAGTCAGAAAAAACTTTGTAGATTTTAAGTTTCCCAATTAACAGCTCTGCCAACCAATCAGGATCCAGGAAATGCCAAAGATATCCGAGTTGTCTCCTCTGAAGAAACCTCCACAAGCCAATGAGGATGAAAGGTGAGGGTGTAGTGATGCGTACCTATGGCATTCACTTGTAGTATTCTTTAGTGTTCTCTCGGAGAGGAAAAGGCAACTTTCTGCCCTCATTGACTCCACTCCCCTTCTCCCTGAGGCGGAAGTGGTGAGGAGATATATTGATGAACGTCAGAACAATGGCGGAGTTATTCACCTGCTCTATCAATTTGTCACATTGCTCTCTCTTCGCTACGACCACAAGTGGTGGGTATGCATGGGTGGAGCTTATTCGTCACATGATTTAGGCATGATTTTTTTGGTAGGAGTCGATATGACAGAACATCTCTGACTCGAACATTTGTAGACATTTATGAGTCTCTTCACACTCATCTCTCCTATCCGTCTCCTCTATGGTCAGTCTACTTTTGTTTTGTTTTACAGGGACTCAGAATATGACATAAGATGCTACAATTCTCCTACAGTTCTCCAGTGGAAGCACAGGGGGAGGGGTTTAGAGATGTTGCCATGGTGAGCATTTGTTCTGGCTAGCTGTGTGATTATGATTGTAATGCTATTATGTGGAGACAGGTTGCACTGTGCTATGTGGAGCTGTACATCGACAAAAAGAAAAAAACTCAATCTTCTGACAGTACCAGCAGGTGTGTATACAGGTGGGCTTCATTTAAAGAGGAACTTAAAGGTGCCGGTGGGGGGCTATTTTCTGTTTGCAGTTATGGAGGACCAGTGAAGTCGAACAGGAGCTTTGCTGACTGTCTTGTGTTTGTGGAGCAGTGCAGTGGTATGGTGGGGCATTCTGCCCTGGAGAAACTCAAGTACACTCTGAGGGTTCAGTGGTGTGTCGCCAAGTGGCACCAATTCTCCAGCAACCATAGTGCTTCCCTCCAAGCTTTGACAATGGTGAGTGAGTGAAACTGTTCAGTGCTTGAAACAAAACACTGTTTATTGTTCGTTTAGTTATGTATCCTTCAGTAATTGGCTTCATTGAGCTTGGTTCTGTCCTCTCATATCAGTGCAGGGACCTCCTGGAAATCTACCTCCCAGCCGAAGGTGACAGTCCTAAGAATCTGATGATTCATCTTCCCAATTGTTGCAATGGAGCTGTCATCTCCCTTGGTATAAGCCATTCCTTTAATCCTTCACCTTGGTATGGTTGTTAAGCATGATCATGTGCAGATCATGTGATTGAGAGGATAAAGGAGTTGGAGCAATCAGTGTCCTTTACGCAGATAAAGCAGCTGTTTGATGAGAAGGAGTACTCTCTAGTAGTGGAGAAACTCCAGCCCTTTGTGGACAATAATACTTCCATTCAAACTGAAGTGAGTGTCAGTCTCTCTCTCTCTCTCTCTCTCTCTCTCTCTCTCTCTCTCTCTCTCTCTCTCTCTCTCTCTCTCTCTCTCTCTCTCTCTCTCTCTCTGACTTCGAATGTTCTACTTATCATTATATTCTTTTCTTCTTGATTTAGTTTCTGATAGGGAGCAAAGGTCATGTCTCAGAAGCTACTAGCCTCTCTCTCCTCCTGGACTCCCTTCTGCACCTCCAGTCTTACCATAGCTGCCTCCAAACGGCCATCCAGGCTGCCCTCCAACTCCTCCAGAACTACCAGATGGGGAGTGAGCTGTGGACCTCAGCTGTGCGAGCCCTCTTCAGAGTTGTGGACACCTGCTTGAGTGAAGGAGTGGAGGAGGTGAAGGAAGAATGTGATATGAGGTTGTTGAAGAGGCTGATGGTGTGTGTGCTACGGACCATGGATGTGGTGTACGATATGGCAGACTCTGACCTCTTCCTCTCCATGCCTATTGCTCTCCCATGGAAGATCTTCTACACCATCATCTCCACGTGAATACATGCTAGTGTTTTAAACATGTCCACCACTAAATATAGCAGGAATAAGATAGAGGAAATAACAGAGCTTCAGTGAAACTTATCTAATCAGACCACCTCTATAATCACAAGGCTACTCCCAACAGCACCTGTTTTGATCTCTCTAAAGAGACCTACATTTGTATCCTTATGCTTGTCTAGACCCATATGGTTGCTATGTACTGCTGCTATGGTTGTTGGTCATATGCAGTGACTGGCTGCTGTCCACTCAAGATGAGCCCATGGAGTGCACTAACTCTGAGTCGGTAAAGGGTTCTCCCGAGTTGAAGAACTCTGAGTCGATAAAGGGTTCTCCTGAGTTAATAACATCTGAGTCGGTAAAGGGTTCTCCTGAGCTGAAAGCTCCCACAGATGTAGACGGTGATGGTGAACCCATGGAAGTGATGACTGGGGAGAAAGTAACCGCCAGTCAAAGGAGTCCAGACAAAGATGGAAGCAAGAAGGAGGGAAAAGAGAACGAAGAGGAAGAGGATGATAAAAGGATCTCCAGGCTATACGTTCCCACTCCACCATCATCTCCAGCTCTCTCCTTGATCCTATCAAGCATAGAGGATGAGGACGTTACAGCCAAGAAATCCCAATCCCCTGCTCCCGTTATCATTTGTTCCCCCTCCACTTCCTCCTCCTCCTCCTCTTCTATCAGCCACTCCCACACAAGGTGGGGAGACATGGCTCTGCCTCTCCAGTTCCTCTGTGAAGCACATGAACATCTGGGGAGGATGGGCTGGTGTTGTAAGGACTCTGGTGTCTTCCTTATCGAGACTGTCAGAGTCCTCAGGGAAGAACTCAGAATTCTCACCAAGCTTCCTCCAAAACAGCGAGAGGTATGGCATAGCTATTATGACATTCCCAAGTAGCACTCCATTTCTATCATTTTCTCAAACGTGTTCAGAGTATTTTTTTTTTTTGTCTGGCAGATACTTTTGAAAGAGTTGGAACAGTGTTACTACTGCCTCTATGGTCATCCCTCCAAGAAAGCACGGGTTAGAGGCCTAGTAGAACACAATGCCGAACAGGTTAGTCTCTTATAACACCTCTCTCCCTGTTCAAAGTGGGAGCCAGAGGCAGGCTCGGTTCCCTTGGAATGGGAATCAGTCCTTTTATATTGTCACTCTCCTTGCTCCATTCATTCCATTCCATTGCTATTTGCATTCTCAAGATTCCCCTGAAATGGGAATCAGCCCTGATGCTCATAGAACACTACCATCCAATACCCGTTCCTTCCATTGACGATACAAAGTCACCTCAAGTCACTGCTGAGGTCAGAAAAATCAATTTGTAGTCCATTATAGAAATACATGAGGAGAAAGTGTCTGTACCTTTATGGATGCAGGTCATAGCTCTATACAAGCGAATTATAGATGTACTACCAGACTATGGGAAAGGTTGGTTTGGTGACTCTTACCCTCAATGTTATACTTCATCGGTTTCTCTATATTTCTCTTATAGTTGTATCCAAGGAGAATTTGGAGCGTTTTATAGAAGGGCACAGTAAGGATCTGGAGGACATGCAGTCTCCTCATCAGCACAGCGCCATCATGTCTGAAGTCTATTACATACTAGCTGACGATTGCCTGAAAAGCATGGATAATCAGTGAGTTCCTCTCTCTTCTTCCTCTCTCTTGATTGTGACCTATATTCTTCCTTCTCCTTTTCCCTATGGCGACAGCAAAGCCATCCGTTCTTATCAGGAGAATCTCTGCTATTCCCCAAACCAGTTTGATTCGTGGGCAGGATTAGCCCTTGGACGCTCAAGGATCATATTAGAGAAATTGAATCAGGTTGGTGTATCTGTCTATCTGTACATCTCTTCATCTGTCTGTCCGTCTGTCTGTCTATTTCAATTGGCTTTTCCTCACACTTAACAGCGTGACTTTAAGAGTGGTATGGAGAAGTATATTCGTAAGCACACACCAGGAACAGTCGTCTGCTTCAAGAAAGCCATCTCTCTCAATGCTAAGCACTGCTACATTGTGGAGAAGGTCAGCTAGTGTAGTCGTGGATCATAAACTGTCTGTTCTCCGTAAATTCTCAATCTTAGCCTCAAATTCGCACCCATTCTTTACATGGGAGGCCTGGGTGTGAAATTATCTCTTGCTCTTATTTTGTCCACAGTTTGGTTTCTTCTGCTATGCGGTTCAATCCTTCGCTTCTCAGATCCTCCATCAACCCAATCTCTTTGTTCTCTCTGGAATCCACCCCTGGGCGTCTGCCTCACGGAAAGAAATGCTGAGGCTGGCAGAGACCTGCTTCACTCAAGCATTAAGCTTGCAGGGCACCAAGCACGCCGAGCCTTGGATCTATCACTGGATGCTGGGAAAGATTGGTGGCAAATTAACCACGCCCATCAAGGAGATCTTGAAAAACTTTATCGATGTACATATGAGTAGTACTGGTAGAGTGGAATAAGAACCCAGTCAGTGTGGATATATATTTAAGGATACCTTTCTCTTCCACTACATTGTAAATGTGGACTCCCTGACTCTATATTCCGGACAGTAATTTTTATTTATTTTATTTATCTTTTTTTGAGGGGGGGGGGGGGGGGGGGGGGGGTACGGGAGGGAAGACCTTTCAATCATTACAGTGGAACCCCTTAACTCCCTAAAACCTCATTATTCAGTTACACATTTTATGATCCCTTACTATGAAACTTCATAATCCATCGTATTACTGGTCCCACACATGTCCACACTTAAGGGGTGCCACTGTTTGGTCAAGTCAATCTCCACACTGAGAGATTTGGATGTCATTTATAACACAGAACTAGTTTGGTAGGTTGTGTGCTTTTCAAGAGAGTACCTTTTTTTTTTCTATTTCTAGTCTGCTTATATTTTGCATCGGGATGGAGCTGGGTACCCACTGCTGGTGGAGTTGTCTTCAAAGAACCACGCAGTAGAAGCATTGGAAGTTCACTACCAACTCCATTCATCCGCCCTCAAACACCTTCTCCAGTTTTACAAGACTTTTTCCTCTGAGCAGTCCAAGATAAAGGAAAGCGAGAGCTTGATGGCTGAAAAATCCATTGCCAAAGCTCTGATTGAGTTGAAAAACTTACCCCTTACCCACCAGTCTTACCACTCTCTCTGGGAGTGGGCAAAAGAACTCTTTGAAGAGGCCTTTGGTGCTAGAATCGCTCCCCCACACCCACCTGTTATCCCCCCTCCTCTGTCGGAGGTACTTCAACCACTGGCGAATGCTTCAAGTACAGATATCAAGCTACCACCACCACCTGACCAGGGGACGCCTACCTTCTCATCAGCAAGTACTGCTGAACCACCACCTGGGCCTAAGACTCCCACCTTCCCATTTGCAAGTACCTCTGAACCACCACCTGGCCTGGGGACACCTACCCTCCCATTTGCAAGTACCTCTGAACCACGTCCTGGCCTGGCCCTCCCATTTGCAAGTACCTCTGAACCACGTCCTGGCCTGGCCCTCCCATTTGCAAGTACCTCTGAACCATGTCCTGGCCTGGGGACACCTACCCTCCCATTTGCAAGTACCTCTGAACCACCACCTGCACCTACCCTTCCATTTGCAAGTACCTCTGAACCACATCCTGGCCTGGGGACACTTACCCTCCCATTTGCAAGTACCTCTGGGCCACCACCTGGGAGTGAAATGCCCACCCTACCATTTTCAAGTACCTCTGGACCACCACCTGGCCCTGAGACTCCCACCCTGCCATTTGCAAGTATCTCTGGATCACCAGTTGGCCCCACGACTCCCACCCTACCATTCGCAAGTACCTCTGGGCCACCAGTCAGCTCCACAACTCCCACCCTACCATTTGCAAGTATCACTGGCCCACCACCCAGTTCTGAGACTCTCACCCTACCATTTGCAAATACTACCTTACCCAGTGAGCTAACACCTGGACCTGTAACAGTTGCGCACGAAGATGGTACATTACAATCACCTGGCATGGAAAAATGGACCCCACCTTCACAAGGTTGGATGTCAGGAAAGAAGGACTTGTTAGATATTGTTGAAGAAGCTGCTTCTTCTCGTGTCTCTACTGAGGAGATGGAGGTAGACAACTCTAATTCCAACACCAGGCAGTCACATGATCAGTCACATGGCAAGGAAAGTAGGACTCTGCAGTCACATGGTCTGTCACATGAGAAGGGAGGAGCATCTGGACAGCAAGGCTATTGTAAAGAAGTTTTGCAGCTGTGTTTCTACGGAGTAGCAACCTGTGCGGTGAGGTGTCCAGCTTTTTTCAAGGCCCTTTATCGAATGGCCGCAACCTTGCAAGCTATTGGCCTTCCTCATGTACATAAGATCTTAATAATTATCCTTACTTTACATGTATCTGGCTTTGCAGCGTGCCAGAGAATTGCTCCTTGGTCCACTGCCTCCTGCTCTCCTCAAGTTTCAAGAAAAACTTCAGCCACTTTTCGTTCTCAAGTCGAATATTTTCACAGTGAGTCCCCAACTTTGTCATCTCTCGAACTCCATCAAAAAATCTGTTGTTGTTTTTTTTTACTTTTTAGAACATGTGGCAGATTCTCACAGAAGAGATTAATCGTCCAGGAAGCTTTTCTAGTCATGCCCGACGGAACCTTGAGTTGCTTTCCAGTGTCTTAGAGGAACTAAAGGAACCCCACTCCCTCCTCCATCTTGCCCAGCACCTCAAGTCAAAGCCAGATGCAACAAAACGCTATCTAAGAGACAACGAGAGGATAGCCATTCACAAAAAGGTAGCTTATGAACAGGAAGAGATTCTCTGAGTTTGTGAATGTTGTACAGATAGTGAAGCTCTGTGTGAGAGTATTGGTAAAGTTGAGCAAAGAGGACAAGCTCTCCTTCAAAGAAGCAGAGAAGCACAAGTCCACAGCTGTAGCTGTAAGGAGCATGGCTAATAGATTGGAGAATGACCTCATCAAGGCAAGTATATAGTTTATGTTATTACTTAAAACAGTTTTTTTTTCCTTTTTAGGAGCTGGATGAAGCCATTACATGTTTTCAAGAGAAAATTGAAATGGGGCAAATATTAGCTGTTATGGATACTGGTGGGCATGTAAATAGTACTGATCACATGACCTTAATCACACCCACAAGCCAGCCCTCATTGTAGTATGTTTCATCATTTTTGACTAATATTATTAAATAAAAGCAGTGATTGAACTAGATTTTGAAGTGAGTAAAAGCAGAATTGAGTTTGGTTGGATTCCAGGGGCTACCTGTGATGCGATGGCTGTAATAGTGTTATAATAAATAATGATTGATTGACTGCAGTCATATCATGTTAGGCATTAATCTGTTCTTGTATGCGGCGAGCCGTCATATTCTCCATTTTTCTGATTCGGAGGGCCACAATGGCATAGGCCAACACACCTACTGAAAAGATACTGCCTTCGAAGAGCCAGAAATTGCGAGCCTCTCTGGGATCTGGCTCATAGTGGCAGCTGCAAGATTAAATGACAGAATGTAGGGTAACCACAGCAACCAGAACACGACAATCCCCATGCATTTATTAATAGGAACTGAAATGGGAAACTGAAGTGACCAGATCTTAGGAAAAGGAAGTGATTCATTCTGGAATGTACACACTTCATTACCCCTTTGGTGTGACTCTTCAACCATTATCTTTACCTTGTATATTTTTCTTCTTTGATATTTGAGCAGAAAGATCGCTGTTTAAAACCGGACTTTATACACTCTGGCAGTTGTCGATTCTATGAATAACAAAAAGGTAACTATTGAGGAGGACTTGGAGTCTAAGACTGTGTTCTCACAATGTCAATTCTGGAACAAGGCCTACACTTTCCCAGAGGAAAACAGTTGGGAAGTTCAGAAATCTCACCTGAAAGATGATAAGAATTTGATTAATACTCTCTCTATAAGACATAGTAGCTGATCTTTACAACGTACTGCTGGCTTTGATTTCAAACTTTTGTGCATGATACTTTGTGGCTAAATTGTTGGAGTGAACACTGGTTTCTTCGGTTTTAGCTGTGCTTCGTGAGGTTCTGAGTCTTCTTGCTTCACACCCTCCCAGCAGTAGCAACACGCTAAGGTACAAGTAAATGGTCACATAGTGCTTGATGCAGCTGCAATAGGTGACTTTAGCTAGCTCTATCGACTTACATGATCAGATAAGTACGCCAGGACGCTAATTTGAAGTCAGATCTTCTCGGTAGTGACATAAGAAATGAAAGACTACGAGAACAGAATGGGCAGCCACAACGAGCTGAAACTCTTTCTTCCATCATGTACAAAATTAATGCTCCAATGGGAAAATTTTTGAGCCTCTTTCCTTTATAAAAATCATTCTGACATCATTCACTATTTTTAGGTTTATGACGTCACTTTTTTTGTCCCGTGATGTATCACGTGATGTAAGCTTATTGACCGATCGTATATCAAAGATATTCATTCAGTCTGAACAGCTGCTGTTTCTACTCAGTTAGAGTTAGACTGAAGATGAGGACTTCTAAAGTGCCGATCATAGTATTAGCTGTGATCCTGGAGTTAGCTGGTGGAAGGGACTTATATTGGCAACCCAATAGCAACTGGGACAACCCTACCAATTGGAGACTCGGTCGAGTGCCAAACTGTGGAGACTCTGTCTCCCTCACATCTGTAAGAATTAAGTCTTTCAGAACTGACAATCGAGTGTTTCACAACTCAGTCTTTCTTGTCAGGTTCCCTCTAATGCTGCAGTTTATCTTGATGGCGAGGCAACTGTAAAGAGCATAACCCTCCCTAGGAATGGCCGACTGGTGCTTGGCCCCTCAGTCACCATACGACTCTCCACTAATACTAACTGCATGGGTATGATATTGATGTACACCTGTGTGATCAAAATTTGAGTGGCTGCCTTTAATTGATATTAGTGCCACGGAACACTGAACCCATGGCAGCTTCTGGACCAATGGAGCCAGTGACATCACCTTCAATCACTGAAGTAAGTAGTGGTTTGGACTTGATGGCTAGGGCAGTACCCACTTACAGACTCAACAATTTGTAAAATATATGCCTCTGGTGCCGAAGTGCCCAAGACACAGTGCTGGTATGCCCACACCACTGATGGCATTAGCAGTTGTGTTCAAAAACACTATCCTAAAAGCGAAAATGTGTATATACCTGGTATCCTGCACATAATCTATGAACCTAATTACTGCATGTATCCAATTCTTGGTTTTAACTTTTTGCTAGAACGAATTTGTTGGTGTAACCACCAAATACTGGGAATGTAGCCAGAATTGGGTTACCGAAGAAAGGTTTCCTGCTACAAGTCCTCCTTGTGGAGCTGATAATGCAATCTTTGAAAAGGTAAAAAGGCTAAGGGGCTTCATTTCCTACCATTTATTTACTATTAACCTTCTTTACAGGGCTCATTCTACACTGTCAAATCCAATAATAGTATATTTGTACGCTCCTTGACTGTACGAGGAACTCCAATTCAGTCACAGGGAGAGTTAGGTAAAAGCTTGGACTTGTTTATTAATTATAAAAGGAGGAGGTTATCTATCTTTTTCTTATTGCCTTCTTTCAGACTCTTCTGAGTTTGACTTGAAGAAGATTGAAATTAATGGTACCTGTGGTGGTGACCCAAAACTCTGTCCTTGTCCTGATGATTCTTTCTGTCCTAAACCAATGTGTAAGTGCGTCCGTCCTCTTATTCCGGTCTGAATTTGAGTTGTTCTGCTGTTTTTGTAGCTGCTGTTGAAGGAAATAGGAGCCAGCGTACTGGTCGAATAGCAGCAGGTGTGGTGGTAGGAATTCTTGCTCTCATCATCATCGTTATTATTGTTATCATCATAGTAGCCTACATCTTGTGAGTGCCATAATTATGCTAGTCCCAGGTATTTTGGACACACATTCACTTCATGATGGAACAATGTCATTTGAAGATAATACCTTGGGTTGATAATTATTGTACTTATTAGGTATGGACGTACCCGAAATATCATGAAATACCATAAGGATGAGCTTGTGGAGGAACCAGACGACTCTTCAGCTCCTACTTCTGTTGCCATTGATGATGGAAAGAGTTATGATAATCCTATATTCACTGATCAAAAGATTGAGGCTTCGGAGTATAAGGCCAACCCTTCCCTGAAGCCTATTGAGCCGGGATACGAAGAGAAGCCTCCCTTGGGAGATGTCCCTGAGCCTGCTGTCTTGTCCGCCATGAATGGGTACGAGGCCAATCCTTCGCTGAATGTCGAACCTGGATATGAGGAAAAGCCTCCCTTAGAGGATATCATCCCAGCAGCCTCTGTTGTGTCGCCTCTGAATAGGTACGAGGCCAACCCTCCACTTGATGTTGATCTGGAGGAAGAGAAAGAGGATAAACATGTCCCAAAACTGAACAAGTATCAGCGATTCTGACAGCTTCTCTTCTTGATTGATTGAACTTTGGACTTTGAACTTTGAACTTGAACTATGGAACTAATTTTAGGATGGTATTAAATCATCATAAGCCTGAATAAAATAATGGTTTTTGTATTAGCTAATACAATACTGGAAATAAAAAATCGTGATACAAAAATAGTAATAGTGATGGTAGCTTATTTTGATATTACACTAAAACAGCGATAAATAATGACAAAGTAGCTGATACAATACTGGGGAGAAAAATTCATGATACAAAAAACAAGAATCCGTAGCTAATCCCTAGTGGATTACTTCTAGGGTTCCACTTTGCAGCAATGGTTCTCGTAGTTCACATGTCGTGAATGTCGCAGGCATTTTTTGAGCTGAACCACCAGTGCTGGATCGGCTGTCATTATTGGTTCCTGTAGTAACTCTCTCAGTCGTGATGATTTCTGGAGCATTAGCATCAGTTTCATCACCTGATGGTTTAGTGTGCTTTTTAAAGTGTATGCGAGATATACACCACTTTGGGAAAGACTGCAGACGTGGAAAACGAACAAAGACATGATAAAGCACGACTATTACGAATCCTGCATACCCCAGCAAAACCAAGATGGTGTTATAAGCTGAGAGAGCACTCCTATTGATCTCACCTACAATATTGGGATCTGATGAAGTAAAGAGAGATCCAATAAACAACATGCACAAGTTGAGGATGAAAAAATTGTCCATATAATTTCGCCACTTGTTCTTGAAAGGCTTGATCCATACTTGAAAGAAGAGGAGGAGGAGGAGCAGGAGGGTGGTAGCAAACACACTGAAGGATGTAAACACGAGAAAGAAAGGAATCCATCGAAATATTAATCTCATCCCAAGCCAGGATCGGCACTCTGTTTTGAATGGTTCCCACAAGGCATCGTAAAGAGGCTTGTATTTTCGCAAGACTCTGCTTTTATAAACACAGCTGGGGAACAGGAGGAAAATAGGAAGGGGAAGGAGGTAAAATAGGAACAGTAAAAATGCCAGGATGGTGAGGACTGCATGACCAATGTCAAAGTATGGAATATTTGCATCTATAATCCAGTGAAAGTGCTTCACTCCTGTGAGTGATGTGATCTCTATAAATCCAACCAACTCAGCACAGGATTGTAAGATGCTGAGATAGCAGAGTATCATGAGGGTGGAGAAAGCCTGAATGATGCTGTGTCCCGAGGAAGCCTTTACCAGTTTGACACATTTGGTGTTCAAAAGGCCCGTGATTAGAAACATGAGGATGAAGAGGTAAACTGGGAAAACAAGTTGCCAGATAGTACGATGTAAGGCTGTCATGCCGTCATAGAGACAAGAGTCAATTCCAAAGTTCAGAGATGGCCAAAAAACAACTGCTAAATGTTCCTGTGGTGGTATCCTGAGAACATATGAATAAATGCTGAAGACGTTGGAGTAAAAGATGACACCATTGAGGAAACCTCCTGTGATGTTGATGTCGAGAAATGTGATGAGGAACACAAGGAGGATTCCTGCTACTGCAAAGAGGAAGAATAAGAGAATGTAGACATTGGAGCACTCTCTACACTCTATGGAAGTGCCGATCACTACACTGTAGTTTTCTCTGCAGCCTCCACACACTACTCCAGCCCTGTTAAAGTCACACTGACGATCAAAGTCTGGTACATCATCATTGGTGACATCTAAATTCACAATTTCTGGCTGGCAGTACTCAAAATGGCATGTTCCAATGATAATATTGCTGGCGTCTTTGTGTGATTGGTTTCCACTATCACTTATTTGTCCCAACCATTGATTATCACTGATGACAAGTCTGTGTTTATCGGGATCACAAGTCACTCCTTTTAATTTCGTGAAGTCACTACGGCACTCACAGCGGTTATCAGACAACTGAAATCCAAATCCACAACTGCTGAGTCTCACTTGTAACGTTGTCTGTGCACGAACAACACCAGCATTCGATGAATAGATAATGATGTCAACGTCTTGATCTTCAGGACCCATAACTGTTATAGAAACACTTGTAGAGTTTTCATTCGATAGAATTGCAAAGTTGTTGGCATTCAGGAATGTAACAGATGATGTTCTGTTGTCCCTTTCAAGATTGACAAGAGAAGAAGAGAAAGAAGAGAGAACCGTATTTATTTTATTCCCAAGATTGTCAGTGGCTGAGAAGTTTACTGAGAAGCTTTGACCTGGAGCTACAGTTGAAGGTACTTCAGACATTTTGTACTCCAATCTAGACGCAAAGCCCCTAACAAGTCCAGGATGGAGTGGATTTTCTTCGAAACTGAAGACATTTGGGAAGTTCTCATGGAGGATGGCAATGGTATTATTATTATTGAAACGATATTGCAAATCATAGGCCCAGGAGCATGCACTCAAAACAGATCCATAGATGTAACTGCCGTACATAGCTTTGTTCCCTCTAAACTCAACGTAAGCATTTGTGGCATTGATGTCTGAGCAATTGGTGCAGAGGAAAAAACTGTCATAGCGAAAAGATATGAAGCAATCGTTAGTGTAACTATCGAGATATGAATTGGAGGTAATCTGATTGACATAGATTGCACCACCTGAGACTTGTGCAACGTTGTCCAGCAAGCGAAGATGAGAGTGAGGCAGGAGTATAATGTAGGATTGACTGAGAAGATGGAGGGCTCCTCCACTGACCCCCACATTTCCTAGAAATGTCAGATTCCCAAAGATCCCGATGAAGCTTTTTTCGGCTTTGAGACCAGTACCCATATTACCTTGAATGTGGCACTCTCCATGGAAGGTGATATTGATGCTTATTAACTCAATTGTTCCGACAGTCTGTCCAACGAGCAGGGTGCCTGTGGAGGCATTGGGACTGGCTGATACAATTGTATTGTCGATGAATGAAGAATTTTGAACTGTTACTTGAATGCCATCATCTTGTCCAGATGATTTCTCCTCAATCACTGTTAGAGCAGAACCTGAAATGGCCTCATTTTGCATGAAGGTGGTATCTGCTATGAGAAATTGAACTACATCAGTTCTATCTCTCAGAGGTGAGTAATGTGTCGAGTAAATGAAAACCCCTGCTCCTATTTGAGCTTTGTTTCGAGAGAAGATTGAGTTTACGATATTCACATAAACATCACGATTAATTTCAAAGTTTGGAATGACATTCCTTCTGTCAAGAGGGGGGAAAACGTCATTGATGACAGCTATTCCACCAGGTCCCATAACTCTTGAAGTATCACTCAGTCCATTGGAGTCAAATAAACAGTCATTCATTGTAATTGCCGAATGCTGAACGCCACTAAAAAGAGAGATTTGAGCAGAGCTTCCAAAGAGAGCGATATTGTTAGTGAAATTACTACCACTCATGGTGATATTGATGCCAAAATCAAGTTGAGCCAAGTGTAGACTGAGTCCTCCTCCACCGCCTATCCCAAAGCCCAAATCATTAAGGAATCTGGAGTCTCTGTCTAAAACCGTGATGTAGGAAGAGCTACATTCAGAATTTGAAAAGAACTTTGTATTTTCCATTTCGAGAGAAAAAACCTGATTGGAATAAGCTTGTCTGTAATCATTTTTGAAGTCCTGGTAGAGTAGGACTGCCCCGCCTCCTCTGGTCAAGTTTTGCTTCAGAAGTGCTGAAATGCTGTCTATGTTAGCATTTGCACAGGATCCCACTTGGATATTATTAGAGAAAGTGACATTTGAGAAGCTGGAAGCACCAATGAGGTTAACACCAACTAGCCCAAATCCTGCAGTGTTGGTAACCGTCACAGACTCCAACATCACATTCCTGCAATACCCTAGGAACACACCCACCTGGACCTCAGTCGGGATGAAGACAAACAGATCAACAAATATCTCCAGTTCTTCCAAAACCATATCGAAATTTGTTCCATTCAATCGACAGCCATTGATTTCCACTCCAGATATAAGGATGTCTGAAGAGTTTACGAAAGCAAGTCCCACACCATTTGCGCACTGGATCAAAGTGCTACTTCCCACAATTCTGACATTGAATAGATCCTTGTGCAAAGTGAAGTTTTCCAGTTGATAGTCTCCTGACTCCATTTTTATGGTGGTATTTGAGGTTAGATCTCTTAGTGCCCTGTCCAGGGAAACACACTCTGTGGTTAGGCTCTCTCCATTGTCGCAGTTCTTGGAGACAGTAACGACGGCAGCTGAAGAGTAGGAAAGAGCGAAACAATAAATCCCCACTAATATCGGTACTAGGATTTGATAAGGCATAGCTAGCTATCGAGTTCTGCTAAGACTTGGCTATAAACCAGACCCTCCCCTATCGTGCAGATAATCATAGCTAGGTCCCGAACCTTGAACCCAGGAAGTGCATCCGGTGGTGATTAATTTTAGCTACTCCGGTTTGCGGGAATCTTGCGGGTTTTCAGGTTGGTTGCCAACAGTGCAGAATTGAATTCGTGCTCGCTAAATTTAAGACCATTGCATTTGTATGACAGTATATTTTACTCGCATGAATTTATTTTTCACATGCGAATATACAAGCATTAACCCTGAGTAGGAATATTTTTCTCTCTCAGTGATAAATCTCATCTGTAGTGATAAAATCTCCTTGGAAATAAATATTAACTTTAATGCAGTGATCCATTGATGTGAATGCATGGTGGAGCTTTATACAATCAGCAATGGAAAATCAGAGTCTACAGTGAGTGACAAATTATTCTAAGATCAAGAGATTATGTTGCTCTGTATCATATTACTCACTGAGAGTGATCATATGGTTATGATTATGGTTAAACCTGCTAGCTTTATAAGGTATACATGTACTACTCATTGCAGTGTGTTTTGAAAGTACACACCAGCAAGAACCAGCAAACACCAAAATTAACATTAATGAACTAGCTATTTCAAGGGTTCCTGATTCCAGCAATGGTTCGTGTATTTCAATATCATGGGGTCACTGGGTTCATGGGGTCACTGGGTTCATGGGGTCACTGGGTTCTCTGTGGCCATTTATCTTTGTCTTGGTTGTGGAACTCGAGATTCACTTTCATCAGCTTCAGGCTTCATGTACTTTGCAAAGTATGTACGATGCATACACTGCCTCAGGCAAAGTAAAGGATCGACTACGTGCAGTGCAGACTATCTATGCCCACCCAAATCCACAGAGATTTTAGCTTGGGTTGTTAGAGTTCACTGATGTGTGAACTAGTTAATGAAAATGTCACAATGTAGCATCTAAATAATTATAGGGTTCCACAAACTACTAGCAAGAAAAAATTATAGGGGGGCCGGGGGGGGGGGGGGGGGGGGGGCTAATTATAGTAATCCACATCTCACTATTTAATTGTTTCAAGGCTCCAGCAGTGGCTCACGTAGTACTGGTTGTATTTGTATTTCAGTAAATGTGACTAGCTGCTTTTTCATAGAGGAGCTATCGAGTTGGTTGCTGTTCTTAGTTTCAGTGACATTCGCCTTGGCTGGGCTTACTTTTGGAACTTGAGCATCACTTTCATCAGCTTCAGGCTTCATATACTTTGCAAAGTACGTACGACGCATACACTGCCTCAGGCATGATTGCAGTTTTGGAAAACGGACAAAGACATGGTAAAACACAATTATCACAAATCCTGTGTACCCCAACAAAATCACAATGGTGCTATAGGCCAAGAGAGCAGCATGAACCTTGCCAGTCTTTTCCACCTCCAATTGAACAAAGAGACCTCCGATAAACAACATGCACAAGTTGAGGAGGAAAAAGCTGTCCATGTAGTTTCGCCACTTACTCTTGAAAGGGTTGGCCAATAGTTGGAAGAAGAGGAGGAGGAGGAGCATGAGGGACGTAATGAACACACTAATAGACTCTGAGGTTGTAAACACAAGAATGAAAGGAATCCATCGAAATATCAACCTCATTCCAAGCCAGAATCGATATTTAGTCTTGAATGGCTCCCAAAAGGAATCGTAAAAGGGTTTGAATTTGTGCAAGTATTTGTTCCTATAAACGAGGTTAGGGAATAGGAGGAAAATAGGAAGAGGGATGAGATAGAACAGGAAGAGCAAGATAGCCAGGAAACAGAGGAGCCCATGACCATAGAAGAAATATTCCACAGATGCGTCTACAATCCAGCGAAGGTGCTTCACTCCTGTAAGTGATGTGATCTCTGTAGCTCCCACCAACTCAGCACAGGATTGTAAGATGCTGACATAGCAGAGTATGATGAGTGTGGAGAAAGCCTGAATGATGCTGTGTCCCGAGGAAGCCTTTACCAGTTTGACACATTTGGTGTTCAAAAGGCCTGTGATTAGAAACATGAGGATGAAGAGGTAAACTGGGAAAACAAGTCGCCAGATAGTGCGATGTAAGGCTGTCATACCATCATAGAGACAAGAGTCAATTCCAAAGTTCAGAGATGGCCAAAAAACAACTGCTAAATGATGCTGTGATGGTATTATGAGATTAGGTGCATAAAGGCTGAAGATGTTGGAGTAAAAGATGACACCATTGAGGAAACCTCCCGTGATGTTGATGTTGAGAAATGTAATAAGGAAGATGAGGAGGATTCCTGCTGCTGCAAAGAGGAAGAATAAGAGAATGTAGACATTCGAGCACTTTTTACATTCTATGGAAGTGCCAATCACTTCACTGTAGTCTTCTCTGCAGCGCCCACACAATACTCCAGCTCTGTTAAAGTCACACTGACTTTTAAAGTCTGGCACGTCGTTATTGGTGATATCTAAAATTGTAGTTTCTAGCCGGCAGTACCCAAATAGGCATGTTCCAAAGATAATATTGCTGTCATCTTTGTATGATTGGTTTCCATAATCATTCAACAGTCCCAACCATCGATTACCACTGATGATAAGTGTGTGATTGTCGAGATCACACGTCACTCCTATTTCTATGAAGTTGTTACGGCACTCACAGCGGTTATCAGATAAGTTAAATCCAAATCCGCAACTGCCAAGTTTCACTTGTAAAACTGTCTGCGCACGAACACCAGGATCAGTGGAATAGATGGTGACATCAACATTTTTGTTTTCAGGACCAATAATTGTTATCGGAACACTTGTGGAATTTGTACGGGATAGAATTGCAAAGTTGTTGGTACTCAGAGAAGCAGTTGTTGAAGTCCTCTCAACCATTTCCAGATTAATAAGAGAAGAAGCAAATGAAGAGAGGACTGTGGCTATAGAATTCCCAAGATTGTCCATTGCCGTGAAGTTTACTGAGAACCTTTGTCCTGGAGCTACAGTGGATGGTACTTGAGTCATATTGGATAGAGTGGATGCAAAGCCCCTAACCAGTCCAGGATTGAGTGGATTTTCTTCGAAATTGAATACATTTGGAAAGTTTTCATGGAGGATGGCAAAGGTATTTGTAGTGTTGAAATTCAGCTGGAAATGGTCAGCCCAGGGGCACCTACTCAATGTAGACCCATAGATATAACTGCCAACTGGAGCAGTGTTCCCTCTAAACTCAACGTAAGCATTTGTAGCATTAATATCTGAACAATTTGTACAGATCACAAAATCATCATATCCAAAGGACAAGAAGCAGTCACTAGTAAAACCCCCACTGTATGAGGTGGAGCTAATCTGATTCACATAAATTGCACCACCTGAGACTTGTGCAATATTATTCAGCATGCGAAGACGGGAGTGAGGCAGGAGTATGATAAATGATTGGCTGAGAAGATGGAGGGCTCCTCCACTAACTCCCACATTTTCACGAAGTGTCAGATCCCCAAACACTCCAATTAGGCTTCTTTCAGCTTTGAGCCCACTCCCCAGATTACCTCGAATGTGACATTCATCATGGAAGGTAATATTGATGTTTGTTACCTCAATTGTCCCCACAGTCTGTCCAACGAGCAGGGCATCCATGGAGGGGTCGGGATTAGCCGATATAATTCTATTGTTGATGAATGAAGAATTTCGAACAGTTACTTGAATGCCATCAGCCATTCCAGAAGATTTAGTCTCAGTTATCATCATGGCAGAACCTGAATTGGCCTCATTTTGTATGAAGGTGGTATTAGCAATGAGAAACTGAACTGCATCAGTTGTATCCCTCAAAGGTGAGGTGTGAGCAGAGAAGATGAACATCCCTGCCCCAAACGGAGATCTATTTCGTGAGAAAATTGAGTTTCGGATATTCACATAAAAGTTTCGATTCAGCTCAAGGTTTGGAACAACATCAAAAGGCAGTTGAATGTCATTAAAAATTGCTATTCCACCAGATCCAACAGCCCTCAGAGTTGCAGTACTAAAGGGTTCCAATACTCCATTAGACTCGAATGTGCTATCCTCAAATGTAACAACCGAGTTCTTCACGCCACTAAAAAGAGTGATTTGAGCTGCACTTCCGAAGAGAGCAGAATTATTGGTGAAAAAGCTTTCTCTTATAGTGATATTGACACCAAAATCAAGCTGGGCCAAATGTAGACTGAGTCCTCCTCCACCGCCTATCCTGAAACCTGATTCTCTCAAAAACTGAGAGTTTGCACCTAGGCCTAGACTCATTAAATAGGATAAGGTGCATTCTGAATTTGAAAAGAAGCTCACATCTTCCATATCCAGTTTAAATTTTTGGTTGGTATAAGCTTGTTTGTATTCGCTTGTGAAGTCTTGATAGAGTAGGGCTGCTCCACCCCCTCTAGTCAAGTCTTGCATCAAAAAAGCAGTAAAAGTACTAGTGACAATATTTTCACAGGACCCCACCTGAATATTATTAGAGAAAGTGACATTTGAGAAGCTGGAAGCACCAATGAGGTTAACACCAACTAGCCCGAATCCTGCAGTGTTGGTAACCGTCACAGACTCCAACATCACATTCCTGCAATGCCCTAGGAACACACCCACCTGAACCTCAGTTGGAATGGAGACAAACAGATCAACAAACCTCTCCAGTTCTTCCAAAACCATATCAAAATTTGTTCCATTCAATCGACAGCCATTGATTTCCACTCCAGATATAAGGATGTATGAAGAGTTTACGAAAGCAAGTCCCACACCATTTGCACACTGGATCGAAGTGTTATTTCCCACAATTCTGACATTGGATAGATTCTTATGCAAAGTGAAGTTTTCCAGCTGATAGTCTCCTAATTCCATTTGTATGGTGGTATCTGAAGTTAGGTCTCTTAGTGCCCTGTCCAGGGAAACACACTCTGTGGTTAGGCTCTCTCCATTGTCGCAGTTCTTGGAGACAGTAACGACGACAGCTGAAGAGTACGAAAGAGCGAGACAACAAATTGCTAATGCAAAAATACACTGCATATCGACTCTATAAGAGAACAGCCCGATATGACATATGATTGTCCAAATGAGGCATAATAGAATACTGCGCATGCGCAGGGTGTGTCTGATACGATGCACTCAGCTAGCTCAGATCAAAAGGTAACTCCAGCTTCCAATGTGATACTAATATGCTCTAGCTTGGTAGAGAAGACCACAGCTCTGGTTACATTTCTATGTGTCATGCAATGGTCCTGCCTCTTTTTTTGGCATGTTAAGAAGATGCTCAATAGACCATTGAACCGTAGTTTCATTCGGATATGAAGGGGTGGGGTAACCAACTTCATTTGTAATGAGCAAAGTAAAATGATAAATGATGAAAGCTACCCTAGATCTCAAGGCTACAAAATCAAATCTGCATGACTGACAATGGTCAAAACAAAAAACAACAACAAACAAAAAACAAACAAAAAACAAACAACAACAGCAAACAATAATTGCTTATAAAACACAATTGTGTGCTATCCTATTCATTCTTACATGTGTAATACGTGTCAGTTTGCCTCTCATCACTCTCAGTCAAAGGGCTAAAGCTGCTCTCACTAGCATCTTGCCTTGCTTCAAGTTGCATTGAAGATGGCTCTTCATGGTGGTGCATAACGGTTACATTAGTGGCTACATGTCCTGTAGTGGTAATCACAGGTGTCTCATTCAGGTTGCAATCTTCTTTTAGTCCAGCTATACTGACATCTGTGCTGGTAACTATAGGCTCAGCTTCCTCTTTCACTAATTCTGGGCGTCCTGTGTCACAATTCTCCAAAACATGGCGCCAACACTTTTTTATGTCAGCAAAGAAGTTGGGAAACCGTTTACGAAAGTGAACAACGATCACCCCAAGTACCACAGCATAAAAGAGCATCAGAATAGTGATGTTAGATGCAACAAGAGAAGGTGGGGTTGGGGAGTCTCTGTAGTACACAGGAGAAGGGTCGTAGATGGGATAGTAAAATTGTGTGGACTGTAAGTTAGTGAAGTAGAGTGTTCCCAATATGAAGAGGAGGACTAGGACGAGTAGAAAGTCATCTAATATGTTCATCCACTGCTTGGTGTATGGCATCAGTTTCGTTTGAAGAAATAACAGACCCAAGAGAATCAGCCCTAAAGCAAAAAGCCCATTGACATTTGTAAGAGTTACTGCACAGGAGTAGATGACCAATCGCAAGATTAGCCGCAAACCCAGCCACCAACAACGTTCTGGTTTGAAAGGTGCCCAGATAACGTCATAGACTGGCTTCAATTTGGTGGCCAGGTAAGTGATTTTGAAAGCAAACTTTGGACAAGTGATGATGAAAGTGAATGGTACCATAAACACCAAGATGATAAGTATTGATACGATCACAAGAAAGCCATGAGCACTTTTGAAATATATCAGATTAGGATCTTCTTTCCAGCGATAATCTGCAATGAAACCATCTAGTGTATAGAGCCTTACGAATGCAAGTGACCTCACACACGTCCTCAGGATTGATATGTAGCATACGATGATAACTGTTGCTCCAACTTTAGCTGGAGAGCAGGATTCTGGCAAGGAGCATCTAATTGCTACCACATAGATCGCTCCTAGCAGAAGGAAAATGTAAGCAATGAAGATAAACTGCACTATTATTCCCACGAATTCAGTCATGCCTTGGTATAAACACTGATAAATGTTCAAGTCAAAGCTGAGAAAGTCAGCAACGATGAAGATAATGTTCCACTCCACATCAGGTATGAAGAAATATTTGTAGATGCTTATAATATTGCTGTAGAAGAGAATAGAGTTGAAGTATCCTGCAGTGATATTGATGTCAAAGAGAACTAGAGCAACAATGAAGAGAATGCCAACGATCAGCAGTGCAGCTATTATCCACAGTGAAGAGTTGGAACACCTTTTGCATACTTTCGAGCTGCCAAGGCTGACTGTTAAATTGTCCTTGCAGCCAGAACAGAGAAGACCAGCATGGTTATGGGAACATTGACGTGTGAAGTCCAGATTCGTAATGATTTTATAATGATCGTTACAGTATGGTTTAGGACAATACCCCCATATCAGGCCAGTTTCTGATTCATTCCTTCCCAACCATATACCAGGTGGAATGATAAACGTCCCATTTAAGAAACACTGAATCCTGAGATTTGCTAATCTTTGATCACATTGGCAACTCATGATGGACGAATCAAAGGAGTAACCCAATAAACAAGTCTTTAATTGTACAGATATTGTGACTGATGCTGCAGATGGAGAAGTTATGGACGAAATCTTGAGATTGATGCTTTTATTTTGAGTCCCAAAGAGAGTTAGTGGTACAAGTCCTTTTTTCTCATCCAACGGCAAGAGTCTATTACTTCTTGAAAGGGATTGAATGTTAGAAAACACAGCTCCTTCCTCTTCTGGAAGACTATATGTCAGTAGATCTGGAATAGACTGATTGAACACATCAAAAGATGTAACAAATATTTCGAATCTTTGACCAGGCATCACATTCACCATATCAGCATTAACTACTAGACGTATACTGGGAGAACTGACTCGATCAATGCCTACAGGCTCGTCATCAAAGTTTATAAAAGTTTTCTTCACACATTCAGAGTACAAGTATTGGTAGAAGTTGGTATAATTTGCCGCTCTATTACTATCACCATTCCAGAAGCAATCTCTGAGATATGCACCATATATCATAGAGGCTATTGGTGCCTTATTACCACGGAAATCCACCACTGTGTGAAGCTGTCCATCATCAAAGATGCAATCATCAAAATGATAGTTATTATCCACACGGATGAAACAGTCTCCACCATTTGCCTTTCTGTCGTTTATATCGGCATAAATTGCTCCCCCAAAAGTGGTGGCCACATTGTCAAGGAAAAAAAGATGGGAATTATTGTAAAGCCTCAAATAACCACCATCTGATAAATGGAGAGCTCCTCCATTGATACCAGTGTTGTTTGCAAATACTGCTTTCCCAGAGATGTTGATTTCACAAACTGAACACGTAAGAGCAGTACCTTTGTTCGATGAGAAAGTGCAATCTCTTTCCAGTTTAAGCCTGCCATTGGTCACTCTCATTGCAGTGGCTGTTTCAGCCAAATAGTCTGTACAGTAGTTATTCTTGATCGTGCAATCACTTAAAATAACCAAAAGTGAATTCACTGACTCAGATATGCCATAAGCAGCTATTGTTGATGCTTCAGTGGCAACATTTTCTTCAAAGGTGGTTGACTGCAATATGATGACTGTGTTGGGTGCAAATGGTAGCAACTGAATATATAAACCACTTCCGTCGAGTGCTGTATTGTTGATGAAAGAAGAACCCATTATCTTGACATTCCTTGATAAAGAACTTCTAGTGAATGGAGTGGTACCAGATAGAATAATGAACAAGCCTCCCCCCATATTCGAGTTGTAATTGCTCCGAAATGTACAATCACTGAATTGCAGTAGATTATCAAGGACACTGGAAAGCATAGATATGTGAATTCCGCTCCCATAGGAAGCTGTGTTCCTCTCAAATACAGAACTCTCAATGTGTGTTTCAACTGTGAAGGATGATTGAGTTAGAGCAACTGTGAGACCTCCTCCAGCAGAAGCAAGCGGCTTGATGTCAAGATCAAGAAACTGATCGAAATGGTTGGTATTCTTGAAGAAAGTGCATCTTGTAATGTTGACATAGACCACAGTAGTACTAGGACGAGGGGAATGTTTATGGTCCAGATAGACCAAATATGCACCACCTCCAATATTACCTTTGAATTCAACATCGGAAAGAACGAAGGATCCAGTCACGTCAAGTGAAACCAAACCAACTCCTTTGCTCCCACTTATCGAGACATTTTTCATGATAACATTATGGCAGTCGGTTATAAGCAACGACGGTAACCTACAATTCATCTGTACTGCAAACATTGATGTACAAATCTCCTCGTGTCCAATCATTCCACACTCTATAAAAGCTATACTGGTAATTGTAAGGTTACCAATTCCATAGAAAAAAAGTCCCTCATACTCAGAGCAAGTGACTGTGACATTAGCACCACCAACCAGGCTGATGTTTGAAATATTTCCTATACTGATAGAATGGCGTATAGTGTGAGTACCTTCTAGGAACTGCAACTCGGTATCATTAGCGAGCGTGGAAAGAGCCCTGTTGATGTCGAAACACTGGTCTGGTGGACTGGGTGTAGGGCAAGACGGGCGCACGTCAATAGTTAACGTGTTTCTCGAGAGTAGGAGGAATAACAGCACTGCTGATAAGAGCTTCATTGGTAAATCGATCCCGAAATGCATGAAGTTTTAAGGTTAATAAAATTAACCCCGCACCGGCTATTAACTGCCTATATTAAAAGGGGCGTACCCCGGACACACACTGCGCATGCGTAGGTATACATTTTTATTATTATTATTATTATTATTATTATTATTGATATTGAGTGTGCAATAAACATTCTACAGTTGGTTCCAGCCAGGAGGCTACATATGCATGTAGGAAGCTGTAATGCAAACCTGTACTTACCACGAAGCACTTAGATGACTACCAGACCTACATATACAACAACCAAGATAAGCCAAAGCGCTTTGAATCACTGTAGAATTGAATGTTGGTTACTTGGCTAGTCTGCGCATGCGTGGATAAGGCGTTGACTAACCAATCAGATTGCTGGAATCCATGTGGTATATTTATTATTCAGAGCATGCTCTTAAGCATTGAAGTTCCTCCAATCTGGCCAACCAGCCACTCCCCTCCATCTACAACCACAACACCCCCTGTCATGTAGGAAGAGAGTGGACTAGCAAGAAAAAGGGCAGTCTGGGCTACATCTGTCCTAGTGCCAAATCGCTGCAGGGGGAGCAAAGACATAACTTCTTTCTTCTGTTTCTCAGTCACAGCAGCTCCTCCTGTAGTTAAATTATATATCATGTATCTATGATATCATAAACACAGTGCTTAGTCCACTTACCTAATTTGCTCATGCCGACAGTGCCCTCTATCGGACCAGGAGCTATGCAGTTGATGCGAACCTTCTGAGGCCCCCACTCCACAGCAAGGTGCTTCGTCATTCCATCGATGGCAGCCTTAGCTGAGCCAGCATGTGTCTGTATAGAAGTAAAATAGTGCACACTGTGAACAAAAAAGTACACGTATAGCCCTTACCTGCAATGGCTTGCCATTATAATGGAGTGTGGCACTGATGTTGATTATAACACCGCCCTTTTCCTAAAAATAGATTATTATGTAATTGGATTGATGTCCTATTTATAACAGCTATATACACCTTAAAGCAATGTTCATAGAGTGCTTTACTGCAGTTGAATGTCCCCATGGCATCTATCTCCATCACTACACAAAATATTAAATCATAGAGGGGTATTAAAGAGTACAAGCATAATGATAATTACCTGTCTTGAAAGCATTTGGAGACAGCGAACTTGCAGGACACAAGAAATTTCCTGCTGCATCTAAAGGGAAGAAGCCAAAGAAGACGTAGCTAACGAGTTCTTGATATGTAATAGCTACTCACTGTTAACTAAAATATCAATGGTTCCATATGTCTTCAGTGCTTCTTTCACTGCTCTTGCTATAGAATCATACTACATGATGAAACAATAGTCATACTATAAATTGTAGTCATAGCTACATGGCATCTATTACATACAGTATAGTACCATACAATACATGGCTAGGCAATATCAATGTAGCCTGACAATCTTACCTTTCTGACATCCATTTGCAGTGGAAGACACTTCCTTCCTGTCCCTCTGCTCAGCTCCTGTGCTGACTATTTGAGAGTATATATATAAAAAAAGGATTAGTGCTGTGGCATCCTTTTAATGCCATGCAGAAGGACACAGCAGGCAGTCCAGGAAAGACATGTTTTGGGATGTCTAGACAATAGCCTTCCACTACTTATTGCCATAATTAGTGTTATATTATTACTACTACACAACTATGCATCATCAATGCACCTGTCCCCCTTTTATATAGCCACACATACAGGGGGGAAATGTCCAGATTAAAAGAGGATAAGGGACAGCCTAGCAATCATTATTCCCTCTGGCTCGTGAGACTACACCTCACCACTATTCTCGTGTAGACCCTATTCTTTTCTTTTTCTTGGGGGCGGGGGAAGGGTTAGGGTCTGGCTAGCTACCTCACCACATTATGGCACAGACTCTGGAGTCAATATAATTTTGGTACAGTCATGCATAGTTTAGTCCCCCCTCCCTCTCTGAATCAGCCCCACCTCCTTTAGTTTTTGCATTCTCCTGCTCCCAATGACTGTATTACAGCCATGCCTCATCAGCAGCTCTGCGATCCTGAATCCAATGCCTGAAGCCCCTCCCGTGATGAAGGCAACTTTTCCTTGCAGTAGGTCTTCTTGGAACAGGTATTTATAGTGCTGCAAGCAGTAATCATCATGCTTAGTTTCTTCACTCATCATTGACAAAGGCGGTAAAGGGTACGGGTCGCGGTACCAAATAGTAAAGAAGGTAAAGGGTCAATTTATACTTGATGATTATTAATAACTACTTGGCCATTGGGGGATTATGAGTTCACAATAGTTGATTTAAAAATTAAGTACAGAATGTCCCATTTTTGTGAGAGTTTGTGTATCCACGGAATCATAGACTTGACTGCCCAAATCATAACCCAACATCTGGTACTCCTTCAAAGTGTAGCGCTCAGACCCACATTGGATGTAGATGGTTTCGTTGGGGGCATAGAAGCGGTTGAAAGCAGTGAAAGGAACTATTCCTTTCAAACTCTGTACTGGGTTACATGAACCAAATTCATAGACATCAGGGTTACCGATAAGACATGTATTGTTGGTCCAGACCTCATCCCAACCAGAAGGGTTCTTACCCGTTCCTGAACCATCACTATTCGCACAGAAAGGCTTGTAGAAGACATTCCTAACCTTCAGGGCATCATCATAATCATCATTAGAATAACGTGAAGCATCAGGATAAACATAAACATTGTTCTGCACCGTTTTTGAATGTCCGAGAAAATTTTTATACCCACCGTAAGTCAAAAAGTTGAACGTGTCGAAATAATAACATGAGCCGTCGTCATGATCCAGGGGCCAAGTGCAGTGGTAATTACAAATAACAAAATTCATAGTGAGGTTACTTAGTGCTGGAGTTAACGATGGAACAGTGCCATTGATATCTCGGACCGTCGTGAGGTACGGTTGTCGATCCCAGGTGTTGAACACTCCATGGTCACCAGTTTCTCGTACCAAGTTGAAACCAAGGTTACGAGAGAAGAAATTGCCCCCACCAAAACCGTCATTCACATTGACTCCAGCCCTTGGGCCATTGAAGAAGATATTATAACTGAAGTTGGTCTGAGCACTCAGAGCCTGGCAAAATGCTGCGGTCTGCTTCCCAAAGATTCCGAATTCATGAATATAGTTTCCAGTGATCTTTGTGCCCCTGGGTTGATTACCGTTGGTCCCATCCATTAAGTCTGCACTTCCCATTAGCACCACACCACTTTCCCCACAGAACTTGAATTCATTGCCATCAATCACAGCCCCTCTGACGTAATTAGAAAGAAACAAACCATTTCCCCCTGGAGAATCGAATAGGCAATTTTTTATAGTGAGTCCATCAATTCCTTCAGCAAATACAGTTCCTTCTTTGTGTATAGCCCAGTCACCTCCACTGGGTACAGCGTAGTCTTCCAAAAAAGTCAGTTCACTGTGAGCGAGAGTCATGCCTGTGATAGTAATATTGTACACAGGGTCATCCATTGATCCTTCGATACTGAGCAGCTTGGTAAGAGCGCTTCCTACTCCGCTGGAAGGAGAGGAGCCATTGGGGGCAAAGTATAACTTCATCTCTTCTTTGTCATAGAACCACTCCCCGGGAGAGTCAAGTTCTTCTTTGATGTTGTCAATGTAATACTCACTCCCGTGATCACAGCCTCGAGCCTCTTGGAATCCACCACGAGAAAATGTGATAGTTTCATTGGCCATGTTTCTGTCCTCTATAGCGAATTGCCATCCTCCCCAGTAACCACAGTGGAAAGCATGCACTACTCCTGTCTTGGGGTTGCTCCAAGTTCGATTGTTGAAATCCTCACGCTGATAATATTGTAATCCAGTGGGGATTGTATATGTCTTGGCACCACCACCTGATGGAGTGGCTAGCCCCCAGTACGACTCAGGGGGGTTAAAATTGTCAACAGGTCCACCGATTCCGATTTCAAAGTCAGGGAAATAAGACCTGCTTCTCTCTGGGCTTGCAATATGGATCTCTTTTGCTGGCGGCTTCTTGATAGGTGGGAGCCATATTACTGCACGTGTGTATCCTGTGGGATCAGTATGCAGTCCAGTGGTCTCCGGATTGCCATTGGGGTATCTGGCTCGTACTGCACGTCGTCCATTGATGAACAAAGACGAGAAAGGTATGGGATTTTGGTCACTCAGGTCAGCCTCATAAATAGTCACTTTCATACCACTTGTGCAACCAGATTGAGTCAGCGTGTGCCAGAGATAGTCGAAACGAAGGTAACACATGTGTGCAAAATCACCCCTGGTGTCATCATGCCAAGTATAGGCCTTGCACTCTGACTCACTCCTACAGGCACTCTTGCAAGCCTCAGAACTCTTCATCAAGCCATAGTATTTGACTGCACTATTACTCTCTCCCGCTTTGTCTATGTCACCGATCACACTACTACCATCACCAACGACACTCATCACTGTTTTATACTCACTCCAAGCAAAGTTATACTTCTTCCCACCACTTACTAACACCTTGTCACGCTCGTCTCCCACAATGACTAAATTACTGTCTTGAGAGAAAAGTCTGATGGTTTCGTTGAGGTAGTATTGGCCAGCCTTCAGGTAAATGACACCAGAATCCGATTTAGTTTTCTTCATCGAGCGATACAATTTGAGGGCAGCTTGGATGGTTTGAACTGGCTCCATCTCACTTCCCATGTTTCTGTTGTCACCGCTTGAAGGATCGACATATATTGTGATGTTAGCTTTGAATTTCTTCTGCTGCTGTTGTCGTTGCACCGATTCTCGACGCAAGCGGTCATCAAAAGACGTTATCTCGGGACAGTTCTCCAATTGAAGAGCATCTGAAGTGACTTGATGATCCACCTGTTGTCATGAGTCATGATTATGATTAACATTGAATTAAAGGATCACTAAACATATTTACACCACTTAGTGATTCGAAGAGTCCTTGTTTGATCAATTACTTAGCACCACTTAGCTATGAATGTAATTAGAGTCATGTTGCGGTTACCATAGGCTTACCTCAGGTTGTAAGAATTGTGCATATTCAAGAGCTAATTCTTTGATGGCACAGTCCACTGATGGATCTACATTCACTGGGCTTGCCGATGCTCGAGGAAGATAGTCATGCCCACCGGAGGCAGCAGCAGTACACGCCAAGATAACCGCAAGATTAAGAGCGGTCGCCATTTTCATTACGTATTGAAATGAAACGCATGACCGTAGTTTTTTTATATATATATATTTTTTTATGACCGTAGTACGCATGCGCAAAGGTGTCCCTAAACACGGAACAAAAAATTAGGAGGCTCCAAGTTGAACTGGGTGTGTACTTATCCAAAGATGTCCAAATCTGAAAGCAGCGACGCTCCTCCAGCGGTAGTTACCAAACTAGAAGCCGCAAAGAAAGCCATACACGACTTTCTCCATGAAAAGAACTCTGTCACCTACGTTTTCGAGCTTGCAGAGAAGTACACCAAGGTCCCCAGAGAATACCTATTTATTGGTGAGATACTAACAAGTCACTACTGATAGCTTATATATTAAGAAGCCACTCTGTTTTTAAATGTCCTATATTTCTGTTTCTCCAGGCCTTGTGGGATTTCTGGTGGTGTACCTTATGATAGGTTATGGAGCTGGACTCGTAGTGAATTTGCTGGGATTTGTCTACCCTGCTTATAAATCGTAAGTTCATTTGTGGACACCAACTTTTTAAGCTGGTCGAGGTGCTACTTGTTGCCCCGCTACAGTCACTAGCCACAATGCCCACTCTATTAATTACTTTTAACAAGTCTGGAACTCTTGCATGAGAGTATGGTAGCTGATTTCCAGGTGCTACTTGCCTCATTATAGCCAGCAAGCCCATTACATTAATGAATGAGAGTGGCCACAATTATACTCTTCCTCTGTTATCTGACTCAGTGGTTAGCACCTTAGCAACTGAAAAGCCTGGTACATGATTGTATGGGTCACCTTACTAATGGCAGGTGTAAAGCTATCGATTCAGTGGAGAAGGATGATGACACTCAGTGGTTAACATACTGGGTAGTATATGCTGCCTTTGGAATCATAGAATTCTTCACTGACATAATTCTATCATGGATACCTTTCTACTTCTTATTCAAGGTAAGCTCTCCAGTAATATGTAATCGTATATCATATCTTGTATTTGTATGGTATGTGTAGTGTGTATTCCTTATCTACTGCATGCTGCCCATGGCCAATAATGGTGCAGAAGTCATCTATCACAAACTCATCAAACCATTTGTGAAGAGCCACGAGAAGACCTTTGATTCTGCCATTAGCACTGCAAAAGTTGCTGCCAAGGAAGTTGCTGGGAAAGGTGAGTAATAATGCTGTTAGAGTAATTGTGCAATAGTTATGCTAGTGAAAGGTCATGGGTAGGGTGGTGGCTCAACAAATTCCATCTCCAAGGTTACATCCTTATCGCCAAGGTTACATCCTTATCGCTAAGGTTATGTATTCTACCCATACTCCCTCTCTACTTTTGATCCACCCACTTATTCCATTCCACCCTGTAGCTATAAGTGCTGCCAAAGATGCTGCAGGCAATGCAGACCTCAATAAACTTCGTGAGTACCAAAAAATGGGAGAAGACTTCATAAGTGAATCTTCCGAGTTATCGAAGAAAGATGATTAATAATTCTGAGACATTTTCTAGAACACTAAATATACTCTTTTCTGTTGTTCTTGTAACTCCTGGAACAAGTTGCTCTACCTTCATACCGTTACCCTACCTATTAATTAGATGTTGTAGAGGAACATTTCAATGTAACGGAACTATTTTTTTTTTTGCAGCACGTGAACAAGTGCATTGTTATTCTGTGTCCATTATGCACTATGGACTGGGGAGGTGTATTGACTATATGAATACCCACAAGCTCTAAATTGCACATCTCTGCTCATAGGGAGGGTGGGCACAAGATAGAGTAAAATGCTACAACTGATCCAGAGTTGATTTCATGTGGTGGTCCATGGTGGAAAGTTCCATGACTGCACCATGTACAAGTTTGGCCATTACTTTGGGCCACAGCTCTTCCAAGGACTCAAGCTTCTTGTGTGTGGTGAGGGTGGAGGTGAGGAGGTCAGTGCAGAAAGCCCCTGCAGTGGACACTCTGTCCTGTTGGGCCACTCCCAAAGGTTTGGAGTTAGGAGAATAGTGGTGCAAGCCGTAACGGTTCACAGGTTCTGAACATGTGATACTGAAAGAGATATCAGACTTGTGTATTTTATCAGTAAAAAGGATGTGCTTTGGGTATAATTGTTTACCTTTTCATGGCTGTTGAACTGGGAATTAGCTTTCTTGTTACTAAATTTCGTGGCCTGGGAAGAGGAGGAGGAGGAGAGGAGATTATGATAATTAAAGTGTGCACATTAGCTGTTAAAGTCAGTTTGATAGAATATCCTGAAATGCAATAACCATTGACCAGTGATCACCTCACCAGGGAAAAATAGTACTACCTTCATCAGATCCTCTTACCTGTATTGACTAATGAGTGCAAGAAGCCGTGCCTTTGGGAGGCGAGAGGTGGTAAGTTGACCAAGTTTACCAAATATCTGCTCAGCTTCCACAAGTTCTTTATCTTTCACGGGTTCCCCGTCGAGCACCGACAGGTTTAGGTGACTCAATCGGTAAAGGGTGTATGCCGAGAATAAAAGGTGGGAAGTAATCGGGTTGCCATGGGATGAAACAGTAAGAGAATTAAGGGGTGTGGTGAGTTGGGCTAGAGCATTGACTTGTTCGAGCCCGGACATATTAGTGCAGTCAAAACCTAGAGACTGTGGAGGAGACAGTCATATGATAAACACACCATTAAGTAACCACTTGCTGACTTACCGTCACGGAAGGACACGGTAACATGAGTTTGGGAAGTAATCGAGCAATATCCTCAAACTCAATACAGTGGAAATGTAGCTCCCTGATTGTTTTCTTGTGAAGAGGGGCTGATGTTTCCAGAGCCTCCAGTGCCCCCCAGCCATACAGGTGTAATGTGAAGTCCTCGTAGTGCAAGAAGTAGGTAGGGAAGGACGGGGGCAGGATTTTTGGGAGTGAGGTACAGGAGAGGGAACCTTGATAATCATGTCTCCCAAATTTACTTGATGTAACTATGCTGGGAGAGCTGGAGGAAACTAGACTAGGAGATCTAGTGAATAAACAAACAAACAGATAAAATGTATCTTTTTTTTGTAGGAAGTGTAAACCTTAGTTGGTGACTTTGCTCCCACTGTGCCCGAATAGCTTTGATAGTGGCCTCCTTTTGCTTCTCCATCAATGCTATCTTCTTCTGCTCCTTCATGTGCTCTTCCTCCTCACGAGCAGCTGCCAGTGCCTCGTGTCTCTCCTCCTCCTATACCATATATAAATCTTGTACCCAAAGTAACATTTATAAATTCCTTACCCACCAAAATAAATTTTCCATTCAAAATTTACCCCCACAAAAATTTCCCACTATAACAGTAACATGTTTTGTTCTCCACTTACTGTGCCAACCAACTGATATCACATTAAAACTAATTCCATTCACTAGTTTTCAAAAATGGTAATATTAGGATTGATGATTACCGACCGAGACTGGGGTCTGGTCAAGTATGTGTAGTTGATTGACATGGTAGATCACAGACTGCCTATGATCTGGGGCATTGGCCAGAGGGTTCCCATCCAGTGTTAGCTCTGTTAGATTATCACAGTGTGACAGGCAGGGAGCGTCGTCAAAGCTGAAGAAAAAAGAAGATCAATTCAACTTACTCTTCTGTGATGCAATGATAAAGTAGACACTTGAAATCATCTCCTGAACCAACAAGATAACATACAGACTGAATTGAAAGTCCTTACCTCTGGATGAGATTATGGCTGAGGTACAAACGCTGTAAATTTGCCAGTTCATCTAGTTCATACTATAAAGGAAAAGGTAATGGTACTACCATTACAGTGAGAGGGAGTTGGGCTTTCAAATTATTTTACCACATGTGTAATTCTATTCCTCCGAAGGTTGAGTTCAGCCAGGGCTTGTAATCCAGCCAGTCCTGACACACATGTGATGTTATTGCCTGCTAGATTCAGTACTCGCAGGTGGGAGAGGTGATTCAAATACTCAATTTCTTGTATCTAAAAGGACAGAAGAGGGAAGGGTTTGCTTACATAGGAGATATGGTGGAGATTTAACTCATTTTCTTACCATATTTCCATGCAAATCCAGCACATCCAATTTGACAAGATTCTGTAAACCTGTTATTTTTCTGATCCTGTTGAAACGGTCATCCTGTGAACACTGGTTACCAACATGCCAACTCTAGTACAATACTACTGTATTCCCCTTTAAGTTATCACCACTACGTCTTTATCAATATGCCTCGATATAATCATAACCATCTCACTATCATTATCAGTCTACTACAAGGTCCTTGGACCATATTTTATCTGAAATAACATCCAACCCCATCAGTATAATATTATCTAAGCAGCATGCATTGATAGAAAAATTATCATTGACTGCATACCTATTTCTCCCCAGCATGAGCACCCTAAGGGAGAGTAGTCCTTCCAAACCCATAATCTCATGCACCATATTGTCGTAAAGATCAAGAAAGACCAAGCGTCGGAGGTTGTTTAAGTGCTGGAGACGAGTGATGGAGTTATGCTGGAGATTCAGGAGCCTTAGACGTTCCTCTCCTTCAAAGATGGGACACACAGTGAGGTGTCGGCGATCCAGGTTCAGTCTGTCTGGGTCGGCAATTCTCTCTTCTTGACTTCGGTACACCACTGGCACTCCAGGTGCAGTAGGCGATTCAGAGAAGATCACATGATCCTTGGGTGGAGTGGGCTCAGTGGGTGTTGGGAGATCAGGTCCCTGCAGAGAACGTTTCTTAGAACGAGCGAAGCGGGGTTTATTAAGGGAAGAGTTGGGGAAACGCTGAATCAACTCATCTCGTATCTGGTCACGCCCTCCCCAATGCATAGACTGGCTGGCTGCAGCATATTGTTCTGGAATGATAAATGATAATAGCATTAGAGAAAGTTTTTGCAGCTGTGATATCAGAGCCTCCAACCATACTGATTCACATAATGATTCATCAGTATTTTTACTAAGAAAATACAAATTTGGTAAACTTACTATACATATTTTATATTAGCATTACTGAAAATGAGAGCATTTTATACTTTGCAGGTTGGAGGCACTGTGATATAACTCACCATGGTGATGATGTCTATGCATGGAGTCTTCAGGCCTACCTGACAGCTGGAACTGAGTTGAAATGTTTTCAATGTGCATTCGATGACGAAACCCTTCATTAGGCTGCTGTAATATAGGTAGACACATACATGCATGGGAAAATTTTTTTGAATTTCAAACTTGGAACTAAAATAACAAACCTGGAACTAAAAATAACAAACCTGAACATCTGGAACTAGCTCCAAAAGATAGCTGGAGGCTCCTAACCGTCTAGTCCCCGTCCCTACATAGGAAGAGGAGTTCTGAAGAGCATGCAGAGCAGAGCACACCTCACCTTTTCCCTTGCTTGCATCCATAGCACTGCATTTGCTGCGCTTTATTTAGAAATAAAAATTATTATCTGAGCTGCAAGATCATGATGCCATGAATTCTGCGGTGAGAGGACTGCTCTACAATAGGTGGTATCGAACCACTTCAGTGGTGGATAGGATCCCTCTCATCAAATTCCCAACGAGAAGAAGCCCAGATGGAAAAGGTTAGCTATCCATCAAACCAAAAAAGAGGCTATCACACTCCAGAAATTGTTTTTGGTATAGCACTTGTAAGCTTGAGTATGGACAATTTACAAAAGACTGCTAGCCAGCAGATGTCCACTCCTCCAAAACACAGTTCAAAAGCGGTAGAGTTACCAGCAAGCTATGGGAGAGCCCTGCCAATTAGTGAAGATGAGATAGCTGCCATTAATGTAAGCCCTCCTCTATAGTTGCTGATATCGATTCATTCTTGATGTGTACATTTGTACTGCAGCTTGGTGGGGCAAGATAGCATCATGAACACACTTTTTCATCACATCAGTATGTTTTATTTGTAAAGAGTTATTATAATTTTCAAAAAATTAAATTTTGATAACGTAATGTTTTTGTTGATTCAATGGTTCTGCTTGATCTGGGGAAGTGGGTAGAATGTTCACTGGAAGGTCCCATGTCATTGTGTCCATGGCAACAGGCCTCACCCCCTTCCAAGTAGTAGCATCTGATCCAGAGAAACTTGTAGATGGTGTAGACTGAATCAGTTTCTCACTATCAGATCCCTGTGCTATCAAAAACTCAAAATGCAGCTGCCACTGTACTGTCACTGCAAGCAAGAAGACATTGCTTTGTAAATGAGTAGCAATCACTATCAGGAAAGGTGACACAGGACAAACTGTTAGTACTAGAAGAGATTGGTCATTTTGATGACCAAATTTTATGTCTTATAATAGTTCTGTCATTCATAGAGATGGTTGTCCCTCTTTTGGAGGTGATTGTCCTTTGACCTTTGTTGTCCTACCTGTAGGAGTCTGAAATGACTGAGAGACACTGGGAGGAATGGGGAGAGAGAACTGAGACTGCAAAGTGTTGTGGCAACACTCCGAGTGCCTGGTGTATGCTGTGCACACTGAACTGAGAGATGCCGAGGGCTTCAGGCTCTCCTTGCAGATCTCCTCGATGCACTGGAGTACCACACTGATCTGCAATGATATTTGGTACATCCTCATCTCCTATGGTCTTTATTTAGCTCTCACTTGAAGGCAAGCAATAGTGGCTCCACTCAAGTCTAGTGTCCCTGTCACATCTTCCCCCAACTTGTAAGACGACTTGAAGAGAGAGACTCGTCCTAGAACTCCATTCTGGTTCTTGAGAGTGTAATTCACTGCATTGATGAAAATAAGTCAAGTAAGTGATTAAAAATATTTCCACACTGAATATAATATCAGACCTCTTATCTACAAAGAGAACGAGTGAGAATTAGAGCTTACATGATGTCCGCCGAGAAGTTTCAGTAGCAAGAGCTTGAAGAGCTAGTTCTATGGTAGGGTCCTCCTTCACCTCACTTATCAGAAATGGGTTAGAGTCCCTTGGAGAAGGGGTCACATATGGAAGATAGAGAGACTCGGGGATCACCAGCACTCTAAAGGGAATTCGGACTATCTGGGCAGAACATCCTGGCTTTTGAGCACCCACTGCAACTTTGTAACTATATTTAATCAGTCGTCCACTGAAGGAAGGGGGTCCACCAACTGGCAGCTGCTCACTGTATACAACTACATGAAGAAAGAATTCTAAACCAGTCTCCCTGTACCAATCATTGTGTTATAGCTGAGCCTTAAGATATTAGATGTGGATAATTCAAGTTTGCTTCCAACTTTGAGCTCGAAAAACTGGAATTACCACACCCTTCGATATTACCTGCCATTATCTTAGTAGACCATGGCATTTACTCACCATTCTTAACCTCTCCAGGATTAAGTGTTAGGCTACAAAAAAGAACGGTTGAAGGGGTGGAGCATACTGTGTGACCTTTCTCACCTGTGTGTGGGGAGTAATCACATCATCTAATAAATATTATTTTTCACTACCTCTGTTGGGGACAAAAGCAGTTTCTGTGTTGGAGGGGGACTGGAGACTCAGAGAAGAGAGGGGTTGTACTATGTCCTCTCTCACACACACCTGGCAGTGGATTTGCGCTCCTGCCCAGGCTATAGTCTCCGAGGAGGACCCTTGATTAGCAAAGGCAATGTTACAAGTCAATCTCTCATGGGCTAAGAGAACGCCGCTCCCTCGAAGATCCGCACTCACAACTATAGACATTGTAGTTTATTCCAAATAGAGCCCACCGTAGGATCGGGACCACACCTACTCGTTGAAAGCTAGCTAGAGCTGGGTATGTCTTTTAGAAGTGGTCAGCCTCCATTTAGAAGTGGTGGGGGTACTGGTAACTACGGGAGCAGAGAGAGCACTGTAAGTAAACACAAGGTTAAGTATTAGCTAGCCAACTGACAGATTTCAATCTCTGGTGCACCAAGATTTCTGTGGATATCCCCACCTTCCCTTCAGTACCTACTTCCCTTTCACACCATGGTTCTATGCACAGCAGTTCTAATCCCAGTGTTCAAGACACCCCTAAAACAAGCTGGTTCTTAGAGCGAGCAGAGTCTTGGTTCGGTAAGGTGTTACCACAATACCACTTATAATTATACTATTTATATTAATAAAGGGTCTGTTGAAACCTTTGAGAATAATGTGGTGCTTGTATCAAGGTATTCTATTTTTTTAAACTATTATATTTTCATGTATGTGCTATATTCTCCTGATAGGGTGGGCCTGGTGGATTGCATCACCTATCCCTTCATTGTCTTCAGCCGGCAATGTCAGCTCTTTCCTTATAACCCTGCCAGTATGAATGCAGCTGCTCCTTTTAGTACCATAGTAGTCATGCACCACATCATGAATTCGCAGGTAAGGATCTTCTCTCATCCTTTCTTTCTCTATCATACTTTGTATCCTGTTGTGTTATTGTGTACAAGGGTGTAGCTGCTCTTTGGAGGGGTTGGAAGAGCCATGTCTTCCTGCTTTTAGTGAGACCCTTCATGGATGCATTTCTACTAAAGCTCTCTAGTAGATCGGGGTAAGTTCCTGCCAAATATTAAATGATCGCACGTCATGAATTGCAAAAAATTTGTGTGCAGTTCTGTTCAGTCTTCTGGTCTGAAATACTGGCTAACAAGTTTTGTTTTCAAGAGGTATGAACTATTTGGTTATGGTTGGGGGGGGGGGGGGGGGGGGGGGGGGGGGGTAATATGTAGATCTTACATCCCTCCCAAATAAATGGTCACTAGCCTAAATCTCTTTCTCCATCCAGCCTTACCCATGTGGTGACCATGCCTCTTCTATCTTATGCCTACCATGAAATGGCACAGCACACAAAAGACAAAGTCTTTGTGGGCATCATGGAGACAGCAGTGGATCGTCCTTTGTTCAGAATGGATGCATTTCGCTCCGTCCCATATCTCACTCTAACCACACCCACAATTCTCCACGGTGTCTTATTTAGCATCACTTCACACATCACTCATAAAACACTGCAAAGACTTTTCCCCAACAGAACACCACGAAACAACATCCTCTCCTCAACAGTGCGAGCACTCACGTTGGACTACATCAGTTTCTTCCTCACCGATATTCTCCTCTATCCGTTGGAGACCGTCCTAGTGCGTTTATACTGCCAAGGAATGCCAGCTCTAGTTGAGAATGTCGAAAATGGAGTGGATACGGCATTCATAGGATCCTATTACAATGGGTTCATAGACTGTGCGAGTGGTATCTTGGACTCAGAGGGTCCCTTGGGATTCTTCAAGGGATTCTCATCTCTGCTGATCAGGTATGCAGTTCATGGTGGCATTCTTATAGTGCTTTGGAGAACAATGCAAGCCCTTGATAACAGATTAAAAAGATAGCCAGTTTTCCTTCAGTCAATATTTGTTATGATTTTCTATACAATTATTATTCTATTTATGAGATTGGTAATTAGCATTTTTTTAAAATTTAATATAATTATTTCGATACACAAATCAATTCTGAACAACAGCATAAAAAATAAACCACATTTAAAAAAAAAAAGAAGAAAGCTGAGCCCAAATAGATTGGACTCTGGCATGGCGTATGCACATGTGGTGTGTATGTATGTGAGCGTATGAAGTGTTGAGTCGACATTACAAGTCCTCCATGTTATTGGATGAAAAGTGTTTTTTTGCTTGAGCGGGCTCACTCCACTTGAACTCAGCTTTGATTCTCTGCACACACTCTTCCATATACATATGCTGCGTATATCAATAACAAGTGATTATAAAGTGTGAACAAAACATTCATCACCATCATAAAAGGAAGGTTCTCCTGGGCTATTTAAAACACTTTGTATCCTCAATTCATAACAATTCTATCACTAACACCTGTCTAACCTGCACACTTACATATTGGGAATAAATACGAACCCATCGTGAGGGCTTGTTTTCACGGTTGTACTGGAAAGTGAAGGCCTGTTCCTCGACATCAGCTTCGTGATGGACCACCATGTCCCAAGGGAATGTATGCTCTTGGTCCTCGACTATCCCTTCATCGGTGCACGCTTTCAAGCAGATGTGGTAGCGACTGATGGTCACTATCACGTGACCCACCTTACGAGCATCACACTTGCAGTGTGGGAAGACCACAGAATTATAGCCCGGTAGAGATCGAACCATATCAAGGTACTGTAAAAGAAGAAGAAGTAATTGCTAGCTGGAAAATACTGCACAGTTCCCTATGTGTCTGGTACAAGACACATGATGCAACCTAACAAACAAACACAGGCCTTTCCTAACCTGCTGTTTCTGTTCCCCGCTGGCTAATTTCTCCAGATCGCTCATCTTATCTCCCACTTGAATACGACCCTTTTTGACATCTTCAACTGCCTGGTGTACAAGAGATAAGTAAGTGGTTATCAAATTAAAGGGGCAGTGGTGTACGAGAGATAAGTAAGTGGTTATCAAATTAAAGGGGCAGGGGCCAGTGCCAGGGCTTACTTGGTGGTAGAAGAGGTCATGGACTGTTGGATTGGTGTTGGCCAGTACTTCATGCGTCTGTGTGAATAGCCACTTTCTCAGGAGAATATGATTACTACTGTTATCTTTGCTTGATGAGTATTTGGAGACAAAAATTTTATGTGGAAACTCGGTCTTTTCAAGTTTGCGATCTAGTAAAGAGAAAAAGTTGTTCTAATCCTCATACAAAAATTTGGTGCTTTATTTAAAAAAAAATTTTGACTTAAAAGTTAGACCAGGAGCAAACTTACCAAAATCATGCTCCATTCTCTCATAAAGTGCAAACAGTTTCTTTGCATCATTTCCCAATTTTACCTTCTTTGCCACTTCCTGTAAAGTCATCCAGGCAGACACACATAATATCAACAGGTGAGGCTTCCACCTTAAACTTACCTCAAACACTTCAGGAGTTCTGGAATCATCCCTGATGTTGACGGTGCATACAGTACGATCAGGGAGCAGCACCCGCAAGCTCACTTTACGTTCCTGAGGGGGTGTGGTCTCAGCAGCTTTACCATTTTCTGCTCGCGAGCTGTTTAGAAAGTCCTGCATCAACTCACTCTCATAAATCACCCGAGCTGAACATACTATGGTGAAATGCACAAATAATAATGGCATCATCAGTAACAGACAGAATCAAACCTTTATCTAAGTAATCTTCCAGTCCTCTTCTTCGTGCATCAACTTGGCTATCATTTAATTGGAAGGGCCATTTTCCTGGCATCTTGGGGAAAATGAAGTCTCCAAATTGCCTCTTCAACTGCATCAAGAGGAGAGAGGAAGTGTTTATACAAATCATCCTTTTGTGAGCTGCAGCACATTATGTAAACAACTTACATTTGCATTCAGAGCATCGAATTCGCGATACCTTCGTGAAGCAACATGCTTGTTGGCCATGTAGATATTGAACACGACATACTCCTTTCCAGTGTCATCTCGGAGTTTTCTTATGTCAGGAACAGATATTGGCACAGAGCGACGTTCAAAGTAATCCATGGGAGACATGTTTCCTGATGCTGTGTCTGGTTCCAATCGACGAGCTTCCTCGTCAGAGACAGAAACGACTACCATGTTCACCTCCTTCCCACTGTTGCGTATGAGTTGGACTACTGTGGAGTGGTCTGCTCCCTCCACTGACTGTCCATTACTGTAATAATTAAAGGGGTGATGATCATGTTACCCACTACACCATAATAGTGGTATTATTGACATAGATATATGATAGGATAGACTATATAAAACACATCAAAGACACAGTATAGGAATATTCCACATGATTCAAGCGCACCTCCTGCCTCCCTCACTTACACTTCCAGTATCCGGTCACCAATCTTCAAACCTGCTATCTCTGCAGGCCCTTTCTCCAGCACTGCACTGATATACTGCATGGGGGCATAGAGATCCCCACCGATGGACTTAAGCTGTCCACCTTCAGACACTTGACCCCTGACATTAAAACCAAAGCCTTGCTGGTTCTTCACCACCTTGACAGTGTGGGGGCCCTTGGCGCCATCCTCCGTTCCTAGGGAAGGCTCCACACCATTCTCATCCTCCTGAGACATTATACCTCCCTCAGTCCTTCACAATAATTATGTCCTGTATTGATTGTTATAAATCAGATAGCTACAAGCTAACTCTTTCCAAAACCCATTCTAAGCAGTTATCCATACATTATCTTACTTGTGTGGCCCGCGTAAGCTTACTGCTCCAGCAATAGTATAGTTTAAAAGGTAACGAGGAGATCGAGAATGAGAATCACAAAACAATTCGGCCGACTCCGCCCCCCTTATGTCACGTGCGTTAATTTTCGCGAAGGAGAGGGAAAAAATGTCTACTCGCGAAATAATTAGTATTCAGTGTGGACACTATTCCAACTTTGTAGGGACTCACTGGTGGAATTTACAGGCAAGTGAAGGCTGACTTTAATGCACTATAACATCATAACTAATGTTCAACAGGAATCTGCTTTCTGTTATGATGATTCAACAGCAAAGGAGCCAAGAGAAATCCTCACGGATTGCATGTTCCGGGAGGGACTCACCCTTAAAGTGAGATTACTCATATTTAGTTGATGTGATCTTATCACTAATGGTATTATGGTAAAGGGTGAACAGACATACACGCCTCGTCTTCTTGCAGTGGACTTGAGTGGTAGCCTGAAGACCTTAAAGAAGGGAGGTCATCTTTATGATGACACCCCTGCCTCCACCACCGAGGACCAGATGGAAGTTTGGTGGGTCTAACTTCCTGCTCTTCATGTTACTGTACTTTCTGTATGTGTGAACAAAGGCATGGGAAAGTGGAGAAGCATACGATGGAAACTCCGAAGAAGAACGAATTCCTGTCAGACTTACAACTTCTTGATTCAGGGAAAATGGAAGCCAAGGTTCGGTGGAATTTCCTCCAGCAAGCATTGCTTCATTTGTTGTGATCTTTAGGATCTGGAGAATAAAGTGTACGAGATATGCTCTAATATGGAGGTGTGGTCAGATTTTCTGAGGCTTCATCTGCATCCTAAAAGTGTCTTGACAGTCCCAGGAGTATTCCATGGCTGGTATGTGGCTGATCCAATGGCAAAAGTGTGGTGCAGTTAACATTACCACATATCTAGTGATGACTTCAAGCTGATGCCGTCTGGTCAAAGTGTGTGGAACGCTACTAAAGTGAGTATTCAATAATTATTACTGCATTTCCATTAGCTATTAGTTTTATTACTGAAGTTTCGAGACTCCTTTGAAGAGAGGTTGCACTTTTTCATTGAGGAATGTGACAGCCTGCAAGGATTCCACCTTCTGGCTGATATGGATGATGGGTTTGGTGGGTTGGGGAGTTGTATTGCTGAACTGCTGGCTGACGAATACAGCCAAAAGGCAACCATTTCTTTTGCACTATCTCCAAGAACAAAACCATTGGACCAGGTCTGTCTATAAATAATCATACAGGGGATAATCTCATCTCTTCCTCCCTGAATTGGTGCAGGCTAAAAATGAGTTTCACAGCACTCTGCTGAACCATGCCCTGTGTCTAAATGAACTGAGCACTCACACCTCCTTGGTATGTCCTCTTTCCCTCCTCGTGAACCCATGGAGCAGAAAGACCCATCCCTCCCTCAGGCCATTTCCACAAATCTGCTATGAGGCAAGTAGAGAACGATAGCTTCCACTGTGGTTAATGCTAGGCTTAATTTCAGGAGTCACTGCCCTTCCACACTGCTGCACTGCTTGCCTCTGCCCTGGAAACGGCCTCTCTTTTGTACCGCACTCACCAAGCCCCGCTCACTCTCTCTTCCTTGGCAGACACATTCAGCAAAATGGGAAGAAAGGTACACTAGCAATGGCACTCTAAAAAATGTTACATTCCACGCACAATCTTTAACTAGATGTGTAGTATGGGGCTCTGTCTTCCTCTCTCTCTGCCACCCGATAGCAACCTACTCTCTGAATTTGACTGCACCCCACTCCACACCCAACTCCAACCTTTGACCCCCTTTTGTACAGTGGATGACCTACGATGGTCTCAAGCAATTTCAGTGAGAGGTATCCCTCCTACATATCCCTTATGGTGAGGCCCAGAAGAGACTTCCCCTTTCATTCAATAGCAGTTTTGTTTTGACTGCAGTTCTCCAAAAGACCAGCGTTCAACGTGCTGCAGACACCACCCTACACTGGCACTGAGCACACACCTCTCCCAGCACTTTCCAAGCTCTGCAGTCTCCACTCATTTCACAGTCATCCACAAACCTCTTGTTTTGGGCAACCCTTTCCCACCAATCCTCCCAGACCACTACCACAAAACCAAACAAGGTACCCCAAAACTCTCGTGCAGTGCTACAATTATATGCTTTACCAAATGCTTTGCTGTTTAGCTCCAGCCAGTGCTTCCTTCCAGAGCCAATCGGGTATTGGGGACATGTTGTCTGCTCTGTCTTCAGAGCTGAAAAGACTTGACGTCAGGAAAATGGCTGCTTTTGCCTCCACTTGCTTGGACAGTGACAGCTACAGGGAACTGAAGGAGAAGTTGGTCTCCATGGAGAAGTGTTATAGAACAGAACTGGACGTGGACGATTCACCAGATTCAAGCTAGCTATCTATTCAGTTATTTATCATAATACTGGCTGATTCACCAGATTCAAGCTAACTATCTATTTATCATGATACTGGCTGATATCACTGAGAAAAACAGAAAATAAATTTGAGATGAAGATGTGATGTCATACTAAAAGAACTGCATTGATGCAGCCATCATTTTCTGGATTGTTTGTTACTTGTGCATATTTACCTGCAAAATAAAATTCCTATTCAAAAGATCATTACTAAAATCTCTGAAGAAGGAATAGATTTACAATGCTCCGAGAGAAAATGAAATCAATATCCCTTTAAGATGATATTTTTCACTTACCCCATATTACTTTTCCACTCTGAGTGACCAGTCCCAACTCGCTAATGTTGACTTCAATGACGGTTCCCTTGGTGATGACCCCCAGCTGGGTGAACATGGGAGACTGAGGGTTCTTCTTCACTCCAATTATGGGAAGGCAGAAGGTTGCTTTCAACTCGGGGTGAGTCACATGAGCCTTCTTGAATCTCAATCCCATTGGTCGAATGAATCGCTCAAATTTAGGAGGTTTTCTTGTGAATCCTTCACCAACATAAGTTACTTTTGTGATCATACGCTTCCATGCCTTTTTCCTTCTCTTGCCCGTACGAAGTACCTTGAACACCTCGTCCTCACCAACAGCTTTCACTTTTGGCAGTGGAACAGTCCATTTTCCCTGAAAGAGTGATATAGTGCCATTATATATATATATATATAATTAGAGAGAGAGAGAGAGAGAGAGAGAGAGAGAGAGAGAGAGAGAGAGAGAGAGAGAGAGAGAGAGAGAGAGACTTACAGCCTTCTCTTTTCTTTTTTGTTTGACCATATTACTAAGTACTTTAGCCCGTGTCTGTCCTTCTCTGTGGAATCATGTGACATTATCATGAATACCATGTCATGTTGTAGTAAACAACTCTTTAAATCAGCATGTTTCACCTGTCCAAAAGGTACGCAGGAACAGCTCCCTTGGGAACGACATCCTCACGCTTGTTCTTTGTCTCTTTCTGCTCATGCATCTTGATCCGCTTCTTTATCTGGATCTTTTCTGCAAACCTCTTGCGGTTGTAAAGCTTGGCTCTACATGAGGGAAATATGATAAGGGTATAACCCTCAATATATAAACACCTATTACTTCAATCCATGGAGTTTGCGGGCATACTCTGCTCTTGCATGAGGTTCTCGTGACTCCTTTTTGCGTCTAAAATCAAAGTTTCAATAAGAACTCTATGACTCTAAGCAAAATCACCCACTTCTTTTCAAAGTGATCATATCTGTAGCCATGACGTTTTCTGAACTGTTCAATATACTCATTCTGAGGCTGCAAAAAAAAGTTAGATCATCCGAGACATCTGGAGTTATACTTCATACTTACCATGGTTTATCAAACCATAGATAAACCTGGCAGTGTAAAGAAAAGGCTACTCCACGTGGGAGATATTCTAAATAAAAAGCACCTATGGGCTTTATTAAAAAATAAACCGTACTAGTGACTTGTGTACTAGTGTGGGACCGGGATGGACGGTGACGGGCTAACAGGGCGACCTTTTGGGAGAATAGACCCTAGACGGTGAGCATGTATAGAAGAAAATGTGCAGTATTTAGTTAACTCATGTTCAAAATAGAGAAAGTCCACCATTGTTGATAGTGGCAATCACTAAAACACTCCATGCTGCTGTTCTCTTCTGGGCCTATGGCGTCCTCCATCAACTCCCCCTGATCGTCTTTCTTTTCTTCCTGAAGGGAACTGGAGCCATCGTTTATACCCTCCTACAAAAACCTCTCAGCTCTGGCAAGAAAATAAGCCGTGCTATGGTGAGTGTGGGGAATCTCCTTCTCATGAAGCTGCCTTTATTTACCGATTCAACTCGCTCTTTTTTTCCAGTGGATGCGTATTATCCAATACTCCCTAGTGATGGGTGCAGCAAGTGTGATATGGACACTGGGACTGACACTCTGTGGGGCCCTTCGAACCATCCTCTTGTGGGAGCACAGCGACATTGCCCTTCTCTCTGTAGTGGGATCCATATTCACCCTTTGTACTACAAGAGTGAGTCTTATCGTCTGTCTTCAGATGCTGCCCCTCTAATCAGGACATAGATCTGCCCCTGAAATGAGGCCACACCTCTAATCAGGACACTTAATTGGATCAGAGTAATATTATAATGATTATTATGTTATAATGATTATTATGTTATAATGATAGGGGAGAGGTGCTGTGTTTTTGATAATTGGAATATTGGTTCTCCTTGTTTTCGATAACGACCATTCCTCCCCTCCCTCAGAACACTGTAAGTTAATCAGTATCTGGTCACATGACCTTGCTCTCCATTGTATTATTATTATTGTACAAATTGATTGCAGCTGAAGGAGCTCATCACAGTGTTGTATCACGTACTGTGTACCGAATGATGTCTTCTGTTGGTGTTCCAGATCATAAGGTAAAGGGTCTCTTTGTTGATCTTTGGTTATACGGGTCAATTATTGCTGAGTAGGCACTTTTTATTCACATAGAATTTCAATACATTTTTTTTTTTTTGAAGTTGCTATTCCTCGCGCTTTAAACGGACTTGAATTGGACTGTAGATAGGTAGATTTCTGAAAGTGACTGAACCCAATTGATCCCAGTCCTGTTTTGGAGATTCAGAAAAAGGTTAATTGCTAACTGAATTTCTAAGCCCAGCTAAAACTGGTTTGCTTTCTAGCAACTAGCTTGCTTGTGCCCAGGTAAAATCATCTACAAACACTTAAAGTTGGAGAAACAGTCTATCAAACATCAGGTTAATTACATTCCAACCATTTTTTACTGCGTGTCTATTCTTGCAAAGCTTTGTGAGCCAATTTCGCGAAAAGCTTGTCCAACCCCCCCCCCCCCCCTCCCCGATACTAAGGAGGTGGGAAGTTAGATCAATGTTACCCCTCCCTTCTTTTATAGGGGGGTGTGTTCCTTCTCTTGTTTGGCCTCTGTCTCTCTGTGGTGCAGAAGAAGATTGGGAGGAAGCTTTCAGTAGACTTGGGAGGATCGAAGCGTTTGCAGGCAGTGTCGACCGTGGTGGTGGCCATTATGCTGCTCCCCTGGGCTGTGGTCCAGTTCTTCACACAAGATGTATGAGAGAGAAATCATAAACGATTCGTCTTTTAATTTATATTATTTTTGTACATAGGTGACTGTATCCTGGTCTTCAGTTCTGCCTTGCTTGGTCACCACATCTCTGCTCCAGGTGGCCGACTTCTACACAAGTTCCATAGCCTTCACAAGAGTTGATAACCATCGTTTGGCTTGCACTTCCTCCCTGGCTTCTTTCTTCTCCGCTTGCTCTCTGGCATACCTCATCTGGTGGTTATTCCCTCCTGTTGACCACACCCTTTCTGCTGGTGTTGTCATAGCAGCAGTTCTGTTTATTCTAGCCACACCTTCTCTGACACGCCCTGTGTCTCGTTCTCAAGGTACTCTAATTGGCTATTCGGCAGCAGGACTTCCCCTCTATCAATCACAAAAAGGACGATCTTCACTGCTGGAGGTTGTAAGACCAGCATTTGCTAAGATCATGGAGAACACAGACTCCAGAAGAATCTTTTACTTCCTCATCCTCAACTTGGTGAGTGAGTATAGTAAGAGTGAGTGGACCTTTCACACAATAGAATTAATGCCATAAATGTGCCTTCCCAAGATTTAAGGGGCTTCTTATCTCCTACTCTGTATGTTACTCTCATGTCATTCCTTCTCTGTGTAGGTCTTCACATTCATTGAACTGGTGTATGGGGCGTGGACCAACAGTTTGGGTCTGATATCAGATGGTTTCCACATGCTGTTTGACTGCACAGCACTCCTGGTGGGTCTGTATGCCTCATTGATGAGTCGATGGAAACCAACACAGCTTTTTTCATATGGTTATGGCCGTGTGGAGGTCCTGAGTGGTTTTGTGAATGGCTTATTCTTGGTGGTCATTGCCCTTTTTGTGTTTGAGGAAGCTTTAGACCGACTGTTGGAGCCTCCAAGTATCAATACAGAGAGACTTCTTTTTGTTTCCGTTGCTGGTTTCATCGTCAACTTGATCGGCATTGTCACCTTCAGTCAGAACCATGTGCACTCCCATGGAGGCCACACCCACAACACTAACATGCAAGGTGTGTTCCTTCATGTGCTGGCAGACACTATGGGCAGCATTGGGGTCATCATCTCATCATTGCTGATTCAACAGTTTAGGTGGTACATAGCAGACCCGGTGTGCTCTCTATTTATAGCCACCCTCATTCTTGTATCTGTTCTGCCACTGCTCAAAGAGTCGGCAGAAATTCTCCTCCTAGCCACACCCAACCACTTGGCTGTTGATAAAACCCTAAGCAAGGTGAGCATGGTGATATCAGTACAGTGGGAACGGACATGACAAAATTCTTATCATTCTACAATCTGATAAAAGATAGGTCCCAACTTATTAGATGTCCAACTGTAATTGTAATGTATGGACTCTCTCTCTCTCTCTCTCTCTCTCTCTCTCTCCCAGCTGCCAATGTTGGATGGTGTACTGGGCTATAGTGATGCTCATTTCTGGCTACACAGTTCTGAATCAGTTGCTGGAACTCTACACATTCTAGTTGCCCCATCAGCTAATGAGCAAAAGGTCATCACTATGGTGACGAACTTTCTCAAAGCAGAGTTGGGGGTGTCCACCCTGACTCTTCAAGTAGAGAAGGAACAGTTCACTCGCTGCGCTATCACGCAGAGTTACGTCAAACAGTTGGCACAAACTATCCCCCCTCAAATATATGTGGACTATGGCCCCCATACTGGTCAAATCAAAGCTGTTTAGCAAATTGTCATTTTTAGGGCTAAATTTTTATCACTATTACATGATTTTACACTGACAGACGCCAAATAATATTATTATAATTATAATTAAAAAAATATGCCTGTGTCTACAATACTGATGATTGTTGGTTAAAATCTTGATGTGATTATACAGTACACAGTTAACACACAATAACAAAAGAATATAAATTATTGGGTAAGAGCATCGTCTGTTGTTAAGTACTTTGCACTCATCTTAGCTCATGCCACTCGGCAATATGTTTCCCGGGTGTTGCCATGACATCATTCCAGTGCCTAAACTCCTCCCCTGAGCACTGCCCACATATGATGACTTGACCCAGTTCTTTTTTGCTGGCATAACGGCTGTCGTTCAGCATGGATATGTTCACAGCCACATTCTTCACTTGCAAGGGCTCGACGGTACATGTCAGAGCTTCATTGAAGATGGGAGAACAACTCTGAGCCTTCTTCTTGGTCCTCAACCGACCCAAGACCCTGTCTCCACTCACTGTGATCCAAATCTTTGCCTGGACATCTGGGAAGAGGAATTTTTTTGTAGTGAATCAGATCAAATATTGCACTCACATAGTGGAAAATGGTGTTACTCAAGGCTTCCATAATGTAAACCACATATTATGAAGTGATATATGTACTTGCCCTGTGCCATCACCAACTGACTTGTATATAATTCTGTGTGCTATGACATAGCCACTGTTCCCATACCTGTCTCTCGGCTATTTCCTTTATTCAAGTCCTTTGCCCTCAGAAGTATGACCCCCAACTTCTTAGTGTCTGGAGTGTAACTTATAGAGACAAGGATGGTCCCCAGATTTTCTCTCACCTGAATCGAGGAAACATGTTAATTTTGTTACAATCATTAGGACCAAAAATCAACACTTAGTGTTTACCAATTACCAAATGTGTGGTCATAATTGCACATTCATTTTTGGCCACTTCTTCATAATTAATTCATGATCACTGATTTAGGGCTGTGACATGATTTAGGGCTGTGAACCATTGTGTGAATCATTGTGGAGACGTTTTTGGGAAAAGGCATGTTTGAGAAAGTGGCCCATTAAATTTTAGATTTCTTCACTGTCACAAACCACCTGTAATAGGTGCATTGAAAACCAGTGTATTGATTACTATATATGCCCATTATATAACTCACTAACCCTTAACTACATGCATAATATTATTATGCTAAGCCACAACCAACTTTTTAGGGCTGTCCACTTCCTCATATTAAATTATTATTAATACAACATACAAAGTGGAATTCAAAACTCGTGCACCATTTGCTTTTATAAGCAAGCCCTGGCATTATTACAGTATTAAACATATTCACCCATGCAGACAAACTGGCCACACATGCTGGGTCATGAAGTTGTTCTATTAAGGCACTGCTGCAAAATCTCTGTACTCACAGCAAACCCAAGTTTCAAATTTTATTTCTTTCTCCCTCTTTCTTCTTTCTCTCATTATTGGCAGGATGCCTTCATATTAGCCAGCCTAGTTGGCAATGTTCTTATACTCTTGTATTATGAAGGAAAAAAATGGGATTCCATTCATGCCACATACCTTGGGGGGCTTCAGGGGCAAGGTCATCGATGCCTCCCCTTTTACGAACTGGACTTGGACCAGTGGAAGGTTTGCCAGTCCCAGAACCACATCCTTGCCGTAGGAGCGGTGATCCAACACCTCAAGGTGGAGGTTGGAGTTAATCAATTCTTCGGCACTCATGGCTTCATACTGCACCACTTCGTTGAAAACGGGGAAATTTTCACGCCGCTGGGTGTGTGTCTTGGTTGTCCTCCGCTGGGGGAGCTCTGGGAGATTTGGAATAAAGAAAATCCGGACATAAGGGTCCACTGGAGTTCCGTCTGCGTGATAGGGAAGATTCGATGCTCTCTCGATTTTCACCTTCAATGTTGTCTCATTCTCTTGGTATGACAGAGCTATGAACAACTCAGCAAGTTCTTCTTCTCTAACAGAGCCACGATGAACAGGGGAGGGGCTAGGGGGTGGTGTCACTCGTGCACTACGAGGTCCAGGTGAAGAAGAGAGTCTTGGAGAAAAGCAACCATCTTCAGAAGTGTCAGAGTAACAATCGGTTGATTTCCGTCTGATGTCCAGCGGCTTTGATCTGCGGCTACGAGTCTTTTTCCCTTCTTTCTCGGGAGTCTTAGTGGTGCTCTCCTTGTCAACAAAAGGGTATCGTGACCCTGTCACTTCACCCAGCTGTGCTGCTTCCACATAGTGGGTGGTTGTCCCTGGAATGGGAGGATCACCCATGTTGATCTTTGGTCTCTTGCCAGTGGGGTAGGGCAAACTCATCACTTGTCCAGTATCTTCTGTGGGTACGGTCTGGTAGCCTCTATCTTTATGCTTAGATCTGTAGTTGAGCCACACCAAAACAAGCAAGAGAATCACCACTGCAGTGACAATGATTAAGACCACTGGGAGACCGACTAGTAGAGTGATTCCAGCAGCACTGCGAGTTCCTGATGGAATCGCGCTGCTGGAGTTAGTAGTACTAATGCCTTCTTGTAGCAGCGCTGCAGTAGGAGAAGAAGAAGCGGACAAACCCTTTACGACGCCACCATTATCACCCATAGTTGCTGGGTTGGGCTCGTAGCTATCTCTGGAACTAAGCAAACTATAGTCGATTCGCTCTAGATATCTGCAAGTGCTCCGAAGAACATCTACTAGCTACTTGTTGCTACAATAAAAATCATTCCCACTTCCTGTTTCGAGTAGAAAAACCACACATAAATTTCCAATGTGTATTATGAGACGTGCAGTGCCAGTGCCTGCAGTCAAAGACATTCTCAATAGCCAAAATAATATTCTTTCAAAATGTTTGTTATAGATTGAAACTAAAATTAATCACAGAATGTTATAGCTGTTGTCAATCAATGAGTTTAGGGCTTGCAACGCTCGACAAATCTCGGGTAGAGGACCACATCCCTGATGTGGTGCCTGGCAAGGATCCAAGTGAGAAAGCGCTCCAGACCTAGCCCATAGCCACCATGAGGACAAGAACCATATTTCCTCTGTAGCACAACAGAAAAAAAACTCAATAGTTCAACAACAAAACAGATTGTTTCAGTGGACAAAAAATGCTGACTTATGGATAACAAGGACCCTGATCACAGCTGTTCTTGGGGTTGATCTTTATGAAAAATAAATTCACCGCTATATCTACTGCCAAAAGAGGCCAAATAAATAGAAACTCTATTTAATACCAGCTGTCTTTATTAGCAGTTGGATAGACTAACCCATCTCCTCCACTTGGCCTAAATAGGTCACACTATTACTGAGGAAGACCAATCAGATGACATCTATCATGCAAAAGAATGGCTTCTTATGAAGGAGTAACTGAGCATTTTTGCTGCATAAAATAGATACTCGGATTCAACCACAAACCGATGCACTAAGTGGCCAATTATCAGATAAAACTTTCATTTTATATAGCTACCACCTGTTGATGAAAGACCTTCCAATTCCAAAGTGGAATATGAAAGGGGGGGGGGGTAATGATTGCAGGGGGAAGGGCTATTTTCCTCGATGCTCATTCTCACCTGATCAGTATACCAGTAGTAAGGGGTTGGGTCAATCCCTGCTCGTTTGTAGCCATCAAGCATTTCATCTTCCTTCCATATTCTCATGGATCCTCCTATCACTTCCCCTACACCAGGCACCAGAAAGTCTACCTACAAGATAAGAATATTGAAGGGGGGAAAATGAACACGAGGAAAAGCATATATCATTGGGGTTTCGAACAGAGGATGTTAACATTATGCTAGCTTTGTCAACCATTTCTGCACCTGGTAGAATAAAGATGTGGATATGAAATTCACTGTTGTCACTCTCTATTTACATTAGGGAGAGTTGAAGTTGAGGAAGATGTGAATTGCTTTCCCAAGAGAGATGATTGGGCAATGGGGAGATATTTATCAACTGTTGGAGTTGAGAAATCTTAATGCTAAGTTTATTAACAATGCCTAATGAACAGGGCTGGATATTGTAAACAGGATTTTTTTTTCAAAAATCATGTGATTTAAGGCTTCTCCTTTGGCCTCTGTTACTGTTGACAGGAGAGCATGTCTATAATTATTATGGTGCCACATACTTAAATACACATATTTGTTTTTATAATGGAAAAAATACTTGGGGAAAAGCAGACCCGTCATGTGTGTATGTATGTATGTATGTATGTATGTATGTGTGTATGTTATATGCAAGTGTATGGGGTCTTGTTATTGTTACACACAAGAGCACTTGTCTCAGTACTTACAGATTCAGTGAGTCGTTTATCCTCGGGGCAACGAGGCATGTAGAAGGACTTGATCTCGGCGGGGAAACGACACAGGAAGATTGGCTGTGAGATGAACAGGAAGGAAAGAGGCAGGGTTATAAACAGGAACATATAGGACAAAAGGAAACTGGTGATTATTGACCATTGATCGATGTATGGAGAAGATATATATTGTACCCAAACAGAATTCATTTAAATATCTCATCTGTCTGCACTGGTCTACTTTGGGAATCCCCTCAATTTCTACCTCATTGATTTGATCTGTCATGGTTCTCTCAGGGGCCTCGGGTATGTCCTCTCCAAACTCATAGTAAGAGCCATCCTCCTTCTTAATGTCGTGCTCCTTGAGGTAAGTAATGGCTTCAGTGTAGTTCATACGTCTAGATGGGGGGGATCATCCAATAGATCATCCACGGAGCATGTATGATTTAGGTTACTTAGCAAAAATAGTCGTTTTAAGTTTGAACTCACTTGAATGGTTTCTTGGGAGCGACAAAGTTCTAGAGAGAGAGAGGTGAAATTATTGACACAGAACACTGCACAAAGCAACCTAACTACAAAAAGTTGTAGGAGTAAAATTTCTTTCCCCTCCATTAATCAGTGCATACTGAAACATTAACCATATTGGGATGGGTATGTGATACTTGAAAAATGAGGGACTATCACGATAATTTGTGCATCTTTGATCAAAGCAAGAGCAAAATAGTAGGTAGGTTATGAAGATAAAGTATAATGTTCTTTAGGTTGTCACTTACTGGGTTTAACTCCTTGAGCATAGGAGCCAGGGGAGACTTCAAAATCCTGTCGACTACATCACACACCTATGGAACAAGGGAAGGGGGTGGTATGGTAGGGGAGTGGCAGGTCACTCTACCACACGGCTTCAGAGGAATCGAACTCACCAAGTCTTCCAGTCGGTCTAAAAGGCCATCAAAGTTAATGAAAGGACATTCCCCTTCAATGTGGGTGTACTCGGCTACATGACGACGGGTACGAGACTGCTCGGCTCGATATGACATGGCAATACAGAACACATCACCAAGAGAGGGCATGCAGGTCTCCAGGTAGAGTTGTGATGATTGGGTCAGGAATGCCTACATAAAACCAGAGGCTTAATTAATTAAATTTACTACAAGATTCACCATCTAATATGGTTAGAATTAAATTCCTGGAGATTCTAAGCTGTATTTTTGTTTCACTGATGTCTAATGCCATTAGATCATCAGTGCGTGCCATGCCATGCCACAGCAATCTGCAACTTTGATGACCCTTACCAAACAATAGTTCTGTGAATTCTATTTAATACCTCTTCTCCAAAGTAGTTCAGTTTGAAGAGAGTAGCTCCTCCTTCTACCTGTGTCTTCACCATGGTGGGTGGAGTCACCTAGGATCATCAAAAAATGCATACATGGTATGTATGTATGTATGTATGTATGTATGTATGTATGTATGTATGTGCAAACCTCCACGTAGCCACGACTGAAATAGTGATCTCTGAAACACTGAGTGATAATGGACCGAAGTTTGAATACTTTGGATAGCTAAGAAGAGTAATAATTATGAGATAGTATCATGTTCGTTCACCAAGTGACAGTGTTATGGCCATAGCATAGCCTCTAGCTCGGCCATTAAACATATAATTATTCAAGTAGGTAAATTTTGACTCACAGTTTCACCCCTCAACATCAAGTGTCTCTGATCCAACTGAATGTCTATGTTAGATGACTCGTTAACAACACTCTCCACCCCTCCAGCTGGACTACTGCCCACCAGCTCCCAGAAGTCTGTTGGGAGCTCATGTCCACCAGGTGCCTGCACAATAAAAGGTTTCTCTAATCTCACAGTTGCCACGTAGCAACCACTAACACAAGCAGACACATGCCACAGTAACCACATGTTAGAAGGGATAAGCAATAGAATCCATGCAAGAACAATATGCTACAACCTCCCACAACCTCCCACCACCACAATAATTTTTTGGCATTTCTAATGAATGATGAAAAAACACACAAAAAAACAACAAAAAAACAAAAAAAAAAACAAAAAAAAACCATAGGGCACTTACATTCTTCCCTTCCGGCACTTCCCTCAAGGTCCCATACATGGTGACAGTGGCCTCTGTAGAGAGAGTCAAGGCATCATACGTATGGCACTGCTTGTCTGTTAGCACACACTGAAGGAAACCCGTGCCATCTCGAAGAACTATGAATATCAGTGATGACCCCTGTCGACGGATGTGGTGGACCCAACCGCTAATTTTTATCCTTTGACCTCTATAACCTCCTGCATCTCTTATTTTAATCTGTAAAATGGAATGGATAATTACACATACATACATACATACATACATGCAATACATACACATACCATTATTGGAACAGGGAGAGAAGGGTCTTGTTCGATCACAACAGCCCTTGCCTTTTCCAAGTTCTCCTCTCTCTTTTTCATGTCCTCCTCCTTTAATAACCAACAATAACAACACTACCTCACCCTAGCACACTTTCACTTGCCTGCTTCTGCTTGGCTTTTTCCAGCTTTCTCAGATCAGCGGCCCATAATTTCTTGTTCTTCTTGAGCTGACTCTGAGAGATTTCTGCCCACCTCTGCAGCACACCATTGCACCTGATTCACTTTCATACACAGTTAGCCAGCTTGGGCTCACCTCTCCTTCAACTTGGCTGTCCACAAAAAAAGTTGGGAATGGTTCCGAACCAGCGATATGCATAGCCTAGAGTAAGGTGGGCATTAACTAGATATATGCGATTTGAATGAATGAGATACTTACACAAAGAATTGTTTTTACAGGTTTACTTTCAGTACCATCTCCAGCTTCATCGTTTCCACTACTAGATATGTATAGAGGTTCTGTATAATTCCAAAAAATTGCAATTTATGATCTGTGCAGACATCATGCAACTATCAATGTTAAGATTCATGATATTACTCACTCTTTGAATCACCCTCTGCCATCCCCGATCAGGTCTGTAAAGATTAATTCCGTCACAGATCAGCAGAAGAGTTTTTGAAGAGTTTTTGAAGAAGATTATGCAACCACTATTGTTGATCATGCGCAGTGGATCGATGATGCAATGCGCAATGGGTGGCGGGAAATTTGAAAAAATAATCTCGCGGGCTTTATTTAGCAGCTGATCACAACAATAATATCACGAAGAATTAGTAATCATGCTTGCAGCTCGGTCACACCTCTCCACATCTCCCTTTTCTCGCTGCCCTTCTCCTCTTACCCTCAGCCTAATCCAGGAAGAAAAAAAGGCTGCCTCACAGAATCAGACAGTGCCAATTTCTCCAAGCCTCTCTCCTCTAGCACAGCACAAAACTTCTACCACCAATGCTCATGTTCTTGTAACTACTACTTCTGGGTCCAAGTCCAAGAAGACACCAGGCAGACACTCACCAGCTCCTGCTTTAGTCCCTGAAGGCAGTGAGAGTAAAGTATTTTCTGGAAGTCCTCTCCTCAAACAAATTCTTAAAGGTATTAGCTAAAAGCTAGCAGTTACCTTAATTTCGTGTATACAGCTTGGAGATTAACTAACACACTTTACACTTTTACAGCTTGGAGATTAACTATCTTTGCTTTTTATTTATAGTTGGACGCAAACGACAGTGTGAAGACATCTCCCCTAGTAAAATGAACAGTCCGGCAACCCCCAGCCCAATAGCAACCACCAGCAAGAGATTCTGCAGACACTGCTCCAGTAGCATTGATGAAAGCAGTGATGCTGGTGATGGCAGTAGTCTTGTTGTCATGAGCAGAAGCAAAATATCTAGAACCAGAAGAATGCCAAGTAAGCTTTATAAAACTTTTTTATAATTCATTCTATTATTTTTTAATATAACAGATCAGATGCAAGTTGTTCCCAACTGCAGTCCTGTATCAAATGATAAAGATGAAGTTAGTTATAGTGTGAGAGATCTGCCTATAAAGAATAAAGACAGAACCAAATTGCTTGACTTGTTCAGTGGAGATGACATATTTGCCCATCATGAAGAGTAAAAAGATCTCCTAAGGCTGTTCAATTAGAATATTAGGGAGTTCATTCGAGCTTTCTGTGAGTTCAACTTCAGATTTCTCATCCAATTCTGAATATCTATAATAATTCCATCATGATAACTTGATTACTATAACCATCATTATTCATGTTAGCTAGCTATAATTAATAATTATGGTTTTGATATACCTGAGTTTCAGATAATTCATTAAGTGTGTTTCAACACCATTCAAAAGTGATGACTCTTTCTTTCGGTTATTCTGCTCTTCAATTTCATCTGTAGAATTATTAGCACCAGGAAAGGGACACTCCATCCAATGACTGGAAATCAAGGGCTTGGACCATAAATTGAATTGAATCAATCTGCAGGCATTCATCTCCCCACTAACATATTTCCCTGGCAGATACATGTACAGTGTTATAACTGATATAGCTAGAAGAAAAGCAATAGGAATCTACCTGCAACTAGCAAGTTGTGCCCATCATCACTAAAAGTGCAGTATTTTGGTGATAGGACAGAGTAACCCATATCCAGTGAAAAGATGTACAAAGCTTCTTGTTGGGTAGGATTCCAAAGCACAAATGATCCATTGACATGAACTGTGGTTAGCTGAGAGAGAAACAAAATTAAGCATCGTGGATGGCTACATAATATAGTGATCAGTATACATATGTACCAATGAAGGGAGGAAAGGATTCATTTTAAAGCTCAGAACTCTACTATTTATATCATTGCCACTGGAATTTAAAGTGTCATCACACACTTCTTGCTTCTTTTGGTTGTGTGTCCTGCAAATAACCATCAAAATAGCTGAATAACTACATTATTGTTAGTCACCCTCTATACCGTGAGCTTATACATATTGCAGGATCATTGCTGTCCATTTCTGTACTGACGACTAGCACTTTGCCAAGTTCTGTGCCCACTCCCAACATCAAATCACTACTGGTAAAAGAGGGAGAGAACTGGAGAAACTCCAAGGCTGATATTGTATCTGCTGTATTCACACATGAGACAACTCTAGAACACATACCTGAACAAAAAATGAAGAGGAATTTGATTGTAGCAGAATGGAATTATTTTAGAGTACCAATTTTCATGTTCCATATGATGACGACACCACTCTTGAGACCAAGTGCCAGCATGCTGCTGTCTGAAGTGATGCAGCTAGAGACGATGAGACTTGCTTGAGGGAGAAGTCTGCTTGGAGGTGGAGTGACTTGTTTGCTGGTATCTCCAGAAACCACTGGATATAGAATGAGCTGAAAGTGTCCCTCCCACCATACAGCTATGTCACATGGGGAAGCTGAGTGTGGTCAACAATCATCAAGTGTGTCTGATCACAAGAATTTAGTGTTTGGTTTCAAATACCTTCCTTCTGTGGGGATTTGTAGTAGAGGAAATGATAGGTTGGCTGACTCTTTGAGTAGTTAGTAATATTTGCATCCTTGGACACAAAATGCTGGCGTTTTGAAGTGAATAGTCGTCTTCGATTCTCGAAATAGAGATGAGATAGGCAGTGCAGCTGTCCCGATGGGAGGGAATTGTTACGCTGATCACAAACACTGCAATTACAGTAATTTTTAAATCTGCATCATTGTACTTACAAATAAATACCTGTGAAAGACAGTGGAAGGATTTCCTACACATGGAGTGAGAGGTGAAGGAGGGGAAAGGACATAGAGTAGGACTGGTACACCAGGGTTGCTAGATTGCTGCATTCACATAGTGTGATAAAGTGAATTATTCTTGCTAACATAGTCAAAATTTAATATTGCATTCAGAATTATAATAGTATTGCTAGTTACCTTTACAGATTGGCGTTTTTGCATCTGTGATGAATGGCGCTGAGGTTGTCCTGAACTACTGCTCCTCCTTCCTTCCTTGATATGTTTCACCTCAGAGATCCATGCCTCCAGAGGGAGTGAGTACACTCCCAGTTTGATGATCTCCTCACCACCACCTCCCTCCTCCTCCTCCTCCTCCTCCTCCTCCAATGGGGAACAAGCAAAGGTGATACCCAGATGAGAACAGGTGGGGGATATGGTGGTCTCCACAATGGTCGTGGACATATCTTTCAGGAACTAAAGTGCGCCATGACATGATTTTAAATTGTTTGAATCTGATAGCATACCTGTTGTGTGATCTCTGTCAATTCAACGAAATTAATCCCAATGTATGCTAAGATCACAACTTCTGCATTTCAAATAATAAAATTATTTTGAGTATTGAAGAATCTCTTATTAACCTGAAGCAAGTTGTGCTACTATTATGTCCATTTCACTTCTATGAACCACTGCAAGACCTTGAATTTCACTCTTCAATTGCATCTCTAGTGGGTCTTTTGCAGTCTCTTCATCATCCTCATCTTCATTACGATCTTCACTGGCTTTGGATTTAATTGCAAGTACACTTGAATTATTCCCTATAAAGAGCACATCTTTTCCATAGCACATTCCTCCATACATATGCCCCCAATCATCTCCACCAATTGCTTCTCCACTGGTGCTCTCAGGTATCTTCACAGCTGCCAATTCTCTCTCTCTGGCTGCTTCTCTTTCAATAATTTTCTCCCATGCATCCTCTATAAGATCATTCAGAACATGCTCGATCATACGATAAGGCTGAGGGAGCCTATCCTGGAACATATCCGGATCTTGGAGGTAGCTCTCAGCATCTATCTCATGCTCAGTATCCATCTTCTTGCTAACTATTATTATATTGTCATGGGAACAAAATTTTAATTTCCCCCTCCTCTTAAATAGATAGGAAGGTATGGTACGGTGAAGGTCGAGTGGGGGCGTAGGGATTTTTTACTTTGTCTCCCTGGTTCACGAGACCATATGACGAGACTAGCTCGAGCTGCCATATGAGCTTGCTCTAGCTAGAAATGGATTTACAAGTTGCCAATATCATCAAACTCTCAGAGAAGACCTCAGGTAGGGACAAACTTTGTAGAGTGGTGCAGTATGGCTGCAAGTTTGTGTATTGGGTGCTAGAGCAGGAATCACTCAGTCCTCAACTCATTGCAAAACTTAAGAATCTGGAAAGTTCCATTAGTACTGCAAGGAAATGTGAGTGCAGTTATTAGTCTGAGCTGTGCAGGCCCAAATTTGACCCAATTATTATCCTTGTTTGCAGTATTTAGACTTGGGACAGGTGTGACACAGTTTCGCAGTGCTCTCCAAACCATTCACCTCAACAATCCCCTTCTTCGATTCATCCTTACACTAGTCAAGCTTAACCGAGGCATTTATTTGCTCATAGATCACCTAATATGGGCTCACAGAATGAACCTAATCAAGATCAATAGCCCATACTGGTCTAAGCTATCCAATCGTTTCTGGTTTTTTTCTGTATTTCTGGGGCTTGTCAGAGATATGTATGAGCTTCTGAAGGCACTGAGGGTGGAGCGTGAACGCTTAAGGCAGTATCAGAGCTATGAGCCAATCACCAGAAAGGCAATCAGTAATGTTGTACAGAACAATCCTGCAGTTTGTATTGATGTCGTCAAGAATTGTGGCGATTTCCTGATTCCTCTGTCTCGTTTAGATATTTTCTATGTTCCGGGTGGCATAATAGGACTATTGGGGATCATGTCTTCAGTGGCAGGTCTAGTAGCCACTTACAACGAACACTTAAAACTTAAATTCAGTTAGTATGGCCTGTGTATGTAATTAATTTTTGTGTGTAATCCCCTAATGTTGACTTTCACGTGATTGCAGCCACGCCCCCTGGGGCATGCATCTGATCAACCCCAGAGCTAGCTAGAGATCGAGAGCGCCCAGGATCCATCCCAGGACACAAGTCACCATGGCTGAAGCAGAAGCAAGCAACACTAACACAGGCTCCCAAGACGGCCAAGAGCCGATGGAGATAGAGAAAAGCGAACCCAAAAAGGAGGAGGAAAACTCATTTTTCGAAGACTTATTTAACCGACCAAAAATTGAATTTGTAAGAAATAATAACTAGCTATGTTGCTGCTAGTACTGTAGGACTACTGACTACTGACTCTCAGGTCATGGCCTGACTGGCTATAGTTGGAGTTGAGAAAAAAATCTTAAAGGGGTGGGGTCATCTTGGTGGTGGGGTTTAATGACACTCAAAAACACTCATCCGGCTCTTAATTGCCATTCACAAAACACACAGCCCTGTGAAGTAGCCAGTATACATATATATGCCTTCTGTTCTATAGATGAACAAGGTGGGAGAAGAGATAACCTTCAACCCAAAACGACAAGACTTCATCTACATCAGCAATTGTAAAAATTTCACACTTACAATGAAAGACAATGCTTCCAAGATTGTCATAGGTTGGTATAAGTTAGGATTGGGGGGCTTCCCCTTTTATTATACTCAAAAAACCTCCTTATGTCAAAATAACATTATGTAATCGATTGGTTCACACAATTGCAGATTCATGTACTGGAGTCAGAGTAGAGTTAGAGGAAGATCTAACAACAGGCACTACTGTGAGTAACAGAGATTTTTGCTGCCCCCCTCCCCCCCCTTGCTATGATAGTCCACTAGCAGAGGCCTCTCCCACAACTTTCTTCATTGTTTAGAGCCATGATTATGCCCCTCCTTAGAAACTTTTCTGGATGCTGTGTGTATTTAGGTCGTATTAGACCTCTGAGTTCTGGACCTTGCACATTAGTTCATCATGCTCACATGGTCTGCATCCCTTTAGGAGATAATAAACAGCGAGAATATCACACTGGTCATGAGGCCTGAGGATTCCATGCCTACTCTCTGTGCTGAGAATTGCAAAGACCTCCATTTTTACTTCTACGACCCTGATGGCATTGGCTCCATTTACACCATCAAGTGCTCAAAGGTGTTTGTCTACTTGCAACCTCCCCGCACTGAGAAGAATGAGCTAGAGTTGCCAGAGGATGACAACCAGTATGTCACCAAGTTCAGAGATGAGAAATTTGTCACAAAGCTAGTGGTTAGAGGTCAGTATGATGTCATCGTGAGTTGATCATGTGATGTTTCTTTGTTTGTGTTTGTTAATACAGAAGCAGGAGGTTATGCTACAACACAGGAAGAGCTTTTATTGAGTCGTGCCAAAGAACTACAAAGTAAAAAAAATATGGAAGATGTGAACACTGAGCTGTATTTGCTCCACATTGAGGGGTCAACCCCCTTGTACATTGTAGTGCATTAATTAGAGTACATTGAGGGGGTCAACCCCCTTGTACATTGTAGTGCATTAATTAGAGTACATTGAGGGGTCAACCCCCTTGTACATTGTAGTGCATTAATTAGAGTACATTCTTGTTTGCATGTTGTAGTGAGGAGCTTATTTGAGGCCTTTCTGCGCAACCTTCTCTCTAAGAGTGGTGCATCTGATGAAGCATCAGGTGGAGATGGCGACGAGGGACCTGTTTCTTCCAACATCAAAGACGAAGAGGAAAAGAAAGAGTACTTTGACACAGAAGAAGAATTAACTAAGAAATTGGACACGGTTGCAGAGTGGGTGAAAGAGAGTAAGCATATCATTGTATTCACTGGAGCTGGCATCAGTACAAGGTAATGATTCTACTAATTACAGGGTTTTTCTCCCTTATGAAGGTATGTTACACCATTTTTTCAGCTCTGGGATACCAGATTATCGGAGTGGAATGAATACGGTGTTGAAGACTGGTCCAGGAGTGTGGGAACTGGTGGCACATGAAGCAGAACGGCCTGAGGGTGCTTCCGTCACACCCATCATAAATGCCCTGCCCTCTCCTACTCATATGGCCATTGTTCAGCTCCACAAACAGAACATTGTCAAGTACACTGTCTCACAGAATATTGATGGTCTCCATCGTCGCAGTGGACTCCCTCCTTCTCAACTTGCCGAACTCCATGGCAACACTAACCTCGAGACTTGTCAGAAGTGCAAAAGACAGTACCTGAGAGATTTTGAGACTAGGTGAGTGTTGCTCAAAACAATTGGCCCTAGGGTCCATCAGGTCTAGATGCGCATTGCTGGAGAAGGCTGTGTACTGCTTTTGAAACTGCCTCAGACGATTTATGCCATTCTCTTTCACTTTAAGCAAGAAAACTCTGCACTTCTCTTGTCCCCCAATATATCTCTACCTCTTACTGAGCCAGCTATAAAGGCATATACTACACAATACCCATCTATGAAAGTACTTTATTCCTTCTAGAATACCATCTACAAAGTTTCTACACTAGCTACATACAAATGCGAATACTTTTTCATATGCAGGGAATCAAAGTATGTGTTTGACCATGCCACCTCACGAAAGTGTGCTGACCCAGAGTGCGGTGGAGTCTTGCAGGATTCCATCATCAATTTCGGTGAAGCTCTTCCTGAGCAAGAGCTGGAGAATGCCTTCAAGGAGGGAGACACAGCAGATCTTTGCATTGTCCTCGGCTCTAGTCTGAGGGTCCAGCCTGCGAATCATGTCCCACGCAAGGTCCACAAAAGTGGAGGGAAAGTGGTCATATGCAAGTGAGTCTGTACTAATAAGTAACCACTTTTTACAATGGAACCTCCGAATAATGAACAAGTTAGGGACACTGAAATTGTCAGAAGTGTCCTTTATTCAGAACTTATTTAGTACACAAAGTACTATGGTGAGACAGCAACAAGAGAAAGGTGTCATTTATTCAGAGTGTCCATTTGTATAGGTACTGGCACTCCATCCTCTAATGTAATTCTTTTTTTTAATTTTTTTTTTTTTTAGCCTTCAGAAAATTGCATCCTACACACCTGATGAGAAGACAATGCAGGTGTTTGCCAAGTGCGACGAGTTCATGGAGGGTTTATGCAAGCGTCTAGATGTTCCAATTCCACCCTTTGTCCTGCACAGGAGAGCTCGCATCTCCACAAAACAAGGGGAGGACAGAGCCTTTGTTGTCACTGTTACTGGTTTGGACATTGATGAAGACTTACCATATTCCTTCATTAAGGTACTGTCTTATAGAAAAAGGACAAGTGCAATAATTATTGCTTTAAAAATATTCCATTAAAAAATTTATGCAGACTGCAGCTACCAAATACGGTGGAGAGCCATTGGAAGTGAGCAATGAACCTTTAACATTGACTTTGCCCAGTGGCGTGGAAGGACCACTCCCCTCCATCACAATTCAGTGTCAAGGTCATTACGGAGAGCCCACGTTTCAGCTGGAAACTCCCCCAGTCGGAGAGGAGCATGTCTACAATATGGCATATGAAGTGCTGGCTGACAAAAGCTGGGTTATCACCAAGCAGCAAACTTGAACAATAGTGTTAGCATGCAATACCAGTAGCATAATAGAATACCAGCCAGTTTCTCAACATATACAATATAGATGCACAATGCTAAGTTCCTGTGAAGCAAAAAATAATAAATCACCTAAAGAATCGTGTTTGGTCATAATTTAGAACATACATGCAACATCCTATGGTAAAGCTATAAAGCTCCTGCCTGTTTTGTTTCTTTCTTTCTTTCTATTCCTGAGAGAAAGTTTCCACAAATGAAGTGACAATGTCTTTGAGCTTTTCATCAGTGGCTTCTGTGATCTGCCCGTCTTTCCTGATGGTGTCCAGGAGACCTTGATGGGTGGACTTCATGTGTTGCATGAAGGCCATCTCGAAAGAAGTGATCTTGGAAGGATCCACCTTGTCCAAGTGACCTCGCACGCCAGCATACACTACTGCCACCTGCTCTTCGATAGCCATGGGAGCTACATGAAAAAAAAAAAGAAAAAAAAAAGAAAGAAAAGAAAAAAAAAAAAAAAAAAAAAAAAAGACACCAATTTCAATGTTATGAATAAGTATAAGTTTCCATGTGCGCACCGTATTGTCCCTGCTTCAGCAGCTCTGTGAGACGAACACCTCGGTTGAGAAGAGCCTGTGTTGATGCATCCAAATCTGATCCAAACTGAGCAAAAGCTGCCACTTCACGATATTGTGCTAATTCAAGCTTCATGGAGCCAGCAACCTTGGGGAGAATGAAGGCATATCAAGTATCAGCTAGTTACTTGTGTACAGGAGTATGATACACACCTGCTTCATAGCCTTGATCTGAGCTGCTGAGCCTACTCGACTGACAGAGAGACCCACATTGATGGCAGGACGAATACCTTTATAGAAAAGCTCGCTCTCCAGAAATATCTGACCATCGGTGATAGAGATGACATTAGTTGGGATATAAGCAGACACATCTCCAGCCTGAGTCTCAATGACTGGCAGAGCAGTGAGTGAGCCCCCTCCATAATCGTCATTCATCTTGGCAGCTCTCTCAAGGAGACGAGAGTGGAGGTAGAAAACATCTCCTGGGTAAGCCTCTCGACCTGGGGGGCGACGAAGCAACAGGGACATCTGACGGTAAGCTACAGCCTGCAGTGCACAATATCACAATTAAAATGAGGATGCCTGAAGCTGTGGCTAAACCACAGGCACACCTGCTTGGAAAGATCGTCGTAAATGATCAGAGCGTGCATCCCATTGTCTCTGAAGTACTCTCCCATGGCACAGCCAGAGTACGGGGCCAAGTATTGCAGTGGGGCTGCATCAGATGCTGTGGCACTCACAACTATACTGTACTTCATTGCATCTAGGATATGATTATATGGTTAATATTCTAGTTAAAGCCCACCATCAACCACATACCAGCATCAGTAAGTCGCTTGACGATTTGAGCTACAGTACTTCTTTTCTGGCCAATGGCAACATAAATACAGTACAACTTTTTTTCTGTAATGACAAAAGGAGCCATTATTTCACCAGATTTTGAGATCATAATCACTCACTTTCATCATCTCCATCATTGAACCTCTTCTGGTTGATGATGGTGTCAATAGCAATGGCAGTTTTCCTGTATCATAAAAAAGTATCCTCTAGCAATAGATATTGGATTGTCTTGAAAATGGTATTTTATAGCATCCTGCTTTCTCACCCTGTCTGCCTGTCTCCAATAATCAGCTCTCGCTGACCACGCCCAATGGGGACCAAACTGTCCACAGCCTTGATCCCAGTCTGCATGGGCTCCTTGACAGAGATACGAGGGATGATACCTGGAGCCTTGATCCCCACTCTGCGACGTTGTCCAGTGTCAATAGCCCCCTACAACCACGTTACATCAACAATAAAGGATTCAAATGGACAAAAAAAAAGACTTCCACTCACCTTGCCATCAATAGCATTCCCAAGAGCATCTACCACACGTCCCAGAATGGAATTTCCCACAGGTACATCAACAATGGCCCCTGTTCTTTTGACAACATCTCCTTCTTTGATCAGCTTATCATTCCCAAACACCACAACTCCGACATTATCAGGTTCCAAGTTCAGGGCCATTCCCTAAATCATCAATTATGATCCCAAATGTCAATTTTGTGATTAAAAAAAACCTTCCCAACCTTTAAGCCACTGGAGAATTCAACCATTTCCTCAGCCTGAATATTCTTGAGACCATACACACGAGCAATTCCATCTCCAATGCTCAACACTTTCCCAGTCTCCTCCAATTCTACCTTATCAGTGTAGCCCATGATCCGTTGCTCTAAGATGGCCGATACCTCAGCAGTGGAGGGTCCCCCTGCATGGAAGAAAAGGGGAGGAATAGTTTTCATAACTGCTGACACACAGTATGTTTCATACTCACCACTTGCATATCTAACAGCCAGTGGTTGGTAGGCTCTGGAAATCACGGGAGCAGATGCTCTAGGGACCTGTAATAAAAGGGAAAACAAACCGTTGAAGCACATGTGACTAGGTAGCGAGCTAGCTTGCCAAAACTAGCATTCAGCCTTCAGGCATAAAAAAAGACCTGCATTCGTTACTCTATTTTACCAACCGTATAGAGAGTCCGTGAGAGAGTCCTGGCGTAGACCCTAAGTGCTCTCAGTGAGTGCATGGTTTTCCCTCTCAGCTTCAGTGCCAAACAAAAATGGCCGACTATTTTGCGATCAATGCGCATGCTCACTTCTCTATGATGACCCCTTACCCATTTTGCACCATGACAACTGTACTACTGTATAACGTATAATGCACTGCTGCAGAGGGCCTGCATAAAATCATGAGATGCAGCCGAGGTACGTCAGTAGCTTAATTACTTACAACGTAGTATTAAAATGAAATTGTTAACGTGAAGTATTTGAACACTTTTAATATTATGGGTTTTGATATGGGTTGTAGTCCACTGGAATTGACTTTTTTTGTGTGTGTGTATATAGAATACATATGTCCTAAGCACCGTGATGAAATTGATCAGTGTCGTCCCAAGATTCACCAGTCATCTTCGACACCCATACCTTGTGAAAAATCACAAGATGACGTTGTACAGCCACAAGCAAAACAACCAGAACCAGCCATCTACTTTCCAACCCTACAAGAGTCTGGATGCAAGGCTAATGCAGAACAATCCAGCTTGTCACAGAAGATATCACACAGAGGAAAACGACCACCAAAGCCACCTCCTCGTGGATCCTCACTAGAGAATAACCCACCCAAGCCAACACAGGGGGACGAGGAAGAAGCAATGTCATCATCACAAGCAGTTCCTCATATATCCACATCAGAAGAACCATGTTCACATTCTTGTGCATCATCAAAAGCAAAGTTTGAACTAAAAGAGAATGAACTATCACTCGCACCTATAACATCACATAATATTACACCGGGTATGAAATGCCAAGCCCCAACCCATGATAAGGTATGCAGTAGGTATAGCTTGTATCAGTGCAATGCTCACTGTGAATTCCATTCTCTTTATAGATTTGCTTCTGCGCTCTGCACAGGAAAGGTAACAGGGTATGCAATTGTGTTGTGCATGGTATTATAAGGGAGATGTCACAAGCATATCATCATTCATCCACTTATGCTCATGCTGGATCACTACAGAAATGGAAGAGCCTACATGAGGACTACAAGAGTACTGTAGCAACTCAAGAAGAGAAATGGAAAAGCCTAGATGGGAAAGAATCACCAACTCATGAAGGAGAGTTAGTGGAGGAGATATCACCTTCAAGAACACCTTCTCATACACCCTGGGTATCACCAATACATCGAGAGAACTTACCTGAATTTACAAAGAAACAAACGGTAACAGCGGTTTTTGAAACAGCAGAACGTCCACCTTCACCTGAGTCACCTCCCACCCAAGCTGTATCACTTTATGTTCATGTAGACAAGAAGGACAAAACACCACCTCATACAACTACTCATGTTGGCTCACTACAAGAAGAGGGCAGATCAGCATCACCTCCAAGAATACCTCCTCATCATACATTCTCAGCATCACCAGTAAATCAAGAGAACTTACCTGAATTGATGAAGAAACAAACACTAACTTCTGAAGCAGAGTCATCTTCATGTAAGTCACCTCCCAAGCACTCAGTAGAGCTTCATGTAGACAACAAGAACCAAACACCACTTAATACAACCACTTGTGTTGGGTCACTACAAGAAGAGGAATGGAAGAATCCAAACTCACAAACTCTAGAAGCTGAGTTCATATCGCCTCCAAGAGCCACCCATGCTGGCTCACAGAAATGGAAGGGCTCAGAGAACGAAGAGTCCCCTCGTACGGCCACTCATGCTGGCTCACAGAAATGGAAGGGCCCAGAGAACAAAGAGTCACCAACTCTTGAAGCTGGGTTTGTATCACCTCCAAGAACATCCTCTCATACAGCCACTCATGAACACACTCATGCAACTACTCAAGTTAGATCACTATGGAAGGGCAAACCACTGTCTCTTGAAGCTGGGCTTGTGAACGAGATATTACCTCTAGGAATACCTCCTCATACGGCATCCACTCATATGGGAGGTCTACAAGAAGAGAATCCAGAGAAGATAAAGTCACCAACTCTTGAAGCTGGGTTCATATCATCTCCAAGAATGCCTCCTCATACATCCTCAACATCAAAGAAACAAACAGAAACAGCACAACACCCACCTTCACATAAGTCACCTCCTGAGCATTCAATACAAAAGGAGAAAGAATCAACAACTCTTGAAGCTGAGATATCACCTCCAAGAATACCCCCTCAAACACCCACTCAAGTTGAGTCACTACAAGAAGAGAGCATGGACAGGAAAAGTGGGTTTGTAAAGGAGCTTATTGAATCACTACAAGAAGAGCAATTGAGCAAGAAAGAATCATCAATTCTTGATGATGAGTCCATAAAGGAGATATCTCATCATACAGCTATATGGGAAACAAAAAAACAAACAGTGATGAAAATGGAGTCACAAACAGAACATTTATCTCCGAAACACTCTGGACCACTTCATGTAGACAACATGGACGAAACACCACCTCATACAGCCACTCATCATGTTGGGTCACTACAAGAAGAGGATCCAGGCATGACTCAAGAAGCTGGGTCTGTAACATCTCACACTCATGCAACCACTCAAGTTAGATCACTTTGGAAGGGCAAACCACTGACACTTGAAGCTGGGTTTGTAAAGGAGATATTACCTCTAGGAATGCCTCCTCAGGGTCTACAAGAAGAAAGTCCAGAGAAGATAAAATCACCAACTCTATCTTCAAGAATGCCTCCTTATACATTTTCACCAGTAAGGGTAACAAATAAACAAACAGTGACTTCTAAAATGGAGTTGGAAGCAGAAGCTCCATCTTCATCCACCAAGCACTCAGTATTCCTTCATGTAGTAGATAGCGAGGACCATCTATCATTTCATACAGCCATGGATGAGGAGGAATGGAAGGGCCTAGACAAAAAAAAATCACCAACTCTTGATAATAAGGAGATATCACCTTCAAAGACATTCTCTCAAACAACCACTCGTGTTGGATCATCACAAGTAGAGAACCTAGACAAGAAAAAATCATCCACTCTTGTTGATGAGATTGTAAAGGAAATATCACCTCCAAGAACATCCACAGCCACTCGTGTTGGATCACTACTAGAAGAGAAAATTAAGAACCAAGACAGAAAAGAATCATCCATTCTTGTTAGTGAGATTTTAAAGAAGATATCAGCCCCTCAAACAGCCACTCATGTTGGAACACTACAAGAAGAGAAATCGAAGCAACTAGACAAGAAAGAATCATCAACTTTTAATGATGAGGCTGTAAAGGAGATATCACCTCAATATCGTGCAGCCACTCATATTGGGTCACTACAAGAAGAAAGATTGAAGACCCAAGACAATAATGATGAATCATCCACTCTTGATGGTGAGATTATAAAGGAGCAATCATTTCCAAAAACCTCCCCTCAAACAGGTGGATCATCGCAAAAAGAGAAATTAAAGATCCAAGAATCATCCTCATCCACTATTGTCCGTGAGATTGTAAAGGTATCATCAGTCACTCTTGTTGGATCACTACAAGAAGGCAAGAAAGGATCGTCAACTCTTGATGATGATGCAGCCACTCATATTGGGTCACTACGAGAAGAGAAAATGAAGACCCAAGTCAACCATGACAAATCATCCACTCTTGATGGTGAGGAGAAATTACGTCCAAAAAACCCCCCTCAAATAGTTAGATCATCACAAGAAGAGAAGACCCAAGAATCATCCTCATCCACTATTGTTCGTGAGATTGTAAAGGTATCATCAGTCACTCTTGTTGGATCACTACAGGAAGAGAACCTAGGCAAGAAAGGACGAGAAGAGAAAATGAAGACCCAAGACAATAATGATGATCTAGATGGTGAGATTGTAAAGGAGGAATCACTTCCAAAAACCTCCCCTCAAACGGGTGGATCGTCACAAGAAGAGAAATTAAAAACCCAAGAATTATCCTCATCCACTATTGTTCATGAGATCGTAAAGTTATCATCTGTCACTCTTGTACAAGAAGAGAAATCAAAGAAACTAGACAAGAAAGGATCACCAACTCTTGATGATGAGATAATAAAGGAGATATCACCTCCAACTCAAACAGCCACTCGTGTCAGATCACCACAAGAAGAGGAATCAAAAAACCTGAACAAGAAAGGATCATACTCTCTTGATTGTGAAATTGTAAAGGAGATATCATCTCCTAGAATATCCCCTCGAACAGCCGCCACTCATGTTGGATCATCACAAGAAGAGAAGTCTAAGAGCCAAAACGAAAAAGAATCGTCCACTCTTGATGGTGAGATTGTAAAGGCGACATCACCTCCAAGAACATCTCCACAAACGGTTGAATCATCAGAGAAATTAAAGAGCCAAGAACCATCCACTTTTATTGGTGAGGTTGTAAAGGAGATATCACCTCAATATTGTGCAGCCACTCATATTGGGTCACTACGAGAAGAGAAAATGAAGACCCAAGACAATGATGATGATCTAGATGGTGAGATTGTAAAGGAGGAATCACTTCCAAAAACCTCCCCTCAAACGGGTGGATCGTCACAAGAAGAGAAATTAAAAACCCAAGAATCATCCTCATCCACTATTGTTCATGAGATCGTAAAGTTATCATCAGTCACTCTTGTACAAGAAGAGAAATCAAAGAAACTAGACAAGAAAGGATCACCAACTCTTGATGATGAGATAATAAAGGAGATATCACCTCCAACTCAAACAGCCACTCGTGTCAGATCACCACAAGAAGAGGAATCAAAAAACCTGAACAAGAAAGAATCATACTCTCTTGATTGTGAAATTGTAAAGGAGATATCATCTCCTAGAATATCCCCTCGAACAGCCGCCACTCATGTTGGATCATCACAAGAAGAGAAGTCTAAGAGCCAAAACAAAAAAGAATCGTCCACTCTTGATGGTGAGATTGTAAAGGTGACATCACCTCCAAGAACATCTCCACAAACGGTTGAATCATCAGAGAGATTAAAGAGCCAAGAACCATCCACTTTTATTGGTGAGGTTGTAAAGGAGATATCAGCCCCTCGTGTTGGATCACTACAAGAAAAGAAATCAGAGAACCTAGACAAGAAAGAATCAACTCTTGTTGGTGAGACTGTGAAAATGATATCACCTCCAAAAGCAACTCCTCAAACAGCCACTCATGTTAGATCACAAGAAGAGAAATTGAAGAGCCAAGACAAGAAAGAATCGTCCACTGGATCACTACGAGAAGAGAAATTGAAGAAAGGACCACTACAAGAGAAATCAAAGGACCTAGACAAAGAAGGATCATCAGAAGGGTTCACGGAGATACCACATTCAGAATCACCTTCTCATCATGCAGCTGGATGGAAATGGAAAATCCCGAACAAGTCAGAATCAATGATTATTGAAATAGAACCACAGAATGTGTCAATGACTGTAGAAATAGAACGACCACCCACTCAATCAGCTGGATGGAAATGGAAGAGCTTGAACAAGGAAGTATCAATAAGTTTTGAAGTAAAACAACAGGTGATACATACTTCAGCCTCGTTAATAACTCAAGAGGAGGAACCAACAGTAGGTTCTGAAACTGAGTCAGAGACGAACAAATCACTGACTGAATCTGGGTTTATAGTAAAAGAGGTAACTCCTCCAAAAAACCCCCCAATAGCTACCCATGTTGGATCACTACGAGAGGGGAAACAAAAGTGTCTGGACTCGATGACCCTTGAAGCAAAGCAATATGGGTATGTGAAAGAAATATTGCCCCCAAGAAAACGCTCCTCAAATTCACCTACACCAACAACTTCTGAAACAGAGTTGGAAGCAGAACACTCAAACAAAAGCAATAAGATTCCATAAATAGGTGATGTATCAGTATTCTAATCATGTACCACAACACATTTCTGCCATATTTATTTGTAGACCAATAAAAATTTAATAAAGACAAACTTTGAATAATGCATAAAAATGGTGAGATAGTATACCTTATTACAACCATCCACTGCATGTGAATAAGTAGCCTCAGAGGCTTACTTCTGCCCCATGAAATATTAACAATGACTGAGATCATACAGCTGCATATCAACTACATTATGTATCAGCTATGCTGTTCCACTGTCCCCATCCACTTGATTGCCTTCTTCGTCCTCTTCTGAACTGGTCATAACATCCTGATCAGTGTCTGATGCACTAAAGTCCTGATAATAATCATCGTCTCTATCAAAGTCATCATCGGTCATGTCTATACTTGAGGTTTGCTTCTTGTGCTGCTTACAATATTCATCTACTGTAGTTGGCACAGTGATTCCATCTGCCAGAGCCTCCTTTTTAGAATTATCCACTTGCTTACTGTAAGGAAATAAAGTAACAAGCAACTAGATTTTTAATTCTGACGACCTTTACCTAATCATAATAGTCTACATTCCAGAGAAGAAAACCCAACCCTATCATTTTATACATACCTTGCCATTTTATACAACAAGAGTGGACACAAGTGGTTCAATATTCATGCATATACAGTGGAACCTACAATAAAGGACTCTGGACAACCTCCCAACAAAGGACATTCTTTTGGGCCCATTTTCCCATAGCAACAGTAGTACATTAATCTCTGGGGACAAAGTGAAATGTCCTTTACTCGGAGGTTCCACGTATACTAATGAATTTTTACGTGATTAAGTCGATATATTGCTTGTCCTTGCCACGACTGTCCCGCCACTTCCTATAGAGGACACTAGCATCAACATTGGCAGCTGATGAGGTGTTGGGCTCGTTGAGTAGTGAGATAACACTCAGCAGAATAGTTCTAAAAACATATAAACATACAAACAACATCCGTATAAAAGGAAGGAAGTGAACAGATTATTAGCAGTCATTTATACTCGTAAGCCTCAGAAGTGAGTCTCCTTACACTGTCCCTACACCACTTATATAAAGCTATACATTTGTCACTTTAGTGACAACAGAGTGCTAATATACATCCCACCCCTTTACCATGCCAACAGTGGCCATTTTGATGCACAGTTTAGTATGACGGTCTATGGCAGGGTGTACTAAGGTAAAAAGAAAGCAGTGAGCCAGGCTACCTTACCTGACAGTTTGTGTTGGGTTCCATCTCTCCTCTGGTTTCTCTCCACTGTGGGGATCTTCTCCAGGGGGGTGCAGAATGGAGATACACAGCTCACCGTCCTGATAAGATTTAAAAAGAAATTATGCATGGATATGGCAGTGAAAGGGTGACATACTGTGTAAACATTTGGATGTAGGATTGGAGTGAGGAATCGTAGCTTTGGTGGTGAGTAAGGGTAGTCCACTGGGAACTTCATCAGTGCCTACGTATTGACACACAGTCTAGTGACAGCTCACTACTCACTCTGTCAATCATACCTTGAAGTAACCACCCTGGTAGGGGGTGTCAGGGGGTCCAAATATTGCCACTTGCCAACTGTAAAAATCGTCATCTTGGATGGTGACACGAAATCCTTCAACGGGTTCTCGCTGAAGAGCCTTGAACTCCATGCTCAGCGCTCGCATGGAAGTCGCCGAAGCAGAAGCCATGACTTCTGATATACACTCGGCACCTACAGCGGTAGCTAGCTTGCTTAAAACTATACTAGAACTGGCTTGCTAGCTTTACCCACCTCAGGAGGATGCCTTGGACTTCAAACAAACGAATGGCCGACACACTAACTACCCCACCCTGACTCCGGACTTGAATGAGAATAAACTTACTATAGCTATGAACCAGTTCTCTGTGTCCTGGTACCAAAAATGTGTCAATATTGTGAGGTGAAGAACTGCATCTTCTTTTTTTTTTTGTAAAAAATTTAGGAGGCGCCCGTGAATAAATTTTAGTGGTCTATTCACACGTGTATACACACAAACTGCTGGATCAATGAAGGCTTAGTTGAACTGAAGGATAATGGTAAGTAGAGTAGTTAATATAGCTCTAAAGAACACGAGAACATTTAACTTCATATTCCAGTCTCGACGTTATGACACCAGAACAACCATCTTTTCTCCTGAAGGTTATAGCTGAGTCAGCAAAATGTAGCTGCTTTGATTAGTCTCTCTAAATTATTCAGGGAGATTGTACCAGGTAGAGTATGCCATGGAGGCAATAGGACATGCAGGAACATGCTTGGGAATTCTTGCATCAGATGGTGTCCTTCTAGCTGCTGAGAGGAAAAATACCAACAAACTTCTTGATGATGTGATTTTCTCAGAAAAGATCTACAGATTGGACAAGTATGCACGGATGAACTTAATGTACGATAGTCATTATTTTCTGCTGGTTGCAGTAACATGGCATGTAGTGTGGCTGGAATCACCTCCGATGCAAATGTCCTCACTGGTTATCTCAGACAGGTTGCACAGAGGTGAGTCTGGTGTGATTCTTTTGTGTAATCCACGTTTCAATTTAATTTTTCATTGCAGATACATGCTGCGTTATCAAGAATGCATTCCATGCGAGCAACTGGTCATGCAGCTCTGCGACATCAAGCAGGCATACACACAGTTTGGAGGTGAGAGGTACAGTGATGAAGGGAGAATGGTTAGGGGTGGGGATAGTCTCGTGCAGACTTTCCTGGATGGGTGGGGCTTCACGGAGGGAGAGTCTGGTAACTGTGGCTTTATCCTGTTCATGCCAGCCTTGACAGCTTCTTTGATAGCAAGAGAAATATCTTCACCACGCCTTGAATGCACGATTGTTTATAACTATAACAATCACATGACATTCATGCCCATTTTTTTGAATCTGCGATCTGATTGATGCTGCCACAAATTCCTGCAGTGGTCCACTGAAACCTGGCCACAGTTACCCGACTTTCCCTTTCTCTCTCCGTGAAGCCCGCCCATCCAGGAAAGTCTGCGCAAGACTAGGGCAGGGACCTCAGGAAGAGGGGAAAAAAGGAACGTTGGGAATAGAAGAGTTGGAGCCGAGTGTGCTAATGTTAGAAAGCCAAGTGCTCTGCTCTAATAGACACTGAATTTTTTGTGATTTAGGGAAGCGTCCATTTGGAGTGTCTCTCCTGTACATGGGATGGGACCCCCATTTTGGCTTCCAGCTATACCAAAGCGATCCTTCAGGAAACTATGGCGGATGGAAGGCCACCTGCATTGGCAATAATCACCAGGCATGTCTTTTAACTAAACTGATTTCTGTGGTAATGACCACCTTGGGTCTGCAGGCAGCCATTTCCATGCTGAAGCACGAGTACAAAGAGACACCCACACTTGAAGAGGCATTACAGTTGGCTATTAAAGTTCTCAATAAGACACTGGACAGCACCAAACTCAGTGCAGAAAAAGGTTAGTCACTTTAACATATTGAATAGTGTGCGTTGGTTCTAAAGTGTGCATTTATTGGAATTTAAGGTTTGCAAATAATATACAATTTCAGGACGAGTTGGATGGTGATTTAATTTTTTTTATTATTACATAGTTGAACTTGCCACCCTCACACGACAAACGGTCGAAGGTGAGGAGAGGACGGAAATAAAGGTTCTTCCAGGCTCAGATGTGGACAAGCTCATCACTGACTACTATAAAGAAGAGGAAAGAAAGAAAGAAGAGAAAGCAAAAGAAGAAAAAGCAAAACAGGAGAGAATATCAGCTGCTGCTGGTCCTTCCTCTTCAACTTAAGTTTCCATTGCTTCACACATTAGTTCTATCATAATGAGTACAGTTATGCATGTATATATTGTAATGAGAAATGCATACATGATTGTACATATGCATTGGGTAGCTGTTTGATTGGATTGTTACAGAAAAAAAATAGGGGAAAAGAAATTAAAAAGGATTATTGTATTCCTGCAACTAGGTCTTCCTGCAAGAAGATATTGAGGAGCTGGTGGGCAGCATTTAGAGGAATGAACTCCAGCAGCTGCTCCCTGACTGCCATGTCCACTTTGTTCATCAGGGCTGAGTAAGCTGCTTGCTCATGGACTGACAGACATTGTTCTAGCTTGGATGCAAAGTGTTGGTGAAGAGCTATGGTCCGCATGGGGTCAAAACTAGACAGCTGCACAAGGGAAGAATCTTGTCAATACCTCCAAATAAGGACACACTGATACATTTTTTTAAACCCTCACTTGCACACAAACCTAAATGTGACTGTCTAATAACAACCACTTGTCTGTCTGAGTTACACCACAATCAGGCTCAGATTTCACTTTTTGGTCACCACTATTCCCCAATTCCTTTGACTGTACACTGTGTTCCACTTTCTATTCCTCAAGCAACACCTACTCCAGAGCATGGGGTTAACATACCTTCTTTTCCCTTCTGTCATGTTCTGTATCAATGGTGCTCATCTCTCTGATCTCGTCCTGTTCTCCATCTCTAAAGGCACTTGCTTGTGTGTCGTCAATCTTGTCTCGCCCTGTCACCAGAATGCTGCACCATGTCCAAATAATAAGGAAGTGGGTGGAGTCATAGTCATAAGGGAGGGCTAGGGGTAATCATGTACTAGCTGATCACTAGTCATTTCCCAACCACATGGAAAAAAAAGCTTCCAAAAAATGGTTAAAAGGAAGTATGCATAACTAACTCATAGAGCTGATTGTCCTCATTGGTATCCATGACATCGTGGAGAATATCCACACACATGTTGATGAGAGAGTTGAAGCGACTGGTGACACAAATGTCGCCCACAGGGAGAAGGTTAGCAATGGCAAGACCCGTCAGCTTCCGGCACTGGATGTTACTCACAGAGTCCAGTCTCTCCGACCAAGTGTCTATTATTATCCCAAAGAGTTCAGCAGCCTGCATAGAAACAATATATCACACACTTACCAGTCCCAGAAAACAAATCAAAAATCGAAAAAAACCTTCAATATAATAATTTGAACTCCATGTTTTATGATAGAGTATGATAGTACTCTTTTAAGTAGGGATGGCACAGATTCCCCATTGCACCAATACAAAACTCATTATGGAGAACTAGAGTAGCCTAATGTGGAGCCTTTGGTTTACATTTTTCATTGTGATTAATAAATTGATATTTGTGACAAGTCACCCATTCTCCTTGAGAGTGATGTCGTGGGTCATGGGATTTTGTTTCTGTGGTTTCACGGTTCAATTATTTCCTTCCATGAAACATTATGCAAGAGTATCGACATACTGTTTGTTGAGACTGGGAACACATTTTCTCGAGGAAAGTGAAGAAGAAGGTCGGTTGATGGACAAGCACACGTGCTATCAGAGTGAGGTAAGCTGTGGTAGTCGGTGGATAATCCTACAAAAGAAAACAATCCAGTGAAAATGAATCCCCATATAAGGTTATCACATCACCTCCTCTTCCAGCAACTTCTGCAGGATGGTTGGAAGGAGAGATTCTACTAAATGAGGCGAATGGTTAGAGTATACTTCCACCACTCGTGAGAGGAGGTTCACAATGAGGACCACACCCCTTGGCTTCACGTCACAGAGGTAGTACTGACACCCTCTCACTACTATATCACTGCATGACTGCACATATACACACAGACAGCATGGTGGGGAGGAACAAGGGAACAACTGAAAAGAGAGGAAGGGGGAGGAGGGGAGAAGCACACACCTCTAGGAAATACTCGGGTTTGAGTGAGCACAGAACAGCATATGCGTCTAAAATCTGAAAACACATTAGCAAATTCTCAGAACCTATATCTGCGGGAGAGATATTTCTCTCGTGAGAAGTTAGAAGTGTGCGTGTGTGTGTATCCTACCCATAAGTCCAGCCATGGAGGAGGTGGAATCATCAGAAGGTGGGTGGAGTCCAAGAAGACCTATCATGTTACCAACGAGCTGAATGAGGGCAGGACTGGGGGCGGGGCTGTGCTGAAGAGTGGTCAGCCTGAATTAAGTAAGAACAAGGAGAGAAAGTTGAACCGAGCAATCTAAGATCTGACTTACCAAAGAGTAAGACCATCCTCTGCCAAATACACGTGCTCACTCTGAGGGGTCATGGGGTCACATAGTTGAACACACGCATCATTACCCATGACTTTTTTCACCTACCAATTTGGTATCCGTTGCAAACTTGATTACAGGAAGAGTGAACTCGTGTAGCCCCACTGAAGCACCTTCCAGTCCTTTGGTGATGTTGGAGAGAGTGCTGACAATGATTGAACGAAGCATGGAGCTATTCTGACCACCAGACTCCTCCCACAGGGAAGGAAGGGCCTGAAGCAGGGTCCCTACGTGGGGCTGTATCCCCGGACCTACCCTCTCCATCAGCAGGGAGATACTATTCAACACTTTCATCTTGGTCTCCACTTCCTGTGCCTCCCGGAGCAGCTGAAACAGGAAGCTGGTGCAGTCTGACAGGAACTAAGTAATAGATAGCATTCATCATGCCTAAGATTGCATGTTGCCACTCGCTGATAATACCAACTCACTGGAACAAACTCACTGACACTGAAATCCAAGTCATCAACACATATACGTATCACATCTGCTGCTGTCAATCTCACCTAGAGTCATAAAATTGAAAATAATATGATACTAAAGGAAACAGGTGAAGCGAAATAAGAAGCAGCTCACAGCCATGTCCTCGTGCTGTGCCAAGAGGGGAACTACAACTGAGTAGAGAGAAGGTCGGAGGGATGGTGACATCTTTACAGTCACCCACTGTCCGAGCAACCAAACCACACGACACCTCACTATCTTGTACCTGAGAACAACAACAACAACAACAACAACAACAACAACAACAACAACAACAGTTATATAAAGATCAGAGATGGGTGAGGAGAGAATAACCTGGGGTCATGGAGACTTAGTTCCTTGACGAGATGTGTCTGGTACCATGTGTCGTAGTCCAGTTCATCATACAGTTGAAAAGCACACAACCCCACAGCAGTGTACACTATCAGAGGAAGAAATGAGACATCATTGATCACATAGTGCTGTACTGTGTTATAATAACTGAAATTCTAAAACAACCAGACAATTTTGTGGGGGAGGGTATGTATTGTCCACAGCGGCCAATTTCTACAATTCTGTTGTAACTTTTTTCTTTGCCTCCACCCCCTCCAACTCCAGACTTTGACTTGCCTGCTTCCTTGACTTTGAGAGTGTTGAGATCACCGTCAGGACCTATAGCCTGCACTTTCTGGACGAGCATGAGGAGAGAGGGAACTACCGTCAGCTGAAACTCGTGAGCCAGCGCCACCAGAGCAGATTCCACACAGCGCTAAAGCATGGAGAAGAAAAAAAGCATAAGTTAAAAATGGGATCAAAGCTATAGAAATAAGAATTTCAATTCCTCGTATGAAAAATTAGGAATTCACAGTTGACCTGACATCTGATGGCATAGCACTGAACTCTTAAGTATACTTCTATCTTTCAAGTGTCAGGCTAATATGGGTGGCCAAACTGGACATTTTATAATTGCCCCCAAATACCCATAAATGCTCAACATTGAAATTTGGTTGGCTCAAAATGGACAGAAAATCGATAAGATCTGTGTGTAAACATACCCGCAGTGAGCAATCGTACATATCCCCTGGCTGTTCTTTAACTGAATAAAAATGTATTCATTAATCAAAATGCTCTCTTAATTAAATTTTACACGCGTACCAAATTCCTCTGGACTGTCTTCCCAAACCTGAAGCTCTTCATCAGTCAGCAACAGATAGTGTCCAACAAGACGTTCTACCAAATGCTGACAAGTAGAGGCCTTGAAGAAGGTCAGCTTGGCTTGGTGGGCCTCCATCACACCAGGGGGAGGGACAGCTAATAATGATACAGGGAGTAGAGGGAGAGGTGAGAGGGGGAGGGGGAGCACATACATTCAGTTAGCTTAAACTGTGGAGGTGTGTAGTCTTCACATCGAAGAATCAGGCGAAATAAGTTCAGGCAGGCTATTGTAAGTTTCTCGTACAACTGCCCTGTATGGATGTACATGATAATTAACAGGAGCTACACTGTACACTGAAGGTACACACACACACACACACTTACCCGAAGTATCAGTGGAGCTGAAAAGGAGTCCATGAATAAGTTCTAATGAAGGGCTAACGAAAGGGGCAAACCCTATAGGCTGACTACTGTGGATTTCTTTGATCTAATAAGTAAGTGCATCATTGATGCTTATAATTCAATGATCTCTCTCACTATCTTCATTTTGAGGTTGATATTCTTCTCCAAAGTGATTCGTGCTGCATGATCTGCTGGCAGTTGTCCTCCTAGGGGATCAGAGGAGCTCTTGATTACTCATAGAATTGTGCAGTGCAGGAGGACTTACTCATCTGAACCAGCCCAGGAATTCTCTCCAACACTGTGCTCATAAATTGCTGGAAGAGGAGGAAGGGAGGAAGGAGGGAGGAGGGAGAAGGAGGAGGAGGGAGGAGAAGGAAGGAGGGAGGAGGGAGAAGGAGGAGGAGGAAGGAGGGAGGAGAAGGAAGGAGGGAGGAGAAGGAAGGAGGGAGGAGACGGAAGGAGGGAGGAGGAGGAGGAAGGGAGGAGGGGAGGGCAGTGTGGGAAGTTTGTAATGGTGTGTAGAGAGAAATGAAACAGACAGACAGACCAGTGCTTGGAGAATGCCATTGAATTTTGGAAAACCATACACCACCATCAGACGAAGAACTGCAGAGATGAAGCATACAACACAAAGCACTGCGCAATCAAAACCAAATGAACCAATCACAACTTACTTTTCAGACACAGTCGAGCCAATTCAAGCATGTCAATAGCTACCTCCCCCTCTCCCCTCGAAAGCTGAGCCACGCCCTCTTGCAGGTGGGTATTCCACAGCTCCACCACATACACAAAGAGATTGGCAGTGACATCATAGAAGACCTTCCGCTGGTTCATCAGCCTCCGCCCAGCCAGTGTCTTCGTAACAGCCTTCATCGTCCTTAGGTAGCACTTGCGGGTGGCTTCTAAGGAACTACGCACACCCTGCAAAATAAAGACATGATAAAGTTCAAGCACAGTAACAGATGAAGTTTGATTGAGATGGGGAGATATGGATGACTGACTGGATGTAACTGGAATAAGAACATTTTTACGATAATAATATGAAGAATTTTCTTTCTGGCACCACCCACTCCACAATAATTAAATTTATCCTGCATATGAACTATACATGATCACTTCCATAACCACACTACGACCTTGCCAGTAAGTTTGCAAGATATGGAAGGCTACACCTCACTGTACCTCGGTCAGGATGGGAAGCAACTCAGGCCACTTATCAGGACAGTCATAGTGGGCTATTCTGGCAATGACTACTGCCAGTTGAGTAGACACCTAGAGAGAAGAGACAGAAACAAGAAATTTGACTTTGCTTTTGCTACGCTGTCTGCTACTTTAAAAGACACTAGTCTGACTTATGTGGTTACAAGCACACCATGACAAACAACCAGATACACAGAGGAACATTCAGGAGGGCCAGCCTAAGGTCTTTGTGTAGTTTTTAAGTAGCCTAAGCATTGTATTGATGGAAAGGATTGGAAATTAGCACCTGGTGTTCATACCTGGGGAACTGGCTCCTCTATGCATTGAAGCAGAGCAGATCGCACCATTGCTTTCTCTTCATCTGAGACACCACTGGAAAAAAATGTCATCATCTTAGGGATGGTTGTGAATAACAAGTTACGTATAGGGCTTCCAACTCACTTGGGAGCACCAGGTCTCCAGAATTGATCTACGCCATTCTTTGCACAAGTTAGTGCCATCCATCTCACTCCAGCTTCCACAGATCTGTTACTGAACACACCCTGTTAAAATTAATTATAAAAAGGACAGCTAATTTTTCGACTGATACTGTATCCTCACAAAAATATAGCGCTGAAGGTTGTAAATACTATTTATTAGCCTCTACGAAAGCTTTAGTTTATAGCTATTAAAATTTTTACTTACAGCAAGTCCAGAGTAGAAACCTGTTTGCTTCTTCCACTCATCCAGCTGCCTCTCTCCTACTTTCAGCTGGTCGGGATCTTGGCTGCATGCAAGCTGCAGGACTTGCAAAAGATCACCACTGCCACCACCAGTGCTCATAGCTAGCTAGCACCTCAACTGTGTATTCTATTAAGTGAGCACTTATTGCGGATTTATTATTGCGGTCCGGTAGTGAAGTCACTTCCGGATTCTCCTTAATACATGACTTCCTCCTGGATCCTGAGCTGTGTTCAATCCATTGAAATCCTCCTCACTTCTTTCCTCTTCTTCCATGCAATGCCAAAGAGGACCTCTTTTTTCACATTCTTTTGCTGACGGAGAACCATTTCTTCCTTACAGAGTGTGACACTTGAGACCAAAAGAATGGAGAAGTGATAACACTACGTGGTAACCTCTTATCCAATGGCTGCTAAAGAAAATCAGAAAAGGAAGATAAGTCCATCATTTGAACAGAGAGATGGCTTGAGAAAATGTGAGAGCATATTATTCTTAACTTTGATGCCAAAAAATTCATTTAAAAAAAATTTTTTTTGTAGCTGTTAAGACACGACGGAGTGAAATACAATGTCCAGTATGTGATGTCACACTTTGGCCAGAAACTATAGAGCAGCATTATAAGATGGAGCTTGACAAGCTGAGTGGTACTTCTCCCTCCCTAACCCACACAAAGAAGAAAAAGAAAAGAAAAAGTTCCTCTAAAGAGGGAAAGAATCACTCGAGAGAAAAAGACCTCTTCCAAAATTCACTCCAGGTAAGAATATCTCGTCAATTTGGAGGTTAAGAACATTTCTATTCACCCTTTATAAAGGTACTGGAGTCTGTGAGAAGGCGCCATGTTCTTTTCAATCAGCGTCCCAATTTTCATGTTCCTTCTTTTGGAGCTGGACCGAGCACAAGTGGATCTCAGATATGTCCCGTTTGTGACAAGTCCTTACCAGAGGGTGTTAGTGCTGCTCAGACCCATGTCAACCAGTGTCTGGGAGTGGAGGATGCAGGAGAACAAGAAGAAGAAGAAGAGGGGAGTACTGACAGTGAGACCTATGAGGAGTACACTTGGTGTAATGTGACGAGAGTCAGAGCTACCTCGATGCTTTCTCCGGAGGCTAGAGCAAGTGATACAATTCACCCTACTCTTCATCCATTACCACTCTATTATGATCATGCCAAACTCACTCCACATGTACAGATATGTTTGATGGGACAGTGATCTCAAAGGGAGACGTGAGCCTTGACCACGAGGTCGATGTCGAAGAAGATGAAACAGAAATTTATGGACCAGCACAGTATCCAATTATTAGGGTCATTTAGGGATTACTATGAAAGAGATTTCCTATATCCTTGACTCTTTCAAGATTTGAAGAAAAGGATATTCAAGTGTGTGGGAAGCTGGAGGAGGAGGGTGAGAGAGATAAAGAGAAGGAGGAGGAGCCTCCTGCAGCACTTGGAGTCAAGAGAAGCCAGCAATGTCTGATATGCATGGTGAGTTATTATTACAAGTGCTCCCTTGGTATATATTATATTTCTTCACTTCAGGACAGTTACCACAACCCTCTTGTGTCCATCAAGTGCTGGCACGTTTATTGTGAGAATTGCTGGTTACAAGCACTAAGGACTAAGAAACTATGTCCCAAGTGCAAGAATATAACCTCCAGCAGTGACCTCAGGAAGATATATTTGTAACCACTCTTTACATACAGTAGTGGCACAATGCAGCCATCAGCTTTTTTTAGTGCAGAGTTCAAAGTACAATTTTATACGCGTGCGCAGTTCAGGCGTGACTGTATGTGAAAATGGCAGAAAAGGCTCTCAGGAAACTCGAGGAGCAGCTCAGCTGTGCTATATGTCTTGACACTTATGTTGACCCCAAAATTCTCCAGTGCTTTCACGTCTATTGTAAGGAGTGCTTAATAAAACTTGTAGTGCGAAACCAACAGGGCCAAGTCTCCCTCGTTTGCCCAACTTGTCGACGAGCAACCCCCATTCCACCCAATGGAGTAGCAGGCCTCCAGTCAGCGTTCCATATCAACCGCCTCCTTGAAATTCATGATTCCCTCAAGAAAGCGGAAGATACTGTGCCCGAGGTGAGGAGTGATGTAACAAGAGCCTCTAATTGCTCCGAACATACTCGAATGAAGCAGGAACTATTCTGTGAGACTTGTGAGATTTTAATCTGTTTGAAGTGTGTTATAAAAGGTGGCAAGCACCACGATCACGATTGTTACCAGTTGAATGAAGCATTTGAGAGGTACCAGAAAGAGATGACGTTGTCTCTCAAGCCTATGGAAGAAAAAGTAGCTAATATCGCCACTGCAGTATCAACTTTGGACAAGTGTTGTGAGGAGGTGTCCCATCAGGAAGAAACTATAAAAGCAAACATTGACGATGCAATCCAGCAACTTTGTGACGTTCTTAAGAGTAGGAAGTCTGAGCTGACCAACAAGCTACACAAAATGACACAAAGAAAACTCGATAGCCTGGCAAACCAGAGGGGTCAAATGAAGAATGTCCAAGATCAATTAAATGGTTGTATCAATTTCGTGAAGGAGGGCATAAAAAATGGCATTCGGGAAGAGGTGCTGAAAAAGAAAACGGACATATCAAAACAAGTGAAAGAATTAAACACCGCATTTCCACTGGACTGGCATGCTTTGGAGCCTGCTACCAAAGCAGACATGATTTTTACACCCTCGCCAGATGCTGAAGTGTCGTGTCAAAACTATGGCAAGGTATACAGATCAAGCTGTCCAGATCCTGACAAGTGTTACACCAAGGGCAAAGGGTTTGAGAATGCTGTAGTAGGGTTGAATTCTGTTGTCGACATGTTTGCAATCAACTCTGAGGGTGAGCCATATACGAAGCCACTTGCATCGTTGGAATGTGAGCTCATTTCTCAGATAACGGGTGCCACAGCACAAGTTAGCTCTGAGAGAAAAGAACCGAACCAGTACATGATTAGTTATCAACCTGTCTTGAAGGGAAAGCACCATTTAAGCATCAAAGTCGATCAGCATCACATCATGGGAAGTCCATTTCCTGTCACAGTGAAATTGCCAGTTGAAAAGCTCTGCGAACCAATTGTGACTATAGGTGATGTGAAAAAACCCTGGGGAGTGGCAGTCAACCATAGTGGAGAGGTGGTCATAACTGAGTGGGCTAAGAATTGCATCTCTATCTTCAATCCAAGCGGCAAAAAGCTCCGATCATTCGGTACGCGAGGCTCTGATCATGGACAGTTTGTAAACCCTCGAGGGGTTGCAGTGGACGGTGAGGGGAATATCCTAGTTGTGGATACACAGCGCATTCAGAAATTCAGCCACTCCCTGGAGACCATTGAGTGCCCTCTTTCTGTTGAAGACAGTGAACTGCAGTTCAAATACCCCAAGGACGTTATGTACAACCCAACCAACAACAAGGTGTATGTGGTGGATGGCAATCATGTTCATGTTTTGAACTCTGACCTCACTTTTTTCGATACCTTGAGCAAAGAGGACTTTGCTTCAAATCTCTTTAGCAGCCTTGGCTTTCATGGAAAGGGGCAGTTCTCTCGTCCGTGGGGTATAGCCTGTGATAGTATTGGTAATGTTTTTGTTGCTGATAGTGGCAATGATCGTATTCAAGTCTTCTCACCCGAGGGTCGTTTCTTGAGGACGTTTGGGAGATCCGGTCAAGATAGAGGAGAACTTGCCTTTCCTGCTCGTATTGCAATCGATGCTAACGATGTCGTATTTGTCAGTGAGACTGGTAATCACCGCGTGTCTGTGTTCACCCGTGAGGGGATGTTTGTAACTTCATTTGGTAGGGAGGGAAGGAATTTGGGACAGTTCGATGATCCTTGTGGACTGGCAGTAGACAACAGTGGAATGGTGTATGTGTGTGACACTAATAATGATCGCATCCAAGTATTTTAGTTCATTCTTATAACACTTTTTTTTGCTACATATTCACACTATAACCTCCAACTGTATTTTGGCACTGTATTGATAATAATCATGCAATAAGCTTGTGTGAAATGTATTGTGTACAGCATAAAGTGCGGGAGGTCAGGCATCTAAATTATTATTGTATCAGCAGCTGCAGGTATTGTACTGAATCAATTTATATGGTGACGAGAGAAAGGATTAGATGAAAGGAAGAGAGAGATGGAAGTAATGAAAAAAATGTTGATTTGCTACAATAACAATTATTAAAGACTGAAGTTGAAAACATGAAGACAAAGACGAAAACAAACAAAAACAGGTCAGCCTTCTGTTTTGGGAGGTGTGAACCAGCCTGTACATCGTGCGTAAACAAGAGCATATAAAGTGATCACAGACTTTTCGAGGGAGTGAATTGTTAATTCACGAGGTGCTTACCACTTTTTTCATGGATCTTTACAAGGGACTTGTAGGCATGCTGAGCTTTGGCGAGAGTGTAACTTTCTCCCTAAAATCATGCAATCGAATAAGTACAGGAACATGACTGTGGAACCGCTGATAAAAGACACTCATAGACCTCTCCTCTTAACAAAGGACAATACCTTTTTTTATAATTAACTAAAAAAAGACAAAAATGCTGGGTCCCAAATGTGTCTGAGTTAAGTCCTCACTTTAGCATGGGAGAACACGATCCGTGCCTTTCCTTTGACCAGAGTAGCCTGAATTTGCAGCACGACTGCTTCTATAGTGTAAGCACTGCTCCAGCCCTACGATACAACAACACAGTTCTTATTCCACAACTTATGATCTATGAACTTCCCCATGCACCATGAACTTCTTTTCAAATACTTCCTGTCGGGCCTAGCCACAATAACCCACTATTATGGTTTTTTCTTCAGTTTCACTGGAAATGCTAATATTAACAGTGTAGCTTTCCAATGAGTACATTTGGTCTTGAAACATGGACAACTGGCTCCTAGTCATAACCTTGAAAAGGGGTATATGTGGAGTAGGGAGACTGTGTGTATTGTATGATTACCATGCCAATGGGGGAAGTGTACCTGAGGGGTGAGTAGTTCCATGCATATTGCTCCTCCAGCCGTGACATAGCCTCCATTGATGACTGGCTTTACCACTCTAACAAAAGGATGGCTGTAAGGGAACTTGTCATCGAAAACAATGTGGAGGAGTATGTGGTCCATGTTCTCCGAGACTTTTAGCTTTTTTATATCTTGCATCAGGGGACTGTCTGGGTCAACCCTATCAATCAAAAATCATTAGCATGAGTCAACCCTGACTCTGCAGTCTAGGCTTATGGCAATTACTTGTGGAATCAAAGATTGTTTAGTTAACCATGCAAAATACACCAAACAATAAGACCACACAGTGAAAAGGTCATGGCATCAGCAGTAGAGAAAATCTTTTTCCTTATTAATTTCATAACTACATGAATGAAGTTCCTAAGGAGAGTCCAATCACTCTCTTTTGATGTGGTATATCAAATGGTTAAGAATGTCAAGGGCTTTTCATCTTGATCCAAAAATACCTCGCTTATTTCGTTACCTTGGTGTTGCACAACAAAAGACTAGTCTAAATAAAGAGACATACAAAAGGAAGCAGATGGAGTTACCTGTATAACTTTATATTCCAATTGTACAAACAGTCATCAATCAATTCCACTGAATAAATACCTACAGAGGTATTTGATGATATCATGTCAGAACTTAGTTGGGATAGGGAACTTGACTAAGGAGATAGGGTGTTATGTCTAACTCACCACTTTTGTAGTTTTTTGATCGGTACACATCTTGAAGTTCTCTCATGAGTCTGTCTGTGGCTCGTACCGATCCTGTGGCCTTGCCTCCTGCCAGGTATTCCTGTCGTGTATTCATACGTACTCGCTCCAAAATGGCCCTGTTCTCTTCACCAATTCCAGCATCGCTCCCGATATCTTCTGGATCACTGAGGATTTGGGAAATAGTCATCTTGCCACTCGTAACAGTCGGTTACCACAAATCATGTACCACAATAAAAGTCCAATACACACAACTTGCACCGACTTGCACTGACTAGCATGTTCCTCACATGGCATGCAATACCAACCACAAATTGCCCTGCTTGGTCTACTCAGATACATAACTTGAGCACAGAATGATACAACAGGGAGGGCAACCAAGACAGGACACTAACATATGACGCAAACAAAAATGAGACAGTAATTATTCCTGTCCCTGACAGACCTATTGTCAAGAAATGGCAAACACTGATAGATATATGGAGAATGTCCTATCTGAAGCTGTTATTTCAAAGCACTGGAATACACACACATACTTGTATACCTGGCCTGCAGGTCCAGATCTTCATCACCAAACATGTCGTCTCCAAAATCCTGCTCATCGTCATCAGCACCATCGATATCTTCAGGCTCAGATAGCTCCTACAAATAGATCCACACAAAACACAGATGAATTTGTGCCTTTTCTAAGGTGAGAAGTCAAAGCATGCTGCTAATTGTTAACAAATAAGAGGTCAAAATGAGTGTCAAAGAGGTGCTGACCTCATTGGAGCCAATGTCTTCTTGCATGTTATCCGAGTCTGAATCTCCAACCTGCACCCATAAAAAAAGTGGATATGTAACATACCAGAACTTGACAATAGTCTCCGGTATAATACAGTCAGCCTTAGCAAGGAAGTCACTCACATCAGCAGATGATGCCGCACTGACCAGCTGGTCTAGTAGAGAAGGAAGAGGCTCCTTACAGTATTTACACAATCTGGTCACTAAATATCGCACTTTAGAAAGAAGCTGTGAAAAAGTACACACCCAGTGATACAATAAGATTTTCCCTTCCTGAATGTAGGGGTCACTTAGCCAGACACTAGTTAGTCAACTTACAGGATGAGAGGACCCAATACCACCATCATCTGATGTGTTCAGATCAGTTATCAGATCTATGACAAACTTCTCATTAGTTTCAGTAATCCATATTGGCATAACCACAGGGTAGTTAGGCTGCAACACCAAGGCAAGGATCAACCCAAACTGACCACCTTTGATGGCTAGCTAGCCAACTTACAGATATGTTACACTGAAGAGTGTACTTAGTGCCTCTTTTGGTGTCCGTAAAGCGGCAGACGAGTTCCTCCTGAGAGGCTATCACTATCTGGAAGCACCCATCGCAGTTTCTGGGGAAAGACTTTTCAAGGACTGAAAGTTCTATTTTCAGTGCCTTCTGACGTGACATTTGTATGAGCTGCAGTCAAACTTGAGACCTACCCAACTGTATCTCTAGCTAGTTATTGCTGATTAATCATACTCTTCTTGTGGCCCGGTTGTAATTTCCCTCGATTTGTTTTCCCCGCAGCCTACATTTCAATTTTACGCACTAATTTTGAATAAATAGAAGATAAAAGAAGGCGGGTTTTTCCATGGCGGCAGACTGGAGCTCTGCCATCAAATTTCTGGGATTTCAACCCAACATGCTCTACCATGAGATTTATGCCATTGGATACAATGAATTCCTGAAAGCTGTCAGTGCTCTGAAGGAAACGTTGATTCAGGAGTTTCCAGAGAAGCAAGAAGCGATAGAAGAAAGCTGTGGTAGGATGCTGAAGAGTTACAGTGAAGAGTATGACGAAAAATGGTTTGCCAAATTTGTGGAGTATTGCTCTGGAAACATATTTGTAGTGAGTCCCCGGATCCCTCTTTATGATGCTGAATTAGAAGCAGTAGAAGAAAATGGGCAGGCTCCTGAAAAAGCTGTAAATCTTCACCAATCCATCAAGGCTACTGCCAACCTCAACAAAAAACTGCTCGAAAGACTTCAAGAACTGGACACTGAGATCAAAAAGAGAAAAGAGTTGCTTGCTAGAGTGGTTAAGACAGAAAAGAAAATGGAATTGGTTAAAAGGGTAAAAGAGCTGGAACAACAATTGAACTCTGTCGCTGAGCAATTACCTGAATATGGGCAGGGAAATTGATAATCACATACTCGGCATGGACAACCCATCACTGAAATACCAAATTATATGTCAGATTACTATTATGTCATGAAAAAGATTCTTTATATTGCATTGCATTGGTACACAAATACAAAGATAATGCTGTGGAAATTATTAATATCTAGTTGATGAAGTGTTTGATGGATGCATTGTCAAGAGGTTATGATTAAAGAATTCTGCACTACTTGTACGTTGGATACATTTGGGCTGATGGCATTTGGGTGTACCACTGTTGAGTATTGATTGTGTTTGGTTCCAATCGGATGGTTTAGTCCTAGAAGCCAATCGAATTGGAGCAGAGGTCACTGACAACCCAAATAGCTCAGATTCTTTAGATGGTTCAGAAAGTAGTCTTTTTTGTAATCCAGATCTTGCATTTTTGCGCTCCATATCATGAAGGTAGTGTGTGCTCCTACACAAGAAAGAATAATTAGTGGAAATGGATATGTTTGTAGCAGAAAGCTCCAACTCCTTATACCTCTTTATCAGAAGGTTTCTGTGATAGGGTGGAGTTGATTTCTTTACCGGTGTTTGTGGCAGCGGAAGGCACTTTTGCTTCAGGTAAGTCCTTGTACCACACCAGTTTGCAGTCTTGACTTTGGAAAATGAGTGGAAATGAGTGCAGTCTTTAATGGAAAGTGGTTGCTGTTGGTTAACATAGTCTAAAGGAATGGGAATACCACTGTTCTTTATTGAGAATGTCAATGATTCGGTTCTGCATATTATTGGATCCAATCCTCTAGAGTTTTCTCCTTGATTTGTGTAGTTACAGTAAGTGGAGGGAGGTCTGGATGTCAGCACCAATGACGCTTGAAGCTGCTCTGTGACACCCAGTCCCCGAACTAGACTATCCCTCAGCTGCATACCTGCCAAGCGCTCTAATTCTTCATCCTCTCTAATGGCTTGTGGTGATACTCCCGTCCCATAGGGTAAAATAGGCTGATTGGATAAAAAAATTCCCCCTATAATAAAGGCTGAGACAGGAATTCAATAATAATCTCACCAATTCGATATCCTTTTGTTCTTTGTTTGTATCTCCCTTAGCTTCCATCTCCTTAGCCCTAACCCCAGCATCATTAGTATACAGTGGAATTCTATAAGAAGCCCCTCTCCTTTTTATGACATTTTTCTTTTCACTTGTTGGGCTCTCGGGCCGAATTTCATCCTCATTTTTCCCAACTGGCTTAGCACCAGATAAGCGTTTTCGATAATTCTCAGACTCCTTCTGCCTAGCCTCTATGTCTTCGCGCTGAAGTCGGGCAAGTTCGATGCGAGCCCTAGAGGCTACTGTCTCAGCACATAAGGAAGTACTCTGATCAAAGAACATGGCATAGCGTTCCTCGTTCCCTTGGGGATAGATGCGGCGAAATCCTCCCAGGTGAGACTGTTCATACCTCTCCAGATGAAGTTCATATTTAGCTCTTTCATTTGCTTCAGTAGATTGGCTGCAGATCCCACAATTATAATTACAATTTCAATGGATTATTTAGTACTTACCTTGCATCTTTGGATTTTTGTCTTAGTAGCAACCTCTCCTTGACTCTCTTTTTATCCTCTTCCATGCATTTGCGTTTATCATTAGCATACAGATCAATAAGATTGAGAGTGTCAGATAGCAGGCCTTCCTTCACTTCTTTGTCCAGCGGGGCATCTGTGTGGAAGCTTGGGGAGTGGTTGACTTCTATCAACCATGGTTTCAGCTTCTTGTCAAGAAGCACATCAAATCCAAGGATTTCAAAGCAAGCACTGCCCCTGTTATGATTGGGGAAGCAAGAGCGATAGTTATGCTTCAGAATGGGATGTGCTGCTATCAATGTCTTGATGATCACATCCTATAGAATTGACATAGCTTCTTTAACCGCAGCTAGTTAGTTATAACATTGTCATTATATACCTCAATGTCAGCCCATATTTTCTTGATATTGTAACCATTATCAATAAACCACTGATTGACAGTACTGATTCTTCTCTTACTGCCAGTATCATCATCACGAATAAAATCCTTGCTGGTCTTATTGATGGCATAATTTGTAAGGTGCATACACTGTTCACTCTGAATGAGAGGGAAGTATGAAATTTAACATCTTCCTGCAAAAATTCAGCTGGTACAAAAAAAACTTACGACATTAGTACACGTAGGGTCATGGTATTTGACTGTGGCAAAACGTCCCAGACCATCCTTATAAACATATATTCTCAGAGGATCACATGAAGTTACCAAGACATAAATTCGGAGATCAAACTTGAATCCATCCATGATAAAGGGCTATTGAATGAGGTGAATTAATGGTAAGACCATGAGGTCACATAATATGGGACTTACTTTGGAGAGGTACTGCTGTATCACACAATGCTCTCCAACCTTGATATCTTTGATGTTCTTGAAAACGAAGATGCCTTTTCCCTGGCAGCCACTCTCAGGTTTGCAAATAAATGTAGCACTCTTTTTGGTACGATAGAATGACTGAAAATCTCCAAAACTGAATGATTATACTATTAAAAGCAGAATTCAAAAGTAGCATCCAAATACTTACTCAGCAGGCATGCACCAAGAACGAGGGAAGACACTGTAGTCCTTTGGGAAGAGCTTCAACATTCGATTCATATTGCGGGCCAAGAGATCCTTTCGGCAGATCTCTATCATTCCAGGAAAGTGGTTTATTTTCTGTGCAAAAAAAAAGAAAAGAGAAGCATGTCACTGTTGTAGTTGTGACTAAACAGACAATCAAATCACTACCCCATAATGTGGATACATATCCCCCTCTCACCTGGTATCTCTTCATATCCATAACACGTTCCAACATAACTGCTGTATCAGTCCAGAAGACAGTCCAATCTTCATCTTCCCCAACTGGTTTCAAACCAAACTTGCGAGAAACACGGCGAACTGATCGAACAAAAAATTAATATTAAACTATTAAACCTTGAAGGCAAAGCCAGGGGATATTACTTACCACTGTCATACTTGCAGTTTGTTAAATTTATTGTGAGTATTCTGAATTGAAAAAAAGAGAAGAGTCGGTGTATCTTTTAGCTAGAAAAGCTAGCTAGCCATCTAGCATGTAGTTACCTCTTTTTTCTTGATTTTTGCTTCTGTTTAGGCTTTTGCTCCTTGCTCTTGGGATCCTTTCCTGCTTCTTCTTCGCCGCTGCTTACTGCGGTGATGCTTGTAGTGCTCTTCTCAACATCTTCATCTTCTTCCATCTCAGACATATGCAGCGCAGCGCGGGGGTTCTGAACCGTTATAATTATTCTTGTTGGATCACCTTGGCAACGCAGTTTGTGGGAGGAGCTTAAAAATCATCAAAATTTTTTATGTTGCTTTCCCTCATGATCAAACAGCAATTCTGAGAGTTCAGTTCTAATTCTGAGTTTATTATAAGTTTCTTTGTGAGTGCATGGCTCTACCTTCTCTCCTACAAAATCCAGCTCACAATCAGACTTCTCAGGTTGCCACTTCCATACACCACTATCCGGACTTCTTATCACCTCATAACCCTTTTCAATCAGGTTTTTGTACAGCTCCTTAGAATCTACTTCTTTTGGTATGCCTTTACTTTCAGGCTTTTGAATTGTGGATAGTACATCAGCTGCATAAATGCAGCTCATGCTAGATGATTTCACCAGCCAGTGACCCCAGTGAGAGGACAGTGATATTGGGTTAGATTTATTTCCCTTGTAGATTGCAGCTGGATCAGAGACTGTAAACGGAATGGGATAGTAGACCTGTTGTCCTTGAAGAGGAAGATTCCGACAACGCTCCAAGAAACTTGCATTGAACTTCAGATAAAGATCAGCATGAAAAAGAATATCAGTGGGTCTTAATTCTTTAAGCACAAGTGCTAAGCCATGAGAGCGAGAAAGGAGATAATTGGAGTCTATAACTCTGAATGAGGTTCTCAGATATTGAGTTTCATAAGGCCTTAGAATTGAGTCCAAACTAGATCCAGCTCTTTTGGGCTTCTGTTGACTGTGGTCATTCTTGCTCCTCATTTTCACCACCACTAAGTCCAAATGCTGGTCCTGCTTCAAGACTCCTTCCAATCCTTTCATAAACTTCTTGAACGCTTTTTCCTGGTCATCAGTTATGACAAGAGCAATGGTGACTTGTTTGGACTCCATGAACTGAGACAGAATGGGACCCACTTCAGGAGCATTGAAAGGCTGGGATAACGACACTCTGTACTGACTAATTGGAGAGTTACTTTCTTTCTCTTTGTTGCTACTCATTGACTTGGTCTCAATGTCTATGATGTACTCTATACCAGAGAGTGGGTTGTGCTTCCAGTAAGCATTAACTATTGGATTGAAAGCCAATTGATTATCGTCTTGAAATGCACTAAACTTGAGGTAATCAATAGACCTCTTTGTGAGCACTTCCAATTGAGTCTTCCAGAATGGTGGAACCTTCATAGCTGGGTTGTCGTTGTCCTTGGACATGAGGACATTATGGTTGATCAGCTGCCATGAGGTGATATCCTGTCTTGTTTTGACCACATCACTATTAGAACGAGAGTACTTGGGGAAAGACTGAGGCAGGAGACTCGCCATCCGATCAACCATTTGTTTCAGCTCTTGAACAAGATACCGTGATTCATTGAGCCTCCAAGTGACCACTTGCTGGTGGATATTGTACATCAGTTTCGAGTCGATCACGGGGTAAATGGTCAAAGCTTGCTTCAATGCCCCATGGTTCTTAGACTCGATGATGGATCCTTTTTTGGCACTATCGAATTTGAGGAATAAATTTTGTGGGTGTCCTTCTTTACTGCACTGAATATTGGGAAGCTGTGAGTGCACACATTCTCCCAATGCACAGTCAGTTTGTGTGTAACCCTTCAGCTTTGTACATTTAGGGAGCTTTGGACAGAGCTCCACCAGAGTGGAGTGACTAAGTATACTGCCGGGTCCTGGCATGCACACTCGTCCCACGTTGTCCCGTTTGACCGGTTTTCCCAAATAAGGCAGCCTATCCTGGAATGCTTCAAGACTCAATAAGTAAGTCTCCAATTCATGGGTCTTGACATAAGCAGTGTCATATCCAATGAAGAACCATTTTGTGGCATTCAACTCATGCTCACAGATATGCCTCAACACTTGAACTTCATTCAGTTCTTCTTTAACCAATTCTATCACATTATAGTGCACTTTTTTCACCAAGTTCTTCTCTTCTTCTTTCATCTTAAATGGAATATAATAACTCATCCTAGCCTCAGGAACATCCCCGGCCCAAGTATCTCTCAAGGTCTCTAAGGAGTGTCCCTCAGTCATTATGATTGAATAATGCATCAGCTCCTTCACTGTGACTTCTTCTGCAAGTGTCTTTGGTCCTTGTCCAAAGCGACCGGCTGGATACAATTCCTCCATCAACTCTTCAAACCTTGCCAGTCTCTCCTTCAGTTCTCCTTGGTGCTCACCTCCAGTACCAGTGTCTAGGAAGTCAATGTGAATGTTGTTGACCACATGTTCTGTGTAGGGTTGCACCAGGATAATACTGGACACTGATAAACCAATAAGAATACCAGCCACAAAGGGCAGCAATGCCCAGTGCAAGTGATTAGAGGTGACTCTATGATGCATCTTCTATGACTGAACTGTTTTCTTTCTATGGCAACCAATGGAATGTCATTCATGTTCAAGAGGAAATGAAAAACTAATGATGAAAATGAACACTGCATGAAATCATCTGACTAGCTATATGCCCTACTTATTCTTCTTTAATGTTCTCTGTTTTTCTCCATATTCAACTATCTTCTCGTCCACATGTAACCCCTTCCTCTTCCTCACAGCATTAATGTATTTTCTGGCAACATTGTCCGAATCAGCCTTCTCCCCAAAGTGAAGCAATTCTTCCTCTGTGGATGGAACCCAGAAGGGATCATAGGGAATCACCTGCAAGAGTGCATACATCAGCTCAAGAGTGAAGTACAGCATGGGTCTAGCCTCAAACCCAGCCTCTTTTAGGCTGGGTTCAAGGCTAAGCATGGGAAAAAACCAAAAAACAAACAACAACAATAAACAAAAACCAACAATAAACAAAAACAACAATAAACAAAAACCAACAATAAACAAACAAAAACAACAATAAACAAACAACACCATGAACCCATGACTATATATACTAATGCCATTCATTATAGTCTTACTTCCCAATGGCTGAAAATGAGCTGAGGATTTGCTAGTCCACTTGTCTTCTTTCTGATTTCCTCTGCAAAGCCAAAACTCTCAGCCACCGGAACGAGTGCTTGGATGTTGAAAAGAGTAGTGCCTTCTCTCATTTCGTCGCTGAGAACTTTCCCATTCCTGCGTCCTAACACACCATACACTTTCCCAAGAACATCAGCAGTGGCCAGAATGTTAGAGGAATACATGGCAACCATGAGTCGAGCAGGCTGGGCAAGAAATGCTCGTCGGCAACCCTCCTTCATAGCAGAAATGAGCTGACCTGAAAATGGCCCATAAGAATCGGGAGCCTTTGGTTTCTGCTGCATGGCATCGGAATTTTTGCTCACTGTGTTTAATTTACTGATCGCAGATGGGGATTTACTGGCCTGTGAGGCTCTCACTTTGGTTGCTTGATCAGGAGTATCGTCATCATAGCTCCAGTCTTTGACTCTGACACAAACTCCATACATTGGCTCCTCACAGAGTGGTCCAGAGAGGGTTGCCAGCTGAAAGCCACTGATAATACTATTATCAAACTCCCGTAGAGCTGCCTTGGAGTCTGATTCCAGGGAACTCCACAATGATGGTCTGTCGTAATCCTCCATGGCATTCATCAGGATGTTAGGGCCGGTGTGTCTAGGTCCAAATGACCATATCCGATCAACTGTTCCTTCCCATTCTGGATTCAAAGTCGAGTTCAATTTAGTTCTCAAGTCCCTCAGCTCCAGCAAAGTGTCTTCGTTTAGCCTGATTTCTTTCCTGTTGGCGGAACCCTGAACGAAATTCAGAGCTTTTAACAGCTGTGTGTTCTTTTTCAGGATATCAACACACTCGGCTGGCAGGGGACAAGCTTCCAACTGAAGAGTACAAGTCTTGCCAGCTGTCTTAATAGTCACTAGTCTACCATTCGAAGAAAGGGAATCTGTATCACCACCACCACCATCGTTATCATCACCAGCACTATCGATTGTAACACTTGATAAACCACAGGAATGAATCTTGGCTTCACTTACCTTGTTTCAGGTAGCTGTGGTTTGGTGGTTAATTTCACTTCGTTCTTAGATGATATCTCTTCATTAACCATATCAATTGTGGGAGGAGGTACTACTGTTTCGCGAAAGGGTATGATTGGTGCTGATACTTTGAGCTTGATGCGAGCATACTGGTTTTTTAGGTCATTCAAACACATCTGTAGATGAACCTCACCCGCTGCTGCAAGTATGTGCTCTCCACTTTCCTGCAGATAAACCTCGACAGACGGGTCAGCCTGGTTGAGCAACTTCATCCCAGCCACCAGTGCTTGTAAATCAGTTACATGAAGAGGTTCGATAGCCACACGGACGATAGGAGCTGCCACTAGATTCATGGCACCAAAGGCCGGACAGGCAAGAGTACTGGATAGAGTAGCTGATTTGATCACACTATCCTCCAGACCAGCTATTCCTGCCACGTTGCCGGCAGGGACCTCGTCCACTGGCACCACAGATCGACCCATCAGGATGTACAAGTCACCAACAGTGAATCGAAGCACATGAGGAGGGAGCTGTTCGGACTGATCGTCCAGGATAGATTCTCGTGGGTCGTACTGAGGCTGCAGAATAAACAGCTGCTGTCCTCTTTTCAAGACTCCACTAAACACTCGAGAGAAAGCTAGGAAGATGTAATCCTCTGACATACTTTCAGTGTCCTCAGGGGTAGGATCTTCTTCGCATGGAGTATCTTCCAATATGACATAAACATAACAGAAAATAATCTAAGGGTCAGCACAGCACCTTGCATTTTAATATTTTCCTCTGAATCATTCTCCAAGGAAGCCATTTTGGCACGATGCTTTTGTCTCGCTCTCTCTCTCCTCTCAGCAATCTCCTCCTCCGTCAAGGGCCTGCAACAAGATCAAGATGATGATTCAATTCCTCATTTCTTCTGACTTGCTGGCACACTTGTTTTGGTGCTGGGGGAGGGCGGTCTTATCCATTGCAAAGAGCTTTGACACAAACACCATCACAGCACTGGTATCTTCGACTCCACAGGAAAGGAAATCTGGGACGATGAGAAGTAGCAACATTGTATTGATGGAACATCCAGGCATGGAGTCTAAATATACTTGCTTTTCTTGAGCAGCTGTGTTTTGAGGGGGAGAGACTGAAAGGTCTGTCCACTGGAGCAGAGTAGCCTTTCCACACGTTCCTCTGTCAACTGCAATGGACTGGGAAGGCTAGCAACCACCATGTCCAAGACAGCCTTAGTCAGGGGCAGCCATTGTGAGCAAATGGCAAAGAGATGGACTTTGGGGCTTGTGTGCCTAGAGTCCCTGGCACTAATCTTGAGGTTCATACTGCTTACAATCTTTTCAATTCTCTCCTTATTTCTACATGCACATATTGTTATATTCCCACATAAAAATCGAAATAATTAATAGTACCTTTCCATAATCACTGCCTTGTAGACTGCCCACACATTGTCCAATATGAACTGCACAAAGAGCGGCTTCTTGCCTTTGGCCTGTAATAAGTTGGCACCAATACTAGTCTAGTACCATCATTCCTTTACAACTCCCTCCACTGACCTGTGCGCCTTTGAAGATGCGTTTTGACTTTGTGTTGAGGTAGAAGTTTCCCCACAATGTCTTCTTTAGCACTTCCTCCCTAATGCCCAGTTTCTTGCCATGCATCACAGCAAAATCATTCAAACTGTACACAACAGGGATATGATACAGCTGGAGCTGCTTCAAGGAGCAAATTCACTCATATTCTAGTCTATTTATGACTATCATCTTCTACTAAATGAGTCCCAACTGGAATTTGCCCACGGTAAAGAGGTCATGCCCTTACCTGAACCCCCAGCCATCAAGGGCTGAGGCAAATATGACGTTGCCTTGCTCAGGGGAGAAGTAGAGTGAGGAGTCGTCTATGTCATCCAGACCATCGCTCCAGTCGTATATCACACCTCCTTCACCTTCTTGAGCTGAAGCTGACGACGGAGAGAGAGTTCGATCTCCCTGAGGCTATATCAAACAGACAATGGCTTACATCCTATTGAATGGTTGTAACTATTGGAGTGCAGACCAGTTCTTTCTAGCTAAGCTCTGTCACGATTGTGATCAACACACCTTACTAGCAGCTGCTTCCATCACTTTGGAAGAGAATAGTGACCCAGTAACAGCATTGACCTATGAAAAATAAAAAAGTTGGTTGGTTAGTCATTTCATAAAGACTTGTAGGAGAACAAATCTTACTTGCTCCAACACTTGCTGCAAGTGATAGTATGCTTCAGTTGGTGTGAACTGCAATTCTGTGATCAATCTATCAACTTTGTTGATGACGAGACAGAGTTTGATTCCCTCAGCCCATGCTTGCTGCAATACCACTTGAGTCTAGGTATAAATCATTACCAAGTAAAAATCATCCACACAAACACACCCATTTTAAAGGTCATGTGACTTGCCTGTGGACACACCCCTTCCACTGCATCCACCACCACCAGTGCCCCGTCACAGAGCCGGACAGCAGTGGACACCTTAATACAGAAGGAGAGGGAAACACGAGAGGTAACCTCCCACATCAACACATGAAGTAAGGAATGAACTCACCTCACTGGAGAAGTCCACATGTCCAGGAGAGTCAATCAAATTCACTAAATAAGACTCAGTACCTATTAGTATAGGAATACACACACCAATGGGGATGGATTATCATGCACAGCCATGAGTGACATGAAGGGAACATAACAGACCTTGATTATAATGAAGGGCAATGGCACTCGACTTCATTGTGATTCCTCTAAGCTGTTCATCTTCCCGACTATCCATGTAACGAACCTGATTGAGAAAAAGAGAGCTTTCCTTTGACACTGGTCCAGCAAGAGCAACTTACTTTTCCAGCCTGTCTCTGTGAAATTATTCCATTGCTGGCCACTAATGAGTCTGCTAGAGTGGTCTTCCCTATAGTATGTGTGAGAAACAGTCACTCACATCATGTGATAAGTCACATGACACAGAGTTAGCCCCTTATTAATATTGGAGTTTTTTTGACCAAGAATACGAGATGGAGAATGATCAAGAGAATACGAGACGGAGAATGGATAGCTATACCTACAAGATTTGCCCTTTTGGTAGTTTGAGTGGGGAAAGCACTTAGCAGTGAAAGGCACTTTAGAAGGATGGTCATTGAAATATATTAGAGAGTAATGGATGTCTGCCAGTGAAGTGTGGGTGGCTTCTTGTGTCTGGGATCATGTCTATTTGGTCAGGAAGAGCAGTAAGTTCATTTGCCAAAATTTTCTAACAAATTAGACCACAGAATAGGGACTTAAATGGACACGATCAGGATGTGTTGGATAATTAGTCCACCCCAATGCCATTTAGAGCCATGCTGGCTCAACACTTCATCCGTGGGGTTTAAATAGGAAACTCAAACACAGAGCTGAGTTTGGCCATCCAAGTTGCATTGTTACCCTAGCCTCTCAATAGAGAAGTCATCAAACAAGATAGAAAAGAATTGAACAACAGCTGTGGATGGTAAGTATTGTTGCCTGTATGCTAGCTAAGATTATACCATAGATACGTTTAATAATTTACGGTCAAATCTAAGCAATACCGTGATCAACATGTGCTAGGATGCAAATATTCCTGATGTTGGAGCGGTTCTTCTGCAGATCCTTAATCTTTTCCATTCCTTTTAGTACAAGCTGAAATGTCGAAATCTCATTTCAAAATTTCTAATTCTCACATGGCAAGACGGATATTTAGAAGATCAAAGTCTGCTCAGCTGGTAAATAACATCAAACTCCACCCCAATAATTTTACCAAACGATCTGGAGGTCAAAGAGGGTTTATCATTCTTTGCAGTTCTCCTTAGAGATGGCGATGGACACGAGTGGCCTTGACGAGATATGCTCTGGCTTGCCACAGGACAGAATCGAGGTAGGAAACCTTTGACAGGCACTAGCTTATACAGAGAACCGTGTAGTTTACTGTATAGCCTCTTGTGGTGAGTGTAATGATACGTAACGATACGTAACGCAACTTGGTAAACTATTGCACAATGTGTTTATTTTCATCTACTATCATACCAGGCATGATAATGGATGACTTGATTAAGCATGTGAGTGTGATCAGGTCACATTACTGTATTATACATCACATAGCATCTCTGCCAGCTGCTTCTAGCTGGCTAGGGTTGTCGTATGAAGGAGGAAATTAAAAACTTTCATAATGCAAAAATGAATATTTTGGAGTTGACACTTTCTTGTTTACCCTCTCCAGATTTTGTGCAACTTTCGCATGGAGGCCAACTTACTCCGGGCACAGACCGGTGCAAAGGCCATCACTGTGGATGAGGCAGTCCGATTCCTCAAGGCTACTAACTTCAACGCTCCTAAATCCATTGAAATCTACAAGAACTACCAAGTGCGTAGGTATCTTGCATTTTAGCTCACATGATGGAGAATATTAGGGCTCACAATAACAGTCAGTCATAGGACATTTTTTTCGGTCGATTTCTTCATTTTCCCGGTTATTTTCTTCCTTTGTTTCTATTATGGCTATACATGTATTAGGTAATCATGTCTGGAGAGTTATTGTGAGCCCTGTATTGAATATTGGCACTGAAATGGACAACCCTCTCGCTCCCAAGTCCCCATCCCAGAGCTTAAATAAAGACCCAATTTGATTGGATGCAGGCCGTTTTCTTTAGTCCTCTATGTACATACTGAAGATTCTCGTGGCCATTAGTATTTTTTGTTTACTTTGTGTACATGGAATACGTGGTTAGATAAACAGTTATGAATAAACATGCCATTTACAGAAGTATATACACATAAAGAAATAAAGTGGTCATTTTAAGGAGAAGCCTCGTCTTATTTTCTGCAGTGACCATAAGTGGGGGTTTTGTTTTGAATTGCTCTAGCTGCAGCCTCACGGAGAAAGGGTCTATATACAGTTGAGGTTTGCAGAAAGCATTCCTCACCTCCAGGGAATATGGAGGAAATAACATTCTAACCATCTTGGCCGGTTGGTTGGCATGGAATGCCCCATTCTTGTTATGGGTGTGGTTGTAGGTGTGGCCACATCTCTTTGCTTGCAACAGTGTGTAATTATGTTGGGTTATCCATCTGTATTCGTTTATTTAAAAAGTGTACAATAACTGACTGGTTTATCATTCAATGAAAGTCATGTCATCCGTTTATCTCGTTGTTTTATCCATCTGTTTTGTATCATAAATAGTTCCCAAATCAAGTTCAAACAGCTTCAGTGTCAGTAGTAGTGAATTAGCTTTAGCAGATTTCTCTCTCTCTCTTTCTCTCTCTTCTTGTAGAAAAGCCAAGATACCTACCAACTGCAGAACCTGAGGCCTCACAGAGAACCACTGAGCTCTGCTATTGGCTCCAAGAAAATGGAGATAGTGGTAAGTACTATATCATGCCCACTCTTTTGCCGTGTTGAAAGAATAATCATTAATGTTAATGTAAGAGTGAGCCTACCTTTGGCAGGAGCATCATAATTATTATCAGTTAGAATAGTTCTGTTTTTGTAATCCAATTAATGTTATGTAAAACACTGGCTGTGTGGAAAGAAAGAAAAAGTGTGGCTAGTCTATGTATGTCTATAGCTGGAGGCTGTTTGTTTTGATTCATTATCTCGTGTTAATGTATAAAGAAGATATTGTTCTGGCACTTCTGGCCATTATTGCCATGTACTGTCTTGGCTTGCTTGTGCAGGCATCCAAACAATAATAACAAGCTCTATTTAACTATGCAAGGCTAGAGCTGCATTAGTCTGTGGACTTTCACTTGGAAGAGACATGGATATATGCATTAACCCAACTGGGAGAAGAGTTCCCAGTGCTCCACTATTTATTTATATTTGATCATACTTACACAGTTGTTTTTATACATGGCAGTTTACAAACTGTGCACCTTAAACAGGGGAGAGGCAGTCATAATGACTTCCTTATTTGTACAGTGAAAATAAAACGTTTTTTCGGTTGACCTGTTTTGCAGGGTACACAGGATGCTGAGGGCTCACCTATCGTCCTCTTCACTGTATCCCGCCATGAAGCCTTCAGGTCTGACCACAAAGCAGACATGCAGCTTCTCTTTTATACATTAGATCAAGCAGCAGAGAAGTATGTTTACATCTATGGTACCTAGTAGTCAACTATTTATCTTTTCTCTCACTCCTCCTATCCCCTCCCTCTCCCCCTCTCCACTCCTCCCTCCACTCCCTCTCCCCCTCTCCACTCCTCCCTCCCCTCCCTCTCCCCCTCCCCTCCCTCTCCCCCCTCCTCCCTCCCTCCCCTCCCTCTCTCCCCTCCCTCTCCCTCTCCCCCTCCTCCCTCCCTCCCCTCCCTCTCCCCCCTCCCCTTCCCTCTCCCCCCTCCTCCCTCCCTCTCCCCCCTCCTCCCTCCCTCCCCTCCCTCTCCTCCCCTCCTCCCCCTCCTCCCTCCCTCCCCTCCCTCTCCCATCTTTACCTCCCTTCCCCTCTTTCTTAGCGAGGCAGCTCAGGAAAAGGGTATCGTCTTCATCATAGACATGCGAAACAGTCTGATCAATGACATTCGCTATAGCAACAGTGTTCTCTCCGTGCTGAGGGAGGGCTACCCCGTCAACACCAAGATGATTTATGTGGTTACCTCAACCCATGTCACCAAGGCTGCCACTGCCTTGCTGAAGGTGGTGAAATATGATATGAACAAGGTACTCAAATGACCTATCACATCATTAAGTGTTTACAGTTGATTTAGTGCATGAATGAGTTACATTGTTAAGTACCCACAGCAGACTATGGTAGAGGTGAAACTGTGATAGAGTTCTAAGAAGGTGATAAGCATCTGTATCCCCATGACAATCACCGCTCTTGGTTTTATTTGTATTCTAGACGTAACACCATGGTGATGACCTTTAAACTTTGTGGCAATTCACCCACTCTTTGATCTTTATTTCTCTTCATCCCTTCAGGTTAAATTTGTAAACCTCTCTGAACTGAAGTCTCATTTTCTTCCAGAACAGCTGCCTCTGTCCCTTGAAGGGACATTCGTCACTTCCCCCTCGCATCAATCCCGTCTGAAGGGTGGGGTCAAGGATGATCTGTCCATCTCCTCCCACAAACCTATGTATCCCCATGGAGTGCGCAGGGGTTCTGGGGGAAGTGGTGTGAAGGATGTAAAACCTTCTCTGAGTGATGGTAGATCCGTAAACCAGTTGCTGGGAATGTTTGAGAGTGGTCATGACCACCAGGACACTACGAATAAACCACCACCTTCTTCCCACTCATCCAATAAACCTCTCCCTACACCTCCAGCCAAGGCCAACCCGGCAGCCAAGCTGCTACCCACTCCCTCCAAGAAGCCAGTCCAGCAATCCGACTCATTCCCAGCTTTCAAAGTGGCCTTGAAGAAAGCCAGAGCCACTGAAGGCCAAAGTACAGAGGGGGAATCAGGGGGTAAAGCAAGGGTTCCTCTCCTCCCCCCTTCAAATGGACGTGGGCACGTGGTGAATAAAGCTGCTTCAGTAGATTCTACAGAGACGACATCTTCTTCAAAATCCAGCGAAAGTTCCAAGTTTACCAGGAGTGGCAGTGGAGGAGATGAAGAAAGGTCTTCAGTAGCTGTTGCTATGAGCAGGCTGACTACCCGGACCCAGGCAGCTGCCAAAAAGGTCATCTCTAACATGAAGTCAGCAGCTACAAGGTCTTCATCAGGGAATAGCGATGAGTTGTCCACCAGTTGGAATGCCGGGGGCTCACCACCTGAGTCCAACAGTCGGAGAAGAGCTGACTCAGCTGATAAGGCTGGAAAGTCGAGCACTGAATCTTCACCTACCAAGTCCAGGAAGCCTCGTGTTCCAGTACAACCACTCCCATACCCATCAAAGAAGGAAAAATCCACTGGACCACCTGCAAAGGAAGTGTCAGGACAAACAAGGAAAATCAACAAAAATTCATCTTCAGGTTCCTCCTCAGCTAAGGAAACATCTACTCACCAACCTCAACCTCCTCCATCCCCTTCACAACGGAAATCCAAGCCTCAACAAAAGCCACCTGCTTATGAGAATGTTGATCTCCCCAAAGCCCCACTTCAGGGTCGACCACACCCTCAACCACCACCAGTTCAGTCCCCTCCTCCGAGACCAGAGGACGAGTATGAAAATACAACTTTCTCCAACAGAGATAGTGATGTTTATGAGAACATTGGAATTGGTTTTGCTGGAACAGGAAGTAATATCACAGGACCCCTCCCACCTCTTCCGCCTTCCAGATACCATGACGATAAGCAACCCTACATGAATTTGGAAATAGTGAAATGTCCCACAACCACCACCACCACCACAAAGGGAAAGGTGATGGAGGAGAGTGTGAGTCCCGTTGAGGAAGACGATGAAGTTCTATTTGGGAAGGAAGGACCTCCAGGTATGCAGGAGACTATTTACGAGAACTTTGGACCAGATAAGGGGAACCGATTCATGACTGCAGACGAGTTGGCCGCACATGTGGAGAAGTTGGGGAAGAAGGGTCTCTCCACCGAGTACTACAAGATACGGAACGAACCTATAACTGGACCCCACAAGGCATGCAGGTAGGTAAAGGGTAAGAATCGATATCAACTCAGGATGGGTATAGACATTTTGTTGCCTTAGGTAATTGAGTTAAAAATAAGTGGCTTCTGTGATGAAATTTGAACCCTGTTTACTTAAACTTTCAGATGCCCTCACCGTATCCTAGCGATGTGTAGTGTACTTTGACCTTATATCTGTAACTATACTTACAGGTTGCCATGCAATACGCCTAAGAATCGCTACAGAGATGTTATTTGTTATGATGAAACTAGAGTGCATTTGAGTAGCTACTCTGGAAAAGAGGGAAGTGATTACATACATGCAAACTATGTGGATGGCTTCAAGAAACCAAGTGCTTTCATATTAACTCAAGGTAAACTGAGACTTAGTTCTTTGATGACCCTTTACTGGTTATTTGCATAGGTCCCAAGGATAAAACTGTGGCTGATTTTTGGAGGATGATTTGGGAGAAGAACGTGCTTGTGATTGTCATGGTTACGAAATGTGTCGAATTGGGGAAGAGGAAATGTGCACAATACTGGCCTGAAAAAGAGGGCGAGGTTTCCAAATATGGAAATTTTGCAGTGACAGTGAGTGATGTCCAGAACTCTGAGGGTTATGATATACGAACAATGCACCTCAGTTTTAAAGTGAGTAGTTTTTTTTTGTTTTTTTTTTGTTTTTGTTTTTTTGGGGGGGGGGGGGGGGGGGGGGGGGGGGGGGGGGGTATATTCCCCAACTTCTTATGTTGGTTCCTGTTGATTGAGCCAGAGATATTACTAATTGACTTCCTCCTCCTGAACTTCCCTGTCTGCAGAGAAACCATGTTCGTTTCCCCCTATATATGTCTACTACAATGCAGGGTCCACCATTAATCATGTAGCCAAGACTCGTGATGATGTAGTGTTTATAACTAATTTGAGACGAGCCACTGACATACCTCATAGCAATAGGCTCACTCTATTATGCAAATCTTGTGACTAGTGCTATATAGTTTCATCAGTCAGTGATTCTTTTCCTCTAGGACTCGAAGAGAACAGTAATGCACTTTCAATTTTTGGCGTGGCCTGACTATGGCATCCCCAGCAGTGGATCGGACATTCTCTCTCTAATCTTCGACGTCCGGGAGGCTCAGTCCAAGTCCTCCCGGGGTTCAAAGGACACACACCCGATGGTAGTACACTGTAGTGCAGGTGTGGGGAGAAGTGGCGCGTTCTGTTCCATTGATAATTGCATCCATGAACTGGACGAGCAGAAGAAAGTCAATTTGCAGGCAACAGTTCGTAAGATGAGGAAGCAGCGTGCTTACTCCATTCAAACTGACGAACAGTATGAATTTGCTTATCAGACTCTTCTGGAATATTCCAATAATAAAAAAACATACAAAAAATAGTTGTTTTCCCCCTCACTGGTTCTCACATTATGATAAAAGGTGTAATGCAGTCATTTTCAATTTCATTCAATATTAATTTTTTGTAATTAAATTCATGACGTAAAAATAGTAATAATGATGCGGTTACTTATGATATGGCCCAGCGGTTAAACAGCAGTAGAACTAGTATTATGTCGAGAATAAAGATGCCTTCTTTTTCTGTTCGTTTGGAGGATCACCAGTTGTTGGACCTGGCGACGAAATCTCGCGTCCACGGCTGCAAAAAGGCCTACCTGCATAAGGCAGACCCCAAACTGCGCAGGGTCACGCAGCGATGGTGCTGCATCTATCAGAACTTTCTCTTCTACTTTGAGAGCGAGAGCGTACCCAAGCCTCTCGGGGTGGTGCTTCTGGAAGGATGCATCTGCAAGCCAGTTGAACAGATGGGACAACTTCGATCAGAGGTACATGTATATTCACAAGTGAGTGCAAAAAATTTCTTCTAAATAAAAAGGTTAAGTAGGGATAACCTAAAATCTAGCTGGGCTATATAATGTACTGCAGCCTAGCTCGTATGAATACAATCCCTACATTTACATCCACTACCTATAGCTAGCTATGGCAGTTGTAAAAGTATAGGGATTGTATTCATACGAGGCTGCAGTACATTATATAGCCCAGCTAGATTTTAGGCTATCCTTATTTAGAAGAAATTTTTTGCACTCACTTGTTTCTATCCTTTTTTCTTAGTTCTTGAAGTTGAATATTAGTTTGTGTATGTATAAAAGAATTGAGGGTGAGCACTGTAATTCAGTGAAGTAGAGCCTTAGTCCAAAACTAATAGCAAAAGATCAGCCTCTAGGTGCCGCTCTAACAGATGGCCAAAGCAGAATTTTGATGACTATAGCCAGTAAGTCGGTACGTCGATCTTATTATTATTATTATTATTATCCTTATTATTATTAAAAAGTCAATTTTAGACATCGTTTTTTTTTCTCATGTTAGCGAATGAATTTTTGGTCTTTGAACATTCTCCTCTCTTCTTTGTAGATGTAATAATTCACTGTAGCCTTCTGAGAACCTGTAGAGTAAGGGTAGAAGAGAAAGAAGAGTTTTTAGTTTATACAGTCTTATGACCTTTCACCCACCATCCCTACTTAGAGAGTGCTAGCGCACTCTCTGATACAAGGACTTTTCTCTCTATTTATTATTTATTTATTTATTATTACAGGGAGCATTCTCTATCACTATCAGTAGCAATGAAGGATCCAGTGGAAAGACATATTACTTCATTGCAAAGGACGATCGAGAGAGAAACAAGTGGATTGAGACCATATGCAGTGCAAAGTAAGATCACAATTATTACCAAGGGCCTGGAGGTGATTGGGGCCATAGTCAGTTGGATCTGGATCCTCCTCTTTGATGAAATCTCCTTGCAAACAACCTCCATACTTTCTGTTGGGTTCCTTTGGGTGCCTTTTCTGCTTGTGAGTGCTAGTTAGCTTGTGTCCACTCACAAACTGCCACCCACCATCACCCACTGTCATCCGGTTGTTCTGTAACAGAATGGCTGTATTGATCCCATGTTAGGGATTATTTCATCAGCTGCAGAAAGGAAGCCAGTGATCCTCCTCCTCCTCCACATTAATCACATTGGGATGGAGCTGCGAAGATAGTGAATGCAGCATGACTTACCTGCGGCAATAGCAGCATCTAACCCCCATGCATTTTCCTCTCTTCTACTTTCCCTTTTCTCCCTTGCAGCATGTCTTACCTGCGGCAAGAACTAGAGGAACTGCGGACACAATACAACGAGCTGACTCATACGCTCACCACCAAAAACTTGGAAGTGCAGCACTTGCAGCAAGCCAATACTCAGGCTCAACAGAACATCGAGCACTTGAGAGCAGCTGTAAGTATGTTAAGCATACAAGTGTGTCCGCATAAACAAGAAAATTCTGTCTGACAGTCTTTATACTGAGACCAGAAAGTAGTATAGTGTCCTTTTTCTCAGGGGTGAATTTTAACAGCAATAATGCAATAGGGAAGCCAAAATCTTTCCCTAACTTTTCAGGGAGTCAACATTGGAGTGAGTCATTAGCACAATAATCATGTTTACATTTTCTCATCCCAAAAGATTTCATTAGCTAAGCTGGAGGTCTTTTCAAGATTGAGCATTTGCTAAGCTGGAGCCTGGAGGTATTTTATAAGCTAAGCTTGTGGCTTCTTAATTGACAGGCTGTGCAATGGTGCGTGTGGGTTGGGTTGGCTGCTACCAGTGTCTTAACTGATTAAGTGGATGGGTAGATGGACAGTGGACAAGCTGTGTGTGGTCCAATAATGGCCACCACAGTTTGTACAGAGAGGCCGTGTAAGTATCAATTGGTCTATCACCATTACCTCATTCTGGCAAGAGTCCACATCTTCTTTCAGTGTTGAATCAGTCTCTGACCTTCTTCTTCCTGTAGCAGCTATAATCTTCCCAGGCAGCTACGCCAAAAAAGAAAAGGCTCCGAATAACTTCCCCTTTCCAGGAAATGGCCTAGCCACTTTTCAGTGTTATACATTATCGTACTGTTACTGCACCAATAAGATCCTTTATTTCTAGCTCTCCTGGTAGTCTTAAAGTCCTTTTCCATCTACCCCTTTTAGTTACAGTGTTCCTCTCGGAGACGGTCCTCCGCTCTGACCAGCCCTCTCCCCTGCGCTGGTGAGTCCACTGACGACATGGACAAGAATGCCAGAGTTGTAAGTCTTCACATCAAAGCATGAACTTACCTTTCCAGGGAGGGAGTGAGGCAATACTTAATATCAAACTTGCCTGAGGTGAAATTATCTCGAGGGAGGGAGGGAGGGAGGGAGTGATATTTTTACTCACCTGATTTCCTGTTAGTTTTGATGACACAATTTTTACCAGAGAAAACACGAGAATTCCGAGAAGAGAGTATACCAACTTTTTATATTCATCTTTCGTTATTGTTTACTTGCGAGAGATGATCACTGTTGATTAAAGGTCTCAATCTGTCTGACTAGGAGTTTACCATTACAAATATAGTTAGTTTGGCATAACAATAAACAGGTTTGGAACTGGGCAAGTAGAAAGTTCACATAGCCATCACACCATGTGTAAGCCCCTTGCTCGCTATCTGCATTTGTGATTATCCTATTTAAAAACATGTTTTGATAAGAATTGATTGTCCCAAATTACACCGAATTTCAGCCCTTAGGCTACTGGCTACTAATCAAAAGTAATGAAAAAGTGTCCTAAAAGGAAATGAATTTGATTTCCGTTGCATAGCCACATGCTTTCTCATTACCTTGTGCATCCCTGACTTTCTTATGTTATTCTAGCTTCAGAGTTACGTGAGGGGGTGGCTTATAAGGCGACGTTGGAAGAGGGTTATTCGAGAATACATGCAGTCTTCTTTGTCCAATCCCACAAAGAAAAGGAACCAGGTGAGCTGCCAAACCACTCACTACCCACTTCCATCATGGCTGACATGATAGAGAACAGCCAGCTGGCTGATTTGTGGGACTCAGCCAGCTGGGAACGGAATGGAGACTCAGCTGATTGGGAATGGGACTTAGCTGTATTTGTTTATAATTGCTCCATTGTGCACAGCTCATCTGGAAGTTTGTGGCATCTGAAGAAGACTACGTGAGTCAACTCACTGTCCTCGTTGACGAGTACAAACAACAGTTTGAAATAGCAGCCACATCACAGAAACCTCCTCTCTCTCTTGACCAGTCCAATACCCTCTTCCGAAACAGGTGTGTTGTATGGTCAGGCAACCACGTGTGTATCACTACTCTTAATTATTAACTTCCCTCACTGCCATATATAGCAATGAATTGCTTCTCCTTCATCAACTTTTCCTCAGAGGTCTTCACTCCTGCATCGATAAATGGCCCGTCATCATATTTGGTAAATTTACTAGATCAGAAACAAAAAAAGTCCCCAAGCCATTAACGAAGTGTTTATGATTATCTTGAACCCTTCCTTTGTAGTCTCAATATAATCGTAAATTCTTGTTAATGTTGTCCACTCTTTAGTTCATTTTCATTTTTGACTTCTCCTTCTTTCTTCTCTCTCTCCCTTAATTCCTCTAGGCGACGTGCTGAAACTCTTCACACCCATCTTTTCCATTTATCACAAATTCATTGGTGACCATTCTTATGCTTATGAGGTGAGCTGACAGCTATGCAACAGCAGCTGCTCAAGTGCATGTCACACCTTTACAGAGATAAGAATAACTTTTTTTTTTCATGGTTTTGCAAAAAAATTCACATATTCACTTGCTTTTTTGTATTACCATAGATTGGGAATGTTTGGTGTTGATTTATTTTCGTGGTCATGTTCAACAACGAAAATTAATCACATGAAATTTAATTACCTTGTACAAAATAAATAGTATTACAAGTAAACTGTAACAATTAACCTGAAACATTCAACATGAAAATTGTAAACATGAATTTACAAGGAAATTTTGATGATTTCCATGCTATTCCCCCCCCCCCCCCCCCCCCCCCCCCCCCGGGGCCCCCAATATGTAGGTTCTCTTGGGTTTGCTGGCAGAGGAAAACTTTAAAGAATTCCTGGAGGGCCTACAGGACCGTCCGTGCTGCAGTGAGATGTCGCTGGACTCCCTCCTGAACACACCCCTCAAGAGGATATCCAGCTACATTCAGGAGTTGGAGGAGCTTCACGCCCACACCATCCCTGACCACGTTGACTACAAACCGCTTGGCGAGACCATCACTCAGCTGCAATCTATCCAGAAGGTACAAAGTTCAAACAGTTGATTGTGCATTTAATGAAGTTTCCACGCAATTAAATAAACGTCTTAAAACTACATTTGTGTTAATTGATGGCTGAATTCAAAGCTGAGTGTAGCCCAGTGGAAATAAAAATTAAAAAACTGGCTTGATCTATTATGATCACTCATTTATATGTGGCAGCAAACTGAAGAATATTGTGTGATTGAGTGCTACCAGACATAGCATCTTATTACTACAATCGTAAAGGGATAAGCATATTTGCCTCTTGCAGGGAGTGTGGCTTCAGTATGCATGGCTTTGAAAAAGAAGTCCAAGTGTGCTTGTATGCTGTCACTCTAATAGTATCTGGCCTCACATGAAGAATTCTCACTATTTATGTGTGCAGATGGTGACAGATGAGGCCTGTCAGGGTGAGAATGTGCGACAGGTGCTGAAAGTGGAGGCAATGTTGGAGGGAGGGTGCAGAGAACTACTGGACAAAGATCAGGCCCTTGTCAGACAAGGTCAGAGGTCAATTATGATGTATATATTATTATGTCACATGACCAGAGGTCAAGGGTCTCAACTTTTATTATGAAGTGATATCTTGTGATATCAATGTGTGATGGCTATTAACTATATTAACTGTGATGTCTTGAGCTAAGTTCTAATAATATGTCACTTCCCTTGCAAGGTATTAAATATCCTGACATTGCCATGACGTCACTATACTCTGTGTATAGAGTAGACTAGATGAAAGGAAGTGTGATGGTGACGTCTTACTCCAACCCTCTATGGAAGCTTTGGCACTTTAATTACCATGGAAATTAGGTGGGACAAGTAGCTGTCCATGTACCTGTTCCATGTCTACATCAATTAACTAACTCCAACTTTACATGTGTTGGTATTTCTCACCCACTAGAACCTAACTAGCTGTGGAGATCATCAATTTGTGTAATTTCTTGACTTGACTGTCATGTGTCAGAGTCCAACTCTGTGCTCCCAATTACATGCATGTTACATGATGTCATGTAGCATGCATGTCATCATTGAAGCTGATCACTTTGTCTCCATAGTGATTACTCAGAGAGTCATTTGTAGGGGGATGTATCACAGCATAGTGAAAGAGCAAGGGTTTCTCATAACAAGATTAAGTGTAGTGTGCTTAGGAATTTCAGCAGTGAAGCCTCAGATCTGATACCTCACCCTAGTGGTATTTTAAGGTTTCTGCTACATTGCAAGGTCCAGTGATTATACACTTTTCTGCACCCACTGGAGATCTGTCAACAATAACTCCTCGGGTCAGTGGCAAATGGCCTGTCCCCGACAAGAGTTGTGTAATGCTGCCTTGTGGGGTCCGGTGGTGTGGCTGGATGCATTGTGCAATATTCTGCCTTGTGGGGTCCGGCAGTGTGGCTGGATGCGTTGTCCAACACAGGGTCTGGCAGTGTGGCTGGATGCATTGTCCAACACTGCCTCACGAGGATGTTACAGTCATACAATGTTTCCTCATGGGGTCTTGGTGATTCAGTTCTCACTGCTCTTAGTTCTTTCCTGTTCTTCCATAACTTGATTACTTCAATATCAATTAGGAGTTATCCAGCAGTGTCGAATGGAAGACAAAATGACCACACCCACCATCAACCTCCCTCGCACTGGAGGATCAAAGCTCCGTTGTTCCCAGCGACGATGCTTCCTCTTCTCCAAACACCTTCTCCTTACGAATCGCACCAGTAAGAAGCCAAGTGGATCCTACAAGATTGTCAAGGTGAGAAAACAAAAACAGACACGAGCTGATTGAGGAATGAATGATATGTTGAATGTTTCTCCCTCCCCTTTCTGCCGGATTTAGGTTCTACCGTTGTCACGGTGCCATGTCAGTGAATATAAACAATCTGATACTCCAGAGTTGGTGTACTGTGCCATCAAGGTGGTGTATGACCATGGTGACGAGATGGATACTATAATTCTGCTGGCAGGAAGTATCAATGAGAAGGCAGAATGGATGGCTGACATCACACAAGTCAGTCTCACTTTGAGCTTCCTGCAATTGCATGTGCTGTACATGTGCTGTGCATGTGTTATACATGTGTTGTACATTACATGTGTTGTAAAAATACATGTGCTGTGGATAACAATTAATTAATAAGCATTTGAGAGTAAGTGTGTGTTTGTTATAACAGTCCTCTCAAACAAGTGTCCCTATTCCTCTCAAACAAGTGTCCCTATTCGTAACTTTCACTCTGCATATGTGTTATTTATTTCTGTTTTGATTATCAATAATTTAGTGTGTGGCCAATGAGAAACAGAACAAGATTCTTCAATCGAAAAGGTACAGTTAGCTACCACCATGTATAAAACTATTGCTTAACACTATGTTGCCTATTGAGACTAATGCTAACACTAATTCTATTGAGACCACTAATTAAGGCTGTCTATTGTATGTATTGATGAGATGTACACATCCCCTATCATTAGTATTGGAGAACCAGTTGAATTGAGTTCAAGGTTCATCAGATATAGCACCTTCAGGACAGGCAAAGAGCAACTGGTTAGTAGTCACATGACATATATATTAAGAATTCTATGGGATCACATGATGGATCACATGCATACATAGGTAAACAGCGGCAACTTGACTAGTCTGCTGGACAGATTGGTCACAATCAGCTACTTTGGTCTTGATTTCCTGAACACTTTCCTGATGTCATTCCCCCTGTACACCAACTCTCACACTGTCTTTGACTTCCTGGAGAATGCTTATTGGGACTGTCTCCGCACCAGGGAAAAGAGGCGCGGCAGCATCAACCCTCAAGATGCTGTGAGGGATGCAAGAGGTGAGACTTTTTCCAAGAGGAGAGCTGGAAGAGAGGGGAGGGGGAAGGGGGGAGTGAGGAGAAGAAGGGGACCACTTAAAAAATGCAATGACTAACTCTTGCCACTTTTTTCTTATGTATGTAGTCGTTCACAGTCTCCCTCGTTCAATAGTCGTCGGTAGCAACAGAGACTCTGCTGGTGCTCAACTGGCTATCCCCTCCTCCAGAACGACCACCACCACCGCCATTCCTCAAATGAGAAAGTCCTCTCTAACAACTTTATCAGAGACTCGAAGAGACTCCTTCCCTGATTCCCCAGCTCGGACCAGTCCAGATTCAAGTACTGCCCCTTCCGCAAAAAATGTTTCAGGTGTACTCTTTGCGCTCAAGCATTGGATTTGCAAGCATTTCTTTGTAAGTGGAAAATTAACATTTTTTCACGTACTCGTCAGCTTGATAGCTAAATCAGGAGTACTGGTGTATGATGTCAGAAAGTGTCTGATTCATCTGTCTGACTCAAAGTTATGTTTTTATTTATCCAGCATTTTCGTGAGGATCCTTCCCTCTCAGAGAAGCTGGAGAATCTGATAGAGAATGCAACAAACCACCCTCAACTGACAGCGAGTGAGAAGAACGCAGCCATGGAGGTTAAGGACATGTATCAGATGCAGAAGGACGGAAAAGAGGAACTCTCTGAGGTCATGCAGCTCAAGCTTTCCAGAGAACCTGTCCATCTGGTACAGTGGTAGTCTTCATACAATGATTTTTGAAAAGTGTTGCTAGGGATTGTTTTTTCTCTCTTAATTGCTCAGCCTCAGAAGCCATTTGAGTGCCTGTTGCTGTGGACCCCACGGGAAGCAGCAGAGCAACTGTGCCTGATAGAAGGGGCTCTCTTTCAACGAATTGGCAACGACGAAATACTGAGGCACTTCTCAGCTAAAGGGAACAAGAAAGCCCAAGTCGCACCCAATTTGGCAGCCATCTTTGAACACTTTAATAGGGTAAGAGTGATTTGTCACTTGTGTGTGTGTGTGTGTGTGTGTGTGTGTGTGAGAGAGAGAGAGAGAGAGAGAGAGAGAGAGAGAGATTACAATTTGGCAGCACGTACAGAAGTGGGGTCAATTTAGCTCAGACCGTGATTGAGTTACATTGATTGCTTTGTTATTTTTTGCTTAATAGATGTCTTTCATTGTATTATTATCTCTAGATGTCTCTCTTCTTTATGTGGAGTGTGCCAAATCAGCGTTACTTCGTGGATCGGGCAAAGGTCCTGGAGTTCCTGATCCAGCTGGCCTGGGAGTGCTACCAGCTCAACAACTTCAGCTCGGTCATGCAACTAACATCCGCTCTGGAGCATGGCTCTATCTCGCGTTTCAAATCCACTTGGGAATGTGTCCACAAAAATGTATGTGTTGTATATTGACAGCTCCAAATTTTTTGTGGTCTGAAAATTTTCGAGTCATTGTAGTAATTAAAGATATTGACAAACTCACAAAAAAATTTGAACCACAAAAATTTTGGAGTCACAGTCATTACGACTATTGCTGAATCAGCATTAATGGAATATGTACAATTGGACAGTTTAAGCTCCAACTTCGGCAGCTTGTACAGCTGAGCAGCACTGATGGTCGTTTCAAGGAGTTGCGTAGTGCTATGAAGAAGGCCACACCTCCTACTGTGCCATATTTGGGCATCGTCTTGAGTGAGATATCGGGAGTGGTTGAGGGTCTACCTACCTACTTGGAAGAAAGTCTCATCAACTTTTGCAAGATGAGAAGGGTAAGTTTGTTCTATGAACCACAAACAACATAACATTTTCAGGTTCCTGGAGTCCCAAAACTAATTTTAGTGTGTAGAAAACCCTACGCTAACCCTAATGCTAACACTAACCCTTGGTAACACTCACCCTAATGCTAGTTCTGCTCTGGGCTCAGAAATATTTCTTGAAACTTACTGAAAGTTAGCATGTGATAGTCACATGGTCAGATCTTGAGTTTGGTTGGCTCCACTGAGATGTGAGGTCCTGGCATGTTTTACCAGACCTATCCCACATCTGGCAAGGGGGGAAGAAGAACACAATGCATGTATAACATGCAATTCTTCTCTATGTGAAAATTTGTTGAGTCCACAATCATTTTACTGACTCTATTGCAGTGTGTTCGCCTAATCACAAGTGCACTGCAACATCAAAAGGACCCATACGAGTTCACCTTTGTACCCGAGGTAAGTAATTTACTTCTTGGACCACAAATTGGTTGCTTTTATTTAAAAAATGTTTATTTTTATTGCCAGATATGCAAAGTATTGCTACACACACCAGTCCCAGGCAATGAAGATGAACTTTACCAGTTTGTGGAAACAATTGAAGAAAAATAATATATTTTTTAAAAAGAAGTCAACACTTATACCATCTCCCTTCCCCTCCAGCAGCATTACTCCTTACAAATTCAATAATTTATTTTTGAATGTTTTGATTGCCAGAAGAAAGATCATTTGTACATAAAGAGTTAATAATTACGGAACACTTGTAGCTTTTGGGTTGCGCTTGAGATATTCCTCATATTCAGTATCAAGTTTTAGGTCCTGCAGATCAATTAATAAGGTAGAGTTTGACGAAATGCTGCCAAATATTTAAAGTACACACTAACTTTGAAGGACTGTTTCAAAGACTCGTCTTCAGAACCTGCAAAGGCATCCCGTAGCCGTGGAAACCGCCTGGTGGGTATTTTGAAACCCTTGGCACGCATTGCCTGGAGGCTGGCCAACGCCCCCGAGAGGTCACCTGCCTCTAAATGGTGGTCTGTTAGCATGTTCAGAATTACCTGCCACAAGAAATAGAACATGAAGCAATACAAATTATGTGTTTTGTCAGAAGCCTTACACTTTCAGGTAGAATGTTCTCGGTTTTGAGTTTTTCTATCAATTGAGCTGATAAGTGGTGGAGACCCTGAATGAATATAATAAATTATGTGACATGGATTTCCCAGGCACATGATGGCACCTCTGACGAAGGACACTGAAAAGAGGAGGACAGTTTGATAATTTATGATATCAAATATCAAAGACCACTTCATCCAGGATGATAAAATGGCTGGTCCCAGCTGCGTGTACATTGTTCAGAGGTTTCAGTACAAAAATAAACTAACTGAAGTTGCCAGTTTTCCATTAATGAAGTAGTAAGCCCTCAAACCAGTATCTGGGTATAATTTTATACTCTTCCTGCAGCGTTCCAATGTTGGCTCAAGGTCTTCCAAAGTTAAACTATCCAAACCTCCACCTCCTTCTTCTTTCCTGCTCAAGATCAAGTTGTTCAAGGTTGCCTTCACCAACAGCAAGTGGTCTATTCCTAGGGGTTCTATCTCCCGCATCGTCATTAGCTCAAAAGCTTTCTCCACTCCTAGAAATATCCACAAAACATAACACCATAGACAGCTAACCACATCCACCAGGTCCAAACCTTGCAAATCATTTTTATCAGTAAAGTCACGTATCAATTCATTGATGGCTTTACGGGAAGGGAACAAGCCATACTTGACAGCATCCAAGAAGACTTCGAGGGCTCGGTGAGGAGTACTCAACTCTACACAAGCCTTTGCCAGTACCGTCGACTGTCTGTCTTCTTGTAAGAAATTAGGGTTCATCCTACATCTATGATAAAAAGACATTCCCTTGGATCGGTAAAGGGTCACTCGCAGCTACAACAGACTAACGAACGCTGTGCATGGTGCAGCTGCAACCAGTGGACTGATTTATGTACCTTGCTAGGATATCAATGGCTTTTTCCAGTGTCTCTGAGGATTTGGAGCCATGGAAAAGTTTGTTGAGATCACTAGCTTTGATAAAGGTGCCTTCACTCAGCTTCATCTCCAGCTTGTTATGTAGGGCATCTGTAAAATAAATACTTGATAGCAACCCTTAAAAACCCATGAAAAAAGTACCAAAAGAAATGGGAGTGTCATTTTGTACTTGGTCTTGAGTACTCATGGCTCTGCTCCAACCTTTCCTCAGGAGATTTGAAAGTGCATGCTGTTGTCTTAGCACTAAAAACATACTTATATAAGCTTACTGCCATGCATGTAAGCTATCTCACCTCGCCTCAGTGAAGCCCATCCCATGATTTCTAGGTTTTTGGTTGGTAAAGGGTCGGTGCGCGAGACCAAGTCTGCCACGTGATTTTTAGGTAATGGTCATTAAGATCACACATGACTTTTTTAATGCACAGTCAGCAAAAAAAACAACAGACGATTCCTAGAAGAAAAATGGCGGAAGAGAAGCAACAGCTTGCTGAGCCTGAAGGGGAAGAAGAACCCAAACTGAAGCTGAACATCAAGTCGACCAAGTGTAAAGACACAGTAGAAGTCCCCCATGACTATACAGTCAGACAGGTAAGTAGAGACTTAGATAGTGAGCTAGCTAGCTAAGTCTATTAATGTTCACAGTTGAAAGAATTGCTGTCAAAGAGGAACGAGGATGCTCCGGTAGCACAGCAGTGCCTCATTTTTGCCGGTAAGATACTGAAGGATGATGATACTTTGTCAAGTCAAGGAGTGAAGGATGGTTTAACAGTACACATGGTTATCAGATCGTCTGGTAGCAAGGTATGCCTTAAACACACACCCTCTCCCCTTATATAAGAGTATGGTGTATGTATGCAGTTATCCTCTGCCAGTAGTAATTCAGCTTCTAGTCGCCCCTCCGGTGCTGGAACAGGTAGTCAGCCCACTCCAGCACCCACGGCAACTCCAGGAACAGCAGGACAAGGTCCCCCTCTCATGGGCTCCTTCGGAGGTCAGGGGGGTCCTGACTTCCAGGCACAGATGAGTCAAGTCCATCAGGTTTGTAAAATATTCTAAGAGGTAAATATTGTGCCATCTCTCTCTCTCTCTCTCTCTCTCTCTCTCTCTCTCTCTCTCTCTCTCTCTCTCTCTCTCTCTCTTTCTCTCTCCTCCCCCCTCCCTCCATCTCATGTTACCATAGCAACTAATGAGCAATCCAGAGCTTTTACAGCAGATTTTGGAGAGTCCAATGATGCAGAACCTTTTCTCTAATCCTGACACTTTTCAGAGAATGCTTACATCTAATCCACAAATTCAACAGCTGATGGAGGTAACTAGTGTGTGTGTGTGTGAGAGAGAGAGAGAGAGAGAGAGAGAGAGAGAGAGAGAGAGAGACTGTTCTCATTGGGTCAATCTTTGCAGCGTAATCCTGAGTTGACACACATCCTTCATAACCCTGAACTGATGCGACAGGCCATGGAGATGGCGAGGAACCCAGCAGCCATGAGGGAGCTAATGCGCTCACAGGACAGACAGCTCTCAAACATAGAGGTGAGGAGTAGGGATGGAGTTTGGGTCTGTGAGGTGGCATAGTTACATTTGTGGCTGACTGTTTAATGTAGAGCCTTCCTGGTGGTTTCAATGCTCTGGCCAGAATGTATACTGAAATACAGGAACCTATGATGGATGCTGCACAAGAATCAGTAAGATAAATAGTTGCACTCCTCAGTCTCATGACTATCACATGACTTTCTCCTTTCTCTCCCTTTTAGCTACAGCAGCAGTTACAGAACAACCCATTTGCTGCTCTCTTTGGCCAGCCACCAAATACTGGTGAGTAGGACTGCTCTCTTAGTTCCCTTACATAATAAAATACATATTCATGCAGCCCCAGCCAATACTAGTCCAGCCGCCCCTCAAGGAACCACCAACACTGCTCCCTTACCCAATCCATGGGCTCCCCCATCAGGTGCTAGTAGTGGTCCAGCCCAGCCCAGAACAACAGGAGCCTCTTCCTCTACCACCACTACCTCTTCCACTTCTGGGGGGTCAGCGGGTGGTGACCTCTTTGGAGGGCTTCTGGGAGCTATGCAGCAGGGCCAAGGCACCGGCTCTAGTCTCCAAGCAGTGAGTGGGGAAGTCCCTAGTTATGCATGATTAATGATTGAACTTTGACCCTAGGGGATGCAACATCTCCAGGGCAACCCAGAATTGATGAGGCAGATGATGCAGGGACAGGGGCAGGGGCAGCTGCTCCAGAACCCCCAACTTATGGCCGAGATGATGCAGAATCCTTTTTTCCAGCAGACAATGGAGGCGATGATGAACAACCCTCAGTTGATGGAGCAGATGATGGCTTCCAGCCCGATGTTTGCAGGAAACCCTCAGCTGGTCAGTGTACTGTGCCAGTTTCATGTTTATTACATCATTCATTGGTATATTGCCCTTTTCACTAGTTAGTATACACCTTAGCATACTACCTAGTTAGTATATTGCCTTGTTCACTAGTTGTATACTAGGGCATTCCCATGTATCTATACTGATCTACTCACTAGTCTCTCTCTCTCTCTCTCTCTCTCTCTCTCTCTCTCTCTCTCTCTCTCTCTCTCTCTCTCTCTCTCCACACAGGCTAGAATGGCTGCACAATCGGTGAGTTTAGGATTAAGAGTAGAACTCAAAATAATTTTACTAAAAATATTCAGATGCAGCGCAATGAGTTTCGGCAGATCCTGAGCAACCCACAAGCCCTGCAGGCTCTACTTCAAATGCAGCAAGGAGTGAGTCAGCTCCAGCAAGTGGCCCCAAGCATGTTCGGGTATTGGAAACACTCCTTTCCATCTCTATTATTATACCTCTTTGTTTTGCAGTGGGATGCAGCCAAACTTGACCTCTACCACAAGTTCCACAACAACAACAACAGCAACAACAGGAAGCTCCACCCCTACAACTACAGGAAGTTCTGCTCCTGCTACAGGAAGTTCTGCCTCTACTACTACAACCACTACTACCAGCAGTAACACAGGATCTGCCATTACACCAGCTCTGTTTCAACAGATGATGGCTCAAGCCCTTGCTGGCAGTGGTGGTGGTGGTGGTACTGGAGGGAACACACAGTCGCAGTCCCAGCAGCAGTCTACTCCTCAGCCATTCGGCTCTCAACTCCAGCAGGCAGAGGTTCTGTACCGGACCCAGCTGGAGCAGCTGCAAACTATGGGTTTCCCCAATAGGCAAGCTAACTTGATTGGTGAGTAGAAAATAAAGTTGTGCAGTGGGTCAGAAGGAATAGGTGGATTTGATGGTTTGCAACCGAGTTGGGCTGGTATCCACTGGCAGAGTGGTATGATCAATTTAGGGATCAATTTGGAGATACAGCTGTGTAGAGAATTGAACCTACTCCTCCCCTCCGGGACATGAGCTAAGAGAGATCACCTCAATATGCCCTTACAGTGGTGGGTAGTGGTATTTAGTTATGCCAGTGGGTATCTAGCCCTGCTAAAAGTTCCCCAAAAGGTCACATTACCCTCAACATTAAGTTTTGGTAAATAGACATTAAATTTTATGATCCAGTTTCAATAATCCATAAGAAATTGCATAATATAACCACCAGGAAGATCTTAAGTGTTTTTCCTTGTATTTTAAATTTCATAACTTCCTTGGTAGTTAAGAAAGGGGGAAATTTCTTTTGTGTGCAGCACTTGTGGAGACGGGAGGAGATGTGAATGCTGCCGTCAACAAGCTCTTGCAGTAAAAAAAAAAAAAAAAAAAAAAAAAAAAAAAAACTGCAAAAAACTCATTGCTATTTTGTTGTCATTGCTAAATAAATCCTTATCATTATTATATTTTGTGCCACAAAGGTGACGTGTGGCACTGACACTGTTAACACTATCACCTGTCTATTATGGCATACTGTGGATGTACCTTGGAAATATAAAAAGATATGACACTGTTTAAATCCTGTATACATTCAGAATTACAAGGAAAAGTGCATGGGAGTGAAGGATGCACAGGGATTTAAGCAGTATTGTAGTGTACATGGGAGCAAAGGATGACAGTGTGTGTGTATTCAAGGGTTTTGTGTGCGTGAACTGGATTATGTAGTATTGTATGCGACAGATGAGGGATTAATAGATAAATCAACTGCATTGTGGTGACATAAGTGTTATAATAGAGAATTTATAAATACAGAGAATGAGATAGTAGCCCAAGAAAATAAACAAAATTCTCTCTAACAGGGCTGTTCAGGGCTTTAGGGACTGGAGAACATTAATTTTATTATTTGAAGTGCACAGATACAATTAAACAGGGAAGGAAATGAAATGACAATTACAGTTAAGAGTCACTCTCTCCTCCTACACAACACAACAATTTTTTAAGTTTCCCTGCTCCTACCCCCTTGCCCGAAGCTTGTCCCTTGCTTGAGGCCATATAGTCCTCATTCTCTTTCAGTCTGATGCAGCGCACAATCTCTTCAAAGATTTCATCCACGTTGAACCTCAAGGCTGCAGAAGTCTCGAAGAAAGGACAGCCAAAATCCTTTGCCATTGATTCTCCTTCCTTTGTGGAGACTTGTCTTCTCTGCTCCAGGTCTTTCTTATTGCCAGCGATAACGATAGGGACGTTCTCGTAATTCCGAACCCGATCAATCATCTCTTTGAACCGACGGATCTCTTGAAAGCTTCTCCTTTCCGTGACGGTGTAGACAAGGATAAAACCTTCACCTCCACGCATGTACTGCTCTCGCATGGCTGTGAATTCGTCCTGGGATAACAATTCAAGACTACCATGAATGAAAGGCACGCTACACCCCACAGTTAGGATCAAACATGTTTTTCTTTTGTCTCCATACAATAAACCCGAGGATGGTTGTCTGAGAATTAATTGGGCAGTGGCCTAAGGGCATTCATATTATGTAAACTACAACAACAACACTCCAGGATGGAGTTACATAGGAGGCAATTATATAGGGTGTGAATATTTTTAGCAGCATACTTAAGAGGTTCATTCTGATTATAATTTAGAACTGATATATAACGCCCCCCTATTTATCCAAGGAAACCCCATACATGTTGCGGGTTATAATATGGGGACTTTGGGGAGATCTTACAAAAATGTAGAATCAGTGGAGAGCCAAAACTCTCCAAGTGACTACAACATTCCAATTTACCTGTCCTGCTGTGTCCAGTACATCCAAGATCCCCACATGTCCATCAATCACTATTTGCTTTTGATATGCGTCTTCTGCATGTGAACATGTGTGTTGCATGTGGCATTCAAAAAAAAATGTGGTTTATTAAACAGACAGCAACATAGTGATCATAAAGATACACTCCCCCCCAGGCTAATTGACACAAATCTTCCCTCCTAGCCCCTTCTTTATACAAGAGCCAAGAGAATACCTTTCTGTTTCAGGCTTTCAGCTTAATTGCCCACCAGCAAATAATATAGGCACACACTAAATTAATGTCCTGTCTAGATATCACCTCTTATATGGTGCTAGGGGGGAAAAAAGGTTAGAATACCCAGTCTGGTCGACTCACCAATAGTAGGGTCGTGATCTTCTTGGAATGTGTGCGTGACAAACTGAAGTGTGAGGGCTGCATGTAAGAAAATAACACTGGAGTAACTGAGTAAAGACTTGGAGTGTACACACACATAATCTCATCTACATTCAGTCATTCGGGTGCTAACGTGAGCACTAATGGGTATTGAACCAGCACAAGAAGCACCGCATGGTTTGCTATTCAGTGAATGTCTGCAGTGTTGCTGCAAAACACACAATCACGCTTTTGAGATCTAAGAGGTACACAACAATGCAAGAAGAGAGGGTAGCTGTGTTTCCACATCTACACCTGCAAAAAGTGCTCACACACTAGAGAGGGTGTGGCAGTGGCATTCTACCCATCTTCTTGCAGGGGACACAATAACATTAATTTTCTTACTTAGTCAACTTGCATGGTTCACAGCCGGCAAAGCTACCTACCTCCTACACAGCGTACATTTTAAGTCTATTTCATAGCTAAGGTCACAGCAGACAAGATTTTCGTGTTAACAAGCCACAGAGCTTGTAGCTAGGCTAGCTGCTCACCTGATTTCCCTACGCCTCCCTGGCCAAGAATGACTACTCGATAGACTCTATTTCCAGATTGGAATCTGGCGTTAGGATTGTGGTGAAGTTCTGCCGGTTGCGGTGTGGGCATGGTTGATGATCTCCTCGCCAAGACTTCTGTGTACATTCTGCATAATGCATAGACTTTATAGCGCGCAGGTGTTCTATTTTTAGACTCAAACTCCATAAAAGGATGAAAATGTATTTATAGTAACTGTTTACTATATACTACTGCACTGAATGTTTACATTTGACCTCATTATAGAGAGTAAAATTACAGAGAGAAAAACGATAACACCACCACAACAAAAAGGCAGTTCTGAGTACTCGACATTGTTTACAAGAAGTGTGCAACATTGCTCCATATCATGGCCTTCTTGTATTCCTCACTTGATGACAGAGCTGAGAAATAACCTGGCAAACAGAACAAACATAATGACTCTCTAATTAACTAGGGTTCACCTCGTGGGAAATAATTAAAGGCTGAAGTAGTTGACCTATGACCTTACCTATAATGAGAGTCCTGACAACATTACTTTCAGCAGTACCCAGCCATTCCAGCAAACATTGACACAGCTATAGATAGTAAGAGTACTGTTATTAAATCACTATGATCCACCATAGGTCAACTGTCAGCTAAGAGTACTGTTATTAAATCACTATGATCCATCATTGGTCAACTGATAACATTTCCCGAGAAATAAATCTTTGTGCCATTACTCATGAAGAAATGGTTTATCATAAGTTAATAGATGTAATTATAAATTAAGCTATTAGTAATAATTATTAGTGGGAACCTGCTTACTGTGACCAAGAATAAGTGGTCTTAATAGGGAGGTGGTCTCTTCAGCGAGGTTGAAATAGCTGGAATAGGTGTGGTTGGGACAGGACAGGACAGAGTGGTCTTAATAGAGAGGTGGTCTCATTACAGGGTGGCTTAATAGAGAGGTGGTCTTACAGGGTGGACAGAGTGGTCTTAATAGAGAGGTGGTCTCATTACAGGGTGGACAGAGTGGTCTTAATAATAGAGAGGTGGTCTCATTATAGGGTGGACAGAGTGCTCTTAATAGAGAAGTGGTCTCATTACAGGATGGACGGATAGAGAGGTGGTCTCATTACAGTGGTCTATGCATGGGAAATAAACAATTACTTGTGACCCAACATGAAGCACTAAGTAGCAGGATAGTCCCCTCAGGTCCATTCATAATTTCATTAAACATACCTTCTCCCTTATAACACTGGATGATGGCAACATTACCATATGGAGCCGTGCCAATATCAACTCCACTTGTTGATCATGTTGATGATGATGATGAGTCATTTCCAATTCAGTTCCCATGGCAATGCTGTCAAACAATCCAGAGAGATTGGTTGCAGTTAGAGCACACCCGCTCACAGCAAGTAAGAGAATGACTCGCCACTGGATCTCACTCAGCACCTGATAAAATCATAAATGTGACCCACTTTCACTGCAAGCAAATGGAATGTATATAAGGGTGTATATATAAGGGTGTAAGGGTTAATTAATGTGGACTAATTCACATTCTTTGAAAAGTACCACATTAATTATCACTTCACGAAATGAATGCCATTATCCTGAGGGGTCTGTATTTAATTTAATATCATACTACTTTAGCTCTGATTCTTGTTGTGAGCATGTGCAGGAGTTCAGACTGGTATAGCAGGGAGTTTTTGTTGAGGTGAGGTGAGCAGCAAGAGCGAAGGACATGCAGGAGGGACTTGAGAGGAGAGACAGCAATGGAAAGAGACCTCTCACTCCCCCCATCTGCAGTCATGGTCATGGGTTATCGCAGAACATTACACAGTCAATTGATTTGACTACACCCCTACTCTTCCCTTCACCTTTTAAGAGGTCAAGAAACCATTCCAGACCAGCCGATAGAGTCTTGAAGGAGATATCTGCAGAAATGACTTGATGGCAACAGACCACAAGGCTTACATGTGAGTCAACCACAGTTGCTCTCTTCTTCTTGTCCACTTCTTCTGTTGCCAAGCATGTAGCCAGTTCCTGCCAGACGATATCATTCTGCAATAACCTTGTCACTCTACACACAGAACATGGTTTCCCCTTGAACTTCAACATGTCTTCAACAGTACCACAGAGAGCTTTGTAAAAATGTATTGCAGAGACTATCAATGGCTTCTTCTCTATATTTAGAATGTGTTTAAGTCCCTTCAGGAAGGATGTAAGGATGTCCTGGTATTGAAGAAGGTCACTTAGAATCATCATTTTGACCTCTTGAAGGAAACTGTTAAAACGTCTCAGGCAGTGAAGGGATTTGTAAAGGAGAGAAAGGTGTTCCAAAAGGAAATTTTGAGAACTTTTCTATGAAAAAACAAAAAATGTAAATTTTCCAGTAACATCAATTCACATTAATTTTATTTTTACTTGTAACTATGGTAATATACAATTAGTTTTATTTGTTAAAAAAGGAAGGAAAAAAAAACTTGAATTGAAATACTAACTGGTAAGAATGGAAAGATTGAAGGTAAGGTGCAGTACAGGATGAGCTGCCTGAGTCCCTGGCCTTCTCTGCTTCTTGGGAGGCACTGGAGGCATGCTCGCTGGAGCTCCTCTCCGTCCTCCTTACGTTGACGCAGGAAGATGGGCAAGAAGAGGGAGCCGAGATCGGCAGGAGGGAGCTGGGAAGTGTGCCCACTCAAACTGCCAAGGAGACTGGTGAGTAATGGATGGGTGTAGTCACCTGAAGACTGGGCTGCTTTTAATATTATAGCCATAACATGCGATCATAGGATTACAATAACAACAAACACCTTCACTGGTGGCCACCTGGATCAGCTGATGGACACAATGGAGCACTGAAGTACTTGGTAAGTAGCTGTAGTCTGCCGGCACTATCAGTAGCGTAGCATTGAAAGTATTCTGACGGTTACATCTTTAAACTTGAACTTACCTTTCTCTCTTTGGGAGAGCATTTCTGTGGTATTAATGGCTGTCTGAGTTGCTATCCACTGAGCTAGAGAGCAGATGATACCATTCTGATGAGAGGCAAGCTGTGGGAGGTCAGAGTGATAGAACTCATTGCCTGTATTGTAGCATTTAATTATAGGATCATACATTATCCATCTTATCCACAATGAGGTAAGATAGAGTCTTGATCATCTCTGCATGCTGTGTGACACTACACATAAACTCCCACCCACCACACCGTAGAGTGTCCAGTCCAACTAATCCAACCAGTCCCATCATCACACAGACCATATCCTATATCATATCATATTAAATTATATTATTTCATCAAAATTTACTGCTGCTGGGCAAGGCTGCATGCACATGTGTGTGCACACACACACACCTCATTTCCAGCAGGTGTTATATCATTGAGCCACTTAGCAGCCACATTCTCAGCGAGGGAAGTAGCTTGACTGAGCCCAAATGCACTTAAACCGTGGAGCACCACTCCAAGACTCAGTTGAATCTGAGGCAGAAAAACATACAATTGCATCACATCACAATCTGTATCCTATACATGTACCCTATGTACATTTGAGGTTTTGGTAGCCAAGCCTGCCAGCTGAGTGACCACTTTCATGGCAGCATCTTCAGATACAAGGCCAGCAGCAAAGGCACTGGCCGTGCCAGAAGCCAGTGAGAGAGAACACAACTGCAGAGGGGAAAGTGGTGAGCCACTACCAGGGCCACAATTGGATTGGTCATAAGCAAGACTTTATCCCTTCCCTATGACACTAGCAGGAAAAGTTTTGTGCAAAATTTATGCACAAAAAAGAAGGGAATTTATATCTGATTTTGCAAAAACCACAAAATTTTTACCCCATGAGAATTTTGTGGTACACATGCTGTTGATATTTCCATTATTTCTGTGACAGTAGCAACCTGCAGTGAATGGGAGGACAGATCATCTGCTTGGGCCAACTGTGACTGTAGAGAGGTCAACATGCTGAGAGCCAATTGGTGCTTGCCCCTTGTGATTAGCACAGGAATGAAAGGAGTTGTCAGGGAGAGGAGCTTAAGACTGCAAAGATGGAGATGGGGAGAGATGACCAATGGGAGGCATGGAGATTGAGAATCGGCATACCTTGTTGCTTGGGCGGATACTTGCAGGAAAGGAAGAAGGTCATTGAAGAATTTGGAGAGATCATGATGATAGAGAGGAAGATAAGTCAAGAACAGCTGACTCAGCACAAATGATGTATACCAGTTTGGTGCACTGAAGCACATAGCAACACATACATACATACATACATACATACATACACACACATACCTATTGAAGTAGTTGGACAGCTTGGCTACAAGTGTGACAAGACTCTCCTTGATACGAGAGGGCAGGACTACACCCCAATAGTCGACAGTGCTCTTGAACAGCAATGGCAGACACAGAACTACAGCCTGCTTCAGTTCAACGGCATCAGCATTTGTCATCACCAACCCTATGACATCATCCTTGGAGGTCACATGATCATGCATGTAGGTCACATGATCATCACTCAACAGTGCCGCACTTGCACCCAATAGGTCTGACAGCAGAGACTCCAAGGCTGGAACTGATACCTCCTGTTGTCCTCGCACAGATCCCCCTCTCCAAGTCTCATCTGTACTTATACGTGTCACACCCACTGTTGCCATGAATACACATACTGCTGAAGTGGTATTGTCCCTAGATCAAGCCAGCATATGAATGTAGGTATTTGGTACAGGGTCATCATTGTTAAAAACCTGATACTCTGTCCCAACATGTCAAGAGTCTGTTTGATGGACCTAAAGGGGAGGGAGAGGGAGAATCATTGATGGTGATTATGTCTTCACTTCAGTACCAGTCGTAGGCCTGTTGTAGTTGTGCATATCCACGTTCTCCTTTAATATTCACTGAAGTAAGTCGGACCTATAAAGTTCAGGAGTTTTATTAGTGCAGAGAAAAAATAAAGCTGTACTAACCTGGTAAAATGATTGGACAAGGTCTTTGAGAACTTCCCAGCACTTGGTGGAATAGAGACACACCAGTTCTTCCCACAGTGAATCAGCCCTTTCTTCCTTAGTATCCAAGAGCAGCCCCCTACTCACGCCATTAAAGAGTTCTCTCAAGACAGCCAACTGTCTATCAAGTCCGCTCCTTAACTCTTTCTTCTCAGCTGCACTGATTCCCTCTGGCACATCAGGCAACCTGACAACAGAAGTGGGTGGAGCTCTCTTGACCCTCATAAGAAAACAATCTGAGGATTAATAGTCAAGAATTAAATAATTTCGTGGTACCGTATAACTTACATTTTGCAAATCCACTGGAGAGAGTGGTCACATGACTTTCCAGATCTCCATGAGAACTGGCTCTGGTGTGGAGTCTTGTTTCGTGAGGGGAGAATACATTGGTCTGTTTGATGGCAGAGTGCACCATACCTCGAGGTACATTCTTTGCCTCCACTTCTATTAGGGAAGCTAGAAATGCTGAGTAAGCACTCAGAGCTGTGCGAGGGAGGTAGTGCACCATGTGGACACACTGGATTCCCACCAATGGGAGAGGAGAGTCCAAGTCATGTGACTCAGAGTCATGGTGTGGTAGCTTAGTGTAGATCTGCGTAAACAAGTGTTAGGTCACTGCTTGGTCAGTTGAAAGAGCTAAATACTTTGTGTGGCAGCTGATTTGAGAAAAAGTCCTCCATTTTGAATCTGGCAAGAGCTCTGAGTGAAGCAGAACTGACTGCTCCATTCTGCACAAGACACACAACAAACCAATTATTTGTTGTAACTGGCTTTTATGCATGTACCTGTGAGAAAGCAGTCCTCCACAAAAACTTCAGTGCAGTGGCTCTGAAAACCTGAGAGAGAGAGAGAGAGAGAGAGAGAGAGAGAGAGAGAGAGAGAGAGAGAGAGAGAGAGAGAGAGAGAGAGAGAGAGAGAGAGAGAGAGAGAGAGAGAGAGAGAGAGAGAGAGAGAGAGAGAGAGAGAGAGAGAGAGAGAGAGAGAGAGAGAGAGAGAGAGAGAGGCTAAATCATCAAGATGACACACAGACAGGCCCAAAGAAGAGAAGAGAATACCTTGTGGGAGTGGCTGGCCTCATCACTGAGTTCAGCTGCTAAGGCAAAGAGAGAGCAAAGCGTTGTCACAACAGCAGGTCTATAACAACAGATCAAATGACTCGGCCTAACTCCATCAGTAGGTAGCTAAATATGTAAAGACAAACCGTCTATCATAGATGAGTTTTTCTCCTTTGCCCAAGACTGCCCACACCGTAACTACATCTACCACCTCATGCAGACACAAAGAGACCACGCCTTCCAGCACCAAAGTAACCTGAAATGCATCCTGGAAGCTAGAAGAGAGAGTCCGGGAGATGAGACTTAACATGTCTTCTCCATGTTGTTCGGGCCTGCAGAGACAATCCAACTTACCATAGACATGCAGTGAAATTAACCTCCAAATAATGGACAGACTTGGAACTCAATCCTCTGTAGAGAGGTTGTCATCTTTTGAAGGTTATTTTGTACAGAGTGTATAACTTTTAGATTGGTCCTTTGTTGGAGGTTTGTCCTCTTTCAGAGTGTCCTTTATTGGAGGAACTCATTAACTACTCAATTTATAACAGAACATTAATATACCTGAGGCAACATACGTCTCGTATAACGACAGTACGAGCTACCTCCACTTCTCTCAAAAGTTTGGCGGGAAAATTAGGAGAAGGAAGAGGGCGAGTGAGGACCTCCTTGAGATGGGGATAGGTCTGGTCCTGTTCCTGCCACACCTTACCGATCAGCCTGGTGGCAAGCGGCAGCAGGGAGGGGTTACTTGCCAGCACTCCAAGAGTGCTGATCACGCTCATTGTGGAGGCACCATGAGTGGCCAAACTTGGAATGGAATGGAGTAATGCTAGTTTGGCATCAGGATTGGGAATGAGATTTTGAAGGTAGAGGAGGAAAGGAAGAATAGAAGTTGCCTATGGGGAAGAAAAGGCATGCACAATCAAAGGGTATTTTGGGGTATCCTCAACAATTATTGATGGAACCTCCGATAAAAGGACATTCTGAAAGAGGACAAACCTCTCAACGAGGATAAATGACTAGGTCCCAAGTGTGTCAACTTACAAGGTTAGGTAGAGCTTTAGCCAATCCACTGAAAGTTTTGAAGACTGCTTTTAGAATGTCTGTTCTGTTTATGGAGTGGATTGCAAGATCTGCCACCAGCAGAACCAGGTGCTCACTCCCTTGAGAGGACAGCAAGTCTGTGACTCCAGCCATACCCTCTAACCAGACCATGCCCAGGGAAGAAGGGTCTTGGTGGACATGTAGGTAGTCTTGTAAAGATGAGGCAAAATAAGAGAGAATTCCATGAGTTGTAGCCACTGGAGTGGATGCTTGCAGCTGTTCTGTTGGAGTTGCTGGAGTAGACACTCCCAGCTGTTGTGCTGATGGTTCAGAGAGACAAGACTCTTGGATGTCTTTTAGAAGTGTTCTTGCTCCCTGCTGGTTGGCATGAATGAGGTCCCGCCGCTCCAGTAGGAGAGAGGTAGAGGGGGGCTGGGAGAGGAGTTGGACGAGAGGAAGGACAAAGAGGGAGATCACGGGAGAAGAGGAGAGTATAATGGAGGTGCAGTGACAAAGACCAGAAGCTGCAGTTGAATTGGCTCAGTAAATTTCATGAGTGAGTGTGGCTAAAGGAAAATAGTAGCAACACTCAGGGCAGAACCCTGGTAATTAAGGCAACAGAACCCTGGTGATTAAGGCAATACTCGGGGGCAGAACCCTGGTAATTAAGGTAACACTCGGGCAGAACCTGGTGATTAAGGCAACAGAACCCTGGTGATTAAGGCAATACTCGGGGCAGAACCCTGGTAATTAAGGTAACACTCAGGGCAGAACCTGGTAATTAAGGTAACACTCAGGGCAGAACCCTGGTAATTAAAGGTAACACTCAGAACCTCGAGGGCAGAAGCAAGAGAAACTGACCTAAGGTGAGCAAGCTGGCAGTGGTGAGAGAAGATGCCAGGTGTTGAGTCATCATCCAAGCAATGGCAAGGGCATGACGTGTCTTGATGCACTAAATGATCCATGAAAAGAGAGTCATATAAAAGACAATAGTGTCTCCTAGCTCATGCACCTCGGGGCAATTTTGAAGCAAAGTTTCCACGAAATTGAGGAAGCGTACAATGGGTAAGCCCCTCCTGCTCAGTTCCATTAAGAGGCTGAAATAGGAGTCAACTAAGCCTGACTAGCAGAAGTCACATGATAGTCACATGATAATAAGAATCAAAGGTTAGTACATAACGTCACCTTCTTTTGTGGAGGGGGTTAAGAATGAAAGCCATGGAGTGAAGTGAAGGAGGTGGGAGATGAGGAGAAGGATCTGTCCGTCCTCACTAACTGGCTGCAAAAGAACCAGTCGAGCCAGCAGATCAACAAGATGAGTGGAAGCTTTATGATTGGAAGTAACTAGGACAGAAAGTTCAGAGTGCAGAGTGACGGAGAGAAGGGAGAAAGCTGGAGGAGGTGAGGGGTACAGGAGAATGTGCTTGATGACAGGTTCAACCAGGGTCACACTCGAGCTAATTATCAGTAGATAATAATTGGTGCTTCTTAATTATAGTTGCTATGGGTTACGTACAATGAGAGGTGATGAGTTATGAGAATCTGGAGGATTTGGTCAACTATAGCTGGACCAACTTCAGGTCGCACATTAAGAACAGAGATGAAAGGGTGCACATTTTTCCTGTATCCAAAGAGGAGCAAAAAGGGGGAGGGGGGGGGAACAAACAGGTGAAGATTAATGATGTGTGCAGTGTAAAGTCACCAACAGACCTTAGTGAATAGGGAGAGATGTACACTGAACATGACTCCATAATAGCTGTCATCTCCTGGAGAAGTAGCTTCGCTAAGGCCTCTAGGATTGGTCCGTAGACAGGGACCACGGCAGCTTGTGACACCAGGACTGAGAGGAGGTTCTGGTGACCTATCCAGCCATGCTCCATGCATGCACTGGTCAGCACAAGACAGCTGCATGTCACTTGAGAAGGGGAGGTGGATGCAAGACCCTCTATCACTGGTACCACCAATGCATGCTATGGTTTGTACATCACATGTTAATAGCCAGAGGAGCAATTCTATGGCAGGGTAATTCTGAATGCCTCAATTTTCATAGACCGCTGAGACTATGGGTGGTGCAATAAGAATGATGGACTTCCTTTTTGAAGGCTGCTTCTCCAGCTCTTGGCATTTGCAGATAATTTTACCTGGATCTTGTAAGCTAGTTCCTAAAAAAAAAAAAAGCAAGCTTCTGTAGACACTGAAGAATAACACTGGGTGGGGATCAGTGATATAAATGAGTGCTTTTATATAGGATGATATACTAGAGGTATGCAGGGCATTGTGATGACCCTTATCGATGCGGTTAGATTTTTGGTAGATTGCTTGATGCTTAATGTATGCCTTGAGATGCTTGTCAATGGCATATGCTCTGGGTGTGGTGGCGTTCGTAATTTTACGCATGTGCTTATTGTGACTAATTGACATAATACACTTTTAGCTTTTAAAATCAACACCTGGTATTATCATTATGGGGTGTTATATTGGCTTACTGGTGATTTAATTTTAGACTAATTCTGACTCAGACAGTAATTAACATAATACACCTGGTATTACTTTGGTGTTATAAATGTGCATATGGGATGTTATTCTACAGTGTCTATGTTATTTTTTGTTTTGTTTTTTTAGCTGGGCTTCAAAATTTAGGTAGCATTCTAGATCTCAGTTGAGATACAATTGGGTTTGGTTGCTTTCAGATATCTGCAGTCCAGGCTGTTCACTCAAAGCTCAAGGAACGGCACCTCCAAAATGAAGAATAAAAAGTGCCTACTCAGCAATAATTGAGGATGTCTCTGATCTGAGATAGCACTATGCAAAAGATATCTTAGCACTGACATTTGAAGCATTTAGAATTACCCGGTACCCATGTGCAAAATACTTTTGTGGTGAGGGGAGATGCTTCCTTCTTGGTTGCTGACTCAATACTGCTCAGTGTGGCTGATACCCACTAGAGTAAAAGACAGTGACAACTCTGTTAGCTTTAGGCTGTAACTACCTGTAATTGGAAGAGATGATCTTGAGGTAGCTTCCTGTCACTGCTTTGTCTATTCATTGCACTGCCAGCTGACCTTTGTCCTTGCCTTTGACAGGCTTTGTCCGCGAAAAACCACTTGAAAATCAGTAGGTGTAGTTTAATAAAGCATGCATAAACCATGCAGTAAACAGTAAGCATCACTATGGCTCAGCACGATACTGAGGATAAACGCTTATTCATAGACTCCGACGGTTTCTCTGACTGCACGGATATTCCTTACTCCAACGGTACCAGCATTGAAACTCATTCTAAACCTAAGCATTCGCCTCTGTGTAAGTAAGCTAGTTTATAGCTTAAGGCTAGTTTTGAATCTTTGTAGCCTCTTCTGTTGGGCAGGTAATCTTAGCTACTACAGTACATTATACCCTGGCCGGATAGTCATGCAGATGAGCTAGCTGCAGCTGCAGAGGAGCGGGGTGCTGTATTTAGAATTATAGCTATAGCTAGTTATACTTGTTACTTCCGAATTCCTGAAATGTTAATAGCTAGCTAGCAGCTGTCAGCTGTCTGTTTTTATTAGCTCTAGCTGATGCATAAATTGAAATCTTATCCCAAATACAGTAGAGAGGCAGGATAGTGTTGAATTAGAGTACCACGACTCCATGACTTCCCCAGAAGATGCTAAGAATTTGATGGGATCACTTTCAGCTCCAGACCTTAAGCAACCGGTCATTGCTGATACTTCTCTCAAGAAGAAGATCAAGAAGAAGCGACGCTTTCAAATGTTTTACCGCAGGGAAAAGGACAAGCTGGACACTCGCTTGACCGAGAGCCTTCCGGTACAACCCCAAAAAAGTTTCCTTTCCAAGCCGTCATACAGGAATTCAGGAAATTGGGGTTCATCTGAACTTCGGAAATCAAACAATTCTCTGTATTCTGTATCTGATGCTGACTCGCATAGGGCAGAGGAGGAAGACGATCTTGTGGAAACCCTGATGAACCCATCTCCTACCCCGGACGTCAATGAGAAGAATCTTAAAATCCCTGTATCAGTGAGTTAAGCTCAACCATAATTATCCCCCCAAATAGTATTTTTACATGAACTTGTGTGTGTTGTACAAACCAATATTGTAGGTTATTCAGATACCATTAGGGCCAAGTTGTAGCTAAGGGGCCCTAGATACACTGTCCATCCATACATGATCATGGTGTGTGGGTATCAAATTCAAATATTTGAGATCGCTCTGATAATCTGGTCAGAAGTTACTCCTATGTATGATGAAACAGAAACAACTTTTATTTATTGCTCTTATTATAGATAAGCAAAAGTTATTATTATTTTGATAAATTACTATGAATATGAATATGAATGCATTAGGTTGAGCATCCACCAACAGAGTACATGGTAAATATCACTCTTATGTCTGGACACAACCTTGCCATCAGGGACAGAACAGGTAAGACAATATTTATTTCAGCTGAAAAAAAACTTTAGTGAGGGGCCGGCTCAGTTATCATCCTGGCATGCTCACAATAGTTATCACGTATCCTTGTGTTTTTTTTTGTATGCGTGTTGTGTACGTACTGTGGTGGTGTGGTACTACCTGGTGAAACTGGTTCTAACACCTGCCACTAACATGTTTGTATGTGTTAACTAGAGATAATATTGTGCCATCCACTGGCCAAATGATAACTATAAATTGGGAAATTATTTTCACTGCCTTGTTCAAAAACAATGAAACATGTTATACAAGTAAGTTATAACATCAAAATTAATAACAAGTTATTTTATGGAAATCATATTCTGTTTTGACCGCTTCATACTTGAGGTCTTCATAACTCATGATTACTGGGGATATAATGTGATGCTGAATATGTGGGATGGGGTAATTAAAAAGCAGGGTTTCTACTTGTCCGTATTATATGTGGCACAATAGTTAGTGAATTTCACAGACAGCAAAGTTGTATGTGACTGAATGGCACTGCGATCTTTTCTTTTGGTCTAGGGAGTAGTGACCCTTATGTCAAGTTCAAATGCCGCCCTTTCAAGTATCGCAGTAACATCAAGTACCGGAACCTGAATCCAGAATGGAACGAGCATTTCTCCTTCAGGACTAATGACTTGACGACACCAATGCTCGTGCGAGTGTACGATCATGACTATGGATCTCTTGATGATTTCATGGGAGGGCAGACCCTGGATCTTTCTTCATATGTTGATAAAGAGTGAGTCTTTAGATGTACAGTGGAACCACCTTGGAATAAAATATTTAGTATCGAAAATTAATAATGTAATGTAATCTACAGCTTTATTCTTCTTATCTCATTACTTACTATAGTCATACTAGAGCCAAAAATTAAAGCAGGATTCCATGAAGGTAGCTACATAGCTATGGAGATTGACATTATGTTAGAGCTTAGAAAGCATAGTGCTGAAGCTAAATGCTGAAGCTAGCTAGTCAGCCACAATAGCTTAATCCAACAGCAGAGCTGGGAACTAAAGTAGGCTTTCCAGCTTAAAAAATACTAAGGTATCGTACGCTACTTTCAGTATCTTGTTGCTCTTTTCTGGGCTTTACCATCTGTTTTCACAATTAGGCAGCACATAGTTGAGCTGGGATTGGAGGATGCAAATATCAAGTATGAGAATCTTGGCTACTTACGACTCTGCATCAAGATCACACTTCTGTTGGAAGATGAGAAGGAGGAGAGCAAAAAACCAGGCAGCTGCAGTTCAAACGTCTGGGATAGCATCCTGACCTGCACTTTGCTGAAAGGCAGTAATCTGCCACCTATGGATGCAAACGGTGAGGGAGAGGGAGGGGGGGAGGGAGAGGGGGGCGGGTGCTTATACTACTATTTAGATGGTCATGTGATAATAGGAAATGTGATAATAGGCACCCTCCAAGTGCATTTGATCTAGCTGGTTTCTTACCTTGGGAAGCCAATGGCTTCCTACTGAGCTCTTCCTCCTGTTGGATTCAGCACTAGTGTTAAATCTGTCCATCTTCTTCCTGTTAAGTGTTAAACACAGACTCCAAAGTCATCTTCTTCCTGTTAGGTGTGTTAAACACGGACTCCAAAGTTCTCTTGTTGGCTTCTGTAACTTCAACCAAACATGACCTTTTTTCCTACTTTGTTAGTCAAACATCACCTTTTTTTTTCCTATTTCAATTTAAATATCAGACACTCTCTTAAATTGATGTATATATGTATTGTATTGTAATGTATTGTAATGTATTGTAATCTCTTCCTTCAGGTCTGAGTGACCCCTACTGCAAATTCAAGTTGGGCACACAAAAGTTTAAGAGTGCTACTTGTTCTAAAACACTGAACCCCAAGTGGATGGAGAGATTTGAACTGCGGATGTACGATGGAGACAGCTCAAATCTCCACGTGGAGGTGTGGGACAGAGACTTCCCTCAAAATGATGACTTCATTGGAGGGTATGTTCCTCGGTGGAAGTTTTTATACTTACTGATCTATCATCAGCTTCCCAAATCAGTGAATCGGTTCAGTGATCAAAATTTTGGGAGGATAAGATTCCCTAATGTTGTGGCTAGTCATGCTATTTGTTTGGAAATAAAGTGTGATCTTAACTTCCTGTTCACAGATAGGGACGTACAAATAAGCTTCTTCCCCCCTCCCTATTATGTGCTATGGTCCAATGCCAGAGCCCCTGCCCAACAGAATTTCGATAAGTGGTTATAATTATTGTAGCCTCTTTTAGTCAACCATCAGCATCTCTTCTAGCAAGTTAGCTTGCTTGAGCATTAGTAAATAAAACGGCAGCAAAAGATGGTTGGAATAGAAATACCTTTTCGTTACCACCACCAATTAGGTAATTCAGCAGTTACAAAGAACATCAATATCCCCATACCATCCTGAACAACAACAAAGCTTCATAAATAACTCAACAAATGGCTATATCACCTTTCAGAGTTTTTGCTTTTCTTGTTGTTGTTGTTGTTGTTGTTGTTGTTTTTTGTCTGTGTGTGTGTATACAATAATAAGTATTGCCTAGACTATGCTAGCTAGCTATAGTATTTTTAACCAGATTGAGCAAAATTTCTGGACATATGGCCAAATCCCTGGACAATCCAGGGAAGTCCGGCAGCTATGTACTCCCTATTATGCTAGCATTATGCTAGCATTATGCTAGCATTGTGCTGGCATTAAGGTTCAACACCATTATGTCCGAAACTATGGCAGCATAATTAATTTTGCATGTCCCTATTCACAGATGCTCAGTTGACCTCAGTACTTTAGCGAGAGATGTGACACATCATATGACTCTGCCCCTAGTGGGCAATAAGGAGTTGGAAGACTCTGAGGCCACCATCCGCTTTGCTTTATGCATCACACGGACAACAGTTGAGGCAGTGGAGAACGAGAGAAGCAACAGACCAAGTTATGTGAGTGGGAAAGGTGGCTAATTGTGAAGATGTGAGGGTATATATGATTCCCATTTCTTTAGGGAATGTTAAATAGCCTGGACATTAAAGCCATCAAAGAAAAAAATGTTGGTCATCTTTATCTGAAGAGTAAGTCTTCAGTTGTATCAATGGCTGATTGTGAGTGTATACATGTTTTATAGTTAATAGGGCGGTGGACTTGGGGGCCACGTGCAACAGCTTTGTCTTGGTGGAGATGGGTCACTCGTGTGTCAAGACTCCAATGGTGGGCAAGACCAGTAGCCCTGAGTGGAACAAGTCTTTTAATCTGTGAGTAATAAGTAACTAAAAATAAATTACTTTTGGTTATTTGCTGACTCAGCACTGTGAGGGACATTCACGAAGAGTTAGAACTACAAGTGTACAAAGTATCCTCTCGTGGCAATCAGCTGCTTGGCATGATCAAAACTCCCTTGCATAGGGTATGTATGTATGTATGTACCATCACTCACTCTATCATGTGATTTCTGGCCCCTCCTTTTTCTAAATAATGCACAGTTGAGAGAAGGCTGTCATCAATATGCACTGAAGGATAAGCACACAGAACACAGGGCTAGGGGGATTATCTATATTGAGACCGAGTTGGTATACAATCCAGTGAGAGCTATGATCAGAACCATCAACCCAAGGGAAGATAAACTTCTGGAAGCTGAGCAAAAATTCAAGAGAAAGGTACAGCATAATGCAGCACATCATCCAATCATGTGACTATCATGTGACTTCCAGGTATTGATAGACAATATTAAGCGAGTGGCCAATGTGATTCGCAGTATCATTGCAACATTGGAATTTATTAAAAGCACATGGTCTTGGGAAAATAAAGTTCTGAGCTCAACAGCTTTCTTGGTGAGTTATCTATTCAAGGTGTACCTATCACCTGATCCCATCATGCACACTATGGCTCACTGCCAATTGAAGAGCTTATTTCCTGTGATGTGTGTTATAATCCTCAGGTATTTCTGGTGGCTACTATATTCGGTGAACTATGGATGGCTTTCTTTGTGTTTATGCTGGTCTTTCTCTACCAGTATCTAGTAGTTTACATAAAAAATGATCATGTTTGGCAGAAAGCAGTCTCCAATAACATTCACACCATGTCTCTTACGCATGCTACTTCTGACAGTACTGTAAGTATAACAGTTGATTTGCAGAACAGAGAGCAATACCTGAAAATAATTATGATTGCAGGATTGTTCAGATTTTTCTGATTTGGAGGATGAGAAAACCAACCTGAGGGAGAAGTTCCGACAGTTTCAGCAAATTTTAGTCATTGTACAAAATGTCTTGGGGATTATTGCAGATGAAGAAGAACGAGTCAGAAAGTAATCTCTTCTTTTTTTCTCTCTCGTGTATAAAAACTGGTATTTTTTTTGCTCCATTATGTAGCCTCTTCTACTGGCGTGTGCCCTTCCTGAGCTGGATGGCCATCATAGTGCTAGCAGGGGCTGGTATACTCCTCTACTTTGTTCCTTTGAGATATGTGATCCTCGTATGGGGCATCAACAAGTACACCAAGAGACTCCGTAACCCCAACTTCATCGATAACAATGAACTCTTGGACTTTTTATCCCGCAGTCCAACTAATCGTCAGTTTGAGCAATGGAGAGAACTCTCAATGGTAGTACACAGCAAACAGGCGCTTGACAAAAAGTCGTACAAGAAGCAAAAATCCACCATCAAAAAGAAGACAAATTAAGACTTTATTTTTTACTTCAATTATTTTTTGATTCAAATTTTCATTTTTCTTCAATTCTCATTTTTATTTGAGATATGCTAGCTGCAAGTCTTTCCCCTTCTTCTACCCACTGCCTGCGTCGAGCTTGAGCCTCATTTACTAACCTCTGTAAGCGTCTGAGCTGGGCTGTTTGTCTCTTCTAAATTAAGAATAATAGATTTTAAGGCAATGATTATAGAGAGCGGTGACTGACTTGTCCTGTTTCAATGTCCTTTCTAAGTAGCCCAATGCAGTTTTCACCAGTCAATATCTGAATAAGAACAGTATATATATATGTACCCCTATGATGTACACATCAATAGGTGATCAGGTGAGTTTACCTTTTCCTCTAAGAGGGTATTTTCCTGCCTGAGAATTTCTGTGGAAGCTTGAACTGCTGCCAACTCATCCTGCAAACATTGCTGTTTTTCTCCATTCATCACTTGTGCTAATCCATCTTCATCAAAATATTTTGCCCCTTTAGCATTGTAAAACTTAATTAATGTTGGCAATACACAATAAAAAATTAAAAATTGTAATAGGTACTTTTTGACTTAAGGCAAACAACTTTTTCCTTCAAGTCTTCCAGTTCTAATCGAGTGGCAGAGAGTCCTTCCAATTGCTTAACCTTAGTTTGATGGGACTCTATCTTGGTGATGTACTGGACTCTTGTTTTCAATTCCAGTTCGTCTTCACTGTGCAGTTTCTCCAAGCAAACTCCCAACCTTTGTTTCTCTTTCACTAGTTTGAACACTTTCTCCTCCAGCTCTTGACACTCTGTCCCCAACTCAGCCAACAAATTTTCTTTAAGGCAAATAGTTCTGACACAAATGCTGACACCTTTGCAGACTGACTGCAGCTGTTCTTCAACACTGCTCAGTTCATTCTCCAATTTTTGTAGCAATTCTTCCTTCTGCTGTACTTCAGAGCACTGGGTGGTCTGAGCTGTGATTAGCTCGTCCGTGAGCTCTGGGAGGCTTTGTCCAGCGTGTTGCAAGTGCTCTGAAGGCAGAGAAAGATCTTCACCCGCTAGCCCACTGGCTTCCATGGTAACCACAAACCATGTAGCGATACTAATTATTATTTTTGTGCAAATAATTTTTCAAGTGAAAGCAATTTAAAAAAAAATAAACTCAATGAATATAATAGTCAATGATTGCTGGTACACAGACATGCTATTTGAGAGTGATACCCCAGCCTGATGGTCGTGAATGAGCTTGCATGCCTACCAGTGCCTTCAGTTCGTGCTCCACATTGGGGTTTTCCATGCTATTGTAGTGGTCAAAAACCAGCGCAATAGGCCAAAAGTCGAAATATTGGAAACCACTTAGCCACTGCTGGTTAAAGGGGGGATAGAAGCTGAATCGAACAGAGCGTTGAGCTTCGGGGTTGAAATAAGGATCGGCAGAGAAACTCTGTAGAAGAATCTCACCAGTTTTGGTGAGGACAACATAGCAAGTTCCATGGGAATCGCTAGCCAGTACTGCATACATGCTCCCAACAGCGATACACTTACAGTCTGTGGGAAGATTGTAGTGCAGCAAATCGACACAGCTTTCCTCCCTGCCATCCACTAGGAGCCAGATATAGAGGTACGATTCATGAAGGAGAGCAGCACGACTGTAGTCTGAGGAATAACTGAACACAGGCTGGCCTTTGGAAACTTGCATATCCGTGAAATCTGATGGCTGGTCGTTGGTTTGTGGGGAAAAGATATGCAGAGGCTTGGAGAGCCTAGAATCTGGAAGGAGATGATGGACGAGCATGATTCTCTCACTCTTGGGAACTGTCTTCAACTGATGGACCACCAACTTTGTATCGATCTGCAGCAAAAGTTGGTGTGAAAAGCAAAATCCACTTTCATCTTTTTCTGAAGTCTCCGATAAGATCGTCACATCACCACCAAGAAAGTGACGCTTCTTTTCCCACAGACTTTGGACCCTCTCAAGTGGAAGTGGGTACACCATTTTACGAATGGTGGATTTCCCCTTGTTGAACTTAATGACCTGCAAATCCCACACTTCCACGTCGTCTTCTGCCTCTGACAAGATCACCACAAGGTTGCAGCAGTGGCAGAACGATATGCTGTTGAATCCCTGGGAAACTGGTTCGTCCGTCCACTGCTCCAACTCAGAGTCGAGATTGGTGATATCGTAGCCATTCCACTGCCCATCCATCTGCTTCCACAAGACATAGTCCTGTGAAGAGGACACCCATTTGATCCTCCCGCTGAACGACTTGACCTCAAATGCTGCAATCTCCACCATTGACTGTGGAGAGATGATCTTTTCAATGTAGACTTGAGCATCGCCATTGATTTCTCGATAGCGGAGTGTTATCCCATTGCCAGCATACTTGTAGATACAACTAGGGCTGGTTGGACTCTTTGCAATAACCATTACTTGTGAGCATAAGGAATGAATGTAATTCTGGTGGCCAATTGCAGATACACACAAGTCCTTGATGCTCTTGAGAGTGGATTTTTTCATCTTCTCTTTGATGACTGAATCACTGAGGCCAAGCTGATGGGCTTGTTCATTCCAGAAGGAAGTGGAGCTTCCCACAACTTCATTCCATTTCTTGCTCACTAAAGTGCACTTTACAGCCTCTTCCACAGTCAGATAAGAGAGGATCTTCTTCACCAGGTCCTCTGGCAAGAGACTGATGAAGTCCTTGTGTAGAAGTTGTTGGAACAGTCCATAAAATTCCAGTTGTTGTTCATACGTGCATGCTTTGGTTAGATCCAGCAGAGTTCCTACTCTGGATTCCCCATCAAGCCGTACAAATTCTTTACGCAGATCACTCGCCATTTACACGTATCTTCACTTCAACAGCTATTCCAAATTCATTAGTTCATGTTCAGCTCATGCATAATTGTCAGCTCATACATGCTTGTTATCCCCGGCCCCGCCCCCTAGGTATGGTATAGGTCGTTACTTGAATAAACTCTGCTGCATACCGAGAGCTAGCTATATAGCTATGGAGATGATAGAAGTTTACGGGAAGATATCACTAAGAAGAAAGTACAGATGTGAATACGGGAAAGTAAAGAGATTTGACGACTCGAAAAAGGAGAACTTGTGGAGAAATGGCATTTTCAAATTTATCAAGGTGATGATTGATCACACATTCTTTTTATTTTCCTTATCTGATACCACTGGCGGTTCATGACTTGGTACCTGTTCTGTAGTTACTAACTCGCCTTAAAAGGAAAAAAAAAAGAGCAATAATATAGGTGCAAACATTTGACCTTTGTACCTTCAGCAAGTGGAAAGAAAGCCCTAGCAAACTCTGTAGCCCCTCCTTTAGTAAAAGTGAGAGCGAAGGAACATTTTGCTGCATTTTCTGTAATGATACGAGTACATAGTAACGATAATAGGCCATCATGTGTACACGTACTTGGATCACGATATTCTCCATCAATATAATTGGCTCCAAAGATGGGTTGATGGATCTAAAATCATCAGATTTGTACTCAGTTACAATTGAGTAACTATTTAAGTCCCACGTACCTGTACAGAAATGATCCACAATATAGGTAAGGTCATCTTTGTGCTTCCATCTTGCAAAATTTTGAGCTAAAAAGGTGTGCAAGAGTCAAGTTAACCATGTGTAGTTCTCTCAATAGGGAATACCATAAAAGAAGACCACACCCACCTCAGTTCTGTAGAGTTGTACTGTGGACTCTGTAAACTTGGCACCATTCACATCTACTGTGACATGGCTAGTCTCAAACACACATCTGCTTAAAACATTAAACATATCTTTTTGCACAGTAGCTACTGGTCTAGAGCTGGCAATACCTTTCTGACCCTCCACGACTAGCCATTCCTATAGGTGGGCGTGGTTTCTTCGTATTAGTGGGCGTGGCTCGTCTTACGTGCTGATTCAGCATTTTTGGAGCTCAGCTGATGGCTGCCCAGACGGAGAGATATGACTTATTTCATGATGTTAAACCTTACTACGGAAAGTCTGCAATCCTGTTTGAAGTGAGAGGAAAAGTTCCTACTCTCTTATCTCTCACCATGAAGTATATCGTTGATTCCAAGATGGAGTTTGGAACTGTAGAACCCTCTCTTCTCAAGACCAAACTTGATCACTGCAAGAAACTTGAAGATTTTACTGGTCCGCATGTCATCAAGTGCTCAGCATGCTTTAAGTACTATTCAAAACACAAGAAGTTTGCAAATCATAAATGCTGCAGAACCACAGTCAATGAATAGCATAAGTCAGCCAGCCATGTATTCATAAATATTTCACTTTAAAATTTCTTTTTACAGAATTTTTATTGTTTTTATCAGAATATTTTATTTGAGGTTCAAATCAGTTTGGTTTTAATTATTGCAGGAGGCGTTTCTTCCCCAAGGGTATCCTGATAGTGTCAGTGCCGACTATCTTTCCTATCAGTTCTATGACACTCTCCAGGTAAATATCTTCCAGCTCAGGAACTAGGGAACAGTGGTACGTTCGTCTGTTGTGTGCAGGCCTTCTGTTCCTCCATCACTGGTGCACTGGCCACTCTGGCCATCTTGAAAGGAGTGGGTGTGGGAGATAGTTCAGCCACACCCCTTGCTGCTGCTATTACATGGATGCTCAAAGGTGCTCGAATCTACATATTATATAATTATTATCTTGCATGTCACTCCACAATAACATTCTATTCTATTACAGATGGGACTGGTATGATTGGACGGATTATCTTTGCTTGGGTAGTTGCGTACGTCAAAGAAAACCTTGACTTGTTCTTCCTCTTATTCCTCCCTCTTCCCCCCCCCCCCCCCCCCCCCCCCCCCCACACACACACACACACACACACACACACACACCCTCTTAGGACTGACTTGGACTGCAATGCAAAGTTTTGGAGGATCATTGCCGATATTCTTAATGATGTGGCTAATTTTTTCGAGCTGTTGGCACTACTTTTTCCGACTTTCTTGTTCCTTCCCATGGTGTGCTCGGCAAGTGTGGCCAAGGTAAGTCTTCACTCGTGGTTTTTGTTTTTTTTAGTGGAAGCTGATGGACTACAGGCAGTGGTGGGAACGGCAGGAGGAGCCACTAGAGCTGCACTGGTTCAACACCAGGCACGCAGAGACAACATGGCTGACGTAGCAGCCAAAGATGGCAGTCAGGTGACCAAAAAGCAACTATAGCCAGTTTGATTTTGAACGATAGCTTGGAAATGGCAGTGTAGGAGACTGTTGTGAACCTGGTTGCACTTGTGATAAACCTATTACTCACTCCTCTGGTGGCAGGAAAGACAGCGTGAGTCCAACCCATGAGAAATCTTATGCTTATAATATTATTCTGCTTTATCTATAGGTTGGTATGGACATTATTTGTGGTATTCACAGCACTTCACCTGTTGGCCAATCACCGTGCTGTCAGTGTAGTCACTATGGAAACCCTTAACCAATCCAGACTCCACCTCCTGATGAAGCATTACCTCTCTGAGGGGGTCATACCTTCGGTGGACAAGGTCAACAGCAGAGAACCCATCTTATCAGGTCTTGGATATGGATAAGTTTAGTCTTGTGAGCCAAAAGGAGAAACCTTAGCCCTCTCCTTTCAGAATAATAATATCTGCATTGTAAGACTGGGGACCATCCATCTATTGGCAGAGTCTCTTAAAATAACTGTAGCTATAGTGGGAATGAAAAACAAAAACTAAAAACTAAAACTAAAAAAAACATTCACATTTTGTAAACCATGAAAATTTTATATGATATCCATCTGGTGTAGCCAAGCCTTTACCATAGGGAAATGTCAGGATAAATCTTGTGTGTTTTATTGCACTCAGGTTCTGGAAGATTATTGTCATACAAATTGGGAGTACCACTATCAGATGTTCTCATAAGGTATCTCATATTCATACACACACTGGCTCCTTAGTTAGCGGAGGGTGATATACAGTATAATGAACTTTTAGTGCAGTTGATTTTGAGTCAGCTGAGAGAGACTGGAGTGAAGGAGCACTCTGCATCCTCCATTACCATCGTTCTTCTCAGAGTGGTAAGAGACCATTAACTATCAACAGTGGGGAAATTAACAATGTTCATTACTGTAGTTAAAGTTGCCCTTGACAACAGGAGCACTGCATTGACTCAACTCAAGGCTGCCATGGCAGTGGAAATTGTCGATTATCTCATCAGGTCGGACTGGTCCTTTGAGGTAATTACCCTTTACCTACATAGGGATAACCTCTTAATTAAGAACACATTGGGACCTGCTGTTTAGTCATTGTCCTCTCTTTGAGGTTTAACGGTACTATAAAATAGGATTGAAAGATTCCTTTGTATGAGAAGTTATTTCTATTAATATTTGGATGGAGATACCATATGATAAACCATTTCAGAGTCCTGTGATGACGCCATTAAACCAGCCATTCCAATTATTCCAACTAAAAGGTATGGCATATTCTATATGCTCAGACTCTTACGTCACTGCTGACCATGCTGCCTTTTATTCTTAGGGGATATTCCTAGTTCTCTGAGGTTTGCCCAGCAACTTGTGGACAAGATGTACCCTGACTTCAGCCGCAGCTTGGATGACAATGGTTGGGTGACCTCCCACCTCTTACTAGGCACAGGAGAATGGAGCTACAGCTGGGATCCCATCCCCACAACAAGGAAAATGCTCTAATTCATATTGATAGCGACTGTGGATGGTTGCTAGCTAGTCCAAAGTATAATTATTATAGGTATTATCTTCCAATAAGGGACTGTATCAAAAGTGCTGATATATTGGTCTGATGTAGTAGACATTTCTGTAATACACCAGACGGATACCATATAAAATTTTCATGGTTTGCAAAATATGAATGTTTTTTTTAGTTTTAGTTTTTAGTTTTTGTTTTTCATTCCCACTATAGCTACAGTTATTTTAAGAGACTCTGCCAATAGATGGATGGTCCCCAATGTACCCTTTACCTAGAGGTCTCACTGTGCTTACTGTTACAGTATTGTTGGTCAATAGAATGATTCATCTTCTTCAGAGTACTGAATAATTTTGGGGTCAATGTGCAGATAGTCCAACAGTTGTGTCATTGAGGGTCGAGGTTCTCTGCTAGAACTAGCTTGGAGAGTTTCAGCTGCTTCCTGGGAGACTTGGAGCCATTTATGTATCAAATCGCCCAGTTCTCCTATATCATTCTATAGGGAGGACAGAATTGAAGTCACAGATAGCTAAAGATACCATATTTGAACATGCACTTCTGCCAACCATACCTTAGTCCTGTAAAGCTTCACCATCTTCAATTTTCTCAACTTGTCTTCTTTTTCCTTTAACTTTTCTTCAAGTAGCTTTTTCTCTTTCATCAATTCACTAACCGCTTGGTGATTTCCTTCATTTGTGCCAGCTGAAGTCTGAGGATTGGGTCTTGTGCTTTCATGTTGCAGGGTTGAGAGGGGAGGGGTAAGAGGTTTAGACAGACGTTGGCGCTTTGATGGATGGCGAGAGGACAACAACGGAGAGACAAACTTAGGATGGGTCCTCTTCCCTCTTGGCACACCACTTGAGGGAAGACCATTGGGTGTAATGGATGTTGGACTAGGAATAGGAGGGACCTGCAAAAACCACCAATTAAATTCCATACTGAAATTGGAAGAGAGAGTCAGAACCTTAGGTTTGGGCATGCATTCATTGTACTGCTTCATCCAGAAGATTTTACACTCTGAGCCTCCAGCATTGAGAGTTTTGCAGCCAACAACTCCCTCCTCAAGCAGCTTTCTCAGTGCTTCCTGCAAAATTGATAACATGATTCTATGCTTCAATCCAGCAGTGAGAGTGTGTGTTTGGATTCAATACCACATAGAGAGGTCCATGTTCTTCTATTTGTGATAGCAGCAGAATATGATCTTCTGTGAACAGCTTTAACAGTCCCTCCTGCTCTTCCATCCTTATTTCTAAATAATGCTCACTACCATTTTGCCAGCTGTTATTATAAAGGACGTGTGAAAGAGATGCTAAACTTGAGAGCAGTGTGGAGACTGAGCGGCTCTTTGGCCAGCCGTATCTTCAGAAGAGATAGTAGTACTAAAGTATAAAGCATTTATTGGCAACTGTAAATGAGCTGTTATTGGGTTTCTATACTCACACATACAGTGTGTTACTCTGTTCGAGGGAGATGGGATAGGTCCTGAAATTTCCAGTGCAGTTGTCAAAATATTTGAGGCAGCACAAGTGAGGCAGTAGCTAATGTGTTTTTGTAACTATGGATATGACTCCATGTAATGAAGGTGCCAATTACATGGGACCGGGTAAGTGTCAAAATCATCAAGACACCAGATGGCAAGGTCACCATTCCTGAAGAGGTATTTACATCTATGAAGGAGAACAAGATTGGATTGAAAGGTGAGTTTGTATTCTTGTGTAGCAACCATGAGGAAAGTGTCTGGGTACTAGTGCGTGTTCCATATAGGAATGTGTGCGTGCTGATATAAGATGATGTCCTCTTTGGGCACCCCGGGCATGTGTGGGCATGTGTGGGCATGTGTGTGTTGCACAAACAAGGTGGATTTTTATTTAAGCTGTGGAGCTGATCCTCCTGAGTCAACAAAGGAGAGAAATCTACACCTCCTTCCCTTGGAGGCATAGAGCTCTCTCATGAAGAAGGTAGCAGAGAGTCAAGGTTTTTCTCGGAATTATTGATGAAAGTAACGTTGGGAAGATGTGTCCGAGAAGTGTACCAAACTCAAAGAAAAGTTAGCTGTAGCTGCTTCTTCCTTTGCTCCAGCTGCTACACCTCCAGATCGTCAGGAAAGAAGCTATATGTCTCTCAGGGAGTCATAGCCTAAGTTCTGAGCAGCAGAAGTAGCTGCTGCTTCCAGAGACCAAAAAAATTTGAAGGCGCAGATAGGGAAAATGACGTTGTCTTCCTACGATGCTTCACAATGTCATTACGGGGAATTTTGATTATTAACTGCCGGTACTTTTTAGGGTGGCATGAACAAGTACTAGTATAGCGTGTTCCCAGACCCCTTTCCTTTGGTACGGGTCGGCTATGTGAGACTACTAACCTTGCAAGCATGCATAATACATAATTTGGTAGGACCATTTGAAACACAGATTGGGAAGGGAGCTGTCTCTCTTAACTTGACACTCAGAAGGTACCACCATAGGTCTTAATGCTGTTCTGCATATTCACTTTGTCCACACTTTCAGGGTATTCAGCCTGTATGCCAATGTGCGACCGTGTCGATCCATTGAGGGCTATCCCACAGGCTACAATGATGTGGACCTGGTCACCATTAGAGAGAATACTGAAGGGGAGTACAGTGGCATAGAGCATGAGGTGAGATTTGGAACTCGTAGATGGAGTGTAACCTCTGTTACTAGGGCTCAGTTTGTTTGCTCATGGTTATCACCAAAAATCGTGCCACAAACAGGATATCTTGCCCCCAAAAGAGATGCCCTTACATACTTTTAGGGGTAGAAGATTGTTGCAATGGGACTATCCTGATTGAACTTCAGGAATTTATTTCACTCTACTGTCTGTTCAGGTGGTGGATGGTGTTGTGCAAAGCATTAAACTCATCACCAAGAATGCTTCCATGCGTGTGGCTGAGTTTGCCTTCGAGTATGCTCGCTCCATAGGCAGGCAATCGGTCACTGCTGTCCATAAGTCCAACATAATGAGGAGATCTGATGGACTGTTTCTGCAGTGCTGTTCGGAGGTGGCTGAACGGTATCCTGATATCAAGTACTCTGATATGTATTTGGATACTGCTTGTTTGAATGTGAGTCAATAATACAGAGCAATCTTTTTGGATGAGGGGGGGGGGGGGGGGGGGGGGGGGAGGGAACTTCTTTTCATTACAAAGTCTCTTGCCTTCAATTATGTGCCATGTCATCGTGTGGGGTTGAAGTAATCTGTATTTTTTTTTCTCTTCCTGCCTCTCTGCCACTGACAGTTGGTGCAAAAACCAAGAAAGTTTGATGTATTGGTGATGCCTAATCTTTACGGGGACATTCTGAGTGACCTTTGTGCAGGGCTGATCGGAGGCTTGGGTCTCACCCCAAGTGGCAACATTGGAGCTGACGATGTGGCCATCTATGAAGCAGTAAGTCTTATTGTGGTCACCAGTAGAGTTGTATGACCATGCCATTTCACATTTATGTTAAATGGTGAACTTGGTTGTGGTCACTGGGCCAATATGAGGCTATCAATTTGGTCTCATTCTATTGTGATTATAGGTACACGGGACAGCTCCCGACATTGCTGGACAGGATAAAGCAAACCCCACAGCTCTCCTCCTGAGTGCAGTCATGATGTTGAGACACATGTCTCTCACTGAACAAGCCAATCTCATTGAGGCTGCTACTTTGAAGACTATCAGAGAGGGAAAGGTGGGTTTGGGCTCATTGTTATTGTATATTTAAACATGCTGGATCCAATTAATAGGTGCGAACTGGGGATTTGGGAGGGAAGTCCAAGTGTTCAGAATTCACTGCAGAGATCATCAACAATCTGTACATGTAGTCATGTGGTCCTATTCAAAAATTTCACCTCAAATTTTAACTCCATGCAATATTCGATGATGTTGTTCCTCTAGTGTGTACTATTTAATTAGAAGTTGTCGTTCCTCTATAGTGTGCACTATTTAGAATGTATTAATTAGGAAAAATATAAATGCAAGCATTAAAAACAAGTGTCAGTGCTATTAAGTGATATGCAAAACAATGCTGCTATCACGTCCAGTGATAAATAAATAATTGTATGGCATCATGTTCCAGGAGCATAAGAAGCCCTCCTTCTGTGGGATGCCGAGGGTGGTGGGCTTATGCCTGGGGGAATGCCAGTTGCTGAGTGAGTTCTCCTGTGCTCTCGTGGTTCAGTACCTTCAGATATTGATGAGAGATTCAGTTGTGACCTGGAGAGACAGAGATTTGCTTTTAAAAATTGTCCTTTCTCGAAGCTCTATACAACACCTTAGTAGTAACCATGGATGCAGGATTTCCATTCCTTGGTATGTCCACTAATTAGTAATTGTACACACTCAGAAGATGCTTATCTACTCAGTCGTTAAAAAGCATTTGATCTGGACTTTTAAAATAGCATGGGGCAAGTGTACAAGCCAAGCTGATGGGCCTGAACTTAGGATAAGTTCATGGCTTTGACAAGCTCACCTGTTATGGGTAAGATGGCTTTTGACCAAGTGACCGGCTGCCAGTGCAGAAAGCAAAGAAAGCTCTCCAGCCAACACTGTAGCACATACTACTCTGGCCAGACGGGATGCATTGCCTCCTGGGTTCTCATTATTGGAGCCTCGTACACCCAACATGGCCAGACAAGCAGCTTGAGGGGGCAGTACGGTCCCACCTCCTACCGTACCTATCTCGATGGAAGGCATAGTACATGAGATATAAAGGTCCTCTCCCTTGGGTCCTGCCTTCTCCATCAGTGTCATACAGTTAGAACTAGTTATATTCTGGGCAGGATCCTGGAAGAAACACAAGAGTCATTGTGAAAACATGAAACAGTTGATTTGTGAAGAAGTCCTCACTTGTCCAGTAGCAATGAAGATGGCAGTGACTATGTTAGCTGCATGAGCGTTGAAGCCACCAATGGAACCAGCCATGGCAGATCCCACCAAGTTTTTGCTGATATTCAACTCCACGAGTGCTTCAACAGAAGTCTTCAGGACCTATGTAAAGATGTATGGAGAATTAGATGACTTAGAAATGATCCTCAAATTCCAACTTACCTTGCTGACTACTTGAGCAGGAATGGTTGCCTCGCACACTACTGATTTGCCACGTCCTTCAATCCAGTTGATTGCTGCTGGTTTCTTGTCCGTGCAAAAGTTGCCACTAAGTGAGATTACTTCCAAAGCAGGGAACTTCTCTTTGATGAACTCCAGGGCCTTTTCTACACCCTATAATGCATTATTATAAACACTTTTCAAAAGACATTTAGAACCAAACAAACCTTTGATAACATGTTCATGCCCATAGCGTCTCCTGTGCTGGCTTTGAATCTGATATAGAGCAATCGACCTGCCACGGCTACTTTCAAACTTTTCAGCTTTGCAAATTGACTGGTGGAATTGAAAGACTCTTCCACAAGTTGGAAGTTATCAGGCTCGTCAAGCCAGAGTTTGAACCTGCTGGCTTCAGTGGCTGAAGGGAAACGAACTACAGGTCCACGGGTCATTCCGTCATCAACAATAGAACTGTGAACACCACCAGCCGAGGCTAAAGCACGACAGCCACGATTAGTGCTTGCAACTAGAGCACCTTCTGTGGTGGACATGGGGACATTATACGAAAGACCATCCAAAAGTAGCGGACCGGCATAGCCCACTGGAATAGGCATGTAACCAATCACATTCTCGCAACAAGCTCCATTCACAATCGAGTAGTGTGGGTAGTTTGTGAATGGCAGACTTGCGAAATCCTCCTTGTTGGAGAGCTGTCTGCAAAGCATCTGGCGACGGATGGACACACCCCTCTCACAATCCCCAAGGGCACTTTCCAGTTTGTATGCTGGAATATGCTTGGTGTCCACAAGTTTAATTACTTCTTCGTCAGTCAGCAAACTGGCTCCTCCCTGAATAATTTATAGACATAATAAAACCCACACTCATTACCAAACCAATTAATTTATTCAAAATTTCAGTATCATCTCTTAAGTAGTGGCTTAGTTCATATATACTAACTCACGTCAGATTTCCAAATGGCCAGACACATATCCAGTGGTCGAGAAGAAGCAGAGGAGTCTGCATGCTGATATGAATCAACGCTGGATTCTGAGTCTGAAACTGAAGATTTCCGATCTGATCCACCTATACTGAAGAGTGGACTATCTACGCCAGGTCTCTCTATGTTGGATTGCGCTTCAACTGAAGTAGCCCTTGCATCTGTTTCAAGGGGACCCTTGGCATGAGAATGAGATATACTCTCGATTTTTGATTTGACCTCAGCATTGTTGCCGAGCTGAGAACCTGACTTATTTCTAGATATGCCTCCTCCTGCTGGAGTTTCACCTGACTCCATGCTGGTCTCACCACCACCTCCTGTTCCTTCCATCGAGAGTTTTTTGGCACCAGAATTAGCAGGGGGCAGGGCTGGCCTTGTCCTTCCACCACCTGAACTGGAACTGCCACTTTCAATCACAATTGGTTCTTTCATCATTTTTTCCAGTCCAGTAGGTGCTCTCTGACCTCTCACAGCAGCTGAGAACGAGGAGAAAGATGGGGCCATTGCATGGGAAGAATCACGTGTATTGGGCAGTGCAAAAGGACAGGTGTTTGCTGAGACAACAGTGCTGTTAGTGTTAGAGCTGGATGAGGTGGTGCCAGGTAGTGGTGCCTTTCCATTATGATGAGAGAGGACGGGAGATGCTGGTCTGCTAGTTGAGAAGGTCTCAGTCTTGTCAAAAAATATATACTTGATAAATAATAGGAGAGAGAGGATGACAGCAATCAGCTGCAATAGGAAGAAAAGAGAGGTTTAAGTCAACTTTAATATATAGCAGCATGTACCTGATCTAGAGAGAGATTGAAGACCTTCCACCATAAATAATCAGGCAGGGGTACCACCTCCATATCCTTATCTCCCTTGCTCCCCTCTGTGGCGGATTTATCAGAGGACCAGGTAAATCCAAAGGAGAGACCAGTCATACTGGACAGAAATCGGCTATGGAAATGAACCACAAACAGCCCAAGGGCCATGATGATCTTGACTCGCTGAGCCACAGGATTTGGTTTCTTGGCTGCTTCTTCCTTGTGCATATCTCTGGCCAAGTTATCCAGATGCCAGCCAGAATTGCTCGGGTCGTAAGGGCACACCTCCAGGAATAGAGCCAGTGATGCAGGGAAGAAGGTCATGAAGACCAGGTAACTAGCTACGATGGACATGCAGCCAAAACAGCACACAGTTTCCAAGCGAGGCACACCTGTGAGAAATTGGCAGTTTGCATGTTTGACTTTTGAGAACTGAAAAAAGTGTCCTAATTAGACTAGGTGGGATAATGGTACACAAAAAATGTCTGTTTAGATTCACTTTTTTTTCTCATTTAGCCCATATAATTCGTCACTACCAGTAGCCTTGGGGCTGAAATTGGTATACACAGAATCCAATAGAATAAAAATCAGTTCATTTCTCGAGTTCAGATTGAGGGGTTCTAATTGTAGTGGTTATACTGGTATAATACAAACTCACTGACCTGAGATGGTGCCAATGCTTATGAGGAGAACTTCCACTAGAGTGTCAAGGGTCATGGTAGGACCCAGAGAAGCCACCCCCAGTCCTATATTTTCTCTCACCTCTTCCTATATATGACATAAATGAATGAATATCACATGGCAAGGATGTGAATCTCATCATCACTGTGATAATATTGGCTTTATTGGTGGTTGAAAATTATGAATGTACTGACCTTTGTTCTGGATTTGAAAGCCAATCTTGCCAGAGCAGTGGCCTTGGAGAGGTCTATTAGCAGCAGGAAGAACGGGAGGGCCTCACTGGAGGAAAGGTTAAATGGGGTGATGGCATACCCACCACAAAAATGGAGTGATTGTATAGTATAATACACACACGTAATATGAATAATTATAACCAAACTGGTGATGGTAACCTCTCCTGACTTTTGTAATGGTACCACCCACTGATATAATTATATCATCAGAGCTTTTGAATACCCTCCAACTACTCACCTTAGTCCAGCAACTCTACTGTCTATGATGTTAACCACTGTACTTCCAAATACAAAGCTGGAGAAGATGGTGAACAGCCCAGCAATGGCTACATGCACAAAAAATTCAACACAGATATCACACAAGCATAATAGTATTTGCTGACCTAGCAGATATTTAGAGCCAGCCTTCCTAAGGCTACTGAACTGTTTGTAGATGTAGATCACAGCCAAGCAATTCACAATGGATAACATTACTGTATCTGATCTCTATTAAAAGATAGAACAAGATAATCCACAACAACATAATTTAGCTATAAACACACCTCTTCATCAATTGGTTTGGGTTGGCAAGGCTTGGAATAGCCACATAGCGTAGTGACCTTCCCACCACTAAGAATACTCATTGAGAGGGCGCACACAGTCAGTGTAACGATAGAGACTATGACTTCCCATGGATGAGAAGCACAGAACCGACCATGAGCTCCAAAATACTTAGAAAGCTTACTCCTGAAGCTTCTAGCTGACGAAACGCCAGTAGACATCTCGCAGTAGACCGTGGGCGACACTAAAGGCTTCAAACAAGACGTTTACCGAACTTGTGGCGTAGACTATTCAAGCTTCATCTCTCCTTTATCTTGAGGAAGTAAGCTAAAAATAGAAATTCCTCAACGCGCGAGAACCAGTATGCGGAAATAACCGGAACAGGTATCCAGGTAATGATGATACAAAAAATTAATATTAATTAACGGGTTAACAAGCTCCCCAAGTGAGTCTCTGAACATGATCAGTCTTTCTCTGAGTGGGTTTGATAAAGCCCAGTAACTGGAGCTCCGAAACACCCTGAATAAATTGTGCCCTGCAATTAACTTGTCAAGGATTTTAAGTATCACATGTCTTAGAATAACTTGATAATTATGAGTAGGATACTGCAAGAGGGGGTTGACAGTTTCTTTTTTAGCATCTTCTTTATCAGCACTTTCTGGTTCCATTATTGTAACGAATGACTGCAAAAAGTTTATACATAGTGATTTTAACATTACTATTATGCTTAAATAAATTAATGTGCTTACTTGTAACCAGTCATACAAGTTGATCAATCTTCCACACTCTAAATGCAACTGGTATATAATACAAATTCCAGGCATTTTAGAGTTTGGTGTAGCATCTTCTCTACACTTCTTCCTGAAGTACCAGTTTGGGTTGGACAGAGCTGTTTGTACTGCTGCTCGAGGAGAAGGGGCTAAGTGCTGCCGCAGGGAGGTAACCTGGTCAAAGTAGAAGGCTTCGTGAAGAGGCAGGACCCCTGGACACTTGAGGTGCTCGGTGAACACAAGCAGTAAAGAATCAGTGAGTTTATTGCGCAAAACTTCAAAAGCATTCAACTCATCTGAACGGGAAGAGATCTGTCTCTGGCGCTATTAAATGTTTCAGATGCTGAATAAAAATGAAATCAATAAAGAGTTTCTTCTTACTTCCTGAAATCTCAATTTTCTTTCAACAGTAGTCTCTTGAACAGGAGTAGCTTGGGAAGAAACTGTTGCCTGACCACCACTATCTGTAAACCAAAAATAGAGTTATGCAGAGACAGTGATATTCATCACCTGCATCGAGTAGTGTCACTTGATGAGTAAACTCCATCAAGGTACTAAGAGTATCTTCTAAGATTTTGACTTTGGTAGTAGACAATGAAGTAGCCTTGTTTAATTCCTGGATACACAGGGATACTCTGCTACAAAAATTCTCTTTACTTAATATACTGAATAAGAAAGAAAAAGAAAGAAATTATCACATCCTAATGAGCATGAAGGAGCCAGTTACTTAACAAGTCTCCATGCAGACTTGAAATTTGCTCGTTTGACTATGTCCTGCTCAAGGCTGAAGGAGTACAACTCATGGAGCTGCAATGATAATGTATATACAATGGTTCACACAAGAGATGTGTCAGTAACTGTACACAGGAACATAAAAATATAACCTTCTTGCCGAGTGGAGCATTAGGGAGATCACAGGTGAGGTGGTGAAGACATAGCAGAAGGGGAGGAAAGATCTTATGGTACAAACCAACAACGCTGACGAGCTCCTTTATTTTGGCCTAGAAAACCATGTAGTATGGCAGGATGAGTAACTACAAAATTACTAAGACATACTTTTAACTTTAAATCATTCCCAAGTAAGAGCAGCCTTTGAGCTGGCTCTGTAGATGATATCAGTCTATAGGAGATAACATTTTATCACACTGCTAACTGAAAAATCAGTGACGCTTTGCATGGATGCACATACCTCTGGAATGAAGGAGTAGCACGCACTGCTTCGCAGAAAGTATGGGTTATTCGAGGCCACTGCTTACCACATAAAATGCTCAATGGTTGCCAATACACATGCTCCATCAAAGCAAACTGAGACAGGAACCACAAACAAACATAAACAAACAAACAAAAATAAGCTCACCTTCAGTGCACATCTGAAATTAGTCAAAGAAAAGTTACAATAAAAGAACTGATGCAATAAAAATTTCAATGTTTTTGGTCCAAGTTTGAAAGGAAAACGATGAGTTATTAGTACCTACATAACAAGAACAAGAAGCATCAATTTCATAATTTAAAAGGGTTTGGAGCTTGTACTTTATCAATTATCTGGCCGAATGTGAGTGCAGAGTGCTGTGTGTGGAACTGTTCAATGGAGAGGAGAGATGTGGCAGTTTGAGGGAGAGATTGGTGGACAGCATTAATTGAAGTAGCCACTCCTAGAACCAGTACCACTGGGAAATCTGGAAGATGAGGGCTGTATGCGTGTACCAGAGTGTTCAGTTAGCTATGTCAGACTTGACTGAGCGTAGTAATTTGAACTACCTGGAATTACAGTAGTCTCGCAGACCAGACCCATTCTTTCCTTTATTATTGGGCGGCAATCCACCCATGCACCAAATATTTTTGCTAATAGTGCAGAACCAAGTATAGAAAATACTCTTTCTTTCCCTCTCCCGATAAAAAGGAAAGAATGGATCTGGCTTGGAATAATAATTATATAATTATTATGTATAATACGACGACCACTTCCTGACCTAGGACGCGCGCGCGATGGGGGCTCGAAAGGGTGCGGTCTGCAGGAGGAGTGACCTTGGACCGTAGCAAGAGCGTTCATGGCGACATCATTCCCATCTAGCCACGTCCAGAAAATCAACCTCTCCAATTCACTGCTATCTTCCAGTTCGAAAGATCTCACCCCGAAGTATGCCTCTAAATCCAAGCTGCTGGATCGCGGGTCAACGGTTGTAAAGGGCTCACAGCTACTGAACAGGACCCCATCAAGCAGTAGTAAGCCTAATGATCCACGTTTAATCCGCAACCTGAGCTCAGTAACCAGAAATGAAAAGGCAGACCTTAGTAGCACTAGTGGATCTTCTCTATCTAGTTCTGATCTTACCCAGACCAAAGACCTTTTAACTGACAGTGCTAAGACTAAAAGCACATATGATTTGAAAACAAACATCACCAGCAAAACAGATCTCACTGGCACTTCCAAAAGAGCCTGCTTAGTGCATACAACTGATCTTAGTTCTTCAGGAAGAGGTAAGTCTTCCTTGTTATCATCTCAGGGGTCTAAACTTGGTCCAGGTTCTATGTCAAGATTGTCCACCCAGTCTAGCTTTCCCCTTACTTCAGCTTTGAATACAGTCGTAAAACGTCCCCCTCTTAAAACATCCCTCTTGGGGAAATCAGATTTTCAGACAAGCATCAAGAGCACTACAGCCGAAAATCTCCTGACCCGATGTAAGCTTCTTGAAACCAAACCACCTACAGCAACTACAAAGACAAGTCCACTAGTTGGGACAGGGAGGAGTCACATGATCAGTAAGGAATCTCATGTGATCAGTGCAGGGAGAAGTCACATGATAAGCAAGGATTCTTGCATATCACAGACCAAAATATCAACCACTAGTAAACTTATCAGTAGTGGATCCCTGATGTCGTCAAAGAGCAAGTCACTGAGCACACTCAGTAGCAGCCATTTGGTTAAAGCTTCACCTGTGACTAAGTCATCTAGCGTGCTCGTTAAGACGTCTCTTTCAGCATCATCTGTGAAAACATCCCAGGTTGGAATTCGCAAATCAGCACTTTCATCCCAACTGGAAGGAAAGAAGTCTCTTGTTGCTGATACCACTGACTCCAGTGAACAGATACCTATTGTTACGAAACAAATAACAGAACACACTGATGGAGCTCCTATGTACAATTTTACGCCTGTGCATTTTAAAGTTGAAAAGAAGCCATTGTTTGCATCCTCTGAAAATGATGCCTCTCTTCAGCCATCTCCTAGTCCAGCTGTTAATATCGTTGGATTGAAGATGACCTTACTGAATGGAGTGGCAACGTCTTTGCTTTCATCTCCTGACTTTCGTAGCCCACAAGACCCAGCTCACATTGCTCTGTCGACATCGGCGAAGAAGCTCTCTCATCATGATCCAGAATTCATCTTGAAATTGGCACTCTACACACGTGTCAATCTTAACATCCGGACCACTGCCAACTTTCTGCTGGCATTGGCAGCAAACCTTCCAAGCTGCAGGCCTTACCTCAGAAAATACTACTCGGCAAGTATTAAACTTCCATCTGACTGGATCGAAGTGGCAGAAATCTACCAAGCCTTCCAGGACAAGGCTATCAAGTTCGGAGCCATACCTAAAGCTCTCAGAAAAGTCATGGAGACAAAGTTCACTCAGTTTGATGCGTACCAATTGGCCAAGTATAACAAAGACAGCTCCAAGAAAAAGAAACAGAAAGTTAAAAAGGATGCTGAGAAAACCAAGAAACAAGAGGAAGAAAAAAAGAAGAGAGAGGAAGAGAGAAAGAAGAAGTATGCTGCTGATTTTCCGGCTCTGAATGAAAGTGCAAGTGAGTCAGAATCAGATGAATCGTCATCGTCAGTTGTTATCAGTGAATCTGAAACCAAAGAAGAGATTGAGCGACTCAGTTTCACGCTGAAGCAGTTGATCAGAAAGGTACACATTTCTGAGCCAGTGGAGTATATAATGTGCCTTTTAGGCAAGAAATATCCAGAAGATGCAGAGGCTTTCCGAAAGAGCCGTCTTCCAGGACTGTGGGACCAAGACCGAGCGAACAAGAGGATGAAGCTTCCTGTACCCGAGACGTGGGAAACGCAAGTGTCCACCAAGGGCAACAAAGCAAGCACGTGGGAAGATTTGATTGATCACAGTAAACTTCCTTTCATGGCTATGCTTAGGAATCTCAGAAACCTCATTCTAGCTGGGATATCAGCCAAGCACCACCAGTGGGTCATAAAGAAGTTGAATGATGAACGTGCAGTAGTGAATAGCAAACAGTTTCCTTTCAGATTTTTCTCAGCTTACGACGTTCTGCAGGACTTGGAGAAGGTAGCTGACGGTGTGATTCCTGAAATCACTAGACCCCAGCGAGGAGGTGGGAAGAAGAAGAAGAAGCCAGCTAAAAACCCAGTGAGTATCGACAAGAAAATCCTCAAGAAATACAAAACAGCACTTGATAGTGCCCTGAAGATAGCCACTTGTTATAACGTGAAACCAATCAGTGGCTCCACTCTAATCCTCTGCAATGTCGGCAACAACATGGACAGGCCCTGTACCTCGGCCAGGGGTCTTGGTAAACCTCGAAAAGTGTTTGAAGTCGGTGTTCTGCTAGGGCTAATGTGTAAGTACTCCTGTGAGAAGAGCACCATGCTGATTTACGGCCAGGGCGGCCTCTTTTCCGAAGTGGAGTTGGAAGAAGGAACTATACTGCATAACATGGACCAAGTGATGTCAGCTGCTTCTAATCTCAAAGCAGGAGATGGCATCATACCCTCAAGTTTCCTGACAAACATGCTCATAGATCGTCAGCCAGTGGACAACATTGTTCTTCTGACCGATGCCATGAAACTTGATGACCAACAAGGACGATCCATGATGGATTTCCTTCAGAAGTACCGGCACCTTGTGAATCCAGACCTGCTCTTTGTGAGTGTTGACTTGAGTGGAAGGAGCAGTGGTATCTCCAGCACCATCCTTCCAGAACACCCAAACGACATTTATCTCGCTGGATACTCTGACCAGATCTTGAGATTCATAGCTGAACGAGGTGATAGTGGACAGTTAACATATGTGGACAATATTGACAAGGCATTCAACCTCACCGGTATTGTTCTCCCTTCTCTTGCTGAATCAGCAGCTGTAGCAGGAGTGGATCATCTACTTTCTCTATCCTCAGAGAAGATGTTGCTGTCTGCCACACAGGGACAGAAATGGAGAACAGTGCGTGTCTTCATATCTTCTACTTTCAAGGATATGCATGGGGAGAGAGACTTGTTGACAAGATTCATCTTTCCTGAATTGAGAGCTCGTGCTCACAGCCGACACATTCATGTGTATGAAGTGGACTTGAGGTGGGGGGTGACTGAGCAAGATGCCCGAAGCCATAAGGCCTTGGAGATATGTCTTGACGAGATTTCACGATCCCAGTACTTCATTGGTCTGCTCGGTCAGCGATATGGCTGGATACAAGATGAATACAACGTCCCAGACACACCAGAATTTGATTGGCTGAAGGAGTTTCCAACTCAGAAATCCATCACGGAAGTGGAGATGTACTATGCTGCCCTGTGTAATCCTGACAAAGCCACTGACAAAGCCTTTTTCTATTTCCGTGACCCCGCCTTCTTGGATAAGGTACCACCTCAGTATAAAACTGATTTTGAGAGCGAATCTGAAGTAGCTCTTCAGAAGATTGAAGACTTGAAGAGTGAAATTCGTACGAACGGATTGGAAGTATATGATAACTACTCTTGTAAGTGGCTTGGAAAGGTACAGGACAAACTAATGGTAGGTGGTCTGGAGAGCTTTGGACAGAGAATCTTGCACAATTTGTGGAACGCTATCCAGAGAGACTATCCTGAAGGGGAGACATATTGTGACGCCATCTCACAAGCTACTGCCGAACACAACGCCTTTGAGGAAGCGAGATCAAGTAGCTTCATCGGAAGACGTAATTTACTGCAAAAGGCAAGAACAGCCATTGAAGATCCAGAAAACAAGCTCGTTCTTGTAACTGGTAAACCTGGTTGTGGCAAGTCTGCCTTCATGGCTGCCCTGGCACAGCAGTGCAAGGTGTCCCAATCCACTCCCAATCTCATCTTGTCTCATTTTGTTGGAGCAGCCCCGGGTTCTTCCAATATCGCAATGGTTTTGACTCGTCTCTGTCACGAGATGAACAGAAGGTTTGGCATTGGCAGGGATGTTCCTGAAGACTACACAGACCTGGCCAGGGACTGGGCAAATTTCCTGGAAGACAGTGTGGCCAATGTTGGAAAGATAAGCTCAAAGATTATCATTTTGATTGATGGAATTGACCTCCTTGAGGATAAGTACAATGGCCGGTCACTGGACTGGATCCCAGAGGAAATTCCAGAGGGGGCAGTAATCCTACTCAGTGGATTAGAGGGTAGCATGGGGGTCACGATCCTTAAAAAGAGGAAACCCCCTCCTTCAGAAATTATCGTTGGTCCACTTGATATGTATGATAAAGCAGAAATGGTAAGGAAGAAGCTATCCAAGCATCGCAAGACACTTGATGAGTCTCCTTTCAACAATCAGATGAAGCTGCTTCTTACCAAGAAGGAAGCTGTTAACCCTCTCTATCTTCATCTTGCCTGTGAAGAACTGAGAGTCTTTGGAGTCTTTGAAGAAGTCACAGCCTACCTGAAGAAGATGCCCACCAACATTGCTAGCCTGTTACAAGAGATCCTACAGCGTCTTGAATCAGAACATGCCTGGGAGATCCTTTCGACATCACTCAATTTCCTCACTCTTGTTCGAAATGGACTCCTGGAGCACGAACTAGCTGGACTCTTGGAGTTAGCCTTGCGGGAACTTCTCCCCGAGTACAAAGGGAACTTACCTCCTATGGTCATGTCCAGACTGCTCAGAAGCTTGCAAACATTCCTCCAACCTACCGGGCAAGAAACAACAAATCTACTCACTCTAGCGCACAAAGATATCGAAAAAGCAGTCAAGCTGAGGTACATGAGAGGAGCAGCAAGCAGCAAAGAGGGTCAGCTGCACATGCTGCTGGCTAGATTCTTCAGAGAAGAAGCAGATCCTCTTGGAGACTTGACATTCAAAGGCAACAGTGCGAGAGCATTCAGGGAACTGCCATATCATCTCATGGAGGCAGGTGCATGGAAAGAGTTGGAGCAGGTTGTGTGTAACATTCACTTTGTTGTGGGAAAGTGTTGCCTTGGGCTAGCACAGCAGCTGCTAGAGGACTACATGCCCGTTACTTCTGAACTTCATGCAGGAAAGGGTCGAGAAATTGCCAAATTCATCCAACAACCTATGGTGACCGAATTCAAATCATTTGTGTCACGCAATCTCCACATTCTCCTCAAGAATCCATCTCTTGCTCTTCAACAAGCTGTGAACGAACCGACATCCTCTGCAATAGCCAGCACGGCTAGAGACATTGTGCAGGAGAATCGCAACATGATGCTCTGGTGTAACAAACCAGAACATATCAACCCATGTCAGATGAGTATATCGAGTCAGACAGGCCCTGTCCTCTGTGTCGATGTCTCTTTAGACAGCTCTCTCTTTGTGGCTGGTTTCAAGAATGGTGCAGTGAGGGTTTACAAAGTTTCCACAGGAAAGGATATCCACACCTTTATTGGACATGCTGGCGGAATTACTGATGTCTGTTTCGTTGGGTCTCACTCAGTCTGTTCGGCATCACATGACACAACTCTCAGTTTGTGGGACACCAAGCAAGGCATTCGCATTGCCACTCTGAAAGGTCACAGTCGAGGAGTCCATGGGTGTGCTGCTGAGAGGTCTGGGAAAAACATCGTGTCAGTGTCATGGGATACCACCACAAAGCTATGGGATGGCAAGTCTGGGAAGCTGTTGCACACACTCAAGACACAGGGACATCACAACACTCCAATTAACTGTGTGTCATTCCATCCCGAGGGGCAGCTCGTGGTGGTGGGAAGTTGGGACACCACACTGAAAATCTGGGACACCTTCAACCAGAAGAGACTCGAGGTACTCAAGGGACACCGGAGCTCTGTCCAGGCCTGTACATATGCACCCTCAGGGCGTCACATTGTGTCTGCTGCTCTTGACGGAGAAGTGAAGGTTTGGTCAACCAAGTCTGGAACTGCCGTGGGTACCATCACCGGCCATCACTCGCCAGTCAATGACATTGCCTTCACCCCTAATGGGCAGTATTTGGTCACTGGATCCAGTGATAAGGTGATAAAGGTGTGGTCTGGGAGTCTTGGACGACCAATAACAACCATTGGCTCTGCAAATCTTGGGTTTGTACACCAGTTAACATTTGATCATGACAATCAATTGGTTGGAGTGGGTTACCACGATGGCCACGTCAGGCAGTTCAACATCCAGACTGGAGCTGAAATATTTACTGTGAGACCTCACTCAGCAGCCATCGTAGGTCTGGCTCACCATGGCAACCTTTATATGTCGGCATCTGCTGATCAATTCATCAAAATTTGGGACATTACCTCCTTCCCCAAGAGTATTGAACTCCAGGGACACACTTCTCCTCTCACTTGTGCCGTCTGGAATAAAAATGGGTGTGCTTCAGCATCTGAAGACTTCTCCATTTTGGTTTGGCCACACCAAATCAACGTCTACACCAAGATGCTGATGCCAAAAACCAAGAGTGCACCAGCAAGGAAGAGAGGGAAAGTCAAAATCAGTTCTGCTCCGAAAGAAGTGGTTGATAATGAACAGGAATTGGTCGTGAAACCTTTGGCTACCCTCCAGGGAAAGCACACAGGGAAGATAACATCCATTGCATACTCATGCGATGGCACAAAAATGGTAGCTGTGAGTCATGATCGGAGCATCTCTGTGTGGGATTGCTTAAGTTACCAGTTGGTCAAAGTGCTGGATGCTTGCCACAAGGACTGGATAACAACTTGCACCTTCTCCGACATCTCTTCAGACATTCTCATCACAGGATCCTCTGACTTTACCCTGAAGGTGTGGGATGTTACTGCAGGCAAAGAGAAGTTAACGTTCAAGGGACACACTTCTGCTATCAATTCTGTGGCCTTTATCCAAGGTTGTGTGGTCTCTGCAGCATTTGATGGTTCCGTGAAGGTCTGGACTCACAGGGGAGTGGAGATCACCACCATGTATTGTCACAAGCAAAGGGTGAATGCTTCTCTCCTCTATGTCCCTTCCAGAGCCAAAGCCAACCAGATGGTATCTTCCTGGGCCGATGTGGGAGATGATGATGCTGATGATATGAAAGCCAAAACAGAGCTGGAGGACATACTCGTCCTAACAGGAAGTGACGATGGCACAGTGGGGGTGTGGAAGCCCTTCCTTCCTAATGAGATAACAGCTCTGATTGGTCACTCAGACCATGTACTTTCTGTCGCCACTACCCTCAACAACCAGTTTCTCTCTTCTTCTCTTGATGGATCCATACGCATGTGGAACCCTCCCTTACCAACATCACCCTCCGCAACGATCACTTTAGTCAATATCTCCATGGGTCACACTGGGATGGTTACCTCCCTCTCAGTGCTGAGCATCGGAAATAATAAGAACTATGTGATATCGGGAGGCCGGGATGGATACGTGGTAGTATGGAAAATTGTCGAAGGAGAAGTCACCAAAGTTTACCGAGTGAAGAATTCAGAGAAAGCCGTGAGTTCGGTATGCCTCATCTCATTCAAGAACGATTCTCAATCTGGTACGTTTGCTGTCGGTGATGACAGTGGAGTGCTCACTCGTTACAAATTCAGCCAGAAGGAGTTCCCCAGCATCACGTCCAGCATTGAACCCACTGCTCTGATGGGGTCACACCCTCTGTCCAAGTTGGTGATGATGTCTGAAGGACCCAACGGGAAGTATGTGGTAGCTGGTTCATGGTCCAATCAAATCATAGCCCTCAAGAAGGTCCGCCAGTGCATGAAGACACACAAAGGATGGGTCATGGACTTGATTGTAGTAAGAACACAAGTTTATTCCATTGCCTTGGATGGTAACTTGTGTTGCTGGAGTCCAAGCAATTCCACAAATCCATCTTCCTCTGACGTCACAAAGTACCCACTCCATTTGAATTCGGGAGAAGATAGAAACTTGGCTTGGCCTCTCTCTCTCTGTGAGGTTCAGGGCACAGAGTATCTTGCTATTTCTGACAGCAAGGGACAAGTGTCGCTGTGGAACAAGGAGACGAAGAGAGTGATTGTCACAAAGAAGCTGCATACTGGACAAGTCAATGCTCTGGCTCCAGTCAGCGATGGTTGCTTCCTGAGTGGCTCTGATGACAGCACGGTAAAGGTGTGGAAAGTGGAAGGTCGCGGACGAGCCACAAGTCTGACACAGATCGGCCAATTTTATGGCCAATCCTGCATCACTGCAATCTCCCGCATGAAAACAGAAGGAAAGAACCACAAGCCAATGTTTGTGGTGGGCGACTCTCTAGGTCACGTGATTCTACTCCAGTGGCAACAGTGAGAACTTGAACTAGAGCTAACAGTTAGTATAGAAAAGAAATGAGTGTTATAGTCCTTATTAATTTTATTGTAGCTAAAGTATTTAAACTCTTTATTGATTTTTGTGATTATTTATTTGCTGACCTTAGAGAAAGAATGAGATCTTGTAGAATATGAGATGCAAACGCTTCGAAATCCTCAATGATAATAATCACTGGAGGTTTTCTGGTCTCTAAAAAACACAAGTGCATCAATAATAAGTGTTAAATAACAAAACAACAACAAACAAACAACAAACATAAACAACGACAAATAAACAACTACCCAACTACCCTTCGCTGAATTTGATCCATTAAGTTTGGACTTGACATCACATGATTCCTGATACCAGCTGCACAGTGTGTTCATGGAACAGAGAATGACTTTTGCTGTGGAGCTTTGTTCCTGCTGGCCAGCCTCCTCATCAGAATGCATTAGACAAGTCATCATATTCTTCATGGTGGCTTTCAACCCTTAAAGACATGAAATTTGTGAATATCAGTACAAAAATCTTAGTCATGTTTCAGCTTATTCTAACATTATCATCAGACAACTTGGCTTTTAATTTTGTAGTGTGAATAGAAACATCTCTCAACATTTTCCTACCTGAATTACAATCTCTGGACTTTAGTAGCACCACATATGGACTGATTTGGTCGCGTATCTTTGCTTGGAGGTGCTTGAGCAGCACATCATGATCTGGCATGTTAACTCCAGCAAGGAGGACAGCAGTGGAGATTTCCAGCCGCGGAGGCAGAAGCTTCTTTTGGTGAAGAAGTAGCTCTTGTCTTTTAGCAGCCTTGCACCTGGAGTACAGGTCTTCCAAATGCTTTTGTGACTTTGAGATGAAGTGTAGAAGATCATCAATAACCTTGCCATGTTGGTCAGAAAGGATAGTCTGTAATAATACAACTTTTAAACTGAGAAATTGAGTACAGTTGTAGATTTTCAAAATGCAAGATAGGAAAAGGGATGCATGGAGTTTAACTTCCTCCTGTGCTCTTTCAATTAATGTAGTGCAAGAACTGAATAGGTGGGAACTAACATTAATTTCTTCCTCGATTGCATCCCAACAGCTGGTAAGGACCCGTTTCCTCTGCTCAGCTCCTTTATCATCCTCTGGTGGCAGTTTCTCCAGTGATCCTACCAATAGAGTACATAGGATAAAAGAATAATCATAACTTTTACTGACCTGATAGAATAGAGGTTGTGCTGTGTGCATTGAATATAAGTGTTTTCCTTGCAACAGAAGTAGTACTCCCTGTTATATCCATCTTGTCAATGCCTTGCAATAGTTCTATAATTATAGTACTCCCAGTGTGCTCTAAATAGAGATTATTTTTAAATTTCCCGCTAGTGGCGCGAAAAACTGGAATGCTGCAGCTGGGAAGCGACACTGTGAGGCTCCTCTCTTGCTCTCAGGTGATAACATCCATCCCTGATGTAGTGAAAGAGCTGACAGAAAACTCACTGGATGCCAAAGCCACCAGCATTGGGATCAGATTGGTAGGTGTAAAACAACTTGCTAGCTAACTTGCTAGCTAGCTAGCTAGTTTGCTGATCAAGAGCAATGCTTATGGTGACCTCAACTAGTTGTTTGTTTTTTGTTTTATTTTGTTGTTCTCTTTTTGTTTTGTTTTTTGCAACCAAAAAAATTTTTTTTCTCTCGTTACTTTCTAGGAGAATTATGGTTTGGATGTGATTGAAGTGAAAGATAATGGATCCGGGATAAAGAGAGATGATGCACTGTCTATGGCCATGCCTCACACTACTTCAAAGATTTCTGGTTTCCAAGACCTGTCCACCCTCAGGACGTATGGTTTTCGGGGAGAGGCTTTGCACTCTTTGGCTGCAATGGCATCCGTAAGTGTGACCACTCGGACAGAGGAAGATAATGTGGCCCTGACATACCAGCTAAGTTCTTCTGGAGAAGTAAGCTCTACCAAACCCAGTCATTTGGAAAGGGGCACCACTGTGATCGTCACTAATCTTTTCAAGCACTTTCCCGTTCGCAGACAATTTTACAGAAACGTTAAACGCTGCAGAGAAGAATTGAAAAAGGTGGAAGAATACCTGTTGGCATTTGGATTGGGTCATCCAAAAATCCGTTTTCAACTCAGACACAATAAGCATACACTGTGGCAGAAGCCTTGTGTGTCAAACTTCGAAGAGAATGCACAGAATATCCTCGGACCTGACTCATATCTGCAAATGGCCCCCCTCAACTACCAATGTTTTGATCCGATGGTGAAGATCCAGGCTTTGGTGCCGAAACCTAAGGAAGATGTGAGCATGTTAACAAGAGCAACCCCTGAAAGGATATTTGTGCTGGTCAACAAGAGACCTGTTGTGATGAAGAGTGTGGTGCAGGTCAGTACTATTTGAGTCTTTTGTGAAGCCTTTGGTAGACCATAACTGACTCTCATACCTTATGCACAGTTGATCAAGCAAACATTTACAGAGGCCTTCCCAGCGCTTTCTTCCCGCTACCCTGTAGCTGTGGCGAGTATCGATGTACTTCCACAAGCTCTAGATGTCAACCTTGAGCCCAATAAGTCTTCTGTGGTGCTGCACGACATGGTGAGTTGTTTCACTCTTTCTCTGCTGAGCACCTTTTGCTATGGAGTCATAGCTACTTCCACTGCAGGATTTTATAATAACCACACTTGACTCACTTCTGAAACAAGTCTATGCTCCATCTAAAGTAGCCGGTAGTGAAAAATCCACCACTATCAAGGTATCAGAATGCAATGCTCTCCTCAGCAAGCAGGACTCTGTGGAAGAGGGTGACTCTGATGTTATGGAAACATCTGCAAAGGAGAAGGATGATAGTCTAGTGGAGCAGCAGGATGAGATTGTGCAGGCAGCAGTGGGTGGCTGCAAGTTCATTTCTTCAACCAGTAATGGACGACATCCTGAAAGTGATACACTAACAGGAGAGGGAAAGAATTTACTATCACCCCCAAAAGAAGACTTTGATTGTGGTGATTTGAGTTTGGAAATGATTGAGGACATGGAGAATAACTGTACTTTTGGAGAGAGTGAGGAGACAGGGAGATGGGGAGAGTGTACCTTCAAAGAAGGTGAAGAGGAAGGAAGGCAGGAGAAATATATCCTCAAAGAAGATGAGAAGGAAGGGAGACAGGGGGAGAATGACTGTGCCCTAGAAGATGAGAAGGAAAGGAGACATGGGGAGAATGACTGTGCCCTTGAAGATGAGAAGGAAAGGAGACATGGGGAGAATGACTGTGCCCTTGAAGATGAGAAGGAAGGGAGACATGGGGAGAATGACTGTGTCCTTGAAGAAGAAGGGGAACAGGGTGAGAAAGGATCTTTGTCTCAAGATCTCGTGGTGGAAGACGAGATTTTGCAGCAGCAGCAGCAGCTACCACAGGCATGCCAGTCATCCCTGCAGCAGACTACTCTTTCACAGTGGAGCAAAGGATACTGTAGGAGCCTCTCTAAGCAAGTTGAGCCCCTCCTTTGATATTCCATGGTAAATTTTCCAAATGCATACTATGTCATATAGCCAGTACAATTGTGTGTGCCTCAAACTCCTGCTAACACCAGTCGAGTAAACACCAGTCGAGTAAAGTCCAAATTAACTCCTGTAAGTTTACCTTCAAGTTTATACTTGTACTTTTGTATGTGACATGTTTGACATTATTATTGCACAGAAGGGACCACCTCCCATTTTTGATATGATCAATTCCCAACCTGTGAAGAGGAAATCGTCTCCAGCTCAAGCAGAAAGCACCAAGAGGCAGAAACAGTCACGCCCATCGTGCTCTAGATCACAGAATCAGGGCTTCTCCACTTCAGATTCCCAACTCCAGTTTGAGTTGACTAAAGTGACGAAGAGGAATTTGATGAACTATAAGAGGTCTGAGCCACTCGAGGTGGAGAAGATATCTCCTGATCGAGTAATTGGTTTCTGTGAAGCAGGGTTATCATCAACTAAACGAAAGATTTGGTTGGCTCTCCATAACACTTCTATCATCTGTTGTGACCCTCCGAAGTCAGTAAATAATATGTTAGTTCATGTGTGTAGAATAGTTATAGTGGGAATCTCTACACATTGGGGACTAGCTGTTTCATCCATTGCAGAAAGGTTATCTTCTTTTCAAATTTAGACTTTAAGTAGAGGAGGCTTCTAATCATCATTGCAATACTGTAGCTAATGGATTTTTTTACAATGAGCAAAACACTTAGGTCCCAACTTCTCCATTATTGAGAGGTCCCACTGTATTAGTATAGGCTTCGGTGCATTGAAAGGTGTCCTTCGTCTAATTGTGGTCCTCAATCCAGAGGGTCCTCATAATACACTATTAATTTTCAGGGGTGATAGTGTCACTGAAGACCCAAAAGAAAGAGCAATTCCACGTGACTTTGATCTAGAGACATTACTATGCAGCAGCTCAAGCAGTACCAATAATTTTCATCATTTATACAAACTTTGATCAATTGAAATGGTTATTTTCTGAGTCAGGTTAAAGTTCGGTCCTTTATGATTGGGGTGCATATGGCAGTCAGGACTAGTACTGGAGGTATATAGTAGGATAAGTCCTGCACTCACGCCAGTCCCAACTGAGAGCACCCCAGGAGCTGTGGGAGAAAGGCAGAGTCCTCCAATACAGCAGAATATTGTAGTACAGCTCCAGATCCAAGTTATCAAAGACAAGTCCAGCCTATAAGCACATAAAGAAGAATCATTAGCTAGCAGGAGGGAATTGTGCATGATTTAATACCATTACAAGAAATAAGTATATTATGTGTTCACACTTCCAAACCAGGAAAGATTTCTATTTATAGTGTCAGTTAATAGACCTACCAATTCTTCATTTAAAAGAGAAACAGCACGCCACTTCTACTTGTTGGGCAGTTATAAGCAACTAGTTACATGATGAGTGAGGTCCACCACAGAGAGCAGACTTATCCATATCTTGATTCTGGTTGGTGTCAGGTAACTCTTGGAGAAGATATTGTGAACAAGGAAGTAGAGAAGAGTGACAATGCTTCAACCTGGTGCAGTGGAAATACATATTATTTTCATAAACTCACAATATAAATAGCAAGGAGAAAGTTGCTGAAGATGGTAAATTGTGACCACACAATGTCAAATTCTTGTGTTCTGAAGTTGCCGGAAGTTTTTGTACCACGTGCAAAGATGGAATTCTATAAGTTCACACCAGTGTACTTGTTCAGCCTAGATGTCTACAAGGAGAGAAAGGTCCTATTAAACCAGTTGCAAATGGGAATTACATACCATGGTAAAAGTAGAAGATTACCATGGTACAATGATAAATGTTGCTACATCTTTCATATCATGGCTGGCCACTTGGTAACCCCGTCTCCAATGATACTCCCTTTTGACTTGGCCTGGTGATGCAGCCTGTCCAACTCATTTCTCAGCTCCTGCACTTTCCCAGGCATTCTCTGATTCAGCAGTCGTGTACAAGACTTTCTTCTCTGCCTTATCGACATAGAGCACACCTACCTGGTATTAAGTAGCACGCATGCGCATAAATGTTCAACATAGTTTCAACATAGATTATTATGGTTTCAACAGCTAGGTAACACTACAATTCTTCGTGAGTTGGATGCTTGCTGTGCACACAAGCAGCAGGTGTAGAGAATTCCATTGCATATTCACATCTGTTGGGCTCACTGGCAGAAAGCAACTTATCCTCCAGTCCACACACCAAGGATACCGTTGCAGATCTACTGGGCCCATTCCAACATTTCTCACCATTGTCATACAACATCACAGAATAGATGTTATCAGCTGGCCCTTTCCAACTTCCCCATGAGCCAAGATTGGTTTCCCTTCCTCCATTTTTTGGTTGTTGGGTTACTTTACTGAACGCACACATCTTGTATGTGTACTCACGATCAGTGAACTCGTAACAATTGTCATAAAGTGGACTGAACTCATGGTCAACACCATAACTTATCTCCAAGTACTTTCGTATATCTCCAATTTCTCGCTCAAGATTTCTCTGCTTTGACTCGACTTGACTGTGAGCATCTCTAGCAGCATCAGCTGCTGCAATCAGCTCTTTGGTTGCATTGTCATATTCAGGCATCTGTCCATCTCCTTCTTGTGGAACACTGTTATCATCATCGTCATCATCATCATCGTCGTCAAAATCATAATCCTCATCTTCCCTGTCGTTAGGGGCACCATGATCCTCCTCAACTGTGGAGGGCAAAGTAGGCGGGGGTACAACAGGAGGAGGTGTAGGACGCTGGAAGTGACACTTATCCGCAATCCTTTCCCACACACTGGAGAGAAATGTTTCAAAATCAACAGACTGCTGATTATCGAGATATCCTAAAGCCTCTTCCTGAGAAATATCACCATCTTGATCATCATCCAACTCGTATCGGGTACGCAGCTCATCCACAGACACATAACTGTCACTATTCGTGTCAAGTTCATCGAAACCAAACTGGGCATCAGCTCTACGAGTTGCTGCCTTCTTAGCTTCCATCTCCTCATCCCATTTCTTGCGATGCTCTTCTTTAGCTGCTCTTTCTGGTTCTTCTGCTGTGTCCTTTGCAGCTGCCAAATCGTGGACTTCACTTTTCACCACCTCCAACTCCATCTCTTTTTGGGTCAAAATAGCTCGTGATTCTTCTTCTTTCTGTTTTCCTTGAGTGGAGTATTCAGCCTTTTTCAAGAATCCCTGCTCATGCAATTCCTTTAACCGCCTCTGTTCTTCCTTCTCTTTCCTGCCCATTTCTTCACATGTGTTAGGGCAAGAGATGCCTGTACCCCATTCATCACTTCCATCACAGCAATCACAGATCCTATCATTCACACGAGAAGAGAGGAGCTCCTCAGGACGATGTCCTGTGTTCACACAGTAAAACTTCCCATTGGTGCAAGCAGAAGTGCCTGGTTCATCTGATCCATCACTAAGTAATCGTATATTTAAACATTCATAGTATTATTCAGTGCATGACTTACTCGCAGTCACAGTAGTCATCATTGATGAGAGAGAATGGAATTGTGTCTGAACCGTCAAAGCAGGTAAAGTCGCTTTCAGGCCTGTAGAATGCCTTTCTGGTCGGGTGCATGCCCCTTATCTCCACTCCATTCACGTAGTGGAAGGAGCAGACCGCCAGTACTGCCAACACAAGAGTCCCAAGCATTCTTACACCTCAGCCCTTTGCATTTGAAAGTTCAAAGTTGACCACGTGTATATCTCGTGTGTAACTTTAGAAAATGGACGGAGAATTAGAGAGAACTGTAAGTTATGCTCAGTGTGTGTGTAGTAAATTCCTTGGTATCATCCCTATAGAGAATTCAACCCATAACGGCAGAACAGATTTTACAAGATTTGGAAACAGCTTCTCAAAACGACGTCGTTTTTACTATCGATCCTAAGCGTCTACAGCTACGACCCAAAAGTAACAGGGTTTTTCATTTTGACGATCCTTTACCTTTATTGATATTTCAGAGGCTGATTCAGAGAAAGGGGCAGATAAAGTGGCAGCTGATAGTGCTCAACTTGTAAAAGCATATAACAAACTTGAAAATGATCATAAGAACGAACTCCCCCAGATAAATGATAAAGTTCAACAACACATTTCCAGTTTAAAAGCAATTTTATCGAAATCCAAGAATTGATTCATAATCTGTCTTTATAAAATGTTAACCCTACATTGTGTAGTTCCTCTTCATATTGTTTTTCTTCTGATTTAAGTAATCTTTCCAGCTGTGCTTTCCGTGCCTGTCAAAAGGTTTAGTATTATAAAGTCCACTGTGTGCACTGGATCTTGTTTCATTTACCATCAAGAGGGTTTTATTTCCTAGTTCTATTTCTTCTTTTAATTCCTTAAGCTTGCGCCTCAAAGCTTTCTGTTCACTGGACTGAAAGAGAATAAAGTTAATGACCTATTGAGCCACATGAAAGTTTGGGGTGCAGAACTTTAATTAGCCTCATGCCCAGGCCCGCTTTTTTCGCGGGGACGAGGCTAAACTTTAATATACACAAAATTATAATAATGGAAGGCCCAGTTGGCTCTTAAGCAGAACCATAGATAGAACGAATACAATAGCACTTACATCTTCTAATGCTTCTGTCCACTTGGTTTGCAAAAAAACTCTATATTCTCTAATAATCATATAATAAATTAATATCTTATGATGAACTGGTACTTACTCCTTAAGGCGCTTTTTTTCTTGCTGTAAGGCCTCATTTTCCTGTGTATGACAGATATCACTTAACCATCTAAACCCATGCAGTTGCACCTACTTTAATCCTCTGGAGTTGTCTCGTTTGTTCCTTGCTTAGTCGACAGCTTTTCAGTTCTAAAGGCTTAACTAGAGCCATCTTGCTTGATAGTATACCGTATCCATAACAACTGTATAGCTCCACCCATTATGGGTGTGGTACCACATGATTGTCACACACAGCGCGCGCTAGTACCCGGGCATAGACGATAGCTAGTAGCTGGCCGGAGGCATAGCAAAATGTCTAGACTGTTTTTGACCATTTTGGCTCTGGTGTATGGTCCTACCGCGTTTGCATTGGATAATGGCGTGGCTTTAACTCCACCTAGTAAGTAGTAAATGGTAGTAAACCTGATTCAATGTTTACATACTTTTTTTTCAGTGGGATGGCTACAGTGGGAAAGATTTGCTTGTAATGTGGACTGTGAAAATTACCCAGACACCTGTATCAGGTATGTGGGTGTGACTTGCGACTGTAGTCAGTTGCTATGTTTCCTTCGATACACAGTGAAAAGCTCTTCATGCAAATGGCAGATCATTTAGCTGCTGATGGTTTCAAGGATGTCGGGTACCAATTTATTAATATTGATGTGAGTGAAATATTAAGGGTATTTTATGTGAGTCATATGACAAGTAGGGATGGCACGGAGTGCCCCATTGGATTATAATAATATCTACAATAACCCCATTTCCCTTGTACACACAATCTCTCCACATGATCTAAACATGGTACATCCACACTAGAATAATCTTGTGTCTTAGGCCTGCTTTCTTGGTCTCTCTCTCTCTCTCTCTCTCTCTCTCTCTCTCTCTGTCAGTTTCTCTGTCTGTTTTGCTGCAGGATTGTTGGGCTTCCAAAAGTCGGGATGCTAATGGAAAGTTGCAGGCCGATCCTAAGCGTTTCCCCCATGGAATCAAGTACCTGGCAGACTATGTAAGGCCCATAACCCATAGATATAGTGCATGCAAGCACTATAATTAATTTACTATCTTTCATCACAGGTTCATTCAAAGGGACTGAAACTTGGCATCTATGGAGGTTTGTCCTTATTACATAGTTCAAATCAGTTCTTAGATGGTGAAGGGTTGATTATAATAAATTATTCACTTTGACTACCACCACACATGACTTTGGGCAATTTTCACCTTGTAACTAACTACTACCAATAACTAAATATTGCGAAGGCTAAGTTCTTAACTTAGGCTGTCATCACTCGAGAGAACGTACTCGATTACCGATTCACCTTGTTCTATTCCCACAGATCTGGGCACAAAGACCTGTGGGGGTTACCCGGGAACCCTGAACTACATCCAACAGGATGCTGATACGTTTGCAGAGTGGGGAGTGGATATGCTTAAACTTGATGGATGCTACTCCTCAGAGACCATCTATGAAACAGGGTACCCCAATATGTCCCTTGCCCTCAACAGTACAGGTCGTCACATCGTATACTCGTGCAGTTGGCCAGCTTATATCAAAAATGTAAGTTTAGTACAGTGAATTAGCCTCGTACCAAGCCCCACCATACAAGGCCCTGGGTATGAAGGATAGACTTCTGTAAATGCTGATAAAAGGACATAATCGACAAACAGGTTGTTATAGATGTGTAGGGTGCTGCTTTCGTATTATAGGATGTTATATTATGGACTTTTTTTTTGACTCAGGACATATGGGGTGTTATAAATGTGATGATCCTTGCTTACTGGTGTTCTTATACTTTATTCATTTCTAGCCCAATTATGAGGTCATTGCCAAAAGCTGTAATCTGTGGCGGAACTATAATGACATCTCTGACAGTTGGGACAGTGTGCTGGGAATCATTAACCACTACGGAGACTCTCAAGACGACTTCCAACCCTATGCTGGCCCTGGCCATTGGAATGACCCGGATATGGTAAGGGGTCGTCATAACATAAGGTTTGAGTGTTTATGGTAAGGGTCATCATGTAGATAAGTTGCTGTTTATTGTGTTATCCTTATATCCTGCAATTACTGCCCTGTTTATGAACTGGTCTGAGATAAACAACGTTATCATGATATGACTGGGTAATGTTAATGTGACACCATTTGGCTTTTGTATATCCTGTGAGTGTGTGTTTTGAGATTTGAGCACATGCTGTGACGTGCAGCTGCCTCACCAACACGACTCATTGTCTATGTGGGGGCATTTGTGTGGATGCATAAATATTATGCATATAGCATGTTTTTATCCTGGCACTTGTAAACAGTTGGTTTCGATTGTCAACATCTGATCAGTGATTTTAATGTCAAAGTGATGCACACACACTCAGCAGATATTCTTTCATATGCAGCTCATTATTGGCGACTTCGGACTTAGCTTGGATCAGCAAATGGCACAGATGGCTCTGTGGGCCATATTCGCTGCTGTGAGTCTTTTCTCTCTCTCTCTCTCTCTCTCTCTCTCATAGTTATTATTTTGTAGCCTCTTCTCATGTCAAATGATTTAAGAGCTCTTCCTGAAGAATCAAAGACCATCCTCTTGAATAGGTAGGTCTCTCTCTCTCTCTCTCTCTCTCTCTCTCTCTCTCTCTCTCTCTCTCTCTCTCTCTCTCTCTCTCTCTCTCTCTCTCTCTCTCTCTCTCTCTCTCTCTCTGTGTAGGTATGTCTGTGTGTGTGTGTGTGCATTCCTACTCTGTGTGTGTATTCCTGTTCCATGTGTGCATTCCTGTTCCATGTGTGGTATGATCTAATAGGACTTCTATTGTCCATGTGATCATTTAATTACATCAGTATGATTACAGGGGGAGTCTGATTTCACCCCACATACATTCTCCCTTCTGTTTGCTCCCTCTAATGCATAGCACTTGCATGTAGTCACATCTTCCTCTTTCGGAAAAATTACTAATTCAAGAGACTGAAAGTGCTGGATAAAATTCCCCTGATTGGTTTGCAGTGAATACCTACTATGAGAAGGATGACTATTTAGTCTGCTAGTTATTCAGAAGTTTCTACTCCCCTCCATCCCCCCCACCCTCCTCTCTCTCTCCCCCAGACCAGCAGGGTATCCTATTTGGAATACCATAGTGCACAGATGTGTCTAGTCTAAACCATAGGCATTATACATAATGTACTTTGCATGCCACAGCTAGTTCAATTTGATCATGTGAGAAAAAATAAATTTGGTCACTCCAATAATATACTATACAGCACTGAAATCAGGTTGGCCAATTCCCTGAAAATGGCCTCATAGTGCATGGAGTGCAATATGGCAAGTTGGCAAAAGCGAAAACAAGCACTGGGCATGTGCAGTAGCAAAACCGTAGTCAGTGTATGGAGTGACTTTACTCATCACATGACTTTTAGAGCTTTCTCAACAGCGTATGATTGCTTCAATTGTCAGATCCACAACAATTTTTTGTGACTATGAGCTAGCAATGATTCCAAAGTGCCACTCCTTAGGACAGCTGAATGGTTTTAGTGTCACACCCAGGCCACTTTTTTTTTTTTTTGCGGGAGGAGGGTGTAAGAGGCTAGATGGTTTGTGGGTAGGGCAAGAGGTGAGTGGGCTGTTGACTGCTTAATGTGTCACAGCTGCACACGGTATCGGTCCCTTTTCTTCACACATTAGGAGAATTGGCAAGAATGATTCTTGTTATGTCTCTCTTTTTTATCCCTCCCTGAATTATTATAGTGATGTCATCAAAGTGAACCAGGACACACTAGGCATTCAGGGAAGACTCATCAAAACCCAGATTCTTGATCTGGTTAAGGAGAATGGTGAGGTGTCCGCAGGGGCTGAACTCAGGGTGTATAGTCGGCCTCTCTCTGGAGGGGAGGTGGCAGTGGCTCTCTTGAACACTCACTCTTTCTCTTTTCCGCAAGACATCTCTTTTAACTTCAACGAGGTGAGTGAAGCACAGGTAGATTTACCTTTCCCTTGAAAGGAGGGGGAGGGAGTACACTTGTAACTGCACTGTAGAATACCCATACCCAGGCACTCATGCTCCTCAACAAGCTAGGTGCATGTTTAGACAGCGCTACTCCCTAGTATTTACCATTTAGCCATAGAGCCATAGATAACATTTAATCAAAAAGATGATTATGATAATCACTTTACTTCACAGGTGGGATTCAAAAGTACAAGTGCAAAGGTTTATGATCTCTTTGCTCAGAAGGAATTGGGCGTGTATAACAACACTTTCTCTGCTCGTGTTAACCCCACAGGAGTAAAGTTCTTCTGGCTGCACATGCCTTAAGGATGTACAACCTTCTTCAAAATGAATGACTCTCAAATTGTAATCATAGGTCAACATGAATCAAGTAACTATCCCCACTGTATACTCTATCATATGACCCCCCCCCCCCCATAATTATTATTGCTTAAGAATTTTCTCCTGCCAAAATGGAATAATCAAACAAGATAATTTGTATAGTGATTATAACAAAAAACAAACAAAACAAACGAAATAAACGAAAACAAACAGCGAGAGAATGAGAAAAGTGCCGTTGAATTTACTAGAAGGAGCGATGAGCTTGAGAATTTATAGTTGAGGTTTGAAATGTCTTGATTTCTAGAATATCTGGTTTCTTCTCCAGGATGGAGAGAATGAGGGTATCAATGTACGACAACAAGGATTGGTTCTGTTCTCTTAGCCGAGAATTGTCTTCTTTAAGGTCTATAACAAAAAGATGAAATGCCACAATGATTAGACAGTATCTTCATACTCGGCCCTTAATCAGAAGCCCAGAAGATTCTGCTAGAATGACAGGCACATCCTATAGTCATGCATTAGAATGTTTGCACATGACCTGTGCAAATTAATTTCTACTTCTCCCTCTTCTTCCCTCCCCCTCCAAAGGTCAAAATCCAAAGGTCAAAAACTGTCAGGTTCCTAAGGAGATACCTCCTGCTAGACAGGAAATTAATGGTAGGAGAATGGAGAATGTTAATTTTGCAGAATGGAACAGTAAAGAACTTCCTGTTGGACAGGATATACAACTGTCTGTGTTTTTATGTGTGCTTACCTTTGATCTGTTGCTTCAGGGCCTTCAGCTCCGCTTGATCTTGCTCTGTGGTGGTAGATAAAGAGAGCAACCATTATTCATAGCTAGTGGGCAGGAAGGGCGAGCAACAGGAAATCAATGAAATTAGAGGTCACAGTTCAACCACGATAATAATAATATGGATTTTGCTCTCAGGAGGAGACCTCTATACTTATATCACATATCAGGGCTTCTGAGGGGTAACTTTGAGATTTAGAGAAGGTTCCTAACATGGAGGGTGCCAGCAAAGTGTGCAAGTTGGTATAAAATAAAGAGAACACATGACACACTGTGATTCTATAAGCAGGAAGTGAGGGCACAGTACATCGCATAAGTGCTTCCAGAAGCGTCCAAAGCATGCACTACTTCATTTAGGTGTGCACTTACATCAAGTTACATGGTCATACCTCCCTCAGAGCAATATTCAAGTATCATACACTGCTCTAACTTTCACAATTCTGACCAAATTTCATATTTAGCAAAGAGCTGATTACCTGATGAGTTGGCTTGAAATTTTGGTGAGAAGTTATAACAAGTGATCAAAGTATCAAGTGAATTTATACCACACACTCTACAGGTTGGTTGTCTGGAATAGTTACTGTAGAAAAGATCAGGTTTCTGTGGTCCTATAGCTACAGTAGTTTGCAGAACAGTTGTCATGCATCAGGCAGGGATAGGTGGTGGCTTTGAAGTATTTGGGAACAATACAATGTTTTCATAGCCCTATTGTTCTTAGCCACTAGCTACTCCAGAGTATCTCTGCCTGCATGACAACTGTTCTGCAAACTACTGTATAGTTACTTTCAATAGTCAGTACCCCAGACATGACTAAGTTAGTTGGCCTTGGTCAGCTAGGCTAGCATATACAGACAATGTGGCACCATTTTGACCTGGGCTCCCATTAAAATTAATTAATTCAATGTAATTTTATTATTCAAGTTCAACTTTGACCTTGTCCTTCATGAATGCAATTTTGACCCATACAAAGTTCATGTGGTAGCAATCTCCTTGTTAACATCATGATGTCAAGTACTGCCAGTGGAGGTGCAAAGGTGATAGAGATGGACTCTAAGTACCATTGTAAAGGTCTTTCTTGTGGCCCAATCAAAAGCCTACATTTGTTCTACAACAGGGGTAGTTCATTTCAAAAGTACTGACCAAAATCTGTATCCATGTAAGATCACAACATCAGATAATCGAAAGATATTGACACTTCAGAAGCATCTGTGTTGCTCTTTCGCAGTGTATAAAAGTCTTCTGCAAGCATATCACGTATTTAGTCTTTAGAGGAAAATCTGTTCACTTTTAGTTTTTAGAAGCCGATAGGACTAACTTCAAGCTTCAAAAAAGACATTCATGCATTCATGTGCACATCCGTGTTGAATTTGCATTCAAAGTTCATCATCTGTTAATACATTCACACGTTCAAGTGTACATCCGTCAATCGGTTGATTGACATGACGTGCTTTGTATTAGCTGATGGAGAAGCATGGATTTTTCCATGCTGGTTTAGTCATACACTCATACACACAATTATCCATCCATATAACTATATATGTATGATATGACAGGTCACCAGTGAATGGAAAACACATTGGCAAGTACGTGAACCATGCAAGTCACATGACTATAGCAATTACTCAAAAGAGTTGCATCAGTGAATTGCATCAGTTTATGCATGCACTGCTGGGAATGCATGATTAACTTCCTGACTTCATAACTTGTGGTGTCAAGTGATCAACAGCATTACTCATAGCAAAAATTATGCAAATCATTGACCTTAAATGGTCATGACTCTTCAGTTCCTTAGCTACAAAATCAGGTCGCTTAGGTATGGAAACAATGCATTTTATATCCTAGCAACCTGTTAAAGAACTAGAACTTAAAATTTTGAAACTAGACCTATAGACATGCAGATCAACTACATGCCAATGAGATGCTTAATTAATTTTGGACACATGCACTGCAGATAAACTATGCTCCAAAATGAGATGCTTAATCTACTTAACGCTTCAGCAAGTTTCTCTTTAATTATTGAGTCTAGCTTCTCTTTAAAGAAATACCATTTCAGTCACTTAAAAGCAGTCTAGTTTCTACCTAAAGATAATATATTTTTTTAAATGATATCACATGTTATGAAAGTGTAGTAGAAAGAAGTGCAAATTATGAATAATAACCTCTTTACGTGCAGCAAGAAAGACCACTTTCTCTGTCCACTATGTCCTTATTAAGGGGGACCTGTTCTTAGCCCATAGTAAGCAGGCTTCACTCCCAAACCTTCTGACAACCAACCTTCATTCAGACCACTTCAAGTGGTTCAGTATTAAATGCTTACAGGAAGTAACCTCAACTGACTGCAGCCCTACGTACCATGTTGCTGTTTCCTTGAGTCGACTTTGGCTTGGTTAATGGATTGGGCCGATCCTCCAGATGGGGATTCCATCTTCACATACGTGAAGGTCAGGCTGTGGTTGCTGACTCCGCCCCTAGCGGTCTCAACCAGGACCTCGCCAGTCCCCACAGAGCGGGGCAGGGTGGTAATCACAAGTTTGACTACATAATTAAGAGGAAGAGAGAGAGAGAGGAGAAGAAAGTTTCATCATCATTTCATCATTAACAATTAAATTACCACTGTACTGATTGCGTATTCTACTTGGAAATTCATCACCTCACAATACTAGTATGAATAATCACACTCACTTGCTAGCCTCGTTCATGCAACTTTATGGGGAAAGGAAAGCATAGGAACATGAATAAGGGCTACTTATTTTACTGAATATGCTCTCCCTAAGCAGGGAAAGACCTCATTTCTAGAGACTTCTACTTCTAGAGACTCTAGAGTCTTCTAGAGACTCTAGAGACTTTGTGGGGTAAGGAAAGCATATGAACATGAATAAGGGCTATTTATTTACTGAATCTGCTCTCCCTAAGCAGGGAAAGACCTCATTTCTAGACTCTAGAGTCTTCTAGAGACTCTAGAGACTTTGTGGGGTAAGGAAAGCATATGAAAATGAATAAGGGCTACCTATTTACTGAATCTGCTCTCTCTAAACAGGGAAAGACCTAAATTTTAGTTTAACCTTGAAGTATCAGTGTTTCCCCTCATGAGATTAATGACTGAAAAGTTGCCCTGTGTAGTGTCACTGTGTGAACTATACACTAGAAGACAAGGGGGCACTGGTATCTCTCTTTGCACCTTCGTGTTAAGTCCTATGCATGTATCTCTCTTTGTACCTGGGGAGAAGTACTCTAAAGTTTCTGTGCAGTCCACGTCAGCAATGACCACCCTGACCACATCCTCCTTACACTCCCCCAAGTTGCTTCCCCGTAGAATCACCCGCTGGCCTCCTTCCACAGGTCCTTCCCGAGGGGAGACTCCTGTCACTTCAGGGACCAGCGCTATCTCCGTCTCCACAAAGGCAAACGTGATGGTGGACACGCCCACACCTCCACAGACAGTTTCAACTTGCACAGGTCCTCTGCCAGGGCCATAACGAGGGGGTGTGGTCACAGCAAGTTTAGCTACAAGAGGTTTATTGCATAATGCTTGTGAATATCTGATTAAAGGAATCCCCACAATACCGTTCTCACACAACCTTATGTAAATACACAAGTACCAGAAAAGCTGCCACTAGAGAATTTTAAAATATATAACGGAAGATTAGGCACTCTTAACAGTTCAATTTAAGTGGGTGTGTCCAATCTGTTCATATGGCAGTGCCATATTGGATGCACCGAACGGTACGTAGCTCCCCTAGCATGAAATAAGGTAATGTCCTTATAACATGCCAAATACTTCAACTGCATACATACTTGAAGAGAAGAATTCCAGACTGTTGGTACAGTCCACGTCTGCTATGATCACCTTCAAAACGCTATCTTCATTCTCCCCGAAATTCTTCCCCCTCAGTACCACTCGCTGGCCTCCCTGCACTGGTCCTTCGTGGGGGGAGATCCCTGTCACTTTAGGCTGTAATGATGCACTCTCTAACATCTCATGTTCATTCCAGGATGGATTATGATGATGATGATGATGGCTGAAACTGGAACGAATCCCTCCCCCTTTCTTGAGGTGAGTTAGATCCTCTTGAGAGCCTGAATGTGATTGATCAGGTGAGCATTTCTCGGATTGTGACGTGATGTGACCAGGTCTGTACTGAGACACAAAACACTCGACAAGCAGCTCCCCTGAAACTTCATGATTCTTCTTCGAGGGTGTGAGGGGGAGCCACTGCTTGCTGGATTCACGATGGCTTCCTAAAGTTTTAAGAGTGATCAAGACCACGCCCAGAACGTGTTCCTTGTCACGGACTTTGAACTTGACGGTATGGTTCTGGTTCCGAACTGGTATTGGTCTGCATAAATTACACAGAATAAGACTTTGTTCACAATAATAGGATCATCAACAACAACAATGATAACAACAACAACAATGATAACAACAACAACAATGATAACAACAACAATTGTTCATCCTCGGGATATTCTTCCACCATTATCGAGGTATATCCAAAGTTTACATACTAACTCACTTACATAACAGCCTCTTGGTTCCACTCTGGACAATTGTCCACAACAGTCTCTGTCAGGTACTGGTTCTTTCCCAAGCCAAAAACCACAGATGCATGGCAGGTCTCTGAAAAGAGATATTCATTACATAGTGTCCTTCATGATCTAGTTAGCTTAAATCTCACCTCCTTTCCTTTTACTCTGCAGATTGCGAGCTGCAAACACTGCATATTTTGAAAAGGTAGCTAGTTATCATAGCACACACTATTACTTGTCTAGCTACCCCATGTGCTGGCTATAAATGCCACACTCCACGACAGTCATACCTGTTAGGGTGATCTGGGAAGGCTCCCTGTTGCTCATGTTTTCTTTTGTCCGCTGATTGGGAGTCAGTACGTGGTTCAGGCTGTACTGTCCGCATACAAATCATAGTCAAACAATAGAAAAATTTTTGTTCTAAATACCAGAATAGCGCGGGTATTACCCGGGTAAATTTGATCATGTTTGAAATCATATGAATATTTCATGTTTGAAATCATAATTATTACTTATGGAATATTTAATATGAAAGTGAAGTCATCAAAATAATCATTAGATGAGGAACTGAAGTGTTTGTTTTATAGATGAAACATAAAAAATCTATAACAATGTGTAGGGAAATTAACATGAATGTACTGATATAGAGACTGGACTGTTCTTAGGTCTGGAAAAACCCCTTGTTCCATCTGGCCCAAGAGGTTGTCTGATAATGCAGCTGGTCAGATGTGAATGCGCTTTGTCTCCGAATCTCCTGAACACTTCAGTGCCACTGTGTTTTCTTGATGGCTCTGGTGTTATTCTTGGACTTTCACTGCATGAACGACTACCACAACTCAAGCCAGAGTCCGATGTGTAGTCCTTCCAGGCCTCAGGGCGCAGGTGCTTCCGGGATGGCTCGGGACTGCACTTTACCCCTTGGAGCTTCCAGCGTCGGTATGAGTCGGGTGAAGGAAAAGCATTGGCTTGAGTGATTTTGCGATGAAATACCTGTCTAATAGGAGTTACGTCACGAAGAGAATGAGGATTACTCTGATGACGTCCTTTTTGAGAATGAGACTCAGCAATCTTTGTTTCTTTGCCTTTCGTGGTTTTCTTCTGTTCTTTCACTTCTTGACTTGATTTCTTCTCATCCAGAAGCTGTACTTTCATGTCATCTCTCCAGCTCTGCTGCTCCCGAATCTTCTGATAAGCTGATACGGCCACCTGCTTACTTGCAAACTCCACTAGAATGCAGAGGTCCTTTCCAAGACATGGAAAATGTCCTTTGCTTGGTTTTATATCTAAAGGAATGGCTCGTCCTGGGTTGATGATACGAACTTGAGTCACTTCTCCATATCTGCCAAATTGCTGCTCAATATCGGCCTGATTTGGTTCATCTTGTGGGTACTCTGTGATAAGTAAAGTTTTTGTGATGTGACTAAAATCCACCTGTGGTGCTGGAGACTTTCTGCAAATCTTTGTTCCTTCTTCATTCAAGCTTAAAGCAGTAGAATGCTTAAGACACTCCAACACAACTTTCCAATCCTTAGTAAGCGTCTTGACTTTTCTTAAAGATGCCACTAACTTTAAACTGACATAGCCTTGCTTGTTCCTATTAATGTGCTTCATCAAGAAAGAATCTTTAAGGAGATTTTCATCACTGAAATACCACTCCACTTGTTTGATGATTTTCTCTTGCAGTTCCGAGTCTACCGTTATTTCTCCTCCGCCACGATCAAGATCTCCTGAAACTACCTTCACCTGCTCTTCTTTAGCCTGAGGGGAAAGAATCTGGAAGTTTTCCGCAGGTGTTCCATAGCCTGCATCAGAATCGCTGTCCGATAATGCGGAGGTCGAGGTAAGTGCTGCTGAGAGAAGAGTGTTTTGGACGTAGCTCTCCATGTAAGAGGGTTGAATGGGGATTACTGCTACAGACATTTCACTACTTGCTCGGTAAAAAAGAATGAAAATGAATGCTTTTATAGTTTTTGCAGGTTACTTTTTGACTTCAATCAAATTTGAGCTTTGAGCTTCGGTATTACTAACCTATATTCAGTAAGTCAACCGGATCTCAAAATCAGAACATCCACCAAGTAACTCGTTAGCTACACTTTTTTATGAAGAAAAGCTGCATCCAGTGCATTTTTTATACTCACACACAACTTGCCCCGCCCATCAAATCCCTCGAGTATTGCGACACGTCGTAAACAATTATTAATTTTTGCATATGCTATTGGTCGTGAATATCGACAAATCAGCTTGGTACACATGTACCCTGACGTGTCTTTTCCGCTTTGCCGGCTAACCTTTTCACCGCAGGTACTTGCACCTCTGAACTGGAATGGATTATTCACAGCCTCCTGAAAAGATTCGGAGTCCAGCGGAGGTGGGATCCTCTGCACTTGTGATAGGATTGTGTGGGTAGGCAAGCTAGCTTACCCCCTAGCCTTCATTTCTAATTTAACTATGCAGAGCCAGTAATAGTGGGAAGACGACTTTGGCTCAAAAGCTATTGGACCAATATCAATATGTGACCCTAATCCATCAGGATGACTTCTATAAGGTCAATTTTTTGGTTGCACTGGCCAATAATTGTATTATTATTGCATAGGAAGATGATAAAATACCAGAAGACAAAGATGGGATAAAACTATGGGATGGTACAATATTAATCAGCTATTGTATACACTCACTGTACATATAAAGGGATATCCATGGGAGCCTAGTACACTCTATGCCAGGAATCCAGGCAATGTAAGCTTGGTGGTATTTGATACCAAAATATTGTCCCTCTGGTTGGCTACATCATCAGAGGGGGAAATTGGAGCTCTATTAGCAATATTAACATTTGCCTCATTGTAAAACAGAAAAAGGCTGATGCAACCACAAACAGAATCTTAATGTACATGATAGCTATAGTTCTGATTGCATTGCTTCCACACAAGTTCCCTTCCTATTCCCTTCCCTGCATGGTTTCCATTAACCAACCAATTTCAGTTATTGAAGCAATTGATGCGGAAAAGTTTGTCTCTGCAATTCAGCTTGCCTCATCGCAGACAGTGCTAGTGTCCTCTCACTCAGATGATCAACAAAATTCCCAGAGTTGTTGCAGCAGTAGTGGCTTCCATCCCCACCTGGTTATTGTCGAAGGAACCATGCTACTAAGCATTAGGTAATAAATGTGCAAGTAAGGAAGAAGGAACAGGTCAGTAATAATAATGATGATAATAACAATAATAACAGATGTGGTCACAATCTTTCCCACATGGGTCATGGGTTGTGTTGCAAGTGTTATGTGGTCCTTACTGTTGGCTTATTTCATCTATTAATAAGTAATTTTTGATTTGTATAGGCCTGTAATGTGGTGTCAACTGGTCTGCTTTAAATGAGATGTGGCTGGTAGATTAGCATAGTGGCTCCCTCAATGCGCATGCCTGGTCCATGATAATGAATATGTGATTGCACAGATGACCACCTGAACCATTATTATGACTGGAGTAACTTTTAAACTTCCATCTATGAATAGAACTTACAGGTGAAAATAAATCATCTTTTGTACTAGTTGCCTGGATACAAGGAACTGGTACAAGATGAGAGTAGGCAGTTTCACTTCTTGCCCATACTTGGTCTTAATGAGATAGAAAGACAGGGAGGAATAGGAAGCCAAGCCATTCAACTGCAGCTAAACTGCCAAGTGTTCTCTCTTCCCAGTCCTCCTACTTGGCTGGTCATTTACATTATGTGCTTATTTGCAGCACAAGCATCTGAGCAATAGCCAAAAAATATGGGCATGGAATTTAATGATTAAAAAATAATTCTCTATGTAACCATATACTTCATACCCAGAGTCTGGGTACAAGGTACAAGGCTAATATTAATTAGCTAACAAGGTCTGACTAAATTATTATATTGCTCTGTAGGGAATTAAGACCACTTCTAAATGTTGCTTATTTCTTAACCCTTGATTATGACACAATGAAAGAGAGACGAAGGTAAACTTAAATTCAAAGGAAACTGCGGAAGCTGTGTGGTCTATATAAAGTCCTGCAGGATGTTAGCTTTTAATGATGTCATACGTTATTGCAGTGGGTTATTTTATGCCCAGTTTTGGTATTGATCTTCAAGAAACAAAACATGAAACCATTTTAGGAGGGAATATTATAGCCAATATTGACTGAATCCCCAAGAGAAAACATCTTTGGTTTGTTTAGCAATAATTAATATTGTGGTGAATTTCTCCATTGGGATACAAGGTTGTGGTTAGCTTAGTCATTACTCAATTTTGCATATTCAGGAAGAGGGAGTATGAAGGTCCCCATGACCCCCCTGGTTACTTTGAGGATCATGTTTGGCCTTCCTACATGAGAGATATGAAAGTGGCTTGTGGAGCACATAGTGATGGGAGTGTCAGTAAGTCTGTGCATGTTATGTATACAGCAAGTGTCACCTAATTCACACATTTTACAGGAATGTTGGATGGAACCAAAGAAATAGCTGAGAATTTAAATGAAACTGAAATCAGAATTGACGAATTGATTTGTAGTCATCGTAGATGACATTTGATACAGTGAAATCTGCTTCCTTTATCACCTATGGGCCAGCAACAACAGGGAGGTGGTCTAGGGAGGCCAAAAAATAATCAATTAACCTGGAAAAAAAAATATGCTAAAAATCTATTTTTGTTGAATGTATATTAATTCATAACAGATTACAATGACCTCTTCTAGCTAGGCCTAAAAGAGTGATGGGGTGTATTATAATTAATGATAGGTAAGGGGTATACGCTTTACAAACGCAGTTAAGAAAGTGCACGTGAATAATGACAACAAGGAAAGGTGATGGTAGAAAGGGAGCCCAGAAGTACCAGAACTCCAGGGCCTACAAGCCTGATCGTTATGGAGAGAGTAGGAGAATGAAACTGGCAGCTGCATTGCCTCTTGCTGGCATCTGTGGTCGCTGCAAGGAAAAGATAGAATGGAAGAAGAAGTTCAACAAGTATAAACCCCTCGCTGCACCCAAGAAATGTGTCGTGTGTCAGGAGAAGAAGATCAAACAGGCGTACTATAGAGTGTGTCAGGAGTGTGCAGAGAGTAGTGGGGTATGTGCAAAGTGCGGAGAGAAAGAGGAAATAGTTGAGAGGTGAGATAGAAATCATAAACTGAAGGCAAATTTCACTTTCTCTTTTTCAAGAAGTTTTCCTTTGAGTGCAAAGGAACAAGCCAAGGAAGAAGCAGAATTTAGGCAAGGTCTGAAGTTTATGACAGAAAGAGAACGACGTAAGTCCTGAAAGCCAAGTACAAATATAATCACAAGATGTTTTCTTCTCTCTCCACCAGGGAAGCTCTTGAGAGAACAAGTCAAGCACTCTGAGAAGAAGGTAGAGCATGCAAGTGACCCTCAGGACAGCTCAGGTAGCAGGAGTGAAGACTCAGAGACTGAATCCACTGGATCAGCAAGCAATCAAGAAACACTTTCATCAGAATTGACCACTTTAGAGGTACACAGCTCACAGCATTCCTGATATCAAAGCTAATAACAATTTGCTAATGGAATGAATGATGGTTTGAGTTGCATCTCAGACTCAGTAGATGTATCCTCTTAGCTCCTGCATGATCAGTTTCTCTTGGTCTTTGCTCACTGGCTCGTAGTGGGAGAAGGTGGAGACAAAAGTGGCTGTTCCACTGGTCATGGTGCGCAGAGCTGTGGAGTAACCCTACACAACAATTAAAACACACTTGGTCTGGCCATTTTTGAAGCAGCAGGTATACACTACAGTTGAATAATGGAGGACCCAGCCTCATAGAGAGGTTGAAGCTGAATCCTTACTCTATCATACAAAGTCAGAGTTTTGAAATTCCTCCACCACTTAACCTGAGATGGCCACACAAATACTCAACACTCACCATCAAACCAGCCAGAGGAGTGATAGCAGTAATCACTCTTTCCTTTCCCTGGGCCTCTTGGGCACCCAGTTCCTGTATGTGCGCTCTCCGATGGGACGAGAGGTCTCCCAGTACCTTCCCCATGTACTCCTCTGGCACAGTGACCACCAAATGTGTACACGGCTCCAGTAGCTCCACCTCTGCTTCCTGGAGACCCTTTACCATACCTTCTGAGATGCAGGCAGACAACATGGCCAAGCTGGTGGTGGGACCGATGGTCAGGTCACTCACAGAGACACTGAGATGAACCACTGGGTAGCCAAGCAAAGGACCTATGGACAAGAAGGAATATATTCCATATCAGAAAGTCCCCTGGAATCTAGACTCAATATAAATGATATAGCCACTGTAAATTGAGGGGGAGGGAGTCCTGCATATTCAAGACACTCACCTTGTAAACAAGCTGTTTCCACTCCTTCCCTAATGGCCGTTATCAGTTCAGCTTTGGTAAAACCTCCAGGTAGCATCTCCTGCTGTTGTCGAGTGAGGTCAAGGTGCACTATCAAATCTTCCGAGGACTTAGAGAGATCTTGGTTGGGGCTGAAGTTGAGTGTGAGAGAAACCTGGTGTCTCTTGGAGCCAAAACTACGATCCAGTAGAGCTGAAAGTCAGGAAAAAGACAAAATTCACTAGCTCATGGCCTTTCTAGAGATGAGACTGCTATAAATTGATCTGGAAGAGAACCTGCTATTAGATTTACAGTGGAACCTCCAATAAAAATCTCTCAATACGAAATAACCAAAGAGGACGACCTCTCTACAGCAGACGAAAGGCTGAGTCCCAATTAAGGCGTCCATTATTTGGAGGTTTCACTGTGTCTGATTGAGATGCACTAAACTTACCCTTGTGTGACACTGGGATGGTGGGGCACTCCTTGTAGGCCACTTGGAGCTTCCCGAGAGAGCAGTCCAACCTGTAATCTCTTCTCAGTCTGTCATGAACAACTTCCAAATGGAGCTCACCCATGCCCGAGAGGACGGTCTGACCTGTGTCCTGATTGACTGACACTCTCAGACTGGGATCCTCACGAGCAAGGCAGGACAAAGCATGGTCCAAGTCTGTGTTAAGGGATTATAACTCATCTGACAAAAATTAATGTCAGACAATGAGAAGAGTTGATCGGCCTTTAATTATTTCTAAGTGCAATGGGATATATTATGCATGCCAATATGAGACATTTGACCCGGTAAATGGCCTATGGTAGACTGTCATTGAGGGGGGTAAATATTTTTTCGAGGGGGTGCATGGTATACTTTTTCCCCAAGGGGTGTGTGGCCTAATTAAAGGGGGATAGGGAGTGGAAATTTCCTAAGTCACCACTTTCTTTGGCCCATCATTATCAAGTTGACCTTTCTGGATGGCAGCAGTGGCAGGCTCAACACTGCAGAAGAAGACTGGAGGTGGGACAGAGATCTTTCCGAGTATGTGAATCCCTGAAGCTTCCTGGTGAGGATCGATGCCATGCCTCACCAGTTCCCGTTCAGCTGAGCGTGCTGCTGAACCCGACCTGACAATGGTGTCACCCGTGTAAGTCTAAGCAAGAGAATATTGACATCTTCACACACTCTAATGTAATGATGAATGGACTTCATCATACGTTTTTCATCCCCACAGCCACGGCTATCTTTCCTTCCTCCATCTGCCCCACTTCTCGCTGTTCATCCGCAAGCATCAACAACACCCGACTGACACGCTCACTACACAACAAGAAATACCAGAATTTCCAGCCAGAAATGCAAATAACACGTACCTGATACCTTTCCATTGTTTTAGTGAACTTCCCACCCACCAACTTACTCTCTACTCACCCGTTGCACTGACCTACTCTCTACCAGACCCATCAACTAACTCACTCCCCACCCAACCCACCAGCCAACTCACTCTCCACCCAACCCACCAGCTAACTCACTCTACACCCAACCCACCTCACTCTCCTCACTGACTGACTCACTCTGTGTTTCTGCTGATGTTATGGACGGTGGTATGAGGTTCTATCTGACCAGAATAGATCCTCAAGAACACCATTGGACCTCTTCTCTTGTCATGCATCACTTTGAAAGCATATGCGTACAAACCCTTCAAAGCTTCTGGTCTGCATAAAACAAACAAATAATCGAATATAGAGAAAGGGAAAATCCCTAGGACTGTTCAAAAAGAGGAGGGGCTTTAAGGAGAGGGAGTGGGAGAACCCCTCCCTATTAAAGAGGAAAGAGGAGGGGACTTAAAGATTCCTATTGGGAGAATCCCCTCCACCTGAGCTAGCATTTTGAAAATCTCTCTCTCTCTCTCTCTAATTGCACTGTGCTACCTAGCATCCTTGCTCCATTCCCAAAGGAAGGACTAGAACCACATACACTGACATTGTCAAGTTACTGTTTGTGCATACATCGGCAGAGGTCTCTCCAGAGGTCCTGGAAGATAAGCCAAGATGGCATCCATCAATGGCTGGACACCAACATTATGCAGCGAACTGCCACACAAAAGGGGTGTGGCTGAACAGGATGTTGTCAAGCGACGAATTCCAGTTATCAGATCGTCATGCGTCAGGGTCAAGGGGTCAAATAAGTCGTCTGATACCCTTTCTATCAACACATCATCCATACTGACCACCTTGGGAATCAGTACAATGAAAATAAATAATGACAGGGTTCCCCCATTAGTTAGATAGAGTAGTGTACATTTTCTAGGTTATTTTCCCAAAGGCCACTGAAATAAGGTTCTCCCTAGCAACAGTGAGCATACTTATTAATAGGACCCTTCTAGTTACAGGGTTCTCCCCATAGAATGTCTTGCTGACCTGTTCAGCAAGCATGCTTCGATGATCCAAAGCATCTTTGATTCTTTCTCTGCTGACAGGAAGATCTGCAAAGTTCAAGTTGGGACCGAGAAGCATGCCTATGCTTCCAAAATCCCTTACACCAGTATCCTGATTGATCTTCAGGAGGGGAATACGAGTAAACTCAGAGCCATCCGACCCTCTTTCCCATACAAGGATGTCCATGGAGAGGAGGTCAATGACCCCAGTGAAATCTTTTCCCTGTCCCAGAGGCAACTGGGTGATCAGAGGAACTGCATCCAGTTTCTGTTTCATGGATTCCACAGTTAGAGAGAGGCTGCAGGTTGATTAAATAATGCCCACCGAACCATATTTAGTAAATCTCTGATTGAGATGATGACTACAGGGACTGCCTCACCTGGTGCCAGGCTTGTCCATCTTGTTGACGAAGGCCACTCTGGGGATTTTGTAATGGCAGGCTTGCCTCCACACAGTGACACTCTGCGTCTCCACCCCAGCTGACCCATCAAATACAACCACTGCACCATCCAATACTCGCAAAGACCGTTCCACTTCAAAAGTGAAATCCACATGGCCTGCAATTAGACATATTGACTTATATGTTAACCACACCACAAAAGTATGAAGTGTACACCTTTTGGGGTGCAATGGTTAGAACTACAAACTGCTGAGACTTAACAGCTCAAAGATGAACCTACTGGAAATAGCTAGAGCTCATTAAGACTCAAATATTTGAATTGCTATGCCATTCAGTTAGAGCTTACCGGTAGTACCACATTGGATTGGTTTGCTTGCTGGGTCACTCACCTGGTGTATCTATAAGGTTGATTTGATGCTGCAACCACTCAAAACTGATGGCTGCCGAGTTGATGGTGATCCCCCTCTCCCGCTCCTGCTCCATAAAATCCATTACAGTGTCTCCATCGTCCACATCTACAGTATCATGAACAGTTAGTTCATACAGGTCTGGCTTGGTCAAAGTGATGGTGAAGTATGCATGTGTTGGTCTGTTGCGCCCTCAAGTCTGATCACTCTTCCTCACCTCCCATATGCTTGGTGAAGCCAGCATAGAACAGCATTCTCTCAGTGGTGGTTGTCTTTCCAGCATCTATGTGGGCCATGACGCCAACATTTCTGATATTGCTCACTGGGTCTCTACCAGCTGAGTCAACACTAACCCATCCTGCACTAACCATCAGTCATAGATTAGAATTATCCAACGCTCTCTTATCACTACGGTCATTACTTCTTGAGGAGCCATCTGACAGTGTCCTCGGTTTCAATTCGGACACGATTCTCCTACAGACACCTAGAGGATTACAAACACTTCTTCCCCACAACTTCATTGCGCTAGCCCACGTGTGTTGGCGCACGCGCGATAACAAAGTTGGGGTACGAGTCATGAATGTTAGAAGTTATTATGAACTGGTATGTAGTCATGTGATGGAGGCAAGTCTCCATTTCATATTGTCCCTCAATTTAGGAGCTGGACCTATTAAGCATCCTACAAGGGAGATAAAAGAAATGATGTGAATACAATCCTAGTAGTATTACTCGGTTACCTCCACTGTTAACATGTGGTTGCTTAGCAGTGGCCATGGAAGCTAATATACTGTTCACAGTAGCGTCTGGGCCCAACTTTCCCTGTAGTGAACAGAGAGAAGGTAAAGGGTCATCTAGATGTATGGTAAAGGGTAACCACTATCTACCTGGTTATTGGCTGACTCCCTAGAATTTTCCTGGGTCCAAATGGTGTCCATATTGCACTTTACCATATCCAAGAGCTGCACAAACCCCTTTTGGACTTCACTGGCCTCCTTGGTGTACCCAAACTGGACAAGCACGCCCAGTAGACTCCCCATGTCATCCTGAAGACAGTCAACAGTGGACACTATCTCCCCAAGAGCCTCCACAAGAGCTTCTTCTTCATGGGCTGTCCCCTCACGCAAACTGTGCTTCTTCCGTTCAGCTTTGCGACGGTTCTTAGATGACTTCCTATGAAAAAATTACGGCGAGCCATGAACAGGAGGAAGATTTACAACTCACCCTGTTGTCTTAGAATACTGTGAGGAGCGGAGAGAGGTATTTAAGGAGCTAAGGGCTGACTGTCCTGTCATTACACTGCTGGTGTCCGAGAAGAGATCAGCATCTTTCTCATCAGGAGCATATGTCCCTTCTGCATAATCATAACAGTACCAGAAGGGCAAGAGATTAATTTTTAGGAAACCCAATTTCTCAGTTCTCTAGAAACCACAGACTTCCTTAAATTCCAGTCCTTATAAAGAAGCTCGATTTTTTAAATTTTCAGATTCCTCATTTCTCAAATTCTAGAGGGAAACTAAATTTCTTGATTCCTTATTAGGAAACTCAATTTCTCGATTCCTCGTTTTCACTCGATATGTAGATTCCTTATAAGGAAACTCATTTTCTAGATTCCTTATAAGGAAAATCAATTTCTCAATTTCTCAGGCCCCACCTAAAATGGCTGCTTGTTTCTGTTTCTTGCTTTCCCTAACAATGGCCAAACGTAGTGAGTGACGTTTGAAGTCATCGTGGAGTGTCTTGAAGAGTGCAAGTCTCGATTCCTGTGCCTCTAGAAGTCCAGGAACAAAATGAGTCTCCAGCAAATCCACCCTTTGATGAAGATGGAGCTGCCTGAGTGCCTCTTCCCAGCACGAACCCTCCAGTAAAGCCACGATAGCTTCTTCCACATCTTCTGCATAGTCCAGGAGAGTTTGAGAAGCGTCAAAGTATCGACGACTAGATTTCAGTGCTCCTATACAAAGAGAAAGGCATGAAAATAGTTTGTCAGGTCTGATGTTTTGAGTATAGTCATCTCATCCTTACTTGCCATCCTTCTAGCTGCCTCCATTTTCTCTGCTCTGGAATACTGGAGTATAGCAGCTGCCACAAAGGCTTGCTGCCAGCAACCTGCCTTCTCAAAAGCTCCAAATGCTTCTTTGTGGCACCCACACTGAGAGAAGACTGGAAACATAAACAAAAACAAACAAACAAACAAATAAAAATAACAAAACAGAAGTCAGCAGCTGATTTTTATGCTGACTCACTTATTCCAGCATCTTTGTGTTTTCCAGTATCCATTAAATGGTGTCCAAAGGCCCTAGCAATCTCCTGAGTGATATCAGATGTTTTCAAGGTCTTACTCACACATTCCATAACATACTTTATATTCATCAGAATTTCTATCTGTGAAAATTCCAAGTGCTTCATTATAAAGAGAGTGCTCTTTGAGCAATGATAAACATTCTTCAAATTTTTCTGGACCTATGTACATATAGATTAGTTATGAAAAAAAGTCTGTAAAATCATTCTCACCACATTTAGCAATATGTTGGAGCGCTTTGCCGTATCTCTTCAGGTGTTTATCAATGGTGTAGCGCTTGTAGTTCAGTGGCAACTTCCTGAGCTTGTTGAGGAAGGGAAGATACTCCTTGGGGTCCTTCTGGGACTTCTCTGCCACCATGACCACCAGAGGGAGGTCGTACATCCCTAATGCTACATCGTATAATTCGTTCACATCTACCAAGAAAATTGTGTACTTCAGTGCCTTCTCAGCAGTCACTATGTCTTCTGACCCTGATGAAGGTCGTGATGAAGCTGGAGAATCTGTAATAGAACATGGGTTCCAGCATGCCTTATAATAAAAAGGGGAGGGGCTACTGCTGTTTAAAATAGAGGCAATGGTCATGCTACAACTAGAAGAGCCACTGCATTTCCTTGACCACATCAAAGGAAATTAGCTGTAGAAAGTGTTATCTTGCACTCTTCCTCAATCTTGGTCAATTGTGAATGGTCATCTCTCTCTCTCTCTCTCTCTCTCTCTCTCTCTCTCTCTCTCTCTCACACACACACACACACACACACACACACCTTTGATCTTTTGAATGATGCTAAGAACAGTCTCCAACTGAGGGTCAGTCATCTTGATGTAAGTGGTAATGATGGGGAGTAGATATTTGTTCTCTCCCATTTCTACCAGCACTTTCCTCAATGCTTCACACACACGATTCACCTTGCTCCCATTCTGTTCCGCCTCTTGTCCCGCCTCTTCCGCCAAACCACCACCTTCAGCACTTCCACTTGCTTGTGGATACATGGTCTTACAAACATCTTGTTCTCTAGCAAGTAATAAGACAGGATATGAATCCTGAAGTACACGTGTAAAGGAATCATTTCAGCACTTACCCCACTTCAGCCAAAAAGAGATTTATGTGGTCAATGGAGGTCATTTGTCCAATAAAAATGGGAAGATTATCCATGAAAATCTTGTGGAGCAGAAGGTAAATGTGGATAGACTAACAGAGAAAACATGTGATACACAGGTCCCGGGCCCCATTGTCAACTTGGGACCAGGTCTGGTATTAGTCCTGTTACATCCTAGGATGAGTTGTGGCGCTACTGGACATAGTTGATAATAGGACATGTGACACGGACTACATGATACCTTTGGATACACACCTTTGGATGGATATCTTACTTGCCCAGGTAGGTTGCACTTTATTACATGGTATTTCTATCTTTATTACATGGTATTTCTATCTTTATTATATGGTATTCCTATCTTTATTACATGGTATTCCTACCTTTATTACATGGTATTTCTATCTTTATTACATGGTATTTCTATCTTTATTACATGGTATTCCTATCTTTATTACATGGTATTCCTACCTTTGGGTTGTGGTCATGAATGAGGTTCAGGTTTATGCGATGTTTCCTCATGGTCCTGAAGGCCGTTCCAAACTCCATCCGATCAAGTTTCTTCCTCACCTCTGACAAAACAAGTGCTCTTGGAAAGATAGTCTCCAGATTTCCCCTGGGCATCTGAAGCACCAGTTTGATGTCATGTGGAACAGCAGTCACAATTCTCGACCCCCTTTCAACTCGTCGAACTTTCTCATCCAATGCCCGAGGTTTGTCTTGGTCAAGAGGTTGCAAGACTGGAAAAATTGAAAGGAGATACATCAAATTTTTTGTTTTCTTCTGATATTAATCAAACACTATTAGAGAGTATAACTAACTCCAACCTCTGGGTTCAAGGTTCAGTGGGATGAACCGACAAGTGTGGGTGTTGGTTGTTAGTAGGAAAAACTCGTCGTGGACAGCAAACGAAGTGCATCCAGTGGCCACTTTGAGATCATTCACAAAAAGCGAGCCTCTGGCCTCACAGAGACCAACCACACACTCCTATAAAGAGATCACATGATCAGGTGGATTTATCAAATGACTTGCAAAGAAATCACACAATCAGGTGGGTTTATCAAAATGACTTGCAAAGAGATCACATGATCAGGTGGGTTTTTCCAAAGAGATCACATGATCAGGTGGGATTATCATGTGACTTATAAAGAGGTCATATGATTATCACGTGATTTGTACCTTTCCATTAAAGAAAGCCAACTCCATTTTTTCACAATGAGAATGTTCTCCAAATGTTAGACAGCACCCAGAGTCCAGTTCCCACGGAGTTAAGGAAAAGCTCTCCAAGTCTACAGGAGAGATTTTCCATACCTCCCCTGATGTCAGCTGCACAATGGCTGTACTGGTGTCAGGGTTGCTGTACACACAGAGAATAGGACCAGGGGCCACAATAGAGCAGCTGCACAAGTATAAAAAGCAGAAGACCAATTGGAAATGAGGCTGGTACAATATTGAAATATCACAACCTTTCCTCTCTGCACACTGCATCATTCTTGAAGACTCACCACTTAGTTATCTTGACAGATTTACTCTCTTTCTCCACACTCAGAGAGAACTGGACTACACTTTCCTTGCATGCTCCCCCTTCCTCTTCCCCTCCCCCTTCAGTATCCACAGTCACACCCAAGAGACTCCCCTCTCTCCACCAAACAAGCTGCCTCAAGGAGTGGAAACCACTCCCCATTTCATCAATACTGAACAAGAAAGGTGGGGGGACATCATAAAGCATAATACTAATAGAAGGCTTATACTCTATATGGTCAGTCCAGTCAATTTTCTCAAAGAAAATATCCAGACTTGTGGCCTGAAGAGATTACCTGGTGATTCCAATCAGTTGAGGAGATGGGGGAGGAGGCACAAGCATTTTTTGGGATGTGTCGTTTTCCTTGCTTTCAGATAGAGAAATGACAGCAATTTGAAGGTTTGATAGCAAGGTTAGGAAGTCATTGCAGTGAGGGAATGGAGAACACGCCACCTCATTTACTGAGGCAGGAAGGAGTAGCTGATTGGCCGACATCGGAGGGGGAATGATGCAGAAACGAAATGGGGTGTGCAAGATCTGGCAGCCATCAATGACTGATACTCCAGAAATATTGGATTCGGAATGGGACTTGCTCTCGGATATTATCCAGTGCCAAGTATAAGAGAGATATTGTCCATCTATAGGGTCATACAGTATAGTCATAATTGGAGGCCTTGACCATTACTTATGATACTGATGATGTTACAGCCTTATAGGAAGAACACTCTCTCACCTGAAGTAAGGATATGGAGCTTCAAAGGGATTATTGGATCCCATAGCAACCCAGTCAGAGTCGTGGGCGTAGCACTCCCTTCAACCTTTGACCCTGGAAAGCGTATCTCTTGTTTCAAGTACCAGTGGTAGTTTCCCACAGTCCACAACTGCACCCACTCCTCCCGATCCCTTCCCTCCCCCCGTCCACACCAAATCCCCAAAACAGCCGAGTCATTGCTCCAGGAGAGTTCCTTGACTTGCAGGTCGGAGGGTAGGGACTGTACTGTGAACTCTCCGTGCTGGAGACCATTGCGCTCAAAGAAAATCACGTCATTCCTGTGTGGCTTGAGTTGAGTAGATGCCAGCAAATTGCCACTTGGTCTGAAAGGGAAGAGATTTATAAATCTTTCCAACAACATGAAGCAGTGCTATATAGAGATGACCAAATATATCAACTTTGGTTGCAAAGATTCTAGTATCTAGTGACTACTTACTGATCTACTTATGTTTAATTTGTCCTCACTTCCATGCCAAGGTGTGTTCGAGACCCTCTATGGTCTCACACGTAGAGTGCAAAGTGCACTCACGGCTCCAAATACGCACTATTCGAGATCCAGATGACAGATCGATTGCACTGCAGGAAAAATACTCTCCATCTCCTCGCCAGCTGATCCTTGTGCGTCTGTCATCACGTTCCAGAGCAGGCTTTAATTTCTGAGGAATTAAACATGGAAGCAAAGTTACCTATAGCCACCCCTGCATTCAGGAAACTTTAAAAAGTCCCAATGTAATCAACCCCTAAAATGAGGCCACCCCTGGCCCCAAAGGTGGCCGGATTACATGGAGTCCACTGTAAGCAAGGATGGCCATTCTATTTTCAAGTGCTAGAACTTACTTTTTCTTGTGACTTTGCAGCTTGCTTCCCCTCTGAGCCATGAAACTGTGTCTCTTTCTTTCCCCACCCGACATTAATCGGTTTCGCTAGAAAAAAACAGATATTGAAATTTTACTAGATTTGTACCCTCACACATAATTATACCCTCTCCAAAGTCCTTCTGATGCAGAACAGTTTCTGTCAAGGGGTCAAAGTCCTTTGTCATGAGAACCAGTTTGTCTTCTCCAGTTACCATGACAACTATATCCTGTTCTGGACTCCAGGCCATGCAAACCACACCCACTTCTATCTCACCCACACTCTCCAGCTCGTAAGTGGTGACGTTTAAGAGTAAAATATTTCCACTGGAGATGGCCAGGCACACAGATTCAGAGTCTGTGAGATATTCCATCCCTATCACCCGGTCACCTGATGTCATGTGACCAGATAGAGGGACCATACTGCACACCTACAAAGCACTATCCAATATTGAGGATACATACACTAAAAGGAGCTCACCTTCTCATTTTCTATACAGCAGAGTTCGTTCAAGGTTGCAACCCATACTGTTGAGTGGTCACAGTCCAAGCAGAAGCAGTGGGCACATGCAATTAGCTCCTTACTTGGAAGAACAGAACAACTCGTTATCTTGAGGTTCCTCATGCCTATCTGGGTTGGATATGCTGCAGCAATATACAGTCCAGTGCATGTGAAGCAAGCTTACTCTATTACATCATAGTGTACATGCTCACCATGCATACACGTGGTCTTCAATTGTTTCTTTTTAGTGCACACCTGAGGATGTAAACAAAAAGCTGAGAGGAAAATGAGAAAGCCAAAAAGAGATAGAGGATGGACTCTACTACTTCTACTAGGAGTAGTAGAGCATTAGTTCAAGTGGCTAAGCAGGTGGAAAACATTCGAGATGTAGCTGGTGTCGTATTGATATTGAACAACTCGAATCTCCAAGAAGTTCCTGATGTGGTGGTTTATGACGACTACTGCAGGGAATATCTCCGCGAGTTGTGTCTGAAAAACAATCAAATAAAACTCATGGTATGTGGTATGTTCCAGTGAGACGAGCTGAAGACTCAGTATAGTATTATTTTAATCATAGAATGGGATCGAAAAGTTAAAAATGCTGTCTAAACTTTATCTCCCTTCAAATAGTTTGAAAGAGCTCCCTGATGGTAAGGACTATGCAGCATTGTATCATAATAATTATGATATGATAACTTTTTTCCTTTCATGTGATAAGAGCTGGCTGCTCTTCCTTCTCTGACTCTTGTCGATGTGTCAAGCAATCACATAACCTACATTCCTCCTTCTGTGGCTAAAATGAAGCATCTTCAAGAGCTAAACATTGGAAATAACTTGCTCAAACACTTGCCTGATGGTAAAGAAGATCTTAAATTTTGTAATCCATTCTTTTTTCATTACTGCTGCATGTAGAATTGTGGAAAGTGAGCAAACTGGAAAAACTCAATGCTCAGGGAAACCAACTTCAAAACATATCCAGTGAAATTGTACACTGCCAGTCTCTTGTCAGACTCATTCTGGACTGCAACTTGATATCCAACCTTCCAGTACAAGTGACCAAGCTTCGTAACTTAAAGTATCTCTCCCTCTCTGGGAATGATCTGAAATTGCTCCCCAGTGGTACATAGGTGTATGGAATTGCTGTCTGTTATTGTTGTTGTTTTTGTTGTTGTTGTTGTTGTTATCGTGAGTCATGGCTAAATGTAGACCATTATTTTTAGGACTTGTGTTGGAATCCTTGCTGGTGGACATGAACCCTTCCCTTAGCTGTATTCCTGTGTCCCTTGCCTCCACATCATGGTGGGGTACTTTAGGTGCCGAAGGTTGTCCTGTGCACATACATGAAGAAATGCTCAACTTTTTGAAGCCTCTGAACACATGCACACGTATTCCATCACTGACTGAAATTACAGCTCGGTTCTTGCATATGTATTTAAAGGGTGAGTTAGCAAGGCCAATGATATTATAATTTACATGCTGTGACTATAGAACCCCTCAGACAGGTGAGCAGAGGACACCTTTTCTCTGTCTCATTGCAATATAAATTTATGTGTGCATGTATGTGTATTCCTTTACCCTTGAAATTCAACAAGGACTTCTTTAATAATAATTATGTGGACCCCAAAGTTATAGCTACTCCCCCCTCTGTTCTCTCTACTTTCAACCATGCAGATTCTCTCAGAGATAATCTTGTTTTGTGGTTGCCCAAGAAGCTCTGTTTCATGCTTCAGCTTCCTTCAGGGCTCGAGGACTGGTTGATACCATCTGGGAAGTGTTCCTTTCGCCTCTGCCGAGGAGCCTATTTCAAACATCACTATTCCATGCGCACTTCAGGATTCTTCTACAAGATGTTGACTGCTGGAGTCTGCAAACCAAATAGCTTAGCCTTATCCATTGACTGCTGCTCAACACAATGTGCAATGTATTACTTCACTGCCTTTTGAATATTCATTAAATAATTTATAATTATTATTATGTATTAACTCCATCGGTCACTATTAGCTTCACGCCCCTTCGTTCTAGAAGCTTGAAAGCAAGCCATGAAATGTGTGTATATAGTTAGCTTGTTCATCATTCTCCAAGTTACCTGCAGTTTGTCTCTGGACAATGGTAAGCTGACCACCACATACAATAACTGGCTGGCTAGCTACCTTTTGTGAGTACAATAGTAGCTAACAATGACGTCTTTTCTCTTAATAGGTTTAGGTGAGGATGTTTAGAAGACCAGTACAGGTAGTAGCAGCTAACTACCTTTGGAACTTAAGCTCTTTTATCTTTCCTTGCAGGAAGAGTTCCAGCAATGGGGTGGAACACATGGTGCACACTTGGAAGGTATAGATACTGTATCCTTAAATTATGGTGGCTGCACCACTTTAGACACCACCTACCTGGGAATAATTATTCTTAGCTCCAATTTTTTTGCATTTCAGGCACTTTTACTCTAGGCCGATTCTCATTTCCTAGGCTAGAGTATAATTGTTTCAATGCAGATGTGGGAGGGACTATTGTGATGCAGAAGAGATAATGGCTATGGCTGATGCCATGGCCAGTAATGGCATGAAGGAGCTAGGTTATGAATACATCAACTTGGATGGTAAAAATTTAAAAATCACCCGCATGGCATTTTTCATAACTACATGTATATACCTACATAGACTGCTGGGCTGACAAGAGAAGTGAGGATGGTTCCATTCTACCAGACATGAAACGGTTTCCCAAGTAAATCAATGCTATTATTGTCTAATCAAATAATTATGATTAGTCATGTTTACCCAGTGGACTGGTGCCTGTTATAAACTATGTCAAATCCAAAGGCTTTAAATTTGGGCTGGTAAGTTAATCTTATTGTTGTTGTTGTTGTTGTTGTCATTGTTGTTATTATTTATTTATTCATATAGCTACATATTAATGTATGGTGATATTTTTTTTGTACACACAGTACACAGATGCCGGGACATATACTTGCAATCAAGGTGGAAGAGACCACAAGATCCCTGGAAGTTATGGCCACTACAAGCAAGATGCTTCAACTTACGCTGACTGGGGAGTTGAATGTAAGAAATGTAGTCTTGTATCGTGTGCTAGGCTACATATGCATACACCATTGCAATGGCTTTGAGCTATAGTTTTATTATACTCTCCTTCTAATTGTGCATCAGATGTGAAGATGGATTGGTGTAATACAAAAGTCAATGGAACGATATTAGACCCCAAGGTTCAATATGCTCAAATGGTAATCTATGATAATCTGTACAGTTGTTGCAAATAATTATGTCTTCATCCTCAGTCTGATAAAAATCATAGCCCTATCCATAACTTCTGTTTTCCTGCACTTCTATTCTCAGTCATCAGCCCTCAATGAGACGGACAAGGCTATTTTTTTCAATGCTTGTGAATGGGGAGTCAAAGACCCTTGGGATTGGATGGCCCAGTATGCCAATTCCTGGAGGAGTGGTCCTGATCATCATGACGATTGGAAGTCCACTGCTAGCATCATTGAAATCAATGCTGACAAAGGAAAATTTGCAGGTATAGTGATTTAGTACCTTTTTGCTGGTCTTGTGAGTAAATCACTAATTGAAGCATAAATTAAAAACAATTTCTTCAGGTCCAGGCGGGTGGAATGATGCCGATTTCCTCATGACTGGGGGACAAGGGTGTGAGGATAACGCTCCCTTACAGCACTGCCCTGGGGAGACTGATGTAGAGTACAAGACGGAGTTCACTATGTGGTGCATCATGGCTTCTTCCCTTATCGTCTCCACTGATATACGCAATATGACTGACATAATGAAAGAGGTAGAGCTTATGTATAGCTAGCTAGTCTGGTGGCACCAACCATTTACCTCTTTTTTCTTTCTTGCCCCCAAGAAAAAGGAGGTAAAGGGTCGGTGCCGCCAGACTAGTATAATGTATATAAGCTAGTGGGAAATTTTGGCGTCTTTGCAAAACATATTTTTAATTCAAATCTAATACTTCTACCCCACAGGTCCTTCTGAATAAAAACCTGATAGCAGTGAACCAGGACAAGTTAGGGAAAGGAGGCAACAGAATTGGAACCTACGACTGCCCACAGGGCTCTGAGTACTGCCAAGTGTGGGCCAAAGAGCTTTCTGGGGGTTCCTATGCTGTAGCCCTCTATAATTCTGTAAGATGAAGACTTGCATCCACATTGGGTTCTGTAAGATAAAGACTTGCATCCACATTAGGGTATCATACAATAGCTTGTATCCACATTAGGGTTCTGTAAGATGAAGACTTGCATCCACATTAGGGTATCATACAATAGCTTGCATCCACATTAGGGTTCTGTAAGATAAAGACTTGCATCCACATTAGGGTTCTGTAAGATGAAGACTTGCATCCACTTGCATTCACATTGGGTTCTGTAAGATACTGTAAAGACTTGCATCCACATTAGGGTTCTGTAAGATAAAGACTTGCATCCAGGTATCATACAATAGCCACTAATACGTATGGATTGATGACGATATAGGGTTCTGAAGACAGTACTATTGAAATGAGTTTAAGTATGATCAACATGACAGGAACAGTCACATTTGTTGACCTTTGGACCTCAGAAAGGATTAATGTCACTGACAAGTGAGAGTAGTAATATCATATAATTATACTGCATAATTGCAACTCACTTGCTCACAGATATAGCACCCATGTTGCTTCACATGAAGCCAAAGCCTACCAAGTACTGAAATAGCTGCTGACTAAAATCTGAACTGACTACATAACAGTACACTGTTATAATAATATTTTGCTACTCATTTGCTACTTATAGGAAGAACACTCTCTCACCTGAAGTAAGGATATGGAGCTTCAAAGGATCCCATAGCAACCCAGTCAGAGTCGTGGGTGTAGCACTCCCTTCAACCTTTGACCCTGGAAAGCATATCTCTTGCTTCAAGTACCAGTGGTAGTTTCCCACAGTCCACAACTGCACCCACTCCTCCCGATCCCTTCCCTCCCCCCGTCCACACCAAATCCCCAAAACAGCCGAGTCATTGCTCCAGGAGAGTTCCTTGACTTGCAGGTCGGAGGGCAGGGACTGTACTGTGAACTCTCCGTGCTGGAGACCATTGCACTCAAAGAAAATCACGTCATTCCTGAGTTGAGTAGATGCCAGCAAATTGCCACTTGGTCTGAAAGGGAAGAGATTTATAAAATCTTTGCAACAACATGAAGGTTTATCCAGTGCTATATTATAGAGATGACCAAATATATCAACTTTGGTTGCAAAGATTCTACTACTTACTGATCTACTTATATTTAACATTATCTTTTAGTCCTCACTTCCATGCCAAGGTGTGTTCAAGACCCTCTATGGTCTCACACGTGGAGTGCAAAGTGCACTCACGGCTCCAGATACGCACTATTCGAGATCCCAATGACGGATTGATTGCACTGCAGGAAAAATACTCTCCATCTCCTCGCCAGCTGATCCTTATTCGCCTGTCATCAAATTCCAGAGCAGGTTTTAGTTTCTGAGGAATTAACCATGGAAATAGGGGATTGAAATTACCTATAATCAGGACCCCTGAAATGAGGCCACCTCTGTATTAAGGACACTTTTAAAAGTCCCAATGTAATCAACCTGAAATGAAGCCACCCCTGGTGGCCCCAAAGGTGGCCAGATTACATGGAGTCCACTATTTTCAAGTGCTAGAACTTACTTTTTCTTGTGACTTTGCAGCTTGCTTCCCCTCTGAGCCATGAAACTGTGTCTCTTTCTTTTCGCTAGAAAGAAAAACAGATATTGTAGATTTGTACCCTCACATATATACCCTCTCCAAAGTCCTTCAGTTTCTGTCAAGGGGTCAAAGTCCTTTGTCATGAGAACCAGTTTGTCTTCTCCAGTTACCATGACAACTATATCTTGTTTGGAGGCCATGCAAACCACACCCACTTCTATCTTGCCCACACTCTCCAGCTCGTAAGTACTAGTGGTGACGTTTAAGAGTAAAATATTTCCACTGGAGATGGCCAGGCACACAGATTCAGAGTCAGTGAGATATTCCATCCCTATCACCTGGTCACCTGATGTCATGTGACCAGATAGATGGACCATACTGCACACCTACAAAGCACTACCCAATATTGAGGATATATACACAAAAAGGAGCTCACTTTCTCACT